>CM053604.1:113484421-113520921 GCA_028646535.1 Procyon lotor | reverse complement strand
TTTTTTTTTTTTTTTTAAAGATTTTATTTATTTGAGAGAGAAATACAGCGAGAGAGGGAACACAAGCAGAGGGAATGGTAGTGGGAGAAGCAGGCTTCCCGAAGAGCAGGGAGCCCGATGCGGGGCTCGATCCCAGGACCCCGGGATCATGACCTGAGCTGAAGGCAGACGCTTAACGACTGAGCCACCCAGGCGCCCCAAGTTTCTCACATCTTAAAAGTCATTTCATTTCAGCTACTTCTTATTTCTCTCCTTATGTCCCCAATACCCCAATATGGTGTGTACTTTCTATTTTTTATTTCTGGCTCCTCCTCAATCCACTTCATTATGACTTCTAATATCAGCAGTCCCTTCCTAAGTGGTTAAATGCACTGGAAATTTTTCCAGAACTCATTTTGTTTAACCTCTCAGTGGCACAGGACCCTGAGGTAACTCATTCCTTCTTGAAATTCTCTTCCCTTTTCCCAACACTATATCACTTGGTTTTGTCCTATCTTACTGGCTCTTGTCTTCTTTTGATGGTGAATGCTCTTTTGGTACTTAGGTATTGAAATTTCTCAAAGCTGTGTTCTGCACTCTCTATATTTTCTTCCTATGCATTCTCCCTACCTCAGATTTCAATGACATGTGTAGAATTTCCACATGGATGTTTGAAAGAGATGTCAAATTCAGCATGTCCATGACCAAATCATACTCTTTCCTCCTACATCTGGTCCTTGACTGTGCTTTTCTACCTCAGACAATGACATCACAAACCAGAAACAGGAGTTATTTTTGGTGCATCCAAAAATGGTCTCACATCCTGTGTGTTTTTTCCCTCCTGAATATATTTTTGAATCTGTCATTCTCTAAAATTCTACCAAATGCACCCTAGTCCAAGCCTTTGTCTTCTTTCTCCTGAACAACTACTTTGGGCTCCTGACAGGTAGCCTGGCATCCATCCTGCCCAACTTCCAACTCTTTTATGTATTTCAGCCAGGGTACATTTTCAAAATACACATTTTTGCCACTTTGATCATAAAACTCTTCACTTATTCTTCATGGCAGGGTAAAAAAAATCCACATTTTTTTAAATCCACAATTTTACATATAATTAAAGCAGATATCTCTTTGTTTACTATGTAGGTTTTGTCTTATATGATTCTACCTATTTTTTCTTTCCATACCAGATTTTTGTCCATCTTTTTACTCCTGGAACATTACAGCTTTTCTATAATACCAACAATATCACTGAGCACATTGTTTCTCTGACTGTTGCTTTTTTCTTCCTTTCGCCCCCAGTGGTAACTCCTACTTACCCTTCAGCTCTGACATCAGAATATCTTCCTCACTGTGCTTTCATGGAATCATATTTTTTTGTGTTTTTTTCTCTTCATTTGGTATGGCAGCTAATCTTAACTTGTACTTACACAATGATTAATGTGACACTGGAATCACTTCTTCATCCCACTGGATTGTCAAGCCCACGGACGTTGAAAGTATATCAACTTTTGCTTATAACTGAATCTGTTGTTTCTAGGTACTCAAAAAAAGTTTTTATACTGATTAAATGATTCTTGTCATCCTTAACTTATAACCAAAATGCAAGCTTCTCCATACCTCTGCAGTGGCCTCAATTACATTTTTAAGCTTTCTCACCCACGATTCTCCCAGCACTAACTCCTCACTCCTCCTTGTCAATGCTTCCTCATTAGCTTACATTTCCAATAAATATTCCCATACTCTTTATATCTTCAAAAAATTTCTTCTACCTATTTGCCTTATTGCTACTTCCTATGCATCTAGGGGCTGGAGTTTGCTATGAATAATTTTAAATCAATTACGATAGGTCTAAAATATAGATTTTGTAGGTTTCCATAAAATTCTCTGCCCTTTTGGTTAAAGATAACCAACTACATCACCTTCTTGTCTTTCCATTGTTGTCATCTGTTGCATACAAAGACTTTGAATTCCATTAATTTATATATTCATGTAAAATAACTGATGAGTTCTTCCCATGCTCTGGACTCTGAGGTCAAACTATTAAACAACACATAAAAGGCCCAGCTGTTATATGGCAGTTAAATGTGGGATAGAGAACATATGGTCAGCAGACAAGAAAATTGATTAATGGGTTATTTTCAGATGGTCAAGAAAGTAAGAGGGAAGGTGGTTCAGAAGAGACTGAGGGAAATACGTAGTTTAGATTATTTGGATGGTTGGGAAAGCCTGTGAGGAGGCGCATGGAAACCCAATATCCTTGGGGCTAACATCTTTCAAAGTTGCATTGTGGAAGTGGTAAATTTTAAAGCCTGAGTCCCAGTAAATGAATCTCCAGATGACTTAAGGAGTGGGGATAGGGTTCACCTCTGATCATAGAGCTTCTGTTGTTAACATATATTTGTCCTCTTTCCTGTTCCCCAACCACTATATACAGAGGTACACAAACTAGATGATTTCACCCTTCCCTATGTTTTTGCCTCTTTGAAATGATCTAAACCATGGGGGAAGGAGAAGAAGCCAGAGGAAAGCTCAGATATAGTTCAGTCTAAGCCTACTGGCTCAGGACAGACAATGATCTGAGAGGAGCAATGTGGCATTCTAGAAATCTTTCCCTGTCTATTCTTCTTAAACTGCCTGCCTTTTTTCTGCTTTCAGCATCCCATCCTTGCCCCATTCACAAGAGGAATACCAACTTCTGGCTCCTCAAGAGATTTTCGTCTAAGTTAATCGTGTGTGTGTGTGTGTGTGTGTGTGTGTGTGTGTGTGTGTGTGTTATAGGTAAGTGGCTGAGAATTCTGTGATTTATTGCCTCCCTTTGGTTTCTCTGACATCTCAACAGTTGAATCACAGTGGAAGTCACCAGCTTGTAGTTCACTCTGTAGTTAAAAAAAAGTCTACCAGTTACATAATTGCACATGAAAAACAACACAACACAAAACAAAAACACTTCTTAGTCTTATTTTTATTTGACCTTGACCTCTTTGTAAGATTAAATCTGTTGACCATGCTACCATTTCTTAGGATTGCCCCTTCTTAAAGATTCCACTACACCATTCTCCTCCATCCTATGTGCTTCTAGGTAAAACTCAGTGTCTTAAATATAGCACATGAGACCCTTTAGTCCTCTCCACCATGGCAGACACATTCGCCACCATACTGGTACCCATGGCACAGCCTTGCCTGAGTCATTAGTCATCAATATGTGACTTGTGTCAGTCTCTTTCTTGGTTATCTTTTTTATCACATGCTTTTCCTTCTGCTTGGAAAATCCCTCTTCCCCACCCTTCTCTTTCCCTTTTCTGGGGAAACTCTTTTCTGGAGAAAAAAGAAAGACAAAAAAGAAAACAAAATAGCATGCCGGAACTCTTTGTTCTGTTCACATATTTTGACTTTACCTTTTTTTTCATGTTGCTCTAGTGTTTATATATTATCTTGTGATATTATGATTAAACTGTGAGTTCCTGCATGTCATGGGCTTTGTTCCTTCAATAATTTGGGGTATATGCTGGTTAGTTAATAAACATTTGTTACATTAATAATTTGAAGAATGATAAATATTTGCCATGTGCAAGATTCTTACAAAAATAGTAAACTGATAAAGTAATTTTCTTTTTTTTTTAAGATTTTATTTATTTATTTGACAGAGAGAGAGAGATCACAAGTAAGCAGAGGCAGGCAGGGAGAGAAGGGGAAGCAGGCTCCCTGCTAAGGAGAGAGCCCGATGTGGGGCTCCATCCCAGGACCCCGAGATCATGACCTGAGCCAAAGGCAGAGGCTTTAACTACTGAGCCACCTAGGCGCCCCTAAAGTAATTTTCATAGGAAAAAATAATGTAGCTTCCTTTGTAGCTGTTGTTAAACTTCCACTTTGTTGACAACAATATTGCCAAGTGCTAATAGATTAGAGACAAAATTTTTGGATTTTTCAGAAGCATAGATAATGTTAGAACAAAAATATTAGGTATCATTGCAAGGCATTTGTTTATTTTTATGAAAAATGTTTCTTCTGCACATGGATTTTATATTGGTATATTGTAAATAGTATTTAAGTACAAGTGTTCCTTGACTTACAGTGAGGTAAAGTCCTGATAAACCCATGGTAAATTGAAATATCATAAGTCAAAAGTGCATTTAATATGTCTAACCTACCAAATATCATGGTTCAGCCTAATCTACCTTAAATGAGCTCAGAACACTTACATTAGTCCATAATGGAAGTTTTAGTTTGGCAAAGTCATCCACCACAAAACTATTGAATAGAGTTAAAGGGTTGAATATCTTATGTAATTGTTTAAATACTGAACTGAAGGTGAGAAACAGAATGATTGTGTTTGTGCAGAAGGGTTGTAAGTGTATCGATTGTTTACCCTCATGATCATGTGACTGACTGGGAGCTGCTACTGCTCAGAATACAAGACAGTATTGTAGTGCATAGCACAAGGCTGGGAAAACATCAAAATTCAAAATTCAAAGCACAGTTTTGACTGAATGTGCATTGCTTTTGCATCATCATAAAGTCAAAAAATTGTAAATTGAATCACAGTTAAGTTGGAAACTGTAGTTTCCGTTAGATGAAATTTGAGCATATTTGTATAATTGAACAAAACAGAAGGATCCACCAAAAATAAACATATCTGACTTTCAGCAACCTCTTCCCCTTTTAAAAAATCTCAAAGGTAATTTAGAGGAAGATAAGGTGCCAATAATGCTACAAAGGAGGTCATTCATTCCTACACAATTAAACTATTTTTCAAGTGCTTTTGTGTTTTATTTTGTGAAAAATAAAGTTGATTAAAAGAAAGTCTTTCCTGGAGGCAAACTAACCAGAACATTCCTTCTCTTTCTACCAAGGTAGATGATACACCACTGCTAAGGGACTATTAAGGAGGCTTCAAGTCCGAACAAACAAAAAGATCATGTACAATTATAGTAATCCTTTCCCTCTGTCTACTTGATATATTTTTTTCTTATTTTCCTAAGGTTTATGAAATATTAATGCTTGCCAGTACCATTCTAAGAGGCTTGGCACACATTATTTTTTTAAATAAGAGGTAATTTTCCTTTCATTAATGCCAAAAGGAATTAACTACATTTTATAATTGATTCAGGATTAATCAGTCATATTTTCTGATAGACATTTATTTTGATTGAAAGGTAAAAAAAAATATTACCCAGGAATAATTCCCTCTTCATCTGACATGCACTCTCATCATGTCAGTGAACTTAGCTATTTTGAATCCGTAAAACTATTTCCACTTCAGTTTCTATTAGTTTTCTGCATATTTGACAATTAATGCTTTATTTCTTACTGCTACCTATGGCTGCACTAATTTGCTTGCAGATGAGATTTGTCAGTCTCGTTCTATTTTTATCCCACTGGAGAGGGACTTATTGGTGTTTCATTTGACAAGCTTCCTGATCCTCAGCACGGTCCCAAGGTGGTTTATGTGAAGACATACAAAAGCAAACTCATTTTAAACCTGTATCCTGTTACAAAGCAATGGTTAGTGCTAGAATTTTAAGGGTTCATTTTCAAATTCTTGTCCCAAATGGATATGAAGTCTATGTGGTTATGTTGATTTTGAAGGACTGGGCATATTACGGAATGATGGTGTAGTTTTTGCATCAGAAATGAAGCCTCATAAATCCTATTTGTCTAATTTATCTGTGCGGCTTTTCTGCTCAGCTTCAGTTAATATCATTAAATTCTTATCTAATTATAATGCAAGCAATCTGACTGCCAGAACTAAGACTGCGTCAGCATTTTCTTTGCAAACTTTTAATCTCAAAGGCTTGGAATAAAAATGGTATTGGCTGATTCACCTTGGAATGCTAATTCTCACAGCCAAAGTGAGTTGCGTGCTGCTGCTTCTTCTTTTTTTTAAGATTTTATTTATTTATTTGACAGAGAGAGAGATCACAAGTAGGCAGAGAGGCAGACAGAGCGAGAGAGGGAAGCAGGCTCCCTGCTGAGCAGAGAGCCGGATGCGGGGCTGGATCCCAGGACCCTGAGATCATGACCTGAGCTGAAGGCAGAGGCTTTAACCCACTGAGCCACCCAGGCGCCCCATGTGCTGCTTCTTATTTGGAAACATAAATAAGCCTTTACTGTTGTTGTTTTAAATACCTCAAGATAAGCTCATGTATGAGAAATACAATTATTTTTGTGGCACAATTTCTAATGAGAGGCTGTTTTCTTTTTTAAATCTGAAAGACATCATCAATTATTTCTATAAGCATAACACACAGCATTCTCCTTCCTGGTGCTCCCTATGTCTCATTCCGATCTTTCATGTCTTTTCAGTGGAAGTCCTTAGCAAATTTCTGGGCAGGGGATGGGGGGAGAGGAGGGCATTTCTTTTTTTTGTGTGTATGTGTTCTTTTTTTTTTTTTTTTAATTTTTATTAACATATAATGTATTATTTGCCCCAGGGTACATGTCTGTGAATCTTCGGGCTTACACATTTCACAGCACTTAATAGCACATACCCTCCCCATTGTCCACAACCCAGCCACCCTATCCCTACCCCACCACCCCCTCCGGCCACCCTTAGTTCATTTCTTGAGTCTAGGAGTCTCTTATGGTTTGTCTCCCTCCCCATCCCTTCCTGTTTCATTTCTCTCCCCCAACCCCCCAAACTCCTGCCTTGCCTATCAAGTTCTTCATATCAGAGAGATCATGTGATACTTGTCTTTCTCTGACTGACTTATTGAGAGGAGGGCATTTCTAACTGTAATGTGTGATGAAAGTACAAGTAAAATTGCTGTAATCCAAAAATGCAGGATTGTTTTGTTAGTTGGTCTAACATCATCCATGAAAGCCATGAACATATGGTGAGCTGTATAAATTGTGCCGTTTAAACTTCCATGAATTATTTAAAATTTTCTGATTATTTTTGTTGTGATACATTTAACAAAACAATACACAAATCTTAACTGGTCAGTACAAGGAGTTTTACAATAACATATACCCGATTACCACCACTTAAGAACTTTTTTTCCCTTCAGAAAGTTCTTGATGCCCCTTACTAGGAAATTATTCTCCAATGTTCCTTCAAACATTATCCAATTTCTTTGCAGTTAGAATAATTTGTTTGTTTTATAAGTTTTATATAAATGAAATCACCAAGGAAGTACTCTTTTGTGTCTAGGTTTTTGTTTCTAGCAAGTCATTGTGCTTATCATTCATTTTATTACTGAATAATACCCTATCGTACATATATAATCCTTTTCTTGGATGTCCAGATCACAGACCAAGTGTAAGATTAACTTTATAGATAAATATCAAACAGTTCTCCAAAAAAGGTTGAACATTTTATACTCCCAACAATAATATATGAAAGTACCAGGTGATAGTTGGTTTTATCAGTCTCTTAGATATTAGTCATTCTAGTTGGTATGTAGCTATATCTCATTGTAGTTACAATTTATATTTTTCTGGGAACTAATACATTAAAAACCTTTTTATCGATTTATTGTCCATTCATAGATATTCTCCTAAAAAGTGTTTATTTAACACTTTTTGTCACATTAATTTTTAAATTAACTCGTGCTTTTTCTATGTTCTGGAAATAAGTACTTTGTTAGACATATGTATTACAAATATTTTTTGCAGATTGTGGCTTCCATATGATCTTCTCTTTATGAGTAGAGCAGAAATTTTTAAATTTTAAACATTTGTAATCTATCAATCTTTTTTCTTCTGGAATTTATGTTTTGCTTCTGTTATCAGTCTTAGAACTCTTTCTTTATCTTCCTTTAGGTTGTGAAATTACCTGTATTCTTCTAGAAGATTTAGTTTTATGCTTAGGTTCAAGATCCACCTTGATCTAATTTTTGTGCATGAATAAGGTGAGAATCAAGATTCATCCTCCCCGCCCTCATCAATATCCAGTTGTTCTAAGAACATTTGTTAAAAAGATTCTTTTACTTGATGAATGGACTTAAGTCACTTGTCCAGGGTATGTTTTTGGACTCTGTATTCTTTTACATTGATCTATTTATCTGTCTTTATGCCAATAAAACCCTCTGCCTTCAGGATATAGGTAGTAGTAAGTCTTGAAATCAGGTATTTCAAATCCATTAAATTTGATCTCCATTTTTCTTTTTTTTTTTAAGATTTTATTTTTTTATTGGACAAAGAGTTACACAAGTAAGAGAGCACAAGTAAGCAGAGCGGCAGGCAGAGGGAGAGGAAGAAGCAGGCTCTCTAATGAGCAGGGAGCCCAATGTGAGGCTCCATTCCAAGATGCTGGGATCATGACCCCAGTGGAAGGCAGCCACTTAATGGACTGAGCCACCCAGGGTCCCATCTTTGTTTTCCTTTTCAAACTTCTTTTGATGATTCAAATTGTTTTGGCTATTCAAAGCCCTTTTCTTCCACTAAAAAAAAAAAAAAAAATTCAGAATACTCTTGTCAATTTTTAAAAAATCAAAATAAAACAAAACCACTCATTAGGATTTTCATTGAGATTGATCCTAATCTGTAGATCATTTTGGGGAAGATTTGACATCAGAGATAGTTAATTTTATGTGTTAACCTGACTAGGCTACACTGCCCAGTTATTTGGTCAAACACTGGTCAAGATACTGCTGAGAAGGTATTTGTGGGTGTGATTAACATTCAAAATCAGTTAACTTTAGAGGTAAGTCAGAGTACTCTCCTTAATGCAAGTGGGCCTCATCCAATTTATATGAGGGTCTTAAGAGCAAAGTCTGAGATTTTCCATAGAAGAAGGAATTTTGCCTTAATATTTCAACATGGAAATATTGCCTGACTTTTTCTTGTAGTATCTTAATTTTATTTTTTTTTTTCATCTTCCAAGATTCATTGTTTATGGTGGTGGGAAATAAGGAGGGCACATATTGTCTGACTTTCTAGCCTGCTGGCCTGCCTTGTGGATTCCAGATGTAAGAACACTCACATTATCTAAGCCAGTTCCTCAAGTATAAATCTCTCTCTCTCTCATACACACATACACATACGCAGATACATATTTACATACATAAACATACATATATATACACATGTGTATGTGTGTATGAGAGAGATGTATATATATTTGTATACATATGTATATATATACATGTGTATATATACACATATATTTTTGTGTGTATATATATCTGTGTAATATATATATGTATATGTACACCCATATATATGTAGTTGGTTTTGTTTCTCTGGAGAATCCTGAATAAATTGATTTTTGAATTTTATTTATTTATTTATTTAATTTCATTTTTTTTGAGAGAGAGAAAGTGCCCATGTGTGAGTGGGGGAGGGGCAAAGAGCTTGGGAGGGAGAGAATCCTGAGCAGACTCCACACCCAGTGCAGACTCCAACATGTGGCTCGATCTCACAACCCTGAGATCATGAACCTGAGATCATGACCTGAGCCAAAATCAAGAGTCAGATGTTTAACCAGCTGAGCCATCTAGGCAACACTTGAATTTTATTTTTTTTATAGTGGATTAAGAGAAATTCAAATATTTTATGTAATGCCATTTTTTTCCTTTGATCATGCAATTTTAAATTAGTTACAATAATTTGTAGATTGTTTTGAATTTTCTATGTACCCTACTTATTGTTTGCAAATACCAAGAGTTTTATCCCACCAACAATGTTATGCTTTTCATTATTTTGCTTTATTCTACTCATTAGAGTTTTTCCAGTTATGTTTATGAGTTATTAGTTGCTTATTTTTAAGCAATGTTTTTCTTTGATTTTCTTATTGGAATAATTAGTGTTACTAAAAGGACTTCTCTATCTAAAGAGAATGGACACTATTTCTCAAGCATATTTGTATAATTCACTGATACAGCTATTACTGTCTGCATTGTTCTTTGTTTGGAAAGTATGTTAGTTTATATTCAAATATAAAATGTGGAATTAATTCAATTTTTAAAATTTTTGGTAGCTTTTTAAATTAATGTTTTTAAGAAAATTTCCCATTTTCAGTTGCTAATTTTATTACCATAACATTGCTCAAAATATCTCTTTATTAATTTTTTAATATCTGTCTCACTATTGGCTATCAGTATTTTTTAATCTTTTCAAAGAACCAGCTTTTGTCTTTGTTTGTTTTCCCTATTTTTGTCTACTTTCTATTTCATTCATTTTACTTTTACTTTTATGATCTTATTTATTATGCTTTATCTTCTTAAGATGGAACCTTAAACCATTTATTTTACTATTTTAAAATACATATTCTAGTATGGACAATATAAAACTATACATTTTACTGTAAAAATAGCATTGCTACATTCTACAGTATTATATTGTTCCTTCATTACCATCCAGTTCAAAATATTTTCATATTTTACTTGTAACTTTTTTCTTTCTTTTTTTTTAAACTATGGAATTAAAAATGTTGTTAATTTCCAATTTAAAAGGAATTTCTTTTAGATATCTTCTCGCTATAGATTTCTAATTTAATTCTCTTATGGACACAAAACATAATCTGTGTAAGTTCGGTCCATTTCAATTTTATTGAGATGTTTTTTATGGTCCAATATTTGATTTATATTGGTAAATGTTCTATGTAAACTGAAAAAAAGTTTATTTCCCAGATTTTCAGTTGTAATAGTCTATGGATGTAAATTAGTTCAACTTGGATACTGCTATTCACTTTTTTTTCAATCTTTACTACATGTTGTCTGATTTTGCTATCAATTTCTGAAGGAAAAATGTGAAAATATTCTATCATCATTGTGGGTTCTTTGGAATTTCTCCCTGAAGTTTTCTCAGTTTTTGCTTCATGTAACTTGGAGCTCTTTGGTTGGCATGTACATATTTAATATTGTTACGTATTCTTAATGAAATGATTTTTTTATCATTATAACATGTCTTCTTTCATTTCTTTGTTTTGAAGTCTATTTTGCCTTTTATTAATGCAACATGCATTTTCTTAAACTAAGAATTTGCATTTGTATGTCTTTGCCCATACTTTTAGTTTCAGGGTGTACGTGTCTTTTTAATTAAAAAAGTGGATTCTTGCAAATTGTATAAACTGTAATCTTACTTTTTCTATAATCCAATTTCATAGGCTTTTGCTTTTAAATGGAGTGTCAGTCCATTTACCTTTAATGTAGTTTTTGATATGGTCGAGTTTAAGTATTCCATCATGATAGGTATTTTATAATTAGTCCATTTGTTATTTTTCTTATGTTTCTCAATTTCTGCTTTATTTCAGTAAACTTTTAGTAAATAAAAATATTCTGGGAGCCTGTGTGGCTCAGTGGGTGATGTGTCTGCCTTTGGCTCAGGTCATGATTCCAAGGTCCTGGGATCAAGCCCCATGTTGGGCTCCCTTCTCAGCAGAGAGCTGCTTCTCTCTTTCCCTCTGCCTGCTGTTCTACTTGTGCTCTTTCTCTATCTCTCTGTCAAATAAATAGATAAATAAAATCTTTAAAAAGAAAAAAGAAAAATATTCTATTTTATTTCCTGCATTGGTGTTTTTGACTCTTCTTTTTTTTATTAGCTTTTATGGGTTGCTCTACAGTACAATGTGAAAACCTACACAATTACATTTATCGTTCAACCAGAACTCTTGTTTTTGTTGGCATATATTTTACTACTGTATATGCTAAAATCCCACAATAGATTATTTTCATTTTTTCTAGAATGCTTAAGAGTCTCAATGGTTTTTAAAGATAGCTAAGAAAAAATGTGAATGTATGTCATATGCTATATATGTATATGTACCATAATATGTTCACATTTATTTATATGTACACATTAAACCTTTTACCTTTATTCTGATTATCGTTGAAAAGAATTTGATTATATATTTTTTTAAAGATTTTTATTTATTGACAGAGAGAAACACAGCGAGAGAGGGAACACAAGCAGAGGGAATGGTAGCGGGAGAAGCAGGCTCCCTGTCGAGCAGGGAGCCCAATGCGGGGCTCGATCCCAGGACCCTGGGATCATGACCTGAGCCGAAGGCAGACGCTTAGCGACTGAGCCACCCAGGTGCCCCTGATTATACTTTTTAACAACCTTAATGGACTTTTAATACTTTAGCTATCAAAATAATAAACATATGTTTTATGTAAAAGCTTTTAAAAAGTAGCATTCAATACTAAATTGCTTAGTGCATAAGATTAAACATTATAATATCCTATTTATTAATAACATATTTGTCAGTATTCCCATTTTCATTTTTATTGTGTAATCATTCGTTAGTCCATGTGAGGTTCTGCCTGTTCTTTGCTTGTGAGGCTATTGTTATTGGTTTGGTTTTTCAATATGCATTCCAAATCCCTTCTATCTACGCTCCAAACTCTTTTCTTTCAGAGACCAGAAAGCTTAAAACTTAGAATCAGACTTAGAATCAGTTTCCTGCCTTTGTATTTTTGTCATTCGGATCTTTTGAATGCTGTTTAACTGATGGACGTTGGCTGGTGCATCTGCAAGCTTCCAGAGCGTTATAGAAAATATTTAGATACAAGAAAATAAGAATATACATTTTTAGGTGGCTTTAAGAATATCATTAAAGAGCGTGTCATATAAAAAAACAAACAAACAAAAAACTATATTTCTTAGGCCCCTTTTAACTGGAGTTCTTTCTGAGACTTAGATTCTACTACTCTGATGTATACTCAATAGATCTGGATTTGGACCTGAGTCAGATAAGGAAAGACATGGAATTCGGAGATGTGTTTCGCTGCTGTGAGACACAGCAGAGGTATCATTGTCCAGAAGGAGGCAGGTACACAGCCAACTTCCAAATTTAGCCGGCAGCTTCCTAATGCAGCGGCCTTTGGATCAAGGCAGGAGCAGTGTAGTTCTGAAGCCAAGAGCTTCTTAATTCAATAGCTGTCACAAGTAGCTGCTTTCTTGGCAGCAAAGTTTGACATTGCCTGGTCTTCTTGATAACTCACTTTAGAGTCTGTACCCGTAGCGCTTCTGAAGAATCTATAACCATTTACTCTTTCCTTCACATAGCTGAAATGGATTCTATTCTGTTTAGCAAAATCCTGACCATTACTTGCAATTAGGAATTTCTTCTATACACAACCAGTTAGGAGTTAAATAATACCAGCAAAATTGTGCTGAACCTCACTTTTAAATGGAGTGTCAGTCCATTTACCTTTAATGTAGTTTTTGATATGGTCGAGTTTAAGTATTCCATCATGATAGGTATTTTATAATTAGTCCTACTATAATTAGTCCTACGAGTTTAAGTATTCCATCATGATAGGTATTTTATAATTAGTCCTATCTCTAATCTAAGAGATTAGAGATATTTTTAAAATGCCACTAGAAGCATGAAACTGAATAAGAAAATGAGGGATTTTAAATTTGGAGGAAATAACATGACTTAGACACACATTGCTTTATATGTAAGCAGATTAACATAGCATTCTGTATCACAGGTAGTAAAAAAATAAGAAAAATTAGAAAAGTTGAAATACTTTCATTTGTTTTCATTGGTGAAACATCTTCCCTTAATTGGGTATATCAAATAGCTATTGTGAGCCTAAAAGATTGAATAAAATATTTTACTTGATAAGTTAACAAGAAAAAATTTAAAAAGAAAGGGAGGCATTAGATATTAAAGCACTCAAATGCAGTTAAGAGCAGACAACCTTGGAGTCTGGACCTGCTAAGTGATTCTCCTGGGGTACTGACAGTCTCTTCATGCAATATCACAGAAACACCAGAAATGTGTGATGGTTATTTTTTCTGTTTTTTTTTGCTCGGTAGGATCCAGATCACTAAGGGATATGTAGGTTGTTGGAAATTTGTGTAGATTTGGGAAGCCATTCCTTTCTCTGTGTTTTCTCTTGCTTTATATAAAACTCTTTATAAATTGTCATATCATTTGCCCAGAACTGTATATGTTGGTATCTTTTTATCATTTTTAATGTCTGATTGTATTTCAGTCCAGCAGATGACTATATTTCAAATGGGGCAACTATTAAATATTTTTTCCAGTTAACAAATTTGGATTTCATACTTCTCAAAGTTTTTCAGTTTTCTATATTTATTGCCATACTTTCTATATTATTAATTTCTACTGAATATCTACATTGTTTGTATTTTCTGCTTCCTTCATTGAAGAAATTTGTACTCAACCAAAATCATGTTTCACTGAGGTCACTACCACAAATGGTTATCTCTAGTGTTCTATATTTCTTCAGTTATAGTGAACATTATATTATGCATCAGTTTCTTTCCACTTATATCCTTTATATTCAGTTACATATATATAAATGTGTGTGTGTATATATACACACACACACACACACACAGTTATGTATACACACACATACAAATACTTTATTCATAGGTCTAATACCCTAAGAGTTGCTTTCCTGTATTCATATTGATTTTTATTATGTGCACTTCTTTAAAATCATCTATAGAGGGGCGCCTGGGTGGCTCAGTGGGTTAAAGCCTCTGCCTTTGGCTCACGTCATGATCTCAGGGTCCTGGGATTGAGCCCAACATTGTGATCTCTGCTCAGCAGGGAGCCTGCTTCCCCCTCTCTTTCTGCCTACTTGTGATCCCTTTTTGTCAAATAGATAAATAAAATCTTTAAAAAAAATCATCTATAGATCTGTTGCTCTTCTTTCAGGTTTTAGATAGCATTGAAGACAGATAAACAACTTTTGACTTTGCTAGAGAACTGCTCCGGTTCTATCTGGACTTCACATTATCTATATCCCCCCCTATGCTGAATAACTAAATGTGTTCCCTCAAAATTCATATATTTAAATCTACTGCTTAATGTAATGGTGTTAGGAAGTGGGGCCTTTGGGAGCTGGATAGGTCATAGTGGTAGAGCCTTCATGAATGGGATTAGGGCCCTTTATAAAAGAGATCCTACAGAACTCCTTAACCCATTTTCCCATGTGAGTATAGTGATAAGATGGCCATCTAGGAAGTGAGTCCTTGTCACACACCAAACCTGTGGGTTCCATGACCTTAGACTTCTCAATCTCCAGAATTAAATGTGTGAGAATTAAATGTCTGTTATTTATAAGCTATTCAGTTTGTGGCATTTTGTTACGGTAGCCTAAACAGATTGATAGCAGACAACCTAAAGTCTTTGAGGTATATGGTGAAGATTGAGTCAGACTAATCCTTAGGACATACCTCTTTAGGTATACTACAATTTATAAAAGTTTTTATGTTGATTATTTCTGATATTGCCCATTCATTTTAATGGTTGTATGTTATTCCATAATGAATATTTAATAAGAGATATTCCTATTCAATATTGGTGTTTACATTCCTTATTTTTACAAAGCTTCAATAAACTTTTTGTAAGTACCTCATAGACAACATAAGAGGGATTTTTTTCTCTATAGTATACACATGGAAGTAGAATTGCTAGGTTGTAAAATATGTGTATCTTCAACATTACTGGGTTGTGACAATGTCTCTTTAGAATGATTAAACCGCTTTATACTTTCATATGCAACTTTAATCTACATGGAAAGTATTATTTTTGTACAGGTAATGAAAAAATGATCTGGTTGTACCTATTTTAAAAACAGGTAACCATTTATCTCTGATCATTATTGCATAACACCCATTTTATCCACTGATCTGACTGCCACTTTGTTATATTCCAAGTGTGCATATTCCATATGTGTAGGTATTTCCTTTTTCAAATTTTTAATACTTTAAGATGCTTGCATTTAAGTTCATGAATAAGATTGGCATGCAATTTTCTTTACTATAAAACTCTTTTTGTTTGTTTTTCTGTGATGGCCACATATCCAGACATGATGTTAGATCACAGACAAAAGGACTAAACATTAGAAATAACAGAGAAGTGATCTGGAGCATAGCTACTTCCAGCCAGGAGCTGCCTAAACTTTAACATCGGAGAGCAGTACAGTTTGATTTTGCTTGAGCCATATTTGGGGAATCAGTTCTGGTTTTGGCTGAAAATTTAATCTTAAATGCTCTTAGATATATTCTATATTTTCTTGAGCTGGCCTTCATATTTTTATGTAAAATTTATATTCATTTTTAAAGTTTCTAATTCATTGCTGTGAAGTTGTTCCTAATAATCTTTTATCATCTGTAAAATGCTCTACAATTACATGAAATTTCAGATATGTTATTTGTGAATTTGTTTTTTTTTTCTTAATCAGTTTTGGTTTTTAAAGATTGTATTTATTTATTTTTTTTTGAGAGAGAGAGAAAGTGGCGGGAGGAGCAAAGGCAGAGGAATAAGCAGACTCTGTGCTAAGGTTATCAGAAGAGTGTGGACCTTAGGGAAGGAAACAGACTATTTTAAATGGATTTTCCTGGAGAGATATGTTTTCATCATGTCCTTTATTTAGTAACTATTTAAATGGCTTTTGCAGAATGTTTGGGCCCTATTTCTGTAAAAACTCTTTCCCTGTATATCTTTGATGAGATGAAAATCATGTGATTCCACTAAGAGATCTGCTTGGGAACAGACTGCAATAATAATTAAGTCCTGATGAGTGCATTAGCTAGATGTATTGGCTCTCTGAACCCTTGAGAGATAATAATGAATAAGAATCTTGCAGTGGAACCCTGAGTCTTTATTTTAACACATTTCCCCAGGTTATTCTGATACACAGCTGATATATCCTTCCCACTGTCTTGAAACAGTAAAGTGTTTTACTTGTAACAGGTAGACATTTGTGTGGGATGAATGGAGTTTAACTATTTTCCAACCACATTCAAAAGGGAGCTTAAAAAAAAAGTTTTATTTTATAATCTAAGGTATTAAATGAAGTCCTAAAAGATTCAGAGTTTTGCTTCATTACATTATCTGGTCACAGTATCTGGTAAGCCCTTGTCTAGTAGCACGAAGAAAAGATGGTTTCTGAACACTAGTTAATTTGCAAATATAATGCATTTTAAATTTATAAGGAGAAAACTTTTTTTGGTATATTTGATGGATTTTAAATGTCTCAATCTTCAAGTTCCTTTATAAAAATGATTTCAGCTTTGTTAACAGCGTGGCAGTGTAACTCAAGGAGTGTAAGATTTGAATGACATTTGTGAGAATCATTCATTTTTCTGCCAAACTCTTCATAATTAATGCTTATTTTCAGTGGTCAATTATCTTCACCTCAGAGTCCTACAGAAGTGATGTACTTATTCTCAAGGGATAGGTGTCACTTCCATTTGATCATACTAATGAGATTCCACATAGTGGCAAGCAGCCTTTGTTCATGTTGGCAGAGCCAGTCCTGCTGATTAAATCCCCTTCGGAGGTACTCCATAAATTAAGCCACATATTGGTGCCCCTGGTCACCACAGCTCTTGTGCTCTCACACTAATTCTGTGATGCTGGGGAGCTCAAACACATTTCGTATTTTTCAATTTCTTTATTTCCATGATGCAGAATTTGGAGAATATGAAAATTACATATGACACACTTGAAATTATATGAAAATTTAAAACTCCAAGATTTTCTCTGTGATATGGTGGGCATTTATCATGTGTTTGATGAGCTGGCATCTTTTGAACACCCTTCCAATGTGGCATGATCAGTCCCTTGTTCTCAAGTTAGAAGCTAAAGCATCCTCTCTCAGCATTCCTACTGTCTATGTGGTTCTGTCATTCAAAAGTTAGTTAGAGTTTGGGAACCCCATACACAACCTCAAAGGTCTGAGCTGTAATTCTTGTGCTCAGTGACAGTGGCAGTGATGTTCTCGCTGAACCAACCCCCATGTTGTAATTGCTGGTCCAAGCTGCTGGGATTGGCTCTCCAACCTTCTTAGAGATTATGTTAGCTTCCTAATATCCTTTAATAATATATTAAATATTATTTAGAATGGATTTTCAACTCTGCAACAAAGAACTCTGAACTTGCAGATACCATTTATTCTCACCTTGAGATTCTTCATTTGATGTTCCTTCTGCCCCAAATACAGATATACTCAGAATTGGTACCTTTCATCCTTTGGCTTTTGCTCTAACACCATCCCTTCAAAGAAGCCATCCTGGCCATTCTTCATCTATCTGGTGGTCTCTACTGCATCTCTTGTTTAGTTGGTTAATGTATCTTTATGTCTTCCTTACAACATGGGGATAGAACCCTAGTTTGTTTCATTTACTAAATTCTCATAATCTGAAATAAAGCCTGGCAAACAGTTACAATTCACTTTTTATGAATGAATGAATGATTAATGTGAATGAATGAATGAATGAATATGCCTAATATATTATTTCATTTTAAAGAGATTTTTAAGGACAGGATTAAGAATCATAGATTTGTATTTTGGTCGGGTGGAAGAAAGAATTGAGACACTCAAAAGAGAATTGAGCTGGAGGTAGCGAAAATATGGAGAAGAGTGAGACTTTTTCAAAGGGAAAAATGACAAATCCAAAGATAAAACCAAACTATAGTAATTTGTGGAGATTATCACACATACATCCCTAGCAGCTATGTACTCAGAACCTCAGGAGAAACTGCAATGGGTGAAAGAAAATCTAAGAAGTCTAAGATGTCCCTGCCATTTTAATGCTCTGGACTAGTTAGGGGAGAAGGACAGGTTATAGAAATGGAAAAGGGAAAGACAGAAAAACATGAGTGATGCAGTCCTGACATGGTTGGAAATAAGTTTCCCTAAGAGTTTGCATTGCTCTGAGTGAAAAATCTGAAGCTGTAATTTGGAGATAAGTTCTCCAGAATCAGAAATAATTGTTTAGGATTTGTGTTCTAAAATTCATTCCTATGAAACAGGCGATGAAACACTAATATGTTTTGAGAGAAAATTAATCTCTAAAATTTAATATGTAATAGCGGAATACTAATGTCTAATATTGACAAACTTGCAAATTGTACCTTGTCAGTCACTTTTCTAATTAGTGGGTAGACATCTTGAAACACTGTGATCATTTAAATTTTAATTGTCATACAGTGTCATCTACAGTTACTCCTTATGTCTTAATCAAAAAAAAAGAAAGAAAAAGAAAAAGCAAAGAAAGAAAGAATAATTATGCCAAGATAGCAACTATAGTTTTAATGATTGTAGTTCATGTTTAATTGGGTAATGGGCATGATTCACATTCTATTGCTTATCCAGTCAAAACAATTATGATCATTATTATCCACTATACCACGAGCATATATATGTTTTTCTCTCAAAGATAATCTTAGTGTATTATGTAAAAAGTACATAAAGTTTCTCTCTCAAGAGGAATTACATTTCACAGATTACATTTTAATTCACTTAAAAGATATTCAGAAGTTATTACAACATACTAAATGAATACATACTCACTAATATACATAATAAAGTTTATGTAGTGTGTCAATAACAGTGGGCATTTATTGAGCTAGTATTATGTGCAGGAAGCCCTTATCAGGGCCTTACATATACTAACTGTTTAATCCTCACTGTTACTTATGAGACAATTCTTTATAATTCCCATATTATATATGAGAAACATAGTTTTTAGGAAGATCAAATGACTTATTCAAACTTAAACAATGAATGAATGACAGGGTCAGGATTTTCACTCAGGACTCCTGTTAACAAGTCCGTGTTCTTAACCAGAGAACAATACTGCCTTGGTGGTAGGAAAATAGGAGTTTGAGTTAGCCCAACCCAAATTTGGGCTCAAATATCAGTGCTGACTGTGACTTGAAGACTATTCCTCAACCTCTCTCAAATTTAAAATCTTTGTTTGTAATAAATAAGCAAATAATCAGTAAACAAATAAAAATCATGAAACCAATCCATAAAAATACCTCTTGAGAAGGTCTGAAACTAAAGTAGTGTTTGAAGGTAAAGTAGTATGTAAAAGCACTTAGCGTATACTCACCAGATTATGCTCTCCTTGGATATCAGTGGTACTTTTCTTCCTGTGTTAAAAAGTTACCAAAATAAACTAAAAATTTTTTCTCTTGCTTTTTTCTCCATTTTGCTATTTGAATGGGAGAAGGCTGCTATTGGAAGTCCGTCCCAACTCTTGGCTCTGACACACACCAAAATGGATATGATTGTCAGGCTAGTGCATACAGTGGAAACTCTTGTTTCCTCCTATTCTAGAAGCCTGAATATTATTACTCCCAGTTTTGTAATTTGCCTCTGTCATTGTGTTTACTACTTGGCTAATTTTTAAATGAAATACTTAAGAAGTATTTCCTACCTGGTATATCGATCATGACTCTGAGATCATGGCCTGAGTGGAAACCAAGAACTGGACACTTAACCAACTGAGCCACCCAGGTGTCCCTGGCTGCTATACCTGCTTCTTAATATTAATGCCATTGGATGTAATTATTTGTCTCTGAAAAAATGACATATTGAGTTCTTTCCTTCTCTCTTTTCATTTGGGTACAATTTTCTTTTAACTTATTGATTTCAGGCTTCTGGATGATGGTAATACATTTTCAAATATAAAAGTAGACTTATAGAACTATCATTGTATGATTTTCAGAAATGCACAAAAAGCCCCCAGTTGGGGATTCCTTTAGTTTAACAAATAAAATCATTTTAAACCTCCCAGCAGCAATGTTTTCTGTCTTTGATTCATATTTTTGGAAGTAATCTGTAGAACTGGAAATATTTCCCCAAATCAAGACTTATACTTCTGAGAAAAAGACCACGAAGCATTAGATTTAAGAAACTTCTAGTCTTGGATTATCATTCTTTCCCTGTTACGACTGATTACTATGGCTTATTTCCATTTTAAATATTTAAGCGTAGATCATGTAATTAAAACTACCATTAACAGCTGACCATGCCACATTACTGAGGAGACCAGAAACAGAGGCCATTTAAATAAGTCTAACATTAAAAAAGACTGGCCTACATGAGTGCTGGTTTGAGATAAAGTAGTGTATCTCATCATTTCCAATGAGATGTCTGAGACTTGAACTGTCAAGAAATAGTAGTCTTTTTTTACAGAGCTGTGATGTCAAGGTCTCCTTTATAGTGTGACATAAGAAGAGCCACGAGACAATTTCTCATACTTTTTCATGTTAACCTTACTTTCTTGCAATGTTTGTTTCATTTTAGCACATTTCCTTAACCAAGAGAAATATATTTGTATTAGCAAGTAAGTTGTTGGGGTACAAATAAGATTAAGTAAGTTACAGATGCCTAGGTGACTCAGTTGGTTAAGCATCTGCCTTTGGCTCAGGTAATGATTCCGGGATGCTAGAATCGAGTCCCACATCCATCTCCCTCCTCCCAGAGAAGCCTGCTTCTTCCTCAGCCTTTACCTCTCTCTGTCTCTCTTGAATAAATAAATAAAATCTTTTAAAAAAGATTAAGTAAGTTACCAGTCAACTGTGGCATATTATGTTGTTTTGTTGAGAAAACAGTATTTCTTAATACATGTTTGATAACATATACTCTAATGAAAAACAGAAGAGTTAGAAGCAAATGGAAATTTGGGAGTGATTTTGTGATGAGAGGAGTTCATAGAAACAATCAATGAGAACACTAAGGCATTAAAGAGACAATGGGGGCAACAAGCACCAGCAGAGTAGTTTAAAAGAATTAGTTAAATATATATCTTAGTTTCTTCTTGGGCTATCTATTCTGTTTCATACATTTATTTTTTGTATCCTTTTGCCAATATCACACTGTAAGAATACTGTTGGGTAAAATAGCTCCTGAAATGAGGTAATACAAGTCCTCTAATAGGTATCTATGTGGTCAATTATCCAATCAAATGTTTTGCTCCCTTTTTATTGGCCCTTTGTCTTTTTACTGTTGATTTGTATTAGTTATATATATTTTCTGGACAAAAATGATTTTTTAAAAAATTTTATTTATTTGTCAGAAAGACAGAGAGAGAGAGAGAGAGTGAGCATAAGCAGGGGGAGCAGCAGGCAGAGGGAGAAGAAGGCTCCCCACCGAGCAGGGAGCCTGATGTCGGACTCAATCCCAGGACCCTGGGATCCTGAACTGAGCTGAAGGCAGATGCCTTCAGCAAGCAACTGAGGCTTAAGTTGCTTAAGCTTAAGCAACTGAGCCACCCAGACATCCCTGGACAAAAATTCTTTGTTGGTTATACAAGTTGCAAATATCTTATTCCTACTCCTTGATTTGCCTGTTCATTTTTTAAGTGACATCTTCACACAGAGAATATTTCTTTTGACAAAGCCCAATTTATCAATTTTGTTATTTTCTGGTTAGTGTTTTATGTGTTTATCTAAGAAATCTTTACTTCCTTGAATGGATTGAAGATATTCTCCTATCACTTCTTTCAGATAATTTGTAGTTTTAGCTTTTGCATTTAAACCTACAGTCCATCTTAAATCAGATATTTACTGAAAAGAAATGAAAACATACATCAACATAAAGTCTTTGATAAGAATATGCACACAACTTTATTCATAATAACCCCATGATGGAAACCATATTACTATGAAGAAGAAATGGATAAACAAATTCTACTGTAGTCACACAATGGAATATTACTGAGCAATGAAAAGGAACACACTACTGATATACTCACAACTTGGAAGAATCTCATAAGTACTTTGTTGCACAAAAAGAACCAGGCACAAAAGAACACATTTCTATGATTCTGTGTGTATGACATCCAAAAACAAACAGAATAATTTTAAGGTCATAAAGATCAGAAAGTGGTTAGCTTTGTTATTTAGGTGGTGATAAGGTAGGTTCTTACTATCTGATAATGATCAGAAACAACTTTCTGAGATGATGGAAAAGTTCTGTATCTTGTTTTGGATCGTGGTTATAGGATGTATACAGCTGTCAAATAAATACTTAAAATCTGTACATTTTATTGTATGTACTATGCTGAGTGAAATAAGTCAAGCAGAGAAAGTCAATTATCATATGGTTTCACTTACTTATAGGAGGAATAACATGGAGGACATTAGAAGGAGGAAAAGGAAAGTGAATTGGGGGAAATTGGAGAGGGAGACAGGGCATGAGAAACCATGGACTCTGAGAAACAAACTGACGGTTTTAGAGAGGAGGGGGATGGGGGATCGGTGAGCCTGGTGGTGGTTGTTAAGGAGGGCACATATTGCATGGAGTGCTGGGTGTGGTACATAAACAATGAATCTTGGAACACTGAAAAAATAAAATAAAATTTAAAAAAAATAAAAATAAGAGAAAATAAAATAAGTTTTCTACCATCAAAGAATAAAAAATAATAACTTTAAAAAAATAGAGTCAGAAGGACATTAAAAGGAATTATGGCATTTTATCAATGACAACTATAATGCGAACAGTTATTTCATAAATAATATCCTCTTGGAGTGGTACTGCCTACAAACTGTGATTGTCTCCAGTGCCACAGCAACCTACACACAAATCCCAAGAGCAGCCTTACCCTGACTTAATGTAATATACAAGCTGCCATTTAACAACAGCCATTATTTTGTACTTGCTTACCTTGTTTAAAGCATTTTGCAGCTATTATTTCAATTAATTGATCATTAGAGGCCATGTAATTTTTATTATCAACTGACTATGCAGCTTTTCTTTGCCCCTTCCTAATGCCCCTATGACTTTAAAATGGTGAAAATTCATCAAAAGCCCATGCGTGTATGAAGTGATAGTAAAGAAGAAAAATATTCTTAAACTAGCAAAGTGTTAATGTCAGATTGTTTTAATGCCCAGGATTAGCTCTAGGGAAATGTTTTAATAGAAAAGTTTATCTTCAGTATCTCATGAACCTTTTTTCCAATAAAATCACATCACTTTAATAAAAATCATATCACTTTCACTGCTGTCCCCAACACTCCATTTCACCTCATGGGGCTTACCTAGACTTCCTTTTTGTGTGTCCAGTACATATTTGCTATGTTTCTATGTACATTGCTTGTGGAATCATTCATTCCTCACAGTAAGCTTGTTTGATAAGTACACTTATTTCTTCATTTGACATAAGATGAAACTGATACACAAATGTTAAGAAACTTCCCAGAAACCACATAGCTTATAAATAAGAGATTCAGCATTGGAGTCAATGCAGTTTGATGCCAGAGCTTGCACCCTCGATCACCATATTCTGTGTATCTCTCATATGTCCCTTCATTTTTATACTATTTACCTCTAAAACATATGGGTTTGGGGGCACCTTGGTAGCTCAGCCAGTAAAGTGTCTGCCTTTCTATCAAGTCATGATCCCAGTGTCCTTGAATTGAGACCCACATCGGGCTCCCTGCTCTCTTCTAACTCTTCCTCTGCCCCTCCCCTTGCTTGTGCTCTCATTCTCATTCTCCTATCTTGAATGAATGAATAAATAAATAAATAAATAATAAATAAATAAAATCTTAAAAATTAAAAAAAATGGGTCTAAATTGCCTCTTACAAAACTCTAATTTCTTCAAAAGTGTATTCTGACTTACCCCACAGAAATACAAGTGACATTCAGACACCAACCAGCTAGTAGAGGAAATAATTTTATTCATCAAGTCCCTTTAGTACAGATTATTCATAGGCAACCATTTTTTCTATTGATCCAACATGTATTTACTATCCACTTACTCTGTATTAGGAACACTTGTTGACCCTGAGGGTTCAGATACTATCGAACACTCTTGGAAGATAGTCTCAAATTTCAGACAATTCAGGAGGGGTAATCTCTGTTGCTAGTGTTGCTGCTCTCCTGGAAACAACTCAGTGTTGTCAACTTAAAAACTGATACCACCAATCCTATCTTCCAATAATTAGAATTCCAAGCCATGAAGACCACAAAACAGAGACAGTTAGGGCTTAGCACAGGATGTGAAATATAAAGATTGGAGTACTTTCTCCAGGCTATGACCACTGCCTCCATGACAGCCAACAGACTCAGATGGATATAGTACTGCCCATTCAGACCTGAAAAATGTCATAAAATTCCAGTGACAATCATTCATCTTGTGGTTGGACTGTCATCAGTCATGATGGTCTGATAAAGAGATGGTGAATTCTGAACATGTTGCAGCCAGTGACAGTTGTGAGTGTGCTCCAGAATGCACATCTTTAGAGCAAGAGGGACTCTAACTATTGCAGTCAGAGCGGAGAAAGAGTAGCCAAAATGGTATATGTAAATGGAAGAAATTGCTTATCCAGCTTTGGAGAAAATGAAATCAGCGCTTGAGAAGGAAGAAGAAAAGCCATCTGAAGACAATGTCTACTTTGGAACTGTCAGTCATGATTCTGGTGTTATGACCCTTGAACCATTTAAGTTAGAAGAAATTAGAAATCAAGAAGCTATAAGTGTTGAGGAAGCACAGAGTACAGAAGACTTTCACATGGGCTATGGACACTTAGGTGTCTCAGTCATTTGAGTCACTAACTTCATTTCAGCTCAGGTCATGATTCTGGGATGGATACTTTGTGGGACTTACCACTCAGTGCGGAGTCTGCTGGAGATTCTTTCCCTCTCACTCCCATGCCCTTCTCCCTGCTCATGGTGTCTCTCTCTGTCTTTCTAGCTCTCTCTAAAATAAATAAATAAATAAACAAACAAACAAACAAATAAATAAAATCTTTTTTTTTAAATAAAATCTTTTTAAAGAACAAAACAAAAAACATGGACTTTTCTTCTTGCAACCAGTATACATTCTGTCAGTCAGAAACTGTATTTTCATCCCAGACTAGTGATGATCAATGAATAGTGATGAAACCAGTCTTCAGCCTAGTCCTGTCTTTAGATCATGCCATACTAAGAAGAAGACTTTTTAGTTCAGGATCTGAGAAATGGCTACTCATTTCCAAACAAGAAACCGAACCTTTAGGGAGTTGGGTAAGTGCCAGTTCAGCAGTGGTCTCAATAGGTGTGTTATACTTGCTTTGGTGACTGTAATTAGCATGGGGATTAGATATTTCTATGGCACAATTCAGATTCAGAAGCCTCAATAGACAGATACGTGAAGATGAACTGAATGATATGAATGATTATCTTTCCAATGTCAACAGGAACAAGAATCTTTTATAGTAAGTCATTGAAGAAATCTTGCAAGATGTTCAACCCTTACTTGAAGAAGAGAAGTTGTCCTTTGAAACTCAGAAAAAGAATCTTGTTACAGAAAATCAAGATTTAAATATAACTATGGAAAAGGAAGAAAAAGACTTACCTCCATTACAGGAAGAGTTGAGGAAACTAAGAGAACAGATTAGGATATTGAAAGATAAAGGGACAGGTACTGAATTAGTTACAGAAAATCGGAAACTTAAACAGCATCTGGACGAAGAAAGGCTGAAGACACACAGCTTCCTTAATCAAAGGAAAGTTCTTTTGGCAGAAGCAAAGGTGCTAAGGGAGGAACTGGAGAGAAAATGACTAATAACCATGGCTTCAAAGGTGGAACTCCAGCAGTAGAGCTCTAGTGAGTCATATGGCAACCCAGATTCTCCCAATATATTGACTGAAAAAAAGGAAAATAGGAATCTTACAGAAAGAGTCACTGAGCTGGACCAGAAGCTAAACTTCCAACAGTAGTGTTCTGATTTGTGAGAAGGACTGTATATTGAAGCAAAAGATCAAAATGTAAGACAAGAAGCTGATGGAAAAAAAAGAAAGGGAGCAGAGGAAGCCACAGTGCTAAAAATAAGTCGAAGGAAATATTTTGGGGTTCAGTTAAGAAAATATTTGGTGCCATGAAGAATTCTACCACAGAGTTTGTGAGGAATCATAAAGAAAAAAATTAAACAGGATAAAGAAGCTGTGAAATGAGATATGTAAAAAATTTCAGATTCAGTTAAATCCATTTTCAGGCATTTCAAAGATATAACAAGAATATCTTTGATGAAGAGGAAAATAAAAGATTTGGGGACACAAAAGTAGAATCAGCTAAAAAAACCAACAAAAGTCTTTAGTGAATATTTATACCCACAGTATAAGGCCATGTTATACTGTTATACCACAAAACCAGAATAATAGAGGCCCTACTATGCAAGGAAAGGGAATGATAGAAAAACCAACTCACTGAAGAATTTAGAAAAAATACAAAGTGACAAAAATGCAGTGCTTAGTATGACTGTAGTGAAAATTATGATTCTTTCAGGAAGTGTTGTTCTGGTGTATCTGAATGTGCTCAATAGGAATCCATTAACCTTTTTGATATGAAAGTGTTGAATCCTAAGGATAGATGAATTTAAATAGTTAATCGAAATGTATTATTGGAAAAACTGACTTGTTTTCATCATTGGAAAGAATTTGATCAATTCATCAACAAATTTTTTCCTAAATAGTGTCTTTACACATGATCAGAAGCTCTTCACTGACTTTGGTAATAATGTTAAGGGTTATCTTAAAGATATCTAGGAATATCAAGTAGATACCAATGGGGTATTTGAGAATTTGGATGGATACATATATATAGACACTTCGGTGGTCACACAGTTTCCCCTCCATATGGACCCAGTTGACCAGATAAAAAGCAAAGTATGGTAAATATTGAAAACTCAAGGAATGGAAAACAAGAGCAAAAGTACTCTTAGCAACAACTTTATAAAAGCGAAGGTAAAGGGCATAAATATGGTCACACAAATGGAAGACACATGACAAATATTGAAATAGAATTGGGGCAGTTACCTTTGACCCCTAAATCTTGATCATCATGATTAAGTTAAATTAGAAAATGGTAACAGAAACATGGATGCTTTCTGCAATGTTTGGTGTTGAAATTAAAATGAAATTATCAAGATAATATCTATCATTTCTAAGTATCAGTTTGATGACTTTGCATTATTACTCAGAAGCATCAAGCAAAAGCTTACTAACTTGCATTTTCCTGTAGCTTTGCAGAATTTTTTTTGGCCTCGGAAGTGTTTGTAGTTTTATTTTATTTTTTTTTTAAGATTTTTTTATTTATTTGACAGAGAGAAACACAGCAAGAGAGGGAACACAAGCAAAGGGAATGGTAGCGGGAGAAGCAGGCTTCCTGCTGAGCAGGGAGACAGATGCAAGGCTGGATCCCAGGACCCTGGGATCATGACCTGAGCCAAAGGCAGGCGCTTAATGACTGAGCCGCCCAGGAGCCCCTGTTTGACTGTAGTTTTAAGGAAGCTAGGCATACAACACATTTTGTGCATGCAATGAGTCTTCTTTTCAGTACATAAGCTTAAAGCAAGCTCAAATCATACGACAAAGTACAATTAACATTGATAGTTTTGTTAAATTTTCAGTAGAGCTTGAAAATAGTACATTGTGAGGGAAATCCACCTTTAACATTTTATAATCTCACTCTCGCTTCCTGTCTTTTTGTGGGTTCAAGAAATGGTTGACTTGTGAAGAATTTGCTGCCTTTTTAGGAGCTTGCTGACTTGTTCTCTTGTGACATTTCTTGCACATTTGAATATTGTGGAAGAAACAACGAAATAAATGCCAGATTTTAAATAAAGACCTTTAGTTTTCCTCATGGAAAATTTTTTCCATGAGGAAAACTAAAGGTCTTTATTTAAAATCTGGCATTTGTACTAATATATGGTTTTATATTTTGTGATATTTTTCAGATTATTTTCTCAGCAGTGATATTTGGTAAAGCAATTCAGTGGTTTTTTGCTAGTGTTTTTATAGGCATTTTCATGTAGCATCTGAATATTTCTACCCAGCAATGTCTATTTCTCTAAGAAAGACTTAAACATAGTTAGAATTTCATCTTCTGTTGAGTTTCCTTTTTAATTTCCGTTCATAGACATATATGTGACTTCCAGTTCAACCTTCTGGCAAATGAGTGTAGAAGAACACAATGGTTTTCTCATATTTGCTTGAAATTCAGATAGCATTTATTTCCTAGAAGTAAATAAGTGTTTAACTAAATAAAGGCTACATTTTGCTGGAAAAAACCAAAACCACAAACAAAAAAACGGCTGTAACTCCTACAAATTTTCTAGCTTAAAAAGAAAAAAGCAAATTCATTATCTTACAGTTCTGGAGTGCCAAATAAAGTCTGAAATGGATTTCACGGTTAAAATCAAGGTGTTGGCAGAGCTGTATTCTTTCCGGAGGTTCTAGGGGAAGCTCTATCCCTTGAATTTTCCAGAGGCTGCTTTCTCTCTTGGCTAGTAGCCTCTTCTGCATTCAAAAGTCAGCTGAATCATTCTATTTTACACTTGAAACTATTATAATACTGTATGTTAACTACGTTGGAATTAAAGTAAAAAGCAAATGAACAAACAAAATCCCAAAAGCCATCAGGGCGAAGTATCTTTACATTTCCCTCTGACCTCCTGCTTCCCTTTCTTTCAATTTGTAAAGACCCCTAAGATTTCTTTAGGCCCTCCGGATAATCCTGATTCTCTCTCCATCTCAAGATTCTCAGTTTAATCACAACTGTAAAGTCCTTTTTGCCATGTTACTTTTAACCTATTCCTGGGTTCTAGGGATTAGGACATGGAAATCTTGGAATGGGGACATTTTCTGCCTATCACATTATAGGAATATTTTCTTACAGTTAGGTATTCCATAAAAACTCTCTATATTGGAAATGTAGCTATCCATAAATCACATAATTAATAGTCAAGATACATATTATGCCTGAAGTAAATTACTTTTTAGACTCCCAAAAGTGTCTCAGAAGAAAAAAAATATTCTGTAAACATTCTTAATTAACACAAAGATCACTCCCCAGAATATCCAGATAATAGACATATATTTTAATAACCTCTTGTCTCTCCTTCCCCCCTCTCCATTCTCGTCCTTCTCCCTCTCTCCTTCTCTGTATTCCTGTACCTCTCCTTTTCTTCCTCTGTAATGCTCCTGATTTCGAATCCGAGAGACCACCCAGGAGCTGATACCAATGCAAATGCACGAGGGTTTATTTGCAAGCTCCACCTTGGGCCCAAGTATATCCGACACAGCAGGGTCAAAGGGCATAACAGTTTTATAGGGGCCAGCGGTCACACAGAAAGTCGCATAGTCATGTCGGTCCACACACAGGTGGCCAATGAGATTGTAACACACTCGGAAAGTTGCATAGTCATGTCGGTCCATACGCAGGTGGCCAATTGAATTACAATTTACCCTATAGCAACCGTTTGAACTAGCCTATTACTCTGGTCTGAATTGGCGCGCAAGTTTGGCGGGTAAGGTAACTGAACTACCTTTTACTCTGGTGGCAAGTTTGGCGGGCAAAAGGCGGGGTTTGCATCCTGTGACAGTTAGGGATTCCGCATTCCTATCTACTAACTCAAACTAGTTCAAAGACCAGCTAGGCAATGTTCTGACATTCTGTGACCTTTCTCAGGAGCAGGTTGTGTAGGGGTTATATACAATATGACAGGTATAGCACAAAATGAAGTTAGCCCTGTTTTGCTCTCTTACCTCCTTCTCTACCTCCTTCCTTCCCTCCCCCTTCCTCTTTTTCCCCTCTCTCTCTTTCCTTCTCTTCCAGTCCAGTTTCTCTTTCAACCACACATGTGCACACACATCTAAGTCATCTCTACTTATTACTAACAGCAAATGCACAATGATAAAGAAAATATCTAATTCAGAAGTATAGTTTGCTTCGTCTTAAATAAAAAGCACTCATATAAAGAGAAAAATATTTAAAATTTCCAGGGTATTGCTTGAGGGGTGTGAAACATCTTTCCCAGGAGAAATAATCTAATAGTTTAAGCTAAATTTATGGCAGGGATTTGACGGGTTGGCTCGGTCCTCTGGTGCCTTTGGGGCACAAAGCAATGTGCTGGACTTGGCAGATGAGTCAGAAAGCAAGAATTCATATGGAACTTGCTTCTGAGAAGGAAAAAAAAAATCTCCTTAATGAGTTCTTTGGAAAGTTTCCTTGAGCTATAACCTTGGTAGATGTTGGATTCGGGATCATTAACCACCCAAGATAAACACAGTCCATGGGAGGTAATGTTCTTGCCATATGTGGGTTGCAAATGGACTAGTTGTTTACAATAGCTGCAGTAAAATGAGAACAAAGTTAAGTAGTGATGAGTCAACTATGCAAGCGTTTTCCTCTAAAAGTGCAAGGACAAATAGCATCAATTCCCAAATTTGAAAATTATAGCAGAAAGAATGATAAGAATGATAGAATTAAATTTCCAAATCTACTCCTTAGCAGCTGAGAGACTTTGCTTAACAAATTACTTAACCTCAACATGTTTCAGGTTTTTTTAACTTTTAAAATGAGGGGAACAATACCTGTGCCCAGCCTACATTGCAGTTCTGTGATGAAGATTATAATGACCTGAAAGAATACTTAGGAAATCACTTGGCAGTACGATCTCAAGCAATAAAATTCTATACCAGCTTTATTAAATATTCATACTTGTAAGGCATTTATAACAATGCCTGACAAGCGAGTTTATTAATTATTACCAAATGTTAAGTCAAAATATGAAATGTAGTAACATACGAAGCTTAAGATTTTTACTCTCTTTTTGTCAACGTTAAAATAATTAGTATCCAGTTACAGTGTGCAATTCAAAAAGTTATGACCTGTGTATACACATGTAAAATCATTCTTCTGATTGAGATAAATAATATGTGCCTCATCTTTAAAAGTTCCCTCATACATGTTAGTGGTATGAATATAGATTATCTTGAACTTTTTACAATTTCATATAAACACAGTCAGGAAGTATATATTCTATGATGTCTAACCCCTTTTTTCTCAGCATAACATTTCTGACTTTTTCCAGCACAATACAGTTGTATGTTTCCTTGGTTCCTTTTCGCAACTAAGTAGTATTCCATTGTGCTATGTATAATAATATCCATTTCCCTGCTAATCAACAGTTGAATTCTTTTCAGTTTTTAACTATTATAAATAAATTTATTATGAGCATTTGTTTTTTCAGAGAGAGAGAGAAAGCATCTGCATGAGTGAGGCTGGCATTGTGGGCAGAGAGAGAGAGAATTCTAAGCAGGCTCCTTGCTTAGTACAGAATGTGACACGGGGTTTGGTCTTACAAACCTGAGATCAGGACTGGAGCCAAAATCAAGAGTTAGACCTTTAACTGACTGGGCCATCCAGGGGTCCAGCTATGAGCATTTTTATATGTCTTTATGAGGACATAAGTTTTCATTTCTTTTGGATAAATCTCAAGGAGTGAAATTTCTCGGTCTTATGTAAATGTTTGTTTGTCTTTACGAGAAACTTCCCAATTGTTTTTGCAAAATGGTTGGATCATTATATTTCCCCACCAACTATGTAGTTTTTCCACATAACTGACAACACTCATTCTCATCGTTTTTCATTGTAGTCATTTGTATATGTGTAGTTGCATTTCATTAAGTTTTACTTTACTTTTCCAGCTAATGATGTTTATTAACATTTTGTATATCTTAAAAACTATTCTTGAAACTAATATTACACTGTATGTTAACTAATTGGAATTTAAATAAAAACAAAGAATTATTCTTAAATTTTTACTAAATTTTAAAATTGTATTACTTATTGAGTTCTAAAGTTCAATATGTGTTTCTATACAAATATGTGTATATCTATATATTCTTTCCTAATTTGTGGATGTGTTATTAAGCTTATTTTTAGAACGGTTTTTTTTATTTTGATAAAGTTCAGTTTATTATTATTTTTCCTTTTGTTTCATGCATCTTATACCCAATCTAAGAAATTTTTTATTATCTATTATTTTAAAAATGTTCTCATTTTTTTCTCTAGAAATTTTATAATTTTAACTTTTACATTTAGTTCTATGGCTTACTTTAAAATAATTTTTGTGTATCATGTGAGTGAATTTAAGGTTTATTTTTTGTTCCTTCTTCTCCACATTCTCACCAACACCTTGTTGTTCTTTGTGCTGTTGATTTTGGCCATTCTGACAGGTGTGAGGTGACAGTTCATCATGGTTTTGATTTGTATTTCCTGACCATGAGAGATGTTGAGCATCATGTATCAGCCATCCGGATGTGTTCTTTGGAGCAATGTCTATTCACATCTTCTGCCCACTTTTAATTGGATTATTTGTTTTTCGGGTGTTGGGTTTATAAGTTCCTTATTTATTTTTGACACTAATCCTTTATCAGATATGTCATTTGCAAATATCTTCTCCCATTGCATAGGTTGCCTTTTATTTTGTTATTTCTTTCATTATGCAAAAGCTTTTGATTTTGATGTGTCCCAACAGTTTATTTTTGCTTTTATTTCTCTATTCCCAGGAGACATATGTAGAAATGTTGCTATGACTGATGTCAAATAAGTGAATGCCTGTATTTTTTACTAGGATTTATATGTTTCAAGTCTCACATTTAGGTCTTTAATACATTTTGAATTTATTTTTGTGTATGGTATATGAAAATGGTCCAGTTTACCTTTTTTGCATGTAGCTGTCCAGTTTTCCCAATACCCAAAAGGCAAAGAGACTGCCTTTTTCTCATTGGATATTTTTTTCTGCCTTGTCAAAGATTAATTGACCATATAATTTTGGGTTTATTTCTGTATTTTCTATTCTGTTCTATTGATCTATGTGTCTATTTTTATGCCAATACCATATTATTTTGACTACTGCAGCTTTGTAATGTAACTTGAAGTCTGCAATTGTGATGCCTCCATCTTTACTTTTCTTTTTTCAAGATTACTTTGTGGTTCCATTCAAATTTTATGATTATTTGTTCTAGTTCTGTGAGGAATGCTGTTGGTATTTTGGTAGGGATCGAATTAAGTATGTAGATTGTTTTGGGTAGTATAGACATTTTAATAATATTTAATTTTCCAGCCTATGAGCATGGAATGTCAATCTATTTCTTCCTGTCATCTTCAATTTCTTTCATCAGTGTTTTATAGTGTTCAGGGTACAGGTGTTTCACTGCTTTGGTTAGTTTTATTCCTAGGTATCTTATCATTTTGGGTGCTATTGTAGATGGGATCGTTTTCTTAATTTTTCTTTCTACTGCTTCATTATTAGCATGTATAAATGCAACAGATTTCCATACATTGATTTTTGTATCTTGCAACATACTGAATTCATTTCTTTATCAGTTCTAGCAGTTGTTTGTTTGTTTGTTTGTTTGTTTGTTTTTGTTTTCTGGTGGAGTCTTTGGGGTTTTCTATCTAGAGCATCGTGTCAGAGTGGACATCCCTGTCTTATTCATAACCTCAGGGTTAAAACTGCCAGTTTTTCCCCATTAAGGATGATGTTAGCTGTGGATTTTTCATCTGTGACTCTTACCCTTTTGAGATATGTTCCTTTAAACTTACTTTGTTGAGAGTTTTTATCATGAATGGATGTTGTACCTTATGAAATGCTTTTTCTGCATCTATTGAAATGATTACATGGTTTTTACCCGTTCTCTGATTGATGTGAACTATCACCTTGATTTGTGAATATTGAACCACCTTGCAACCTAGGAATAAATCCCACTTTATCACTGAATGATATTTTAAATGTATTGTTGGATTCAGTTTGCTAGTATTTTACTGATAATTTTTCATCTATGTTCATCATGGATATTAGCCTGTGGTTTTCTTTTTTAGAGGTGTCTTTATCTCATTTTGGGATCAAGGTAATGCTGGCCACATAGAATGAATTTGAAAGTTTTCTTTCCTTTTCTATTTTGGAATGGTTTCAGAACAATAAGTGTTAACTCATCTTTAAATGTTTGGAAGAATTCACCTGTGAAACCATCTGTCCTGGAGTTTTGTTTATTGGAGTTTTTTGATTCCTGATTCAATGTCTTTGCTGGTTTTTGGTCTGTTCAAATTTTCTACTTCTTCCTGTTTCAGTTTTGGTAGTTAATATGTTTCTAGGAATTTATTCTTGTAGGTTGTCCAACTTTTTAGCATATATTTTTTCATAATATTATCTCATAACTGTATTTTTGTGGTGTTGGTTGTTATTTCTACTCTCTTATTTGTGATTTTATTTATTTGAGTCCTTTCTCCTTTTTTCATGATAAGTTTGGAATGAGGTTTATCAATTTTATTGATTTTTTTTTTCAAATAACCATCTCTTAGTTTTGTTGATTTGTTCTATTAGGTTTTTTTTTTTAGTTTCTATATCGTATATTTCCGCCTTTTATTTCTGCTTTAAGATTTTTTCCTTATCACTATATTTTTCAAATTTAATTACACTATATCTTGATGTGGATCTGCCTTTGTTGATTTTGATTGGAGTTCTCTGTGCTTCCTGGATCTGAACATGTGTTTCCTTCACAAAATTAGGGACGTTTCAGCTATTATTTCTTCAAATAAATTTTCTGTGCCCATTTCTTTTCTTTTTCTGGGACTCTTATAATATGAATATTATTATATTTGTGGAGTTACTGAATTCCTTAAATCTATTCTTATTTTGCATAATTCTTTTTTCTTCTCTTTTGTTCAGCTTGATTACTTTCTATTACTGTCTTCTTTTTTTTTTTAAGATTATTTATTTATTTATTTGACAGAGAGGGATCACAAGTAGGCAGAGAGGCAGGCAGAGAGAAAGAAGGAAGCAGGCTCCCTGCTGAGCAGAGAGCCCGATGCGGGGCTGGACCCCAGGACCCTGAGATCATGACCTGAGCCGAAGGCAGAGGCTTTAACTCACTGAGCCACCCAAGTGACCCTTTAATATTGTGTTTTGGATCATTAATCCATTCCTCTGCTTCTTCAGCCTGCTGTTCATTGCATCAAATGTGTTTCTCATTTTGTTTATTGAGCCCTTTATCTCTGCTATGTTATTCCATATCTCTGTGTTAAGAGTCCCAATCACCCTTCTACTCTTTCCTCAAGTCCATTGAGTATCCTTATGATCATTGCTTTAAATTCTCTGTCAGGCCTGTTACTTATATTTGTTTTGGTTGGCTCTCTGACTGTGGCATTGTCCTGTTCTTTCATTTGGGATAAATTTCTCTGTCTCCTCATTTTGTCTAAGTCTCTGTGCCTGTTTCTCTGTCTTAGGAAGGTCAGCAACATACTTTATTCTTAAGGGTAATGGCCCTATGAAGAAGAGGTCATGTAGTGCCCTGCCATGGAGTGTCCTGTGTTCCCCGGGACCTGGTACATATCCAGGACAGTCTCAGATGTGTGCTGCTATTTTTGTCCTGTGGGCTTCATCCCTCAGGCCGGTCACCTGCAGAGGGTTTCTTTGCCTATTGTGGACAGTGTTTCATCCTTGGCCTGAATGTAGTGTGTTTTAACTAGGTGTTAAACTATGTCTTAATATACTGAGGGGGAAGGGTGCTTGTTGTAAGCATATTAGGTAGCCCTAAGGAGCATCTAGGCAGTGCTGTGCTGGTTCCTGCAGGTGGCACTGTGCTTAACCTGAGGGGCTGAGGGGCAGGTGATGAAATAGTGCTGGCCAGTTCCTTTGTTCCTGAAGGGGTCTCTCTGTGAATGATGTCTCTGGGAAAAGCTCTGAGATGAGCAAATAACCATTGTCTGCTTCAGGTGCAATTCAGAGCACTGTTTCCATGCTTTATTTTCATAGGTTATTTGCCTGCCTTCTTTCCAAGAGCCGCACAGTGCCCTCCAGGCTCTACCCAGACAAGCCCACTGATATTTATTTGTTTGTTTGTTTGTTTGTTTATTTGACAGACAGAAGAGAGATCACAAGTAGGCAGAGAGGCAGGCAGAGAGAAGAGGAAGCAGGGTCCCTGTTGAGCAGAGAGCCTGATTCTGAGATTGTGACCTGAGCTGAAAGCAAAGGCTTTAACCCACTGAGCCACCCAGGTCCCCCCCCCCCCCC
>CM053604.1:113473194-113484321 GCA_028646535.1 Procyon lotor | reverse complement strand
ATCCTACTCTGCCACCATCTTCCAACCTCCTTTTGAAGTCTCATTTCTTGAAATAATTTCCTTTCATCTCTGAATTACCTTGACCCATTTCTCAGAATTCAATAGAATATAATGTGTGTATGTTTATTTCTGGAATTTCAGTTCTGTTCTATTGAGTTATATGTTTGTCTCTGTCAAATGTATATTATCTTGGTTATTATAATTTTACAGTAAAATTTGAAATAAAGTAATGCAATTTTTCCATCTTTTTCTTTTTCAAGATTGCTTTGGCTATTCTAGGTCATTTGCATTTCAATGTGGGTTTTATAATGAGAGTCAAAATTTATAATGATATTTGCTATATTGCATTTGTGTTGCATCTGTAGATTAACTTAGGATAAATTGATATCTTAACAATATTGAAGTTTTATTATTCATAATCACGGTTTATAGTTTCATTTACTTAAGGTTCTCTTTTATTTCTTTCAGCATAATTTTTTAGCTTTGTACTTATTTTATTAAAATATTCCTAAGCATTTCATATATTTTCTTGCTTTTTTTTAACTGAATTGAATTTTTTATTTTATTTAGAACTTCTGTTGCTCTCATTTGGAAATTTTTATGTATTAATTTTTTACATTATGGTCTTGCTAAATACATTTATTATTTTTAGTATTTTTTTTCATGGATATCTTAGGCTTTTGTATATAATACAATCATGCATTTATGAAAAAAGACTATTTTGCTTTTTCCTTCCAATCTGTAAAATTTTTTATATCTTTTGCTTGTCTTACTGCACTGGCCAGGACTTCCAGTATATGATCAACATTGGTGGCAAGTGTGGACATCTTAGCCTTGTTTTCTGTCTCAAGGTGAAAGCATTCAGTCTTCTATCATTATGTACCACGGTAGCTGTAATTTTCCTCATTGATCATCTTAGGGACATGCTCCTCTGTCTAGTTTGTTCCGGTTTTTTATCACAAGTAGTGACTTTTATAAAATATTTTTTTACATTTATTTACATTATCTGCTCTATCCAGTTATTAGAGTAAATGACATTGGTTAATTTTTCTGAATGTGTTAAGTCAACCTGACATATCTGAAGTAAATATGACATCATTACTGTATATTACCCTTTCTGTATATGATTATAATCTATTTGTGAATAGTTTTTAAAGAATCTATGTATATATTCAAGAGGGATATTGGCTTATAGTTTTTGTTTTAGTTTTGTCTTGTAGTTTTTTTCTTTTTTTGTAATATCACACTGATATTATTTTTTATCAGATAGAGATAGAAAGGAGTATTTATAGAAATAGAAAGGATCCAGGATCATGCAAAGTATTATCATAAATTTCCCACCATACAGAAAACTTTTATGTATCTTTCTCATTAGATTTAACCAACCTCAAGAATGAACTTCTCTTACTCATCTCACAGCTTAGTTGAAGGCTTTGTTACTAATTGGCTAAATGTGGTTATTGTTTGATAAATATAATCTTTATGTAAATGTTATATCTTCTTACCCACTGATATTGAACTTGGTTATGTGATTTGCCTTGATCAATAGAATATGGAGGGGGTGAGGAAGCTCAGGGCCATTTTTAAGTCTAGGCCTTAAGAAGCACTGCATTTTTCTGTTTGCTTATTTGAGTGTTTCCAACCTTGGCATTGGGAGAACATACCTTAGACAGGTGCTACTCCTACAGCCTAAACCCAGAGTGAAACATTGGGAATAGACCTGAATTTAACTTGCATCCCAAAAGTAGAGCTATTCCAGATAACATGAAGCCTTATGAATAAGCAGTAAGAGTTTATTGCTGTATTCCATGGGTATTTTTGTGGTTGTTTGTGTGCAGAGAAACTGACATATATTTATATATACTTAAAAATGAATGAATACGGATATAGAATTTTGCTTATGGTTATGGCTGAGTAGCTTCCATTGACACAACTGTCCCACAAATCACAATGTTAGGCTGTGGACAATATACACAAAGGAAATACTGCATAGCAACCAAAAGCAGCTAGATACTGGAGAGTGGGGGTGATGGTCAAAACTTAGAATCAAGGAATGGAATATTGTGAGTTTTTTGGATTTTTTTTCAGGGATTTTTTTCTTGAGATAGAAAGCAGTTAATGCCATGAAGAGAGACTAGAACCCAGATAGGGAAAAAAGCCAGAGTTGAAAGAAACACAGCTATTATACCCTGAAAATGAAGAGGAATGTCTTGAGAAAGAGCTAGAAAAGAGACTTCAAGTTTCTGTGCACAAATGCTGACCCTGCACGTACAGTGCATTTAATAAGATCACCTAGGAGTAAAAAAAAAATTGAACTGAGACCTCATTACTTGAGATCTGAGAATGGCTAAGCTAACTACTTGCTAATACTAAAAAAATCGTTGCTCTTCAGAAGAACATAAAATAATCCAAGACCTCTAAAACATATCATTAATAAAATCTTAGATAGAATAAAAATCACTAAACAAATAAAGAAACTGGAAAATATGACCTACTATCAAGAGAAAAGGTGATCATTAGAGACTAACCCGGATGTTGGAATTAACATAGAAGAATGTTAAAGCGGCTGTCATAATTAACTACATTCAAGGACATAAAGTAAAATATGCTTATAACAAATGAGAAAATATGAAATCTCAACAAAGAAATAGAATCTTTTAAAAAGAACAAAATAAAAATTCTAGAACTGAGAGTATAATATCTGAATATACACACGTAGCTGGGTTTATCAACAATTTGGAAATGAGAAAAAAAATCTTAATGAAGTTAATTAAAGATAAGTGAATAGAAATAGTGAATAGAAAAGAGGAAAAGTTAAGCTACGAAATGAATGATATAAATGAAATATAATATGAATTGATGTGTGATGTGAAAACAACCCAAGGGACTGATGTGATAATATCATAACCTCTGGCATATGTGTAATTAGGATTCCAGAAAAAGGACAGAGAATGAAAAAAAATGTTTGAAAAAATAGTGGTTGAAAAGCTCTCTAATTTGATAAAAGATATAAATATTTATATTCAAGAATTTCAGCAAATTACAAGTATGGTAATAGCAAAAAAAACCCACATCGTTTTAAATTATTGAAAACCAAAGATAAAGAAATAATTGTCATAATAACCATAGCAAAATGATAAATTACACTCAGATGAATAGTTATTTGAAATAACTTTGACTTTGCATCAGAAACAGTGGAAGCCAAAAAATAGCAGGGAAAACATTAGAATACCAAAACAAAAGAACTGAGAACAAAAAAACAAAATTTACTCAGAATTCTACATCCTGCAAAAATATCGCTCAAGAATGAAGGTATGATAATACTTTCAGACAAAAGAAAACTGAGAAATTTGTCACAAGTAGGTCTCCATTAAAGAAATGCAAAAAAAAATACTTTAGACTGTAGGATGATTACAAAGGATGAAAACTTGAAACTCAGAATAAGAATGATGAACACTGGAAATGATGATTTGAGAGGCTTATATAGAACAACAACCATAAATAACTGAAATTAAAAAAGGCCAGTCCTGGGATGCCTAGGTGGCTTGGTTAGTTGAGTGGTGGACTCTTGATCTCATGGTTGTGGGATGGAGTCCTTTGTGGCCTCTGTGCTCAGTGTGGAGTCAGCTTAAGACCCCTCCTCCCTCATTTGTGTGTGTTCTTGTGCTCTCTTGAAAAAAAAATCATGAAAATTAAAAATAAAAGAGATCAGTAGAGGATTTAACCTTGGCTGTAATGATGAATGATACACTCTGAATGAGAAAGAATGAAGATTGGAGAAAAAAAATAAAACTAAAAGCAGAATGATACAATCTAAAGTAAAAATGTAGCTCTCAAGACAGATAAGGTCAACAGTCATTTGTGGCAATTATGTTCTCTAAGTTCACCTTAAAATATTGACTTGGGAAATACAGAAACTTTGCTCCTAGGGGAAATGCCGCGTTAGATTCTTGCAAGCCTCTGATCACAACATTTTCATCAACCAATACCTAACCTTGTTTTATGATAGTTTCTATTTAAAGACACCTCATTTAATAAATATATTTCATCAATAATTTACTATATGGCTTTTGAATGATTTAAAGCCAGGGATTGTGGAAGCCATCGCATTAAACAGGTTCATTTGCCAAAGTCCTTGTAAAACAAGCCAGGTTCCAGTTTCATCAGTATTGAAAACTTACTTTTCCACATAACCCTTTTTTACTTAGCAAGTAATTTAACAATTTCCTGACCTGCAGAATTCTCCAGTAAAACATGAGAGCCAGCCAGCGGTAGCCAAGAAGGATTTAACATTTTGTTGAGCATGAGTCAGCATTCACAACTCAAAACAATGCTATTTACTATACTTTAAAAAGAAAGTCTGTTTTCTTTTCATTCACCCACCTATTGAGCCACTTTTCCATCTTATCCATGACTTCATCACACACTATAGATGTTACTTAAGTACTTTCTTGAGTGGCCTCATGTACAGATTTACAAATTTCCACTTTCTTTTTCTAGTTGTGACATACTGTTGATTCATTAACACTAAACTTGCAGTCAACAGCACTGTAACTCATGCCTGAGTAAAGCTTATCTAAGAAACTGTCTCCATAAGGCATGTCATAGCCTTTTTGTACTCAAGACCACTTCAGCACTATGCTTGGGGGTCATTTTAAACAGCTCAATCACCAACAGAAAGCATGAAAATGAGAAAAACATGGCAATAAATAGACCATGAAAAGAACACTTGCTTACAGTGTGAGAGCTGAAACAAGAAGGCAGAGCATTGCCTTGTTAGATCTCAATTGAAAATGTCAGTGACTCAAAAATTTTGCCACTATGCATATGGCCACAAATGACTGTGAAAACACCATTGTGTATTGACTTGGGGGTTACAAATAAATTTTAGCAAAGAGGGAATTCACAATTATTGAATCCCAAAATAATGAGCATTGACTGTTCTTATATTTGCTTCTCAGGAAATTCTCTCCCTATTGACAAATTTATATTAGAAAATAATTTAAAATCCAAATTGGTGAGATGAATTTGTGACTAGTGGTAGAGCTAATAGATTCTGGAACATTCTTTATAATCATGGAGTTTGAAATAAAGATGAAAAGTAACAATAGCTAATTCTTATTGAGTATATTTGTGAAACATGGTTTTAAGTGTTTGACCTTAAATTATACAGGAGCTCTAGGAGGTAGATACTAGCATTACAATTATTTTATAGACCAGAAAACTGAAGCACAGGAAGTTTTAGTAATGTTATATTTTTAAAAATTGTGTCAGGTTATTTTTTCCCTAGTCAGGGAAGAGACAGTTCCTAATATGTGTTGTTCCACTTCATTTTAAAATTAAACGTAACTACCACATTTTTGAATACATTATTATCCCAAAATAAGAAAAAAAAGGAAAAAGTATATTTTATATATACACACACATATATAGTATTCACCCATGCATATAAACAGGGCTTTTAAATTCATATTTGTTTATTTTGTGGTGTGGTATTGTAAAGCCCTCTTTTTTCCAAAATTTTAACTAAATCTGCTTGTGTAAAGACTGGGGCCGATCAAGGAAGCAAGGATGTGCTTCAGTTCTGATTCACTGTGGAGAAAACTGATGCTTGAGTACAACAGAGTATTCAGTAGGAATGAGATCTTAGAGGAGAGAAAAGCCTGACAAGTCAAGTCTTTGAAATCTTTTTTTAAAATTTAATTTTATTTCTTCAGTGTTCTAAGATTTATTGTTCATGCACCACACCCAGTACTCCATGCAATATGTGCCCTCCTCAATACCCACCACCAGGCTCACCCAAGTCTTTGAAATCTTATGATGAAGTGGCTTTCTGGTCAAATAATCGACTGGTTTTCATTAATAAATGTCATTTCATACTACGCATACTTTTTTTTAAAAAGTGTGTTTTCAACTTTTTAAGTGACATTTTCCTGAACCTTGAAGCACAGTAAACATAATCATTTCTGTCATCTTTTTGTAAGTTTTATCAACAAAAAAAATGACTTGTTTCAAGTCACAATTAGTTGGTTACTTGTAAGGTAGAGTTTGTTGTTGTTGTTGTTGTTTTAATTTAAAGATGCTTTTCAGCTATTCATGGAAAAAATCCTAAAGGTCTACACACAAATCTAACTAAAATGTTAAGATTGGAAGACATATTAGATAATTTCTCAAATATAAGGCTAATCATATATATGACAGTTTTTATACTTTTGATTCAGTTAGGAACAAAAAGATATATATCTAAGATTAAATAAAATAAGGATTCTCAATCTAGACTGATTGTTCTTAAACCAGAATGCATATCACAACCACTTGGAGGACTTTTAATAAATACAGTCTCTGGATTCCCATATTTAGAAAATCTAGTGTATGACATAGTAATTTGTCACATAAAATATTCTCAGGTACTTTAATGTTCTATGAAAATTAAAATCTTCTATTACGAACTATATCCATAGCCAAGAGACACAAATTTAGTTAAGCAAAATCATCTAAAACAATCTTCTTTGTCTTTATTCTATGACTTTCTTTAGTTTGGTGGCAAGTTTATCACTGTTATTAGAATTAATTACTACATTAAATTACATCTTTGGCTGACACTTTAGACATTATTTCTATTTTTTTAAGAAGAAACATCCTTAGAAGCACAACATTTGACTGAATCTCATAGTTCAGCTCTTTAAGAAAGTGGAGACCTTCTTAAACTATCAAGGAGTAACAGGTAGTAAAACTGAGTTGAGTATTTTCCAACAGTGCTCAGTGTCAAGGGCTCAGGAAACGGAGGTAGTCTGGACTTCTAAGCTCCCTCTGAATCATTAGTGTTTGCCTTCTTTTTATATATAATGAGCACCTAGAAAGTAATTTTTATCTCTTAAGTGTAGGGAGTTAATGCATTCCTATCCAAGTATAAATGAAAGTTTTTAAAAATTTTAGGACTTTTGATTATACTTATGTCTTCACTGGCACAAACAATTGTCAAGTGGCTGCCTCAAATAAATTCCAAAGACCAGTCTCTTAGACTATATGAAAAGTGGAGCATCATATTCTTCAATCCATTGGTGTTACTTCTCAAGGGAAAATAAAATACTTCAGTAAAAATGACCATTATTTCTGTTTCTTAATCCCTTACTTGTCTTCAGTGCTGTCACCTAGGTTCTAATTAGGTCTTTGTGCAGGTTTCTGAGCATTAGAGACAGATTGTTTTATTTTTCTTTAGCCTGCTAAGTATCACCAGGCAGGCATGAAAGATGATTCTGTCCTCCTTTTCACAGACCTTTTTTCTTTTTATATCTTTAGACAATAATGTTTTTGCTTTTGTCACTTATAATCTACTGGGTCTGCTGGTAGTTATGCACTTTCGAATGTTTGTATTATTAATGGGTGTAGTTCCCTCTGGTTTCCCACTGTATCCTGTTAATATTACAAATTATTCCTTAAAAAGGAGAAAACAGGGGCGCCTGGGTGGCTCAGGCTTTAAGCGCCTGCCTTGGCTCAGGTCATGATCCCAGTATCCTGGGATCGAGCCCCGCATTAGGCTCCTTGCTCTGCAGGAAGCCTGCTTCTCCCACTACCATTCCCTCTGCTTGTGTTCCCTCTCTCGCTGTGTTTCTCTCTGTCAAATAAATAAAATCTTAAAAAAAAAAAAGAGAGAAAACAATTTCTACTATTATCTTATTTTTAAGTGTGTCTGATATGAGTTTACAATACCCAAAAAGAAAAATAAATAGACATTAACAGTTTGTGGATCTGTTTGACAAAATGAAATTGCATGTTGAGGTAGTCTCGTACAAGCATAAATTGTATTCTCAGAGGCTACAATATGTGAATATGAGAGTATTGACTATTTTTCCTAGTTCAAACAACTTTCTTGATTTTCAAGAGTAACTAAAGGGCTATTTATATACTATTTATATAGCTTTTTGCAACTATATTAAATATAACAATATCTAAGTTGAAGAGTAATACTAAGTTCAATTTTTCATACTCAAGGTATTCTAAGTCATCAAAAAGAAAACTTAAAAATTGTGATACAAATAAAAATAAATGCTTGGTGAATTTTATCTGGATTGAGTAAACAATAATGTTTAGTATGAAAAAGTTAGGTTTACATCACCTATCTACCCTCCCTTTCCACCACTACTATCACTGTTACCAAACTGGAAAACAGAAATTGATATTACACTACAAAATTTTATGGCATTTTTTATATCAGAAAGTGTAAGTCATACACTCAATTTGGGAAATTTTTATGAGAAAGGCTTATAGCCTTTCTTTAATATTAATATTTATCAAACTTTTTTTTATGAATTATATATGTTCCTTAATAAATAATCATCTCAGTGGGTTTCTGAGGTTTTCACTTGCTTTGTTTGATATAGACTACATTTCCCTACCTAGACTCCCTTTACATTAAGCAACATGGAATTGGTAGCCATTATTAAAATTTATTCTGTGTGCAACTTCATTTAAATGGCCAGAGGAGTGAATATTGTCATCAGCTGCCACTATTCCTTCTGCCTCTAGAACTTCTAGTTCCCAGTGTGTTACCATGTCATTGTTTTTAAAAGGCAAGGCCAAGAAAAAGCATGTTTACTTACACTTTATTTTTTTCCAGTTTATCATTCTGCATTGAGAGCCCTTTTGCAAACTATTTTTATAACATTCCATCTTCCAAATCTGTGCTGTTGAAATTTTGGAAACCTGGAGTGCTAATTTCTACAATCTTCGGAAATCGCTGGAAAACTCCATGGGAAATATGTCACTTGCCCAATCCTAAAACAAAACTCATCTTAGAATAAATGCTTTGTTACAGGATTTTGAAAATAAAAAGAATCCACTCTCCTCAAACTGCTTGTGTCTCTTCCATCTCACCAAAATGCCTTAATAATATTAAAATCCTAAAAATACATAAAAAAATGGAGTTTCTATAAATATGATCGGTAAACTGAATAGAGCTTATTTGTCAGTCATATTGTAATGTATTTCCTTAGTAGGAATCTGCATAATTTTTAAAACATTAACTGGTTTACATCCTTTTTTTTACTCCATGCACACATTCACACACAAGCACACATTCAAATCAATTTGCTGAATGCTATTTCACCTAAATGAGCCAGAATCCTATGACTCACAGGTATTTCATTCTCTTCATCCAAAATTTTAAATATATCATTATTCTATATTGGAATGAAATGCTTTCAGTTTAGTCATTTCTATGATTTGAGTGAAAGCAGGGAACATTTCTGAGATGACTGCCAGTTTGCTCCCACATGCTTCAAAAACTCCACAACTAGCATTCAATTACAGAAAAGTTCTGGTGAAAAGCAAAGTGCATACACGATTATCTTCTGGGGTAAAAAATACTCTTGGTCTCTTATGCTCTCTTTAAAATTAAACTTAAAGCTAAAATAAACTGACACAGAAAATATTAAAAATTATAAAATTCACTAAGAAGCAAAAAAAAAATTAGGAACAAGCCATTCAATTTCATACAAAACAGATATAATATCTTGCTGATTCATCTTCAGATGGCATCTAACCCAACAAAACATGTAAGTTACTGACTATTAATATTGGCAATGGTATTCTAACAATCAACCTTTTTCATTAGCTCAAAATATTTTCTTTATTTTTTTTTAAAGATTTTATTTATTTATTTGACACAGAGAGATCACAAGTAGGCAGAGAAGCAGGAAGAGGGAGAGGGATGCAGGCTCCCTGATGAGCAGAGAGCCCGATGCCGGGCTCGATCCCACGACCCTGGGATCATGACCTGAGCCATAGGCAGAGGCTTTAAATCACTGATCCACCCAGGTGCCCATTAGCTCAAAATATTTTCATTATGCTTTTCTTTTTTCTTAAAAAAGTACTATTGCATCATGGCAATAATAAAAATAGTGGATCATTAGTTATTATTAGAAATAGCTGTGTTCCCATTTAGGTGATAAAATTTTAGTTCAAGTACCAAAGAAATAAAAGAATGGTCCTGACAAACTGATAAACATGAGTGGTCTATAAGTTAGGCAATCTCTGAGATTCTACCCCTTTAGAGGAACATTTCCCAAGACTGAGACATTTTAAGGACACCATAAATCTAGGTAATGTCTAAAACGAACCAAGAAATCACTAATATTAAAACACTAATATTGTACTATTCCAATCCAATATTACTGCTGGGCACATTAACATGAACAAACCACACTGTCAACTTCTACATCCACCTCTCCTCATTTTTCTTTTGTCTTTTTTTTCATGATTTCATTCATTCATTCATTCATTCATTCATTCATTCATTCATTTAGAGAGTGCGGATAGGGGAGGGGCAGAGGAGAAGGAGTGAGAGAATCAAGCTGACTCTGTGCTCAGTGCAGAGCCTGACACAGGGCTTGATCCTACAACCCTGAGACCATGACCTGAGATGACATCAAGAGTTGGATGCTTAACTGACTGAGTCCAGGCACACCTCTCCCCATTTTTCTTAAAGAATAAGTAAATTGTGATCTTGGAGTGCTGAGATTTTTTTCAATGACTCTATCATTGGATGATATAAATAACTAACCATAATAATTACTATCGATAGAGTGCCAGTCACTGTGCTAAGTTTTTTATATACTGTCACACTTAATGCTAAAAACAATCCTGATGTAATCCCAGTGCCTAGACCAATGCCTGCTACTAAGCAGGCACTCAATAAACATTTGGTAATAAATGTGAAAGCCTTCAATGAAGGTATTATAACCCTCACATTACATATGAGAACACTGAGGCTAAGAAAATGGAGTAACTTACTCCATATTAGACTACAAGCAAGAAGCAGAGGAAGGGTTTGAAGACAGACCCATCTAATTGGCTCCAGCATTTATGCTTTGATTCTCCATGTACAAGCCTTCATGTAAATTCTCTGAGTTAAGTTATCATTAAGAATAAAGGATTATTGGGGCGCCTGGGTGGCTCAGTCGTTAAACGTCTGCCTTCGCCTCAGGTCATGATCCCAGGGTCCTGGGATGGAGTCCCGCATCGAGCCCCGCATCGGGCTCCTGGCTGGGCAGGAAGCCTGCTTCTCCCGCTACCATCCCCTCTGCTTGTGTTGCCTCTCTCGCTGTGTTTCTCTCTGTCAAATAAATA
>CM053604.1:113390465-113465260 GCA_028646535.1 Procyon lotor | reverse complement strand
AACTGCACCTGTCAACAGAATCTGTTTTAAAATGTGCTTGCCGACAAAGTTTAAATGGTTGAGCCAGTACCAAGAGAGGTGCTATTAACAGTAGATAATGGAAAATAATCTCTGAAAAGTATTTGCTCCTCTACTTGTTATGCACTCTCTGCAGCATCCAACCAGAGTGGGCATTTTAGAATTCTCATGCCCTCATAATTTAATTATGTTGTATATTTACAGAATTTGCCAAAGGACTTTATGATGTGTTCAGAATGTTTTGCAAGGAAGGAGATTTTGATTTGTTCCAGTTTATTTGCAGTAAAGAAAAAAAATTACATTACAAATAAATTTCTCTACATAGAGTAAGCAAATAGAGGCACAGACTGAATAATATAACAGTCAAGCTAGGCTCATTTGTGCTATAATAAAAAATGACTTGTAAGTCTCACTGAAACGGAACATTAAACACTCAGTTGTGTGTTTATCACTGTTCAGGGCCTTGTTCAGAGTCACCATCACCTGAGACCTAGAGTATAGGATCAACCCCATTGGGGACACTGTCAAGTTCAAGGGAAACAGGAAATAACAAGGTAGAAAACCATATGATGGCTTGTAAATCTTCTGTTTGGAAATGGCACATGTCAATTTCTATCATCCCTTTACCAAAGCCTAAATTCAATGAGGTGGAAAGGAATAGATAGTCCTTGACTTAGGATGGGGTTATGTCCCAATAAATTGACCGTAAGTTGGAAGTATCTTTAAGACAAAAATGCACTTAATACATCTAAGTTACCAAATATCATAGATTAATCATAGAATAGCCTAGTCTTCCTGAAATGTGCTCAGGAAGTGTGCTAACACACTAGCTAGCACACAGTAAGTGTGCTAACACTTACATGAGCCTAGAGTTGGGTGAAATCATCTAACAAAGCTTACTTTATGATGAAGTGTTGACTATCTCATGTTATTTATTGACTACTGTACTGAAAGTGATAATCAGAGTGGTTATAGCTATACAGGCTGTTTGCCCTCCTGACTGTGTGGTTGAATAGGAGCTAGGTTACTGCCACCATTCAGCATCACAACAGAATATGCTACTGCTTAGTGGTAGCCTAGAAAAGATAAAAATTCAAAGTATGCTTTCTACTGAATGCATTTTGCTTTGCATCATTATAAATTGAAAAATTGTAAGTCAAATCATCATAAGTTGGGGCCCATATGTATAGTCCTCCATAACAAGGGGACCTATAAGAGAAGTAGCAGCTATTTTGAACAGACAATACCATCCACCACACTGGTCAAAAATTTGGCTGCTAGAGTCAGAAAAACTTGAATTCAAACCCCAGATCCTAAGTCTCAATGTTTATTCTATTCTATGGTACTTATTTCATTGAGTTATTGTAATATTTAAAAAAGATAAGGCATGTAAATGACTTAGCATAGTTTCTGACACTTATAAACACCCAGTGTTAGTTTTATTATAGTCAAGCTCTGTTTAAAGGTTTTTTTGAAGCTTTCAGTTTCTTTAACATAATTAAATTCTATTTTTTTTTTTTAAGATTTTATTTATTTATTTGACAGAGAGAGAGAGGTCACAAGTAGGCAGAGAGGCAGGCAGAGAGAGAGAGGGAAGCAGGCTCCCCACTGAGCAGAAAGCCTGATGTGGGGTTTGATCCCAGGACCCTGAGATCATGACCTGAGCCAGAGGCAGAGGCCTTAACCCACTGAGCCACCCAGGCGTCCCTAAAATTCTTTAATATATTTTAAAAACAATAGTAGTTCTAAATATTCCCTAGTGGCTAATGGAAAATGATAGAAGCTATTAGTTTCAAATGCTTAATAACAATAAACATAATACTCCTTTACTCTTAACATTTTAGCGGGGACAGAGAAAGGGATTTGTTAAAAGGTAACATGCGGTGACTTTTTTTATACTGGAAGCAAAAGAAAAGCTATAAATCATTAATTATAATAAATTCTAATTTATGGGGCATCTGGGTGGCTCAGCCAGTTAAGTGTCCAACTCTTGATTTCGACTTTGGTCATGATCTAAGAGTGATGAGATCCAGCCCCATGCTGAGTTCCATTAAAATTCTCTCTCTGCCCCTCCTTGCCCTTCTCTCTCTCTCAAAAAACAAAAAAAAAGTTAATAGAAAGAAAGAAAAAGAAAGAAGCTTACGAACACACATCCTTTATTTCACAACTCTGTAAAAAACTGTGATTAAATTCTTTTCTATTCTACAACCACTAATTTATTTTTTTCAGATTTTTGCTCCCAATCCAACTTCACTATGTAGAGCACCATATTAATAAACAATATTTTATAAATAATACCAAAAGAAAACATGTGACAAAGAACCTAGAGAATACACCTGGAAGTTCTGTTAAATGTCATGGAATTAGTTCTAGAAATTACTTTAGTATTGGCAAATGGTATAATTTTAATGATCAATATTCAAAAGTTCCCTCTGTCTGAATTTCGCTAATTCAAACAACTGTTATTAAAGGTTATAGTAATAATAAAGGTGAAAGAGAATAGAATGATTTTAAAAACTAAAGGACATTATACTCACATTTAAAATTCATAAGCAAAGTTTTCATAAAAACTGGCATTTCTTTCAGCTGACATTTGAGTTGGAGTTTAGCCTCATTTCAAGGCCACTGGCTAAATGTTTAATGTGAAAAAGTTTTATAAATCAAAATAAGGAAAATACAATATTAATGAATAAAATCACCTTTCTTAAAACAATCTTTTGGTGTCCCTTGAATCCCTTCCCAAACAAAGCAGCAATCAAACAAAAAAAAGAAAGTTTTAGCTTAGCTTTTAGAGATAGCAGACATTTAAAAGCATAGTATTTCAAAACAAAGCTAATTAGCATGCAAAAAAGAAAGAAAAAACACCAATGGGGTCAGTTTTACTTAAACCATTATATTTCAGTTACTCAAGGTTTGAGAAACAAACACCAAACACCTGTTAGCATTTAAGATGTGAAATATGTAGTGTATGAATTCATCTCTTTTACTCTAGAGTATACCTCTTCCTTATGGCACTCTTCCCTTCCATTCTTTCCCTGGCATCTCATTTTGAATGGGATCACTTTCCAAAGCTTACTTCTTACTGACTTTCTTGTTACAGCAAGGTTGTTTGATGCAAAAGCCTAAGCAAATACCCCACAGACCTAGAATTTCCTTCTCTCTTCTCTGCCCAGGACTCCTCTTCCTTTATCTCTCTTTTTTCCACCTCTGTTCTGCTTTTCCATTTTATTCTTATCTGTATATATCTCTTCTATGTATCTTTGGATCTGAGAATTGAAATGAAGTCAGAAAAGCCCACTGACATAGAAACAGTGAGATAGGGAAATTGTCAATAGCAGTCATAGTGACACAAGTGAAGAAAGAACAGAAAGGACCTTTTCAACCAGTGGACTATATAATTAGCACAGCACCAAGAGCTTGACTTAATTCAGGTTTCCTCTACTGCATAGTGGTGAGGAGCTTTTAACATTTTTAAAATATTTATTTATTTATTTTAAAACTATTTTATTTTATTTTTTTAAAGATTTTATTTATTTATTTGACAGAGAGATCACAAATAGGCAGAGAGGCAGGCAGAGAGGAGGAATCAGGCTCCCTGCTGAGCAGAGACCCTGATGCAGGGCTCAATCCCAGGACCCTGAGATCATGACCAGAGTGGAAGGCAAAGGCTTTAACCTACTGAGCCACTCAGGTGGCCCGACATTTTTTTTAATGCCTGCTTTCTCCCCCAAATGTAAAAATAAATAAGTAAATGAATAAATAAATAAAATCACAGAAGAGTGATCAAACACTGATAAATCTTGCTTATTGAATATCAAATTCTATGCTGGTATCTGGCCACAGAAATATGAATAAAGCATGTTTTTATACTAAGAGATTTCTTACTGCAGCAAGAGAGAGAAATATACAAATAGCACTACTATAATGAATGTGCTGAACATTTTAAAAGAATCATAAACAGGATCATAAGAACATACAAGAAGGATAACTCATTCGTTTTTATGATTTTCATGTAGCATTTGTAAATAATACATGTGAAGCTTAATGTGTTCTTCCTGGAATAGTCTAATCTTGTAAACCATCATTAGATGTAAAAAGTTTTCCATTCAGAAATAAAATAATTAAAAAAAAGAAATAAAATAATTTCTGTCCTCATGGATCCTATGTATCAGTAGAAGAACACAGACAAAAAGGCAAATACTTAGATATATAGTGTATTGAGTTGTACTAAGTGCAATGGAGAAAAATAAGGAAGGCAGCTAAATAATTCACATGTGGGGGCCCCTGGGTGGCTCAGTCAGTTAAATGTCTGCCTTAAGCTCAGGTCTCAGGGTTCTGGGATCAAGCCCCAGGTTGGGCTCCATGCTTAGCAGGGAGTCTGCTTCCTCCCGTGCTCCTCCCCCAAGTCCTGCTCTCTGTCTCTCTCTGTCAGATAAGTAAATAAAAATCTTTTAAAAAATAATAATAAAAAAAATAATGTATATGTGTTTAAATGGAGGATTGTATTCCAGGCAGAAGAAACAGCAAGTGCAAAGGTTCTGAGGCAGGAGCAAGCAAGCCAGACATGGATCAGGAAAAGTATACCAGGTTAGTATACCTGGAGCAGAGAAGTAGCAGAGCCATAAGAGATGAGGTCAGAGAGTTAATGGGCAGCCAGATGGGAAAGTGCTTTGTAAACCATAGAAAATAACTTGGCTCATTGTGAGCCAGCAAGAGGTATAGATTAAGATAATAAGAAGTGCTATTCTGAAGATGGACATTTCTTTGAAGACTTTGGAATACCTTGTAATCCTAAGAGAACGGATCAGAAGTCAGTAGTGGAGCTTCTGCAAGAAAAGGGTGGTACTCTGAAGCATCTGGTTAATGAAATACCAGTGCTTTTATTAAGTGTGAGTGTGGTTGGTATGACTTTGTTCTAATTGCTGGAATTTCCACAAGGAGCAGGATTTTAAGGCTTAAGTGACTGACTAACTACTGGTCCTCTGGGAAAAATCCTGTTTTGTTGCAGAGAAGTGTGCCTCTAGTGGCGGGAGTGTGTATTATAAGCCCAGAGGAAAATGTTGGGATGAGCCTAGTGGGCAGGATGTTACTTTTACTGATGAGTTTTCAAGGGAGATTCCATATGACAAGATGTTACATATTATGGAAAGATATCCTGAAAAAGTTCCCATAAAAAGTGGTTTTGTGGAGTTTAACAGAAACTGAGAAAAATAATAAATAAAAACACTGAGAGATTTCTGTCAGGGGTTTAACAATCTGACAGCTCTCAACAGAATCACTTCAGTTGCTCTGGAGGGGATAGGCTGAAAGGTGGGCAAGAGTAGAAGCAAGCAGAGAGTGAGAGGTCATTGCAATAACTTGATGAGAGATGATGGTGGTTTGGATCATGGCAGAAACAGTGCAAGTGTTGAGCATATCTTGCATTCTGGATATATATTAAAGTTATTTATGTTCAAATTAATATTTTGATGATACACTTCTGTGACACATAAATATAATGATAGTTGATCTAATATGTCAATAAAAACTGTCAATCTTAGCAGTCATATATTTAAATACTTTTAATGACCAAACTGGGCTGATAATATGTGAATCAACCCAATGTTCCATATTTGATGTGTTCTATATATTGATAGGAAGACTCTTTGATATTCTTACTCTAGAAAGTGGGCATGGATAGCCAGTGGGAAAGTGAGTGTATCTGGTGAGGATCAAAATCATCTCTAACAGATTACTATCTACATTGAACGACTTTAATATTTGACTGTATTTTCATATAACATATTTTTTCTTGCATTATTTTTATCAACATGATTGCTGTTTCAGGAAATAATTGCCCAGAAAAAGAAATATTGCACAGACAGCACCAAACAACTATTTATTTGTCAATACTGTCCATGAGAGTCTTGCCTCAAAATCTTCATCTTTCTGTGTCTACCAATTCTACGCTAGTATAACATGATCTTTACCATTCTAATTAAACCTCCACATTGGAAAATCTATTTTACACCCAAAAGCCCTACTAGTAACCCAATTTTTCTCACTTTTCTGACATGCTACTAATTCTTTCAAAACAGAGTTCTCCCTCACTTCAGGAAGCAATAATCTCGGCTTTGCCTTATCAGCCAGTTATTTTGGTAGTGTTTTCAGTGGGCCAGCATTTAATAATCTTTCATTTGGTAATAATGGTAGTAGCATAAAAGAAGTTTTTTAATTTTCTGGTTTTCCCACAGACATTTATAGTTAAAACCCATTGTATAATTATAAGATATGGGAAAATTGAGAAATTTTCACCATGGGTATAATGTAATTTGATAGTTTTCAACAGGATCACTTGAGCAGTGTTGGAGAAAGACTTAAGGCCCTGGAAAGAAATAGACTAAGATTTTTGTTCTGATCACATAGAAGAGTAGAGTTATTCAAGTGTGGAAGATTGTCAGAGCAACAGGTTTGGGGAAATTAAGGGTAGCTCAGTTTTTGATGGGTAAAGTTTAAGATACTGAGTTGACACCCAGGTAGAGAAGGTGACTAGGCAGTTGGATTTTGGAGTCTGGGGGGAGATATTGGGACTAGAGACTAGCTTTGATGCTTTAAGAGTATGCTGTTGCTGCTGCTGCTTCCTCTTCCTCCCCCTCTTCCTCCTCCTTCTCTTCCTCTTTTTCCTTCCTTCTTTCTTCTTCAGTATTTAGATGATTTTACCTTCTGAACACATTCTCTATTTTTATACGTATTACATTATAAATTTTATTTTTACAATAAAAACACAATACTATTTTTATTTTGAAAAAAGTCTTGAAATACTGCAAAAATTATAAACAGTGATTTTTAGGGTAGTGGGATTACAGAGATTGTTCTTTCATATATATATATGAAATATATTTCTTATATATATATATTATATAAAATAGACTGAAGGGAGGGCAAGGTATATATACATATATATACACACACACACATATAATATATTAACTTTGCATATTATATATAATAAATATACTAAAATACAAGTATTGACTGGATGGCATCACCAAGCTACTACATATATGTAGAAAACAGAAGAGAGAATCCCAAGGGACTTCAATGTTTAACAGCCAGGTAAGTAATGACAAACAGACAAGAAAAGAAAATACAACCAGAAGAAAGGAAGAAAACCAGAAAGTATATCTTCTGAGAAGTACAAAAAGAGTTTCAGGAGGTTAGAGTAATCAACTCTGACAAAGTTGCTTATAGATCAAGGAAAATGATGTCTGGACAACTGAACATTATTTTCGGCAATCAAATGATCATTGATGATGCTGATAGGAGTTTTGTAGTAAAAGTAGAGGTAAAAGTCTGATTGGCGTGTCAAAGAGAACAGATTCAGCAGATATAGATAAATGTTTTTTATACATATAAACAAATATCAGGTTTCCCTTGAAACCTGAGGAAATAAAAGGGAGAAGTTGGAGGGCAGTGAGGACTTGCTTTTTAAGGTCAGGGAAATGAAAGCGTAGTTTCTATGCTGATGAAGAGAAAGCCCAAGAAGGAAATAGTGATGGTGGAGGAGAGAAAATGGATCATTATGAGAGCTAAGTCTGAGCAGGTGAGACAAAGTGATCTTGCTCAGGTAAAGCATTGACCTAGGTTACAGGAGCCAAGGAAGTAATAGATGCAGGGACGTGTGTAGGTCCATTTATTAGAATTTTTTTTCTTTAAGTTTTCTTATGATTGCTTCAGTAAATAGAAGGCAAGATTATCTGCTGTAAGAATAAACAAAGAGGTTTTGGAAGTCTGAAGAAAAAGAAGCCACAACACAGTCATGAGGAAACATAGGAGGATGAGAAGAGCAGGGAAATATACTGTAATCTCTTTGAGATCAGTGACCTTGAATTTAAAGTAAGGTTGGCCAGCTGGGTGACAAGTTTATCCTAGCTTTTTTCAAGGTAAAGAGTTGGATTTAACCAAGATCTATTTGGGTCAAGTGAAAATAAGGACAGAAGAGAAGACCAAAAGGTAAATATACACAACCATGAAACACAATGATTGCTTCCAAGGAACTACCAAAATACAGTTGACCCTTGAACAATATGGGTTTGAACTGTGTGGGTCCACTTATATGTGAATCATCATATATATATATATGTCCATATTATTAGTGTGTGTGTGTGTGTGTGTGTATATATATATACTGTAGTACTAATAGTATGTAATACATATAGCATACAAAATATGTGTTTATGTTATTGGTAAATTTTCCAGTCAACAGTTGATTATTAGTTAAGTTTTGGGGGAGATGAGAATAATACATTGATTTTCAACTGCATGGGGATCAGCAGTCCTAACTTCTATTGTTAAAGGGTCAACTATAATAAAATTGACAACATAAATGTTTACACAAAATATGAAAATTCATGAATATGAAATTAAGAGTAATTATGCAAGCTTTGAGAGGAATTCAGTGAAAAGAGAAACCTTGGTTCAGAAAGTTTTCTTGGTAGAGGACAGACTTGATATGGATCTGATCCCCCAAAGTATTTTTCTCCCTTATTTGAGAAATCTATAAATTAATTGTCCATTTACAAGTTTAACTTATTACAGTTATAACTGTAGGAATAGCTTGCTTTCAGAAGCTATTCAAAAGGAAATTTCAAAAATACCCCAAAATAGAGAAAATATAAAAATAAAACCCCAAGTGCAGTTACAAAAATCATCACTTTAGGGCCACTTCTGTTTATCTTCAATTCTCCATCAGAGAAGGCTGACATGTCTGAAATATTTTGATCCCATTTCCTAAGAGTTAAAAAAAAAAATGAACACCTTCAAGTATAGACAAGTATATATTTATATATATATATATAATTTACAGAATAATGAATACATATCTATTTAGAAAATGTAACTATATGTAAATTATATATAAATACATTTATATATAATTTATATATAAATACATTTTCATTTTTATTACATAAATATGCTACATAAATACTACAGAAATAATATATAATATATAATTAATATATAATATATAATATACATACAATAAGCTGTATTATATAGCTATATAATTTATTTATAATTTATAAGTCAGATACATATATTAGTACTGTATATTTATATAGTATATATTTTATTAGTCATACCCAAATTTCTTTGCTTTTATTAAATATTATTGAAAAACTTCAGTATATTGAAAAATGAATTTGAATCTCTTGTTTTTGAATATTTTAAAGTTTTCTAAATTAAGTATATTACAATATTTGATTTTAAAAGGATGGCTGTTATAGTTGAAAATATATAGAGATTTACCTGGAGATGTTAATAATTGGCAATATTTGATAATTATGATACATATTTTTCTATTCTGATTATGGAAAGTGTTTGAAATTTAGCTCTTAATTTTATATCTTAACTGATGCAGATAGGTTATTCTTGAGTTGTTTGGAAGCTGCTGAGTTTTATATTCTAAGCAAATGGCTCAAAGTGTAATAATACTGTCTATTTGGAGAATTTTTTTTAAAGATTTTGTTTATTTATTTGACAGAGAAAAAGAGATAATGAGTAGGCAGAGAGGCAGGCAGAGAGAGAGGGAGAAGCAGGCTCCTTGCTGAGCAGAGAGTCAGATGTGGGGCTGGATCCCAGGACCCTGAGATCATGACCTGAGCCGAAGGCAGAGGCTTTCACCCACTGAGACACCCAGTTACCCCTATTTGGAGAATTTGAAACTGATTTGAAATTTCTATTTCCATGTTTTAATGTATAAACACTAAAGTCTATGTAAATGACATATTTTTGCAATAAAATCTCACATTGAGAGAAACTTTAATAAATACCCAAATTCAAAGGAGTTTCTTTCAAAATGGAGTTACTCTAAAATGGTTATTAAAATATCATTTTTATCTTAAGGGTACAGTGAAGGTTGAATTTTTTTAAAAAATATCTACTAGATAGCACACTACAGATAGCAATTTTTTATCACCAAAAATTTAATTTATTTGGAACACTTATCTTTTTAAAAGAAAAATGCTTTATTTATCTTTAAGCTTGATAGGTCTTTAAAGTACTTTGCCATGACATAAACAGTAATCCTTTAAATGTTACAAAAATAAATCAGAATCACTTTCCTTCTCATGTCATTGTGCTATAAAAACTCTAGCATTTAAATAAGCATTTAAACCAATCTAATAGGGCACATATAAACTATTATAATTTAACTTTTGCTAAAAGTAAATAAGGAAGAGATAATACCACTGTTAACCTATCCACCTTATAAAACTCCCACTTATCCCTTCTCATCTCTGTATTTGTAGAACACTTAACCTGCTGACTTACAGGCTGAGTGAGGGAACAAATATTAATCTGTATATTAAATATTAATACAGGTTGGTTTTTAAATCATCTAAAGTTGTTTTGATAGAAAATAGATGATCTAGTATTTTCTTTCCATACTAATTAGTCATCTCTGGTGCTCACAACCTATTTTGTAGACCATTGCTTTAAATATATGAAGTGAGGCATGCTACTATTCCAAGAGAAAAGATATGTTGAATCTTAGTTTATCAGTGATGGTTTATTTGCTTCACAGTTAAAGAAATCAAATTGAGCTAGCATAAGAAAATTTATTGGAGAAGATATCATAGTGTCTCATTCAAATCGAGGAAGAGTTTTTCAAACAAACATCAAGGATGGGGTCCAGTGTGGGTGATTATGGACATTTTTTTGCCACAATCCTATTACTGAAACTCCATTACCTACAGAGTCTAGTCCCAATAATTTTGTTTAGAAATAATCCACATTCCTGAGAACTTGAATCTTTTATGTATGCCTTGCCCAATTTTTTTTATGGATGGAGAGGAAGGTCATATAACAGAAATATACCTGCTAATGATGTAATAGGAGACATGGAATGCAGATCTCAGAGAAAAAGAGGCTGATCAGTTAAGGCAGATTATTTTTTTTTTATCAAGGAATGGATTTGAGAACACAGGTGATATGTGAGGAACAGAGTGAGTGAGGTAATCCGGATAGTGCTCCTGTAACAGAACAGCTGAAGATCATCAGGACTAATAGATTAGGGCTAAATTTAGTGAGGTTAACAATCAGATATAGCAAAGTGGAATTTATATTAGAGGCATAAAAAGACATTTGAAAGCAACCTGTTTGGGAACTAGAATAATTATAGCAGTCAGAGTCATATTAGGTAACAACTGAAGGGATAATTGAAGAGAGTTGAAAACTGTGGACAAGATTAAGGGAAAATCACTGTGGGCTCAAAACATTAGACTTGGAGACATAGGAGGAGAAAGTGATTGCCAGAATTTGAAGCTGAAGGCATCAGAGGCTACCATCTTATAAGAATGTGTCCTTACTTTAGAGATCTATACCACCAAACCAGAGCCCAGCGTGCGGTGACCAGGATAAAAGATATGTTTACCTCTTTGTCCTACTACTTGCTAACCTCCTGTTGGTAACTCTGCTTAGCAAACTCAAAGAAAAACCAGAAAACATGATTACTGGTTGATGCTGTCTGCAGAGGTTAACTTCTCAGGCACAGACAGGGGTGCAGAATGTGTAAAATGAATGCAAAGGGACAAACAAAGAATATCCCAGCCTAGTGATCAAAGTTCCATTTTAGAAAATTAATGCTCTGATGTTGACTAAGGAGTACTGCACAATAGAGGTTATAGTGAGAGAGAGAGATTGAGTATTTCAATAGCCTAAGTAAGAAGGAATAAGAGTTTGCGCTCGGGTGTTAGAAATGGAAAGAAAGTGGAATTCATATGACACATAAAGGGAAAAAAAACTATGACTTTATAGCTGATTGGGTATGGCGAAAGTCATAAAGAGAGAAAAATCCAGGAACCCGTCTAAATTATTCACCTTGAAGTACTACCCACAGACAGGGATAAAGTAAAAAGGTATATAGTCAGTGCATGTGTGGTATATAATCAATATGTGGAGGAAGGGGGTGGCAAGAGGTCAATTAGGTGACTACTAGTCATTTTTATTTTACAATTTAGTGAGTAATAAAAACACTATTTGATGATGCAAGGATTCTTGGATTGCTGTCCCAACTTGTCAAGAAGAGAGTATACTATACTTACTAACCAGAATAAGATGACCTTGCTTTGCTTTTCTTTGGCCCATTTCTTTGAGACCATACCCAATCTGATTCCATTTAATGAAATGTATTATGGCATTTTCTACAAATGAGAATTCTTTGTATGAAGAATGGCAGTGGTACCCACTAATAGAACAACTAGAACCAATAGTGGTACCCACTAATAGAACAAATAGAACAAAATAGATATCTCTTCTCATGTTACAGATTTCTAAATTTTTCTTTTCTTTTTTTAATTTTAATTTTTGCTTATTTTATTTTTTAAAAGATTTTATTTATTTATTTGACAGAGCGAGAGAGAGAACACAAACAGGCACAGCAGCAGGAAGAGGGAAAGGGAGAAGCAGGCTCCCGCTGAGCAAGGAGCCTGACTTCAGTCTCAATCCCAGGTCCCTGATCATGACCTGCTCAGAAGGCAGATGCTTAACCGACTGAGCCACTCAAGAGCCCTCCTTTCTTTCTTTCTTTCTTTCTTTCTTTCTTTCTTTCTTTCTTTCTTTCTTTCTTTCTTTCTTTCTTTCTTTCTTTCTTTCTTTCTTCCTTCCTTCCTTCCTTCCTTCCTTCCTTCCTTCCTTCCTTCCTTCCTTCCTTTCTTTCTCATTCTAACTATAAGATTGGTTTCCTAACTAAATTTTGATTATGTCATTTCACAAAGCTATTCCCAAAGCTTGCCTGTATATTAAACATCTCTTAAATATGACATACTATACCAATGAAATTTATATTTATGGGATGTGGTGAGGATGGGGATGGTTCTAGTGGTTTTTCTGCTCTCAGGTACAAAGATACTTTGTTCAATATTCTAATTCCCTTTTTTCCGATCCTCAGAAGGAAATTTTAGACATCTCTGGCAATTAAGCCCTGTTAAAGATGTTTTCTTTATTTTACGATCATTCCGAGGGAATTTAGTTTATTTTGGAAGTTTCCTTACACTTTGCACCATTGAATCCATAAGGCGAATTTATCTTTTTTTAGGAAGAAGCTAGGGTGAAGGTGAGGACCTCATCATACGGCATTGTTTAATGTCACTAGGACTGTGTGGCAAGGAGAGTCCTTTTTATTTTTCTTGGACTTTTAAAATATGGTCTAAGTTTCATTGAAGTGTCCCTTACAAAAACACCATTAAACCAAAATTAAGGGCTCCATACATTCCAATAATAGCTGGGTGGTTCAGAATAACATATTTGCTAGCTGAAAAGTACCTCTGAATAGCTCGTGGCACTGCTGGAAGTCTTGTTCTCCAAGCCCATTAACTTTATGCATTAGAGCACACAGACCGTGGCAGCTGCCTGACATACCCCATTGTGCTCAAGGACTAGAAAGTGATAAGGTTAATGAGACTTTGTATTGATGCTGAACCATTCCGAGTACAGCAGGACTATGTAAGCACTGCCTTACAGGTTTTCCAGTGATTTGAAAGTGTTAATAAGCTCACGACGGTGTTTAAGGAGAAAGGGTCTAATTTTGATAGAAATATCACCCTTGGATGATGTGCTCTTTATAGTCACACTTTTCATGCTATCGATCGTTAACAGGATCTTGTAAGATTCTGGGGACAGTCTTGTTTTTCAGCATGGAGAGTTTGAGGGAATTCTGACTGTTGGATGGAGATATTTTCCCCCCAAAGTCTGGGGGACAGTTATATGCAAAGTCTGTTCCTCACCTGTTGTTACTGCACAGAAGCGGTCTTTCCTCATTTCCTGGGATGAAGACAAACACCCAGCATCAAGTTTCCATTACCCCTGAATAGATGCTGTTCAGAATGTCAGCAAGTGCTGGGTTTTGGAAGATTGGTGTCTCCGGTCCTCTGCTAGGAGTTTGACACTCATTATCTCACTCAGACTTCTCGTAAACATTTTAGTTTTGTGATTCTCAGCCCTGCCTGCCTGTGCACCAAAAGCACGTTTAGCTTTTTTGAAATTGTGAACATCTGGATCTCATCCTTTGAAATTCAGCAGGTCCTAGCACCTGCATTTGCATTTGTCATGCTGGTACCTATCTTGTGTTTATGTAGATGAGAAAAGCAATGCTCATAAAGACATATTGAACTGCTATGAGCCACATTGCCAGGGGAAGAATTTTAATTCATCTGAAACCTGCGTGGTTCCAAAGCCCATGCAGTTCCACCAGACACTGATTCTTGCCTCTGTTACCAACTCTTTGTGACCCAGGGCGAGTTCAAAGGAAGTTCAACTGGCTTTGCATCAGGGGTCTGAGGTTTAGAAGGTATAGGAGTTTTAAATTACGATTGTAGGAGCTCCTGGGTGGCTCAGTCATTAAGCACCTGCCTTCGGCTCAGGTCAGAGACCGGCATCAGGCTCCCTGCTTGACAGGGAGCCTGCTTCTCCCACTCCTGTTCCCCTTGCTTGTTCTCTCTCTCTCTATCAAATGAAATCTTTAAAAACAAACAAATAAATAAATTACGATTGTAAATTACTGTGCAACTTTTAAAATTGCACATTCCCAAGTTGATGACATCTGCACTCTTCCATTATCACTCCAGACATAGTAAGGAAGCCCAGTACCAGTTAGTGTTAATAAAAGCCTTTTTTGAGGACCCCCGATTTCCAGGAGCTTTTAGGTGCCTACATGTGTTATGTATGTACCCTTCGCAGCCTCTCTGTAAGGGAGTTACTAAAATTGGCTCCATTTCATACGTAGCAACACTGGCATTCTCAAAGTTTAAGAAACTTGCCGGAGTCATGACTAGCAGGGGCAGACTTGGCATTTAAACCTAGTCTGTCTTGTCCTGAAGCCCAGGCTTACAATTGCTATCCCAAGGACTGACAAACTTTCTGTAAAGGGCCACATAGTAAACATTTTAAGCTTTGTCTGCATACAGTTTCTGTCGCAACTAGCTAATCTGCCACTGTACTACAAAAACAGAGATGATATGTAAATGAATAAGTGTGGCAGTGTTCCAATAGCACAATGAATAGACATGGTCACGGAAATGTGGTTGTCATATAATTTACATGTTATGAAATACTATTCTTTTGATTTTTTTCCAACTACTTAAAAAGGTAGTAAGGTTTTGCATATCCAGGCAGCAGGCAAGATTTGGCTTGTGGGCCATAGTTTATTAATACTTAGTGCTATTCCTTATGTCCATTTCCCATCAGTAAGGCTTGGGAGACTCTTGTGGGTACAAAGGAACACTTAACCTCTTTTTTTTGCTTTTTATCATTCAATTTATTGAGCTCATAAATACCTAAGGCAAATTTCCTATACTTTTATATACTACTTACAATTCTAGTAAATAAAAACATACTTTTATAAATTCAATATTCTGACCATTTAAAAGTTGATTTGGTGACCTTGGGTGTCATACCCAACACAGACGGAATCTGCTTGGGAGTCTCTCTCCCTCTGCCTCTGCTCCTCTCCCGCTCACTTGCTCATGCATGCACACACACTTTCTCTCTGTCAAATAAATAAATCGTTAAACAAACTATTAAATAAAAGTTGGTTAAAACCCAGGCAAGCCCTGAATGTCAATAAAAATAAGATTCCAATTGTAAGAGATCTTTTAAATGCTTCAACCTCTTAAAATCGAATACACACAAAATAGCTCATTTGTAATGATTGTAATGATTACAAATCTTACTATTACACTGACCCTTCAATCATTATAAAGATATTGATACTCTGGATTTATGGGTTTACAAAATTAGCATTTTCATTCATACCCCTGGATAGGATAATCTTTACAAATAATATTCTTTCAAGCCAAAATATCAGGTTCTGACTTATTAACTAGTTGATTTTTGGTCTGAAAACAAGACTTATTTTTACAGTTCCAAGTTTACACTAGTTGGTGTGGGTCCCTCTTTTGGAATAGGTTCATATGCTATTTCACAGACCTTGTAAACTGATTCCTTTCCTTATGCTTCCCCTTTTTGTTCCTTTATCCATCAAGTTTTGGCTACAGATACCTCATGTATTTACTTCACTATATCTCGTTAGTATCTCATTAAAATCAGTAGAACCATACAGAGATTTTCCTCCTGAAGGGCCGAGTCTTCACTGTCCACTTCCTCTTATGGACTTTTGATTGCACTTCTGTCCTGCAATTCAACATTAAGACCTGCTTCTACCTAATTATTGTGTAAGGCCATTTTGGCTGACCACTCTTCTTGTTTATAATACAGTTCTTGGTTATCTGGTTCAGCTGGGCTCACTCATGATTCCTCCTGTCTACCATTCCCCATGACATAGTTAACAAACAAAAAGATCTATAATCACACATATTCTTTTTTTTTTAAAGATTTTATTTATTTATTTGACAAAGAGGAGAGAGATCACAAGTAGGCAGAGAGGCAGGCAGAGAGAGAGGGGGAAGCAGGCTCCCTGCTGAGCAGAGAGCCCGATGTGGGGCTTGATCCCAGGACCCTGAGATCATGACCTTAGCAGAAGGCAGAGGCTTTAATCACACATTTTCTTAATAAAAACAAATAAAACCCTGAAATCAGCACGCTCATGTACATCAGTTTGCAACTGAACCAACATGAGTTTGCTCCATGGTGAGTTAGAAAAGCCACCAGTTTGAACTGTTGCACAAAGAAAACTTATTTGCAGCAAGTAAGTGGGAACCTGGATGACTCAGTTAAGTGTCTGACTCTTGATCTTAGCTCAGTTCTAGATCTCAGGGTTATAAGTTTCAGTCCCATGTTGGGCTTCACGCTGGGTGAAAAAAAAATTAACTTGCAGCAAATAAGGAGGTTATAGGGATTGGATCCCAAAGTCAAGAATGCCCGAGAGAAGGTGAATGTGTTCCTTTTGTTTAGGGTTAGGGTTAGGTTAGTGATGGGGTTTTGGGATATAGGTGAGGTTGTGGGTGGAGTCTGGAGCCAATGACCAAGAAAGAATTCTTGAGATGTCTTTGGTGTAAACTGGTGGTTTGTTAAAGCAAAAGGATACAACCCCTGGGCAAAAAGAGCTGCTGCCCCAGGGTTGTGAGTGGTGGCTGATTCTATACTATGGGGTTGGGGGAAGTAAGGAAAAAGGGAGATTTCTGAAAGAACTTTCATATACTAAAGAAGATTCACAGGATGTCAAGGCCTTGCCATTGTCAAGTTAATATTGTTTACCCCTCTAGTAAGGCATTAACAGGAAGGTAGTTGGGAACTTCCTGGAGGAACATTACACTCTACCTGCTTCAAGTATCTGTCAATGGGCTGCAGGCTATAAGGGCATTTAATTGTATCTACATTTCCTTTGGGAGCTAGGTCATTGATAGAAATGCTTTTTCTTGTGAATTGCTAAGACATTTATCTCATATATCCCATGGCCAGGCTGTTGTAGGGTATCAGCTTCTGCTTCGTCCTCAGCTTGCCTTCTGTTCCCTCATCAGTTAGGATGAATATTTAGGTACAGATGACTTCTCATCTTAAGTAGAGGCAGACATAAGGTCGCACCTTAAAGAAAAATGCCTATACATACGTTTATGTTATATAAATGAGCTCGAGTTTCCTCCTCGGGCAGAGATTTTAGTATAATGAAATAAAGGTAGTTGTTGGTCATTCCAGGGGTCACTCCATGGTCCATCTGCGCAAGTGTAAATGGGAGGGGGTAGCTCAAAAGGTCTGGGTGGCCTGGGCTAGTGGGAGGTCTTGTCACGGCAGTCTCTATCATCTGAGGGGTGGTTTTGGGTTTCATTTGCCTGAGTTAAGGGGTTAAGCCGGAAAGAGGAGCTTAAGGCAAAATGCAGACAAATTTTAGTGAGTACAAGCAGGTGGGCAGTAAATGTCAGGTCTTGCGGTCTAGCTGATGACAAGTCCAGTTACACATTAACTGCAATTTTAAAACATGTATTAAACTTACTCTTCTTTTTCATGCAACAACTTTACTTTACATTTATGTGGTTTTTCCCTATTTGGAATATGTTTATGAACTGAGTTTGTTTCAATTGACCAGCATTTCTCAATCTAAGCACTACTGAGATTTTAAATTACAAACTCTTTTTTGTGGGGAGCTGTCCTGTGTACTGTGGGAAGCTTAGCAGCACCCCTGCCCCAACCCATTAGATGCCAGAAACATTTCCCCCAGTTGTGACAACCAAAAATGTCTTCAGACAATTCAAATGTTTCCTAGGGGACAAAATTGTCACTGGTTAAGAACCATTGTAATTGACTATCATTTTTCTTTTTTCCTTTTTTTTTTTTTTTTTTTTTTGATCCTCAATGTATCAGAACATGGCCAATAATAGCCCTTTTACTTGGCTCCGTTGTTCTTTTAGGACAACCATGGGCATTTTTGAAATTACACCTGCTTTCTGGAAACAAGAAAATATCCTATCTTCATATTTCTCTGCCCTTTTCTTTAGTGAGTCTCAGATTTGAACATTAAAGTAAAAATCACATTTGGGAATGAATACGTTGAACATACCGGCAGTGAGGCCAGTTGGATGGCCAAGTTCAAAAATGTATTGAAAGTGCTGAGTCCATAATGATGTTTAAAAAATAAACCTGAAATTAATAAAGTTTTAGTATTTTATTATGATATAAAATTTTTGCATTTACCTTTTTTCTACATACCTAGTTATATTTACCCCCCTTTCCCCATCATCATTTTGCCATCCTTCCTGGTTTGCCTCCATTGTTAGTCACTGGGGAGATAACAAGAAAAATATGTTGACATAAAATATTACCAGATGGCCTACCACCTCATAACTGTGAAGCACATCATGAGTGGAGCTACATTTCTGTATTTTACGAAGGTGGGTGGTTATAAAACAAACTTCTATATTTTAAAAATTTTTAAATGCTGCCCATCTATCAACCATGCTTACTTCTGAATTGCAAACAATTTGAAGGCAAGTGATTTTACTAATGTACACTCCTATTCGCAGTTTATGAACTTTTCCATTGCTTTACACCCTCATAGCACCTAAATCATTGATCAATGAGGGAAAAATAAAAAACGTTATAATTTTGTCTTCCAACCCATGAGCATGAAATATTTGTTCATTTAAGTCTCCCTTAATAGAAATGTTCTATGTTTTCCATGTAGAGATCTTGCATATCTTCCATATCTTCTGAGGTTTATTTTTTGACATTTAATAGTTTTGAGGCTTTTGTTAATCTTTTCAAATTATACTTAATTTATAAAATTATATTAAAATTTTTCTTTTATATAGAAATAAAACTTTTGTATTATAAGATGATAACCAACAAATTTGTTGAACTTAATTGTAATGATTTATATGGACTCTATTTTTTTATTTTCTTAAAGACTATCATATTAGTGAGTCATTAGAGCTTCATTTTTTGTTTCTAATTCTTACATTTATGTTTCTTCTTTTTGCAATATCATACCAGCCAGGGCCTTCAAAATGATGTGGGACACAAATAGTGATAGCAGGCATCCTTTTCTCATTTCTGACTGCAGATAGAAAGTGAATTTAGAGTCTATTTCTAGTTTACAAAACATTTTTATCGTAAATGAATGCCAGAGGTCAGGTTAATACCGTCTTCTTCAAAAAACCTTCTTTCAAGTCCATAATTCTTTTATCTTTCTCTCATTATATCTGTAGCGGAAATTTCTATCTTATTCTCTTATTTAAAGTGTGTAAGTCCTCTCTTAGTATTAAACAGCCAAGTGCTTTAACTCTAGAAATCATGTATTACTTTTTAAAAATAAACAAATTCTTAGGAGAATGTGAAATATATATAAGATACCCACTAAATAGATAAGACTTCCCAAGATAACTTTTAATATATTTTGTGTTAAGGACTGAAATTCTGTTGAGTATTTTAGATTTCCCCATTTTAAAATGATAATGCAAGTAATATAACCGTAATTATGATTCCATATTACTTGCCACGATAACACATGCATATTTTTTTTCTTTCATATTGGTATCAGGGTACCAAAGGCAATTTTATAAAACATGTTTTGCCAAATTTAAGCATATATTATTGTCAGAATAAAAATTTGGGGGTAGATTCAGACCTGTTTGATAAACGTGGACCCTTTAAAGGAGCCATAGAGAGACAATAGGACTCCTGTTTTGTAAAAAACATGAGGAGACAAGCAGAAGTCTAGGCAGATGGGTGAAGGATGGGTAACAAAGCCTATGCTGTAAAGGACTTGATGGCTCCTGGTATAAGAACATGAGATAGAGTTCAACCCTGGTACCTGAATCTATGTCATTCAAACCCCCAATTACCAAAATGTTCTTGAGACTCTACTTTGAGGAGATGGTTGTGTTACATAAGATGAATTGGGTCATTAAAATCTTAGCAGCTCCATTTTGGTAGCTCCTGAATAGTTTTGAGAAGCAGAACAAATTTATCTTCAGGGCAGAGAGGGAGAAATTTATTGGAATTTAGCATTTCAAATGAGATCTATCCATGTGCATGTAGCAACCCAGGCAGCTACATCTCCTGGCAGCCCAGCAATCACAGGCAGAGAAAAGCCCGTTCACATTCAGACACCAGCTATGACTATAGATGTTAAGCCCCTTCTTCCCTTCAGACTCAGCTGCAGGGAATGACAAGAATGTTCATCAAAGGAAAACCAGGCTCCCTGCTCTGTGAGGAGGTGGCTAAGAACATCGCAATCTGAAGTACTCTTTTTTATTTTTTTTAAGATTTTTAAAATTTATTTGGCAGAGAGAGAGAGACAGTGAGAGAGGGAATACAAGCAAGCGGAGTGGGAGAAGAAGAAGCAGGTTTCTTGCAGAGCAGGGAACCTGATTCTGGGCTCAATCGCAGGACTCTGGGATCATGACCTGAACCTAAGGCAGATGCTTAAGGACTGAGCCACCCAGGCGCCCCTGAAACACTCTGAAAGAGACCTAGACACCCTATGCTGAGAAATCTTCAGTTATCCCTATTCCACTTGATGGAATGTTTTCATCATTATTACATCATTTGATTCTCTCCACTAACTCGAGAAGCAGGCACAGATACAGAACATTACTCCCATTTTACAAGTGAGGAAATAAGCCAGATAGTTAGCTTTCTAGAGATAATACAGTAAGTAAATTATACATCATGACTGAGAATCTAGGTTTTGTTGATTCTTAAGGTAGTGTTTTGTTTTGTTTTGTTCTTTCCCATTATTTAAAAAGTCTGTGATCTTGGAGAAGTTACTTAGCAACTGTTGGCCTCAATTCCTGTTTGGTTTTATTGATAAGGAAAAAACTGTTCTCTAAGATGGCTGACCAAACCTACAAGGGGATTCCAGTCCCTGTCTCAAAGCCCTTCCGGGTTCTTCTTTTCTACCCTGTTTCCTGCGTGCGCCAAAATACCAAGTATGAGGAAGTAGGAGGGTATAAATTACACTCCTACCTGTGCTAAGGGCTCAGACTTTGGAGAAGGGTCTCTGAGCCCACTGGTGTTAATTCAATCTCTAATCCTTCTATGTCTCTGAGTCCTGCTTGGTTCTTCCATCAGGATCCAGTCCAGGTTCCGCAACATTATGGGCATTATAATAATACTTATAAACCCTTAGGTGGTGAAATAAATCAAATAAAATTTTATATGTGTGTGTGTGAGTGTATGATGCTTAGTACAGTGCTTATCTTGAAATCAGCAATAGTAGTCATAGATTATGTAATAAACAGATTCATTTAGAGCACATAGAAAAATGAATCTTTGCTAAAGTTATGTGGCCTAATAATAGCTAACATTCACTGAATGTTTAACATATGTCAGGGATTTTTCTCAGAGCTTTAAAATAATCAATTAATGCTTTTTTTTTTTCTTAGAACAAACTTTGAAGTCAGTACTATTTTAATATTCACAGTACAGTTGGGGAAATGAGGTAGGGAGTAGCTCATCCAAGGTAGCTTGCCTGAGATTAGTGGTTCAGCTGGAAGTCAAATTTAGGTGAGCTAGTCAAATCCTTTGCACTTGACCTGTTCTATCTCTTCTTGTTTGTTATGAACATACATACATCATTTTCTACTAATGTATGCAGCTTAAAACATAAATAACCATATTTGTTTATATTTCAATCTATGGACTGTAGTTCTAAGAGTTATTTTTGTATATTTTAGAGATAAATGTTGAAAATTCCATGGACCATAATTTATGTTTTAGAGCTATAAATCTTGAAAATTCATGGACCAGCATGATGTTCAAGATTTCCTCTTAACTTATAATCAAGTATTAATATCCACTTATGATGTTTCATTATCCTAGTCAAAGATACTCTTAACATGTGGTAATATACATAAAATTATTATACCCTTTCATTATATCATAATACCTGGTCATATTCTAGGGCTATGCTTCTCAAGTATGTAACATTGTAATCTAAATATTTTCCACATTAATCAATATTTTTATAAGCTAAAATCATGTTTAAATGGATAGCAGAAACGCATTGGATTAGGAAAATTGATCACAATAGGGCAGCCTACAATTTAAGGGCTACTTAAAGAGAATACACCTTTTAAAAAATGTGTGATTATATAGAGTGATGATTAAAATAACAGTGCTATATGGTGCCTATGAAAATTGTTTTCACTTTTTTATGCCTCTTGCTTTTTAGAATGAGCTGTTGAAATATGTATTTGCTTTTACCCAATTATAAGATTTGCTGAACACTCCAAAAGCACCAGGCCTGAGGCAAAGGTCCGCTTCATCTTGGTGTAGGAAGAACTGCATTCCATCTGTTCTAGCCTCAAGGAAGCTTGCATAAACCTATCTTCCCTTTGCTTGTCTTATAGAACTCCATGACCCTTCATGAAGTCTAATAGAAGAATTCCATTTCCACCAGTGGATGAGTGTCCATCTATAGATTTCAGACCAACAGATTTTCTCTGAAGAAAAAAACAATTAGATGAGAGTATGGGCATAGAGTGTAGCTTAGGGAAACAGTCCAATTATTCTATAGCTTGAGCACTTCAAATTCTAAATGGCGGTGATGATAATAAGGAAAGGGGGTAGGAGAAGGTACAGAGATATATTTAAGATGATTATCGAATTTAGATTGTTTATTAAATAGAAATGTTTAAGAATTTATTTTCTAATGATGCTAAATTTGATTTAGAAGTAATAGGTCATATATGCTTTGAAAATAGCCTAGAAGTTGTTACTCTTAAAAATTTAAAATTAGATATGAATTATGCATGATTATATGATAATTTAATCTATGACAAAGAAGGCAAGAATATACAATGGGAAAAGGATAGTCTCTTCAACAAATAATGGTAGGAAAACTGGACAGCTACATGCAAAAGGATGTAAACTAGACCACTTTATTGCATCACATGCAAAAATAAACTTAAAATGGATTAAAGATCCAAATGTGAGACTTGGAACCATAAAATCCCTAGAAGAAAACATAGGCAGTAATCTCATTGATATTAGCTAGAAACATTAATCTATATATGTCTCCTTTGGCAAGGGAAACAAAACAAAATTAGGCTATTAGGACTATACCAAAATAAAAAGCTTTTGCACAGTGAAAGAAACCATCAATAAAACAAAACAACCCACCAAATGGGAGAAAATATTTGCAAATAACATATCTGATAAGAGGTTAATATTCAAAATATATAAAGAACTTATAAAATTAAATACCAAAAAGCCCCAAATAATCTAATTAAAATGGGCAGAAGACATGGATAGACATTTTTTTTCCCCAAAGAAGACGTACAGATGGCCAACAGACACATAAAAAGATATTCAATGTCACTCATTATCAGGGAAATGTAAATTCAATCTACAATAAGATATCACCTGACATCTGTCATAATGGCTAAAATAAAAACACAAGAAACAATAGGTGTTATGGAAGATGTAGAGAAAAAAGAACCTTATGCATTGTTGGTAGAAATACAAACTGATACAGCCACTATGGAAAACAGTGTAGAGGTTCCTCAAAAAATTAAATGGAATTACCATATGATTCAGTAATTCCACACTGGAATTAGAAATTCCAAAGAAAATAAATTATTTCTTTGGAATAAATATTCCAAAGAAAATAAAACACTAATTCAAAAAGGTACATGCAATCCCATGTTTATCAGTATTATTTACAATAGCCAAGATATAGAAGCAGCCCTGGTGTCCATCAATAGAAAAGATGTGGTATATATATACAATGGAATATTACTCAGCCATAGAAAAGAACGAGATCTTGTCATTTGCAACAACATGGATGGATCTAGAGGGTATAATTCTAAGTAAAATAAGCCAGTCAGAGAAATACAAAATACCATATGATTTCACTTATATGTGGAATTTAGGAAACAAAGCAAATGAAAAAATTTTTAAAAAGACAAAAAAAAAATAGGTTTTTAAACATAGAGAAGAAACTGATGGCCGTGAGAAGGGAAATGGGTGAGGGGATGGGTGAAATAGGTGAAGGTGATTGAGAGTACTTTTATCATGATGAGCACTGAGTAATGTATAGACTTGTTGGATCACTATATAGTAACCCTGAAACTAATATAATATTGTATGTTAATTATACTTGAATTAAAAATAAAAAGCAAAATTACATATGAATCATGCCTTCATGCTTAGCAACCCAGCAAACAGATAGTGCTTAGAACATAATGAGCAATGTCAACTCATTTTATGGGAAAAGTTCTTTCTGTGAATTTAATTAATGGTCTAGATAGAAGATTGCAGAAGTCTAAAATTGGCTGCCAGAGTCATCTTTTTCTACTACATTCTCTGTCTGAAACCATTTCTGCGTTGGGTGCCCATAATAAGACTTGTTTCAGCGATGGGGCAATACACTTCTCTGGATGGTTCCTTTCCAGTGAAGTCTCCCTTTTCTGAATTGTCACCATTTCTACTCTGCACTTATCACATCTAGATACCCCATTCTTCTACCTCACTTTCCTTCAAGAGAAGAACATCTCTAGAAAAATGAGGAATTAGTTTCTGTCTATAAAGGATGTACGATGAGGTAGAAATACAAAGTGTGTGTGGTATTTTACTATGACATTTGGAAAAACCTATAACAATGTTGACTTTTATGAATTCCGTGAGCCTGTAAAACAGTGGAGGGTAAGAAATTCTCCACATTTTGTGTTCTAGAGTACAGCTTAATGCAAAGAACCACTCTTCTTTATATAACCTGGATAAGATTCATGGATGCCCCTTATTTACCTATGACATGGCCAGATATAGAGTCTTCAAGTTCCTATTCTTTGCCTCATAAATGATTAAATGAAGGGCTATCCCCAGTGATCCTTTGGAACCAAATGCTTATTAACCAAACTTCGGTCAAGCTTCTCTATTTGCCCAAGGTCTCTAGCTTTTGGGCTGCCTTCATCTTGATCCATCACACAGTCTTTCCTTAGAGCCCACGAAGGTATAGACTGACCTCAGCATAAAGCATTCTTTTTTAAAAAGATTTTATTTTTAAGTAATCTCTACGTTCAACATAAGGCTAGAACTTATCAAGAGTCACATGCTCTACAGACTGAGCCAGCCAGGTTCCCCCAGTGTATAGTGTTCTTAACTCCATCATCTTATCATACAAGTCCTTCTTCCACCTTGCCCACATCCTGTTCTTTCTAGCCCTTTTCACTTCTCTCTGTACAGGAAATGTCTTTTTTGACTCACCTCTAAGATGTTTGCTGATCTAAGGTCAGCACTTTCTATTGCAGTGGTGCCTTTCCTTACCTTACAACTATCCTTTTGAATAAAGTCTCTACTAAGTCTGAATTTGTTCTTTGACATTTATTGAATGATTACTTCTTAAAACTGTGGTTAGAGGCCAACAGTTTATTTTATTTTTTAAAGAAAAATATTAATTTGCTACAACTTAATATAAAAGGCTTTATGAGAACATTTATGGTTTGTTAAATTCCTCATTTTTCAGCCTGGCAGGACTGTTTTAAAAAGTGAATTAGATTAATGTTTTAATGTACTGCAGTCATTTCCTTAGCTTTTAGCTAATGACCTCATCTGGATAAAGTAGATATTTCCATTTCTTATCAGTAATAATTAGAAATATAACTACTGTTGTCTCATGCTCCCTGAAAATTCTCCAGGAGACTTCAATGATTTCAAAGAAGATGACTTTGTGGAAGTGATAAGCAATGGAATAAAGAAATTTAAAAATAATGGCTTTGATTCCATAAGGACATGATTGTTTTTAGAGTTCCTTTAATATGGAAACCCTTGTAGAATTACAAACAATGCAGAAAAAATGACCACTCTATAGGAAGAAAATAGATCTTTCCAATTCAGAACAAAAAATACAATCACAACCACAAACAACAAATAAAGAATCCCAGCGCTAACACAGCTACATTAAATCCACAGGGGTAGTGGGTAAATGGAACTCAAATATTATTTTAGCTAATAGCTTTGCTTTCCTATATGTGTAAACCTTTCATCAGACATTCTATATAGACTTAAAGCTATATAGTGTAACTTCATCTCCAATCTTTTCCCTGCTTGTGGAAGTTTAGACAGGAGAGCCATCTTAATAAAATTAACATATCAATAAAGAAATTTTAAGGGACTTGGCTTCACAGAAAATTGGTTATGCTAATCAGCACAGACTATAAAAGAATATTCTTTTATCATTTTAAAAATACTTTAAACTACATTTTGGTCATCACATCTATAATTGTGATGGGTCCTGTGGCGTATAGCAGTGCTTCTCATGTCAACTTGACGCCAGCCCTCCTGAATCAGAAATTCTTTGGTGTGTTCCAATAATCCATATTTTCTACAACCTTCACAGATTGTTCTTCCACACTCAGTGAACCACAGATGGAATATCACACCATCATTAGGATATTAGAGAGATAAAGAAACATGTAGTCCATCTCTCATAGAATCTGATGTAATGTATTAATCTTCTCTCCAAATAGGAAGCTACATGTCATTTTACACAAAAATTCTGGGACTATCAGAAATATCTTCAAGACAGAGGCCAACCTAGTTTCTGTTTTTAATTTTATTTATTTAAATTCAATTAACCAACATTTAGCACCCCATTAGTTTTTGACATAGTGTTCAATGATTCATTAGTTGCATATAACATAATTTCTTAACAGAAGATTCTTTGTGCCCAAGTTAAAACACCTAGTTTATTCATTCTATATTCATTCTATAGATGAGGAAACTAGCCAAGAGTGGTAATATTTTGACTAAGGTCACACATACAGACTACTTACATTTTCAATTTTCAACAATTTAAGTCAAATTTAACTAGGTTCTAGGCAGACAGGCAAAGTGATTTCAAATAATTTATTCTAAGATAACTTTTTTCTCTAATGTATACATAAAAATTATAGTCAGCAAATTGTTTGTGAGTTCAATTTAGAATGAGTTACCTTTTTCCCTAGATATCTTTCTTATCTATAGAGCTACTTACTACTGACTTTGAGGCCATTAACATGGATTCTGCTAGTTACATTTCATTTTAGTCTCCATATATAATGCATTGACTTGTATTGATGAAATATATTGGGTGTGGTAAAAATGAACTTACCACATAAATTCAGGTTTCTGGTATTAAAAAGCAAAAATGGAAATTATAATTCCAGGCATTTCTTTATAATCATACTTTTTCTGTCCTGTCATCTGCAAATAACTATTCCTCTAAATTTTCTTCCTTCGAGGAATTCATTTTATGAAAATTATTTGCACTTTAAAATATATATTGATAAATATCCTCCTAGTTATGTTAATGAAACTTAATTCTTAAACTCTAGAAGGAAGAAAATGTACTGACTTGTCTATATATGAACAGATATTGAATAACTTTCAAAGGAGGAAAGTCAATGTGGGGTACATCAATGAATTACAGAAAGCACTAGTTTCTAAAATGAAGGGAGAAATAGAGGATAGAGAGGACAAATTGGACAAACATAATACAGAACAAAGTAGACATCTCCATCTTGTACCCACAGTTCCTTCTACCATCATTTGGTTGGGAAATCCTCATATGCCCACATTTTCCCATAAATTACTTTAAATTATATTCCATATTTAAATTATGCTAAATATTGGTAGTAACTATGTACACCTGTGCTTCACTGTTGGATATTCCTGCTCTGATGTACTTTATAAGCATTTACAGCTTTAATGAGGCTGTTTATTTGTAATTGGTCCCTATAGGAATCTGCTGCTGCGTTTCATCCAATTTGAGTTATTTTCAGTTATTCTCTGGAGATATCACTTGAAATAATATCTGATGTTGCTTACTATTCAAAGAAAGATAGAAGACATTTTTAAACAACAGATAAGTGCCCATAACCTAATCCTGCCTTCAGGATTTCACACTTAGTATTTCCCACACCACTGCTATATACCTTACTTAACTGGCCATTTACAGAAAAAAAGAGAGAGCATCAGCTCTAAGTCAAGAACATCTACATTAATAACTTTTCTCCTTAACTTCCTTAACATTTGATGTGGGCCAAGTCAATTTCTCTGAACCTCAGTTTAGTTATCTGTTAAAGAGAAAAAAGTTAGACCTCTCACTTCCTGTGACTATTGGGAAGGAGATAAGGATAGGGAAGGGATAGGGAAGGAGATAAGATAATGAGATAAGGAGATTAACAGAGCCTTGTGTTTTGGAAATGGACATGCATATTCTGAAACCCAAGCATGTTTTGGATTTTCAAAGGTGTTCAATGTTTCCTACTTTTTTCTTGAGGGCACAGAAATCCTTGTTCAATCAGATAAAAGCTATGACTCTGATTTCTTTAGTATTTGACTTTCTCTTTTGTGTTCACACTGATGAACTTAAGTTCTTTGGGGTCAATAACCAGATTTTCATCTGTGTTTGTTCTGTTACGGGACATTCTGTAATGCAGTTCTCTCATTTGGCTGCTTTGATTCTTGAATTTTCTCAGCTTTCCCTTTTTAGATAATAATAGTTTTTAATTATCATTGTGGTCTTTGATTTTTGAATTTGTGTTCTATCTTTCTTGTCTTTACATTTTCCACTGATCATTCCATTATGTTTTCTTCCAAAATGAGCTCCTTATTTTGTTTCTTTCTTTTGCTTTACTAAATCTCTTTCTTTATTTTACTTCTCTTCTATTACCATCAATTTTTCCCCTTTTTTTTCTCATCAGTTATGGTCTTCATGACAGATACCACATTGCTTCGCTGTAGCACTTGTCATTTGCTCAAATTCAAGGTGGCCAGCCCCTTTGCTTACTCTATCTTGAAAGCCATTTTTCTAACACAACTAACTCCCTCCTTATCTGGGACTGTGTCTTCCCTCTGAGCTGCAATTAGAGGAGTGTTTTATTTTGTTTCTATAATTTGAGCATGTGGAAGAATCTCAATTTGGCCTTCTGTTTTTTCGTCTAAGATCCTGGCAAATAACCTCTAACAAGATTTAAAGTACCTATTTTTATAAGGACTTATAACTTTGGGCTTCTTATCATTACCACATTTCTGCAAAGAACACTGGAAAATGTCAAAACTTGACACTTTTCTTGCTTCTGCGAAATCTCATGTCTTATGTAAATCTTAATCCACTTCTCTCCAATGTCAAGTATAATAATGGGAAGTCTCACAATTGTGCCACTCAGTCACTCATCTTCTTTCTTGGTATTAATTTTCAGAGTTGAGTGTGTGTGTAGGGGTGTGTGTGTGTGTGTGTGTGTGTGTGTGTGTGTGTGTGTGTTGAGCATAGTATGAAGTTTGAGTCAAGGTACCAGAATCTATCTTTTTTTTTTTTTTGGAACGAGGCTGCATCATTTCCTTCTTGGTTACTACTATGAATTCCTCTCTTTTATGATTTGTGGCTTTATGCTCATTTTATTAGGCATTGGGGACAATAATTCTATGACTTGAGTTGCATCCACAAACTTTCTTACTCTTCAGTATATTTTTTATCCTTTTGTTTGTAAACTCAATCATGACAGAAATGAAATTTGTATTACTCTTATAACTTTTCTAGTAGAATTCCATGGCTTCCCCTGACCCCACATAGCGAAATCTAGTTATAAAAACAAGGAAGGTTAGCATTGTGCCTGCATGATATTGTTGATGTATTCAATCAATTCATACTTTCCTTTTAAGCACCATGGTGGTATATTTCACAGAGGGAGCAGTTCCAGTATTGGTGGGCATCTGCTAAGGAATACACTTTGATATCATTAGATATAAACTAGGTGAAAGCTGAATGCAAAAATAAGGAAATGAGAATATGTTCTCCTTTACAGTTAGGAAAGATGAAATATTAGGACCTCATCTCAGACAGAAGGAGAAACTAAACCTTTCAGTAAATCATTTTCTTTCATTTATTAATCTGACTTACATGGAAACAAAATAATCTGAGTTAAATATGTAAAAACAATACAGAGAGTTTAGAAAGAGGGATCTTTTGGCATTTGAAAACTATTTCTATTCTACAATTAATTTACGGTATCATTTAAAGTCAAGTGAGCCAAGCTCTCTAATATTTAAAGTAAAAGGTAAGAGAAAATTGTCAATATTCCTTCATGGAATGGTAACTAGGTGCTTGTATTTACCATTCAGACATGATTAGATACCTTCACTGCATTCTTTACAAAATATATCTTCTTTTGATTTACTAAGAAATGTTGGTCCCATAAGAGAAAAATGTCATTTCTTTGAAACAAAACTTCCATGCAGGTGTTTTTTTCTTTTAAGTGTCAGGTTGACAAGTGCTATAAGATAATAAATTTCTCATCTATTATACATTCTCCCCCTTTCTCTGCATAACAATAGATTGATGTGATGAAGGGAGGGGCTGAATAATAGATTCAGAGCAGATGTGTTTAACATTATTCTCTGAAGAATGACTATGTAGTTAAGAATAACACTTTACTCTCCAAAAATATGTTTGGGGAGGGGCGGTATTTTACCCAGAGGACAAATAAGAAGCAAGAGTGATTCTCAAGTGATTTTTTTTTAGATGAATCCTTTAACATTCTTTACCAAGTCCACTTAATGATAAAATCCCAGGAATATTACTTCATTGTTTGAGATATTTCAACCTTACATTTTTTTAATATAATATAATGCATAAATGGAGAGCTATTCATGTCTGTGGGTGATAGCCGAACATGAAGGTTGTCTCCATGGTAGATAATAATATTTATAACAGGAAGAAGATTGAAAAAGGAAGAAACATATTCGAATGATACTTTTAAGTATCCAAAATACTGAAGAAAAATGCTTTGGAAGATTTTTTTTTGTTATTGTCTTCCAGATTTCACTCCCTTTGTCAGCCAATTTCTTACATGCAGACATGAAACCTTTACTAAACTTCCTTTTTTTCTGAGAGTATTATATATATATATGCATACATATATAGCCTATTTATATAATTAATCATGGAAATATTTTTCTTTACAATAAAAACAATGTATTTCATTATACTTTTGAAAAAAGAGGACTTAGGAGAATAATTTTATGGAATAGTTGAAGAAATGGCACATTAGAAAAGGATAATTCAGTAGTTCTTAGGACTATTTTTCTTGTGCAAGGCTAGAGGTTATTTGAATTTGTATATATATATATTGAAAAAAAAATATATATATATGAAAAAATTGTTTTTCTACAGGAGGAAGATGAATGCAAGATGCTTGTTGGTGGCCTAACGGAAACGTCACAGATGTGTTCCTCCCTTCCTACTCCTTTAAGGAAATGGACCTTAGAATTGAGATTCATAAAATACTATATCTATATCTCCTTCCTTTCTCCACTTTCTACACAGCTTTAAGAGGTAGGGATTTATCATCTATCATCTATCTATTTATCTATTATCTATCTATCTATCTATCTATCTATCTATCTATCTATCTATCTGTCTATCTATCTATCATCTATCTATCCATCTACTTATAATGGTAATCTGGAAACTGTATGCTTAAAGTCTTTGATTTGATATCAATGTAGTTTGTAAACACTGCTCAGACTTTGTTATCAGCAGCATCTTTAATTTGTTACTTGGGCACTCTATTATTATTCTAAGTGGATGATTTTCATTATGTTGAGTGATCTAGGGTCTCTTGCTTTACATTATCATCAGAAATTCATTATGTAAGTGGAGTCAACATAAAATTAATTCTAATGGCATAGAAATGAGAAAAGTTTGGGAGTTGAAGGTAGTACAAATAAGAAAGCTATATGTTCTGTAAGAATTAATTTCTAAATTCTATCATTCATATCGATAGATAGATAGATAGATAGATAGATGATAGATAGATAATCTGAGACCATCCTGTCCAATCTTTTAAAACTTCATCCTCATCTGTTCTTTAATTGTTAATAACATACAAAATACTTATCATGTGCTGGGCACTGTTCTAAGTAGTTTACAATTGGTACCTCACTTAATTCTTAAAACAATCAGATGATATAGATATTATTATTGCTATCCAAAAGTAAAGACACCTAGGCAGAGAGAAATTAAATTTTTGCTTGGATAGCATGGATACCTCCAGAAAGCAGAGGCTGACATACAGGCTTGTATACACATAGTTTATAAAGGAACCAAAATTATGAAGCAAGAATAAAGAATGAGAAGAAGGAAAAAGAAAGAGAGAAAGCCAAAATAAAAGTCAATTACTGAAGGGTGATCACTGTGGGCTTTGGACATTTGACTCCACCAGGACCTTCTAAGGAGCTGTGTAATTGTCTGTATGAGGGATGAAATGGAGGATTTTTCCATCAGCTCCATTCTCACATTCCTTAAGATTTGGTCCTTAGAGTATAAACTCCCACATGCCTGTGATATTTGCATATGAATGCCAAGTGTCTTCCTCAGGCATCCCCTGTCTCAGCATCAGAAAAGTCCTGATGTATATGCATACGGTCCTGTACACATTGGTACACACTTCACTTTAGTCACCATGAGTGTGAAGTAGGTTAAAGCCTGCTTAGAATTGTTTACCACAGTCATGGCTATACTCAGAGAATATATGTCAGTACAAAAGTAATATTCTTACGGTCCGTTCTTGCCCCACTTGGATGCACTCACAATATGCATAAGTCCCTCGGCAAGAATGCCGTACTTAATGCTTATTACTGGAACAAGCTATTGTCCTTGCTCCAGTAATCAGTTCCTTCTTCCACTACCACTCATTCTATATTTTCTTCACATTTGGACACCAAATCAACTGGACTGATGTTTGCCTGATTGATTGACCCATACCTCATCGCAAGTGTTTTGAGGCATTGATAATCTTGCATTTACTTTATTATCAGTCATTATGTAATGGGGCACGGGAGTATCAAAAATGTCTTAGTGGATCCTTGAATTCTAAGCACACTGTTTCCTGTCTACTCTAGCAGCATTCCTAGGTCCTTATCATAACAAGGGTTAATTATCACCTTCCAATATAATAACTTCGTTTTCTTATTCTTTCTGCTCCCCTGACAAAAGAACTGTAAAATGATCAATCGAGTTATAGCTGACTGACTTTTTCTGGCTAATGCAATATGTTGTACAATGTGGACCCTATGTAGTTCTTGCTTTGCCATAAAATGATTCCCTCAGTCTGAGGGATAAAAAGTTCTGTGATAGTGGAGCTAGCAGTGATCCTGCAGCCAGGAAAGAGAAATCTAAATTAGTAGGTATCCATTCTAGTAAAAATCAATCATTGTCTCTTCCACTGTGGAAGAAGCTCAACATAATCCACTTACTACTAAGTGACTGGTCTGAGAGATTTTTGCCATATTGAGAGCTCAGTGTCAGTCTCTGATGCTAGAAGTTAGGCATCCAGCATGATGGTACTTAAATCAACTATCGTGAGAGGGAGCCCATGCTATTAATACCACGTTCAACCACCATCCCTGCCACCATGACCATTCCATTCATGTCACTATCTGTCATGCAGTGTGATTGTTGAGGACAGAGACTACTGATGACTATAGGATAAGTTACCCCATCTACCTGGGCTGTGGGGTTTCCCCTGTGTTAGATGCTCTATGGCACGGTTAGACACATAAATTTCCATATTTGTGCCACTTCCATAGGTTCATCCATATGCCCTTGCCCAGATTGTTTTGTCTCTGATATTCTAATTATATTCCTTACCTCTGATTAACCAGTCAAGCCATTCATCATTGTCCAGAATTCTGTGTAAGTGCAAATCTTAAAGCACTTCTTTCTCCAAACAAGTGTGTCAATCAAATGTGCTCCTTGCAACTTCGCCAGTGGTAGGACTTCTCACTTATATTCTTTTGGACTGCACATAAATAGCACTGTCCTGAAATAGAAATCTATTTTTAATTTACCTCTACATATTGAGTAATGCATTTCAAATGAGGTTCTCCCTCTTCTATAAGAGAATGATAGGAATCACCCTCGCAAGAAATCCTATGTGTAAGCTGAGTGGCATGCTTCAGTGTAAGAAAGACAAGTGATGTGAGAATCTGGCCACTTGATCATCTGACTTACTTATGCTCTTTAACCTTACTTATATCTTATAGACTTCAGGTGTGATCCTAAATGTACTGTTTCCATTGTATCATGGATTGTGTATCAGCACCCAACTATATGACTTGGTGAATCTGACAACAACTGAGTCAAGATGAGCAATACCAGTCACAGAATTATCTATTCTCTCATATAAGGAACATTAGCATGACATCCTTCTGTCACAGAATGATGGCCTTCGTCAGAAGCCTAGAGTTCTGCAATACTTGTTGGTAATTTCCAGAGATTACACACAGCACCCTTATCCATCAGAGATACACTAACATCATCAACTCTGCTGGATCCTATGACTTGAGTGGTTGAGTAAATATCTTTATAACCTAGGACCTCCTACAGAGTTATCTCTTGTTATTGGGCTCTCTTAAAATTGAGAACCCTTCAAATGCCCTGACAATTGGTTAGAGAATTTTTCTCCAGTTTAGTATATATGGCTTCAACATTCCAAAGAGACCTACCAAGTGCTATACCACCTAGTGACTTACTGATAGGGGAACAAGGTGTAGCAACTTGTTTTTTGCCTAAGATGTGATGTCCTGGCTTGCCATAGATCAATATATCCCTAAAAAATTTTACATGTGTGACAGCTCCTGAGTCTGCATATTTTTCCTTTTATTTCTTCTTATCTGCTTATTTTTAAAAAGTGTTCAGAGTACTGGGGCGCCTGGGTGTCTCAGTGGATTAAAGCTGCCTTCGGCTCAGGTCGTGCTCCCAGGATCCTGGGATCGAGCCCCACATCAGGCTCTCTGCTCAGTGGGGAGCCTGCTTCCCCCTCTCTCTCTGCCTGCCTCTCGGCCTACTTGTGATCTCTCTCTCAGTCTATCAAATAAATAAATAAAGTCTTTAAAAAAAAGTGTTCAGAGTACTTGCTACTTCCTGGTCTATTTTGCATAATGCTGTAAAATGATAGACAAATGTCTTTGGAAGAATGTTAATTCCTAGAGACTATATATAAGTTGCTGGCTATTTCTCTCCTATACCATTAAGTATATAACAGAATATTATTTTACTTAAAAACAGGGTTATTTTTACAATTAGATGATTCTCCGAATCATAAATTCCTAGAGTACAAAAGAATATACATGGTTTATTCTTCTTTATAGCCACAAATATTCTTAAAATATCTTGCTTAAAGTTGACATAAAGTTGGTGAGTTGAGAGGCGCCTGGGTGACTCAGTGGGTTAAAGCCTCTGCCTTCAGCTCAGGTCATGGTCTCAGGGTCCTGGGATCGAGCCCCACATCGGGCTCTCTGCTCAGCAGGGAGCCTGCTTCCCGACCCCCCCCCCCCCGCCTGCCTCTCTGCCTACCTGTGATCTCTCTCTCTGTCAAATTAATAAATAAACTCTTTAAAAGAAAAAGTTGGTGAGTTGATTTGAATAAAAATTAGTGATTATGAAGGTAGTTGAAAAATGTAACCTGGGGAAGTGTTAAAAAAGTGAGAAAAAAATGAAGAATTAAAAACAAATATTTTTAATGTTCCTGTTATGTGTTGACCACCTGTGCTTTGTGTAGGATAGGGTCAGTAATGTGATTATCTTGCTTAAGGAACAAACACCATTAATGAGATTCAGAAATAAACCTCGGATATTTAGGCATGACTGTCTTCATTCCTTGATAATTTTCTGCTAGCACTGGAAAAATACAAGGCATCCTTTTCAAGTGTATTTTTAGCCAATTATATGGCTTTACCATGGAAACAGCATAATTGAATTAAATATTTTTTAAAAATAAAGAAAATAAACATCCTGGGATTATTTTCACATAAAATATTCAGTGTTTCCTCTTTATTTCAACAGCTGCTACAGTTATTAAAAGACCGACTCCATTTCCATTACTATATGTTCAAGAAATCCAATCCTTTCCTATGTTCCTAATTCATATTCTGAGATTGGCATATATTGCTGCTATGCATCACATCAAAGCATCTATTTAAAGTGAGGAACTAATCATGTCCTTAGATCAGAATAACCCTAGTCTTTCCTCTGGAGAGAATTGCTAGAATGAATATAATATTGCTAGAGCGAATGAATGTAAGACATAAACTCTGATTAATAACAAATATTTTGGTTTTTTAAGCCCAAATCTTAATTCTCCTCCTAACATGCTCAGCATGTAAGTTTAAATAATATTACAAATGTAAACCAAATAAGACAAATAAATTTTCTTCTAACTAAATGGCAAAATTGATTCAGCTTTTACCTTTATGCTTTTCTGATTGTATTTCTGTTACACATACACTACGCATTATATATATACATTGTATACATATATTCATATATGTACACATTATATATTTAACTTATGTATTTATAAACATGTCATTGTTCTATTAGTTTTAAGACTGGTATTTTCTCACGATTAAACTGGAGTCGTGGACTTGGAGAATACTATAGAAGTAAAATGCTTTCCTCATCTCATCGTATCAGAGAGCCACTGATTTCAACTTGACTTCTCCTTAGAGATGTTATCCTTAAAACATTTGGTTAAGGTGGTGGCGGCCTGGGTTCACTACTACAAAGATATTATTTCTCTCCCTTCCAGACTATTTGTTGGAAGTGAGTTCAATATAAGCAACCCATTAATAACCTAGACATTTTCTGAGTGAAATTTTGGGTTATCCTATCAGGTAAGGAGGCATAATGAGCTGAGATTTTACTGATGGCAAAAAGAAATATGGAATAATTAAGGGAAGAAGAAGATCTAAATATCTGCTACCACCACATGATTTGTTACAAAAATAAGATTGCATGCTTTATGAATGCTTCTTAATTATTTAAAAAGAATATATGTTTGTGTTAGGGGTGTGTGTGTGTATGTGTGTACACACGCATATAATTTGTGTTCAAGAGGGATTGAGACTTGGATAGAATAGGAATAAACATCATCCAGAGACAGATAAAGTGACTTTGTACTACTTTATGGTGAAAGTTGGCTGTTTTCAACTGTAATGAGATTGTAACATAGATTGAAGCAGAACTGTGCATTTATTTGCAAATTAAATGTGTTCTAGTGATGTATGGATACCAATTTATAAAGAAGAGGACACGCTTTGTCAATGTAGCTAAGCTAGAACCATCATTCTCAAAACTCTTTCCTTTCTGTTTCTGTTCCCAGGCCCCACTGCAGCTCCTCCATATTATTGCTGATTTGTTGGCTCATGTTATTGGTGTGGGACGATGTTCAGGCCCTCCGCCTCTCCAGCTTTTACCATATCTCCTCCTTTAGCTATGCTAAGCACTTTGTGAAAGGCACTAATATCCTGTGCATGTCACTTGTCTCTGAGGTTAGATGCAGTCAGAGAAAACGGTGAGTTTTTGATTGTCTTCATAGGTTATAGGTTTTCATCTTACATTCTAGGTTTTATGGGTTCCAGGTTATCTTTGAGCATATTACTATTTGCTTACTGTTTGTCCTTGCTTTCCTCCGCTCTGTGTCCAGTTATTCTTATCAATTACTGTCCGAGTGATATATAGCAATTTCAGGCAACCACCAGATTCTAAGGCGATACCCTTTCACCCACTTCTTCACCAGCTCCTCTTTGAGGTCCCTTAAGACTGACTTTTCTTTGGTCATCTGACTTTATGGTTTTGGCTCTCCCCATAATTCTGTAAGGTCCAGTTATTAAAATAAATTTCTTATTCTGTAGCAGTCATATTGGTTCTGCTTCCTTGATTGACAGCAATAATACAAGTACCTTCTTACTTTACCTTTCAAGTCTCTCAATCTTATTTTCATAGCTATCCATTTGTTTCATGTGATGCGTGTAATTTGCTCAATTTTTTTTGAATTTATTAATTCTGTGTTTGCCAGCAATGTGATATATTAAACAATCTATAGTTTTACTTTTTACTCACTTTTCACTTTCTTTTTTAATTACAGGAATTGTTTTTTTGCTCTTTTTCTAAGTTATCTTTTCTTATATTTTTTGTCTTGTTTTATGTTCCTTCTTTTAGACTTTTAATAATTTTGGATATACCATTGTACAGTATCTTGCAGAAGGTCAGCTATTTTCTGAAGTTTTCTGGAGGATTTCAATCTGTTCTTGTGTCCATTGACCCTCCTTTGTTGTAAAACCTTGTACATTTTGCAATTTTGAAATGTAAGCTCTTTTTCATGGATCTTTTTTAGTGGAAATTATTTTAGACTTGAAATGAGATTATGCTCTTTTACAGTGTGGTTTTTATTTCCTTTTTGTCAAGTACCTAATGATTATACTGGAAAGGAAAATCATTTATTATTATTATTATTTTTTTAATTCACAGAATGTTAAAGTAGTTTAAAATCTAACCCTGATCCTTCTAGTCAGAGGAAACTCCTACTCCCTAAACTCAATATGCACCTTGATTCATGGAAGTGATCTCATTATCTCTGCATTCACTGGGGAGAAGTTTATTTCTTATCATTAAGACTTAAGTGTTTTTGTATGGGTATTTTTTTAAGATTTTATTTATTTATTTGATGGAGAAAGAGAGAAACAGAGAGACAGAGAGACAGAGAGCAGGAGGAATGGGAGAGGGAGAAGCAGGGATCATGACCTGAGCCAAAGGCAGTTGCTTAACCAACTGAGCCACTCAGGCACCTCTTTTATGAATGTTTGAATAAAGAGTTATTTTTGTCATTCATGCACTATATAATTCAATAATGAGAAGCAAAATATTTTTGGTGTTAGATATTATTAGCTGAATTTATATTATTTAACTATTAATCTTCATTAAGCTCTCACCATAAGTAAAAGTTTATGAAGTTTAAGACCTTTTAGCATTTTGATAGGTATACTGTTACAGTTTATGTGCTTTATTTATTATGCTTTGGTGCATTTTTACCTAGAACATGAATCCCTTTGTTGAGCTTAGTATGTTAGTCTTTATAAATTACTTAATATTTCTGAGAAATTACCATTTAGGAATAATACAAACACAGAAAATGCAAATATAGAAAACTCATTGATTTTGGGCTTAAATGCTAATGAAGTTTGTGCCTGCGTAATTATATTGAATGAAACAGAGACTTCATAAACCAAACACATTACAGCCCAGAGAAAAATCTTAATTTACAATTAATTCACTTATTATTTTTTTCTAAAAAAATTGTTGATTACTTAGCATGTGTTAGGCAGTGTGCTGGGAATTCCTGGTGAACAAAATCTATTTCTTACCCACACACTAGTGAAAAAGGTGGGTGTTAAAAATATAAGGACAAAAAACATTTAAAATTACAAGGAAATGATAAATTAAAAATAAATAAAAATAGGAGCTAGGAGAATATATGGTAGGGAGATAACAAATTAATAATGGAGACCTTCAAAGAAACAATGCTGTAGGTGATACTTAAAGTAGGTAATTAGAAAAAAGGCAAAAAAGGTGAGGGAATGGGGGGTTGAAATTTTGTAAAATGAGACATCATGTGTAATTGACAAATATTCAGTTAAAAGCCATAAAGATAAAGGGCAAGGCAGCTAAAACCTGCTGAGATTGAAACCATGATGCATGGTGAGATTTAGAAATAGGTGACAAATGTACCATGCAAGTTTTTGAGGCTATACTGAAAATATTGGTTTTAATGTAGGAGCAGTTGGGAGTCACAGTAAGTCTTATGAGTGTGCATGGGAGAGAGAGAGTTTTAGAAAGCCTTCTACTTTATTATTTATTTATTTATTTATTTATTTATTAAGATTTTATTCATTTAAGGGTGCTTGAGTGGCTTAGTCAGTTAAGTGTCTGCCTTTAGCTCAGGTCATGATCCCAGAGTCCTGGGATTGAGCCACTATTAGGTTCCCTGCTCAGTGGGGAGTCTGCTTCTCCCTCTCCCTCTGCCCCTCTCCCCTGACTTGTGCTCTCTCTCCCTCTCTCTCAAATAAATGAATAAAATCTTTTAAAAAATATTTTAGTCATTTATTTTAGAGAGAGAAAGAGAGAGAGAGAGAGAGAGAGAGCACAAGCCCAACCAGGGGCAAAGGGAGAGGGAGAAACAGGCTCCCTGGGACCCTGATGCAGGACTTGATCAAGACCCTGAGATCATGACCTGAGCCAAAGGCAGACACTTAACTGACTGAGCCACCTAGGCACCCCAAAAGTCTTCTACTTTAAAGTGACTAATCTTTTCATCAGTGGTATACAATTTTCTGTTAATCTTATTTCAAATATTTTTATTTGAGGTATTTTATTTTATTATCTCTAGGTGCTCAATTTGGATCTTTTTAAGGAAATTATCTTTCATGTCCTTCGTTATCATCCTAATTTTTTCCTCTACCCTTTTGATCATATGGAGTAGATTTAGAATAGCTTTTTAAACTTTATTATCTTCTAGACATACTATATATGTATTGTTTCTGACTCTGTTTTCATTTATTGAATTTTTCTCCTCATTAAAGGCCTTATGTCTAGTTTTTGTCTAGGAATTTTGTATTAAATGTCAGACATTGTAGATTTTATTTCATTGGTTGCTGGATGGCCTTCTTCAAAGTAATCAAGTATGTATGAATACATACATACATATGAAAGTATGTATTAAATAATTTAAGATCTTTATTACTTTTTTAAAATATGTATATTCTCTTGGAGAAAAGTTCTCTATTGGGGCTTAAAGGTATGTCAAAAAGTAAACATTGAAAATGCAAACACTGACATATACTAGGCCTGATGCACTATCTTTGGGTTCGAGCCCCCAAAAAATGAAAAACACAAAACTTTCTAAGTGTCCATATATTTTTGTATGATAAACTATTTGATTCTCTCTCTCTCTCTTTTTTGAAGATTTCATTATTTATTTGTCAGAAAGAGAGAGAGTGCAAGTGGGGGAAGCATCAGGTAGAGGGAGAAGCAGGCTCCCCACTGAGCAAGGAGCCCAATGGGACACTCAATTCTGGGACCCTGGGATCATGATCTGAGCCAAAGGCAGACGCTTAAGTGACTGAGCCATCCATGTGTCCCTATTTGACTCTTTTTTTTTTGGTCAATTGAGAAATCAGATTTGGCAGTACCAGGAGATATGGTGCCAAATTATTATCTTTTTCTTATTAAACTGTATACTTCTTAAGGAAGAAATTATGTCATAGACACTAGTGTGTTTTATTATAAAGATATCATATACATTCTTAAATTATAAATATTTAAGAGTTTTCATGAATGAAATAGAATATGAATTGTCTTAAGCTATAAGACAAACTTTTTTATTTTTATTTATTTATTTTTTAAAGATTTTATTTATTTTTGATAGAGAGAAACACAGAGAGGGAACACAAGCAGAGGGAATGGTAGCGGGAAAAGCCGGCAACCACATAGACCTTATTGTTGAAAAAGAAAAAAAAAAGGGGGGGAGACTGGGTGGCTCAGTGGGTTAAGCCTCTGCTTTCAGCTCAAGTCATGATCTCAGGATCCTGGGATCAAGCCCCTCATCAGGCTCTCTGGTCAGTGGGGAGCCTGCTTCCCCCCTCTCTCTGCCTGCTTGTGATCTCTCTCTCTCTGTCAAATAAATAAATATAATTTTAAGAGAAAAAGAAAAAGAAATATATGCATATTCAGCATACAGAATAATATATAAAATAAGGTATTCTCTACCAAGTTTTGTCAAATATTAACTTCAGACTTCATGTGTATATATTCATAAACTCAAAGCATTTTTTTGAGATTTTTAAGTTTAACTGGATGCTGTCATATTATACATCTTCTTCTGGCAATTTGCTTTATTTCCTTTATGCATTTCCCCCCTAAGTACTATTAATATATATATCATTCCACATCATTCATTTAAAGTTCAAAATAGTGTCACTGTGTATTACTATTCTCTGTCGTTGAACTTAACATAACTGAAATTATTCGGTATATACTATTCTGTGTCTAGCTTCTTGAATTCAACTTTCTACTTATGGGATCCATTGAGTTCCTTGCTCAACAGGGAGCCTGCTTCTTCTTCTGCCTGCCACTCCCCCTATTTGTGCTCTCTCTCTCTTTCTCTCTGATTTAAAAAAAATGTTGTATAAATGCCATTCATTTATTTGAAAGCATGTTTTGAGTTGCCTTAAGTCTCAAGCTTTGTGATAGATACTGGAAAGTTACAAAATACTCTATGATACTAAAGAGACAGTCATGAGGTATTAAATATGACTAGGCCAGGAATAAACTTGCAGGCAGAAGAGATGGCCTACCGTTATCTCTCATGCAGGCAAAGAATTTGATCATTCAAGACACAGAAAGAATGTCAAGGCGCTGAAGCATAGATCGAAGTAAAGATTCGAATCTATATTCTAATGAAAATGAAAAGAAATTGACAGCTTTCAAACGGAAGAATAACATGGCTGACTTTTGTATTTTGAAACATCATTTTGTCTCTCTGTGAAAATATATGACATAGAGAAAGGGTCAAAATTGGAGGAATGAAGTACAATTATAAAAGACAAAAAAGTAATGATGTATAGTGACTAACATAACATAATAAAATTTTAAAAAAAGACAGTGGTGATCTGGATAACAGCAGAGATAAAGAGAACTATGTATACAAATATTGGAAGAATTGGTATCACTTAGCAACTGACTGAATTTAAGCTAAGAGAAAGGAAGGCATTGATAATGATTCTTTGGCTTCAATCTAAGGAATTGTTCAAGAAATTCTAAGGAATTACCATTTGCTGAGAGGTAGAATTTTACAGAAGAAACAGGCAAGAATGAGAGTTTAAGTAGTAACTTCATTGGAGAAGGATTGAGAAGAGATGGGGTTAGATTCTTGATAAATGTCCACTGCTAAGGTGATAAGTCTCAGTTTTCTGTAAATCAGACATTTATGGAAAATTAGTTTCTCAGTTCTGAAATTTCTTTCTTCTGAAACCGCACGAGATTCTCCATTTCATATCCCCTGGTTCCATATTAGACTGAGATCCTTTCAAAAAAGTCTTATTAAAGCTTTTGCCCTTTATTATTTGATCCATTTTCTAGGTTTATATTCTCCTTTCCCTAAGTCCATAGGAAAGAGATTGCATCCTGTTTGGTCACTAAATCAAAGTTCTTAGAATTAGTGTTGATTTCACTCAGTCCACTAATTCAGTCAAGCATCAGCTGAAGATATTATAACTATATGTAATGATTAGTCAGGCACTAACTGCATGTCTGTCCTTAGAACTGAGTGGACCCCCAGTTCAATTCCACATAGACTAAGAATGGCAGAGGATGTTATCAATAAGAGAATATGTTAGCCACCTATTTCTGAAATATCAGGTCAGATGGGGATTAAAAAGTGTCTAGGAGTGCCTGGGGGGGTTCAGTCAGTTAAACATCTGATTATTGATTTCAGCTCAGGTAGTGATCTCAGGGTGGTGAGACTGAGTCCTGCCTTGTCTCCACACTGAGCAGGGGGTCTGCTTGAGATTCTCTCTCTCCCTTCCCTCTGCCCCTCCCCTTGATCTCTCTCTAAAATAAATAAATGAATCTCTTTTTAAAAGAGTCTATTAAATTTAGCATCAGTGGGTTTATTTATGTTCTTAGACAGTTTAGTCAAGCAGTGGATGTGGATGATTAACTTGAAGGGGATAAAAATTTAATGGAAAGTGAAGAAGATGCATCTGTAGACAAAGGAATATGTATGATTTACTGACATAGGACAAAGAAACCAAATATCTGCTTGTAATTATTGATTAGTTTTGTGTGGGGAAACAATGACCCATAATGGTGAAGTCATGATCTGATTGATACCTTGCTGATCAACTCAAAACTCAAATTCCCTGAATTTCTTTTTTCTTCTCTCTCTCTCTCTCTCTTTCTCTCTCTCTCTCTCTCTAAGTAGACTCCATGCCTAGCATAGAGCCCAACACCATGCTTGAATTCACAACTCTGAGATCAAGACCTGAGTTGAGATCAAGAGTCAGATGCCTTACTGACTGAGCCACCCAAGTGGCCCTAAATTCCCTGAAATTCTAATTTGAACAATAAATGCACTTCTCTTACAACCATAAACACACTGAAACACAGAATTTTATCATAAATCACTCTAATTAGATAATTAAAATATGTTACTGAATGGCTCTTGTCATTTTCATCTTTAGTTTCTTTTATACACTAATACATTTATTTGAAACATTTCACACCTTACCTTATCACATACGTCCAATATTTCCCCATCTTCATTCCATCCTCTGCAGGATGAAAGTGGGCATTTTTGATTACAATGAAAGGCCTGACAGTAAGCTTTAAATTGCTGAGGCCTCCACTCTAAAGGCAGCTCTCTCCAAAACACATTTCCAGCGATACAACTAGAAAAAGAGGTCACTCCACCCTTGAAATTTGCTTTGTTTTAGATATTTCTGGTCGACTTAGATAGTTTCCACAGCTCGTTTTCTCCGTCCTTAATTTAATTTCCTCTCTTAAGTTTTAAATTCACCAATGAAGAATGAACTCATGAAACCCTAGTCACCCCACACTCACCCTCAATGAAAGTAGAACCCAGGTTGACATACTTTCTTTCATTATTCTCTCTTCCTGTTTTCTCTCTTTCTCTCTCTCTCTTCTTAAAATGTTACTGTGTGGAGCCTAAACTGTATACCCTCCAGGCTTTGTAAGTAATAAGGATTTTTTTTTAAGGTTCCCTGACGGTCGTTGTTGTTGAGGTGCATCTTGCAATCACAGTAGGAGCCACAAGGGCTGGTTCAGTCACAACACTGGCTCAGAAAGGAAAAATATCTCTGGTCTCCTGGTGGGCACAGCTGGTATTTCTAACCAATAGCATAACTGTCAATAGACTGAGATCAGAAGAAAACAATTCTCCCACCACCTGCTTCATATTTGTTATCCTAGAATGTCCCTTCACCGCCCTCATCATATTTTCATTATGTACTTCATATGTTGAAGTTGTTTCTTAGTTGGTCATATCCTTTTGGCTTTGGCTATTGAAATCATTTTAAGAGTAAGTTCTCCAATACCTTCTTTCAGGTGAGTACTTGGGAAAGTTAATTTTTTTTGAGACTTTGCTTGTCTAAAAATGTTTTTATTCTGTCTTTACACTTTATTTGTAGTTTGGCTGGCAATGAAATTCAAGATTGAAATAATATTAATTCAGTATTTTGAAGGTTCTACCTCAGTATCTTGTAGCTTCATGGAACTCTGAAGACATTTTGCCATTTTGTATGTTGATCCTTTGCACATAAGCATGGGTTCCCTCCACCCCTTTAATTTCTGAAACTTAATGAAACTTATCTTGATTTTTCATGTCCCAAAATTTCATGCAATATGCCTCACTATAGGTCTATTTTTGTTCACTCTGTTGGGTACCCTGTCACCTCAATCTAAGGGTTATCTCTCAACTACATTAAATTTTATTGAATAGTTTTTTGGGGTAGTCTCCTTTTCCTTCAGTGATTTTTGCTGTTCCTCACTCATTCTTAATCAAAAATAACTTTTTTCCCCAAAAATATTTTTTACCAGGAAAGCAATAGGAAGTAGGTCAAATGGTTCCTTTTTTTTATGTAATTTTGAGATTCTTACTGCAGTGAAAGAGATGGATGATGTTTGCTTTTATTACAAAGTAAGCTGACATCTCTACTTCTCTCTGTCCTTCCTTACCCTACAAAGGTTGGAATGGAGTAAAGGATCAATCAGAAACTCTGTAGGGTATTCTACAAACAACACTAATATGATCTTGGAGCAAGTGAGGAAAATAAGGTAATGCTTTATTGTGAATTTGTTGATAATCAGTAAAATCTGAGAGTCATACAGAAGGAACACTGGCTCTCAATAAAAACAAAACAAAACAAGACATCAGTTTGAATCAATTTTCTTACAGGATAAAATTGCCAGGGTTATGGGAATATTCACTCCTTCACTCAACTGCCATTGGTTAAAGGAGACAGCTCATCTGGTACAGTAGATGAAATAAACAGCAGTTATAAACTACAACCCACCAATAATAAAGTCAGATTTCCTATCAGAATGTCTTGTATATTTTTTGAAATCTGTCTGATAAGTAAGACTAAGTAATTATGAAATAGTGTTGCTTTTGATTGAGTTTTTGAGTCAATTGAAGATGAATCTCCAACTTTCTTTCCCAAATCACTGAAGCAAACTATGATTTTAGGGTTTTGCTGTGCACATAAACATTCGACTATTGAGTGGTGGTCATCCAGGCAAGCTCCCAGTGGCATACTCAAATAAAAAATGACTGAGAAATTCCAAAAAATGATCTGGAAGTCACAAAGACAAAGAGCCTAGTTTTCTTACACATTCCCAGGAACAAAGTATGAAGTCACTCTTGTTTCTGGTCAGGAGGATGAGCTACAACTTTTAAGATAGCACATCCAAAAGCAAATCTCATACAGAAAACTATGTTGTCCATCTATGGGTAAAAGAAGATTGAAGCCTTTGGATATTCACTAAGGGCTGCTTTGAAAATAGATATTAACACAGAGGTTAGCCCAATTTAAGTTTTTCTTTTCTTATTTTGGAAATGATAGTTTTCTCAAAAGCACTGAGAAGTATATTTTATAACTTAGCTGAATCATACCACGTTTGTTCAAAGGTTTTGCTAATCAAGAGTTTCTGATAAATTGTATAATCATTTAAAAGCTAACATTTTGTTTCATGAATTCACCCCAGCTAGTGTTTATATCTATTTTTTTAGGTCATTGCAAAGCTTTATTAATTTGCCTTCAACTTGTGTTTAAAATATTACAGATTTAGGCCAGAACTTCAAAGATTTTCAGGTTAGTCTTTATTGCTAAAGTCTCATAGTATTATTTATGATGTATTTCTGTGTGTGTTTTAATCACTTGCAACAAATATTCTTTTAATTTTTTTTAGCTTTTAAATTTTTTTTTAAAAGATTTTATTTATTTATTTGACACAGAGAGAGAAAGAGAGCAAGAGAGGGAATACAAGCAGGAGGAGTGGGAGAGGGAGAAGCAGGCTCTCAGCTGAGCAGGGAGCCCGATGTGGGACTCCATCCCAGAACCCTGGGATCATGACCTGAACCAAAGGCAGATACTTAACGACTGAGCCACCCAGGCATCCCTAGCTTTTAGATTTTAATTTTTATTAAACTGGGTTGCTTATACCCTCAATTGAATTTATTAATTTGAGAACAGTAATCTCTGAGCTGCTTAGAAAACATGCATAAAGGCAGAAATTTGTTCACAATCAAAAATTTTATTTCTGCCTCTATTTTCTTTTTTTATTTTATTTTAATTTTTTTAAAAGATTTTATTTATTTTTTTGACAGAGAGAGAGAGAGAGATCACAAGTAGGCAGAGACAGGCAGAGAGAGAGGGGGAAGCAGACTCCCCGCTGAGCAGAGAGCCCGATGCGGGACTCAATTTCAGGACCCTGAGATCATGACCTGAGCTGAAGGCAGAGGCTTTAACCCACTGAGCCACCCATGAGCCCCTCTGCCTCTATTTTCTGATACTGTTATATTTCTGACAACTTCAAACTTCTTTCTTAATCTGAACAAAAATATCCTTTTTTTTACTCAGAATTACCTTTGTAAATTTTTTTTTGGAGAAGCCTGAAATTGAATAATTTTACTATGTTTATTCTTATATATTCATCATTTTCCTGTGAATACTAGTGGCTTTATCTACTGAACAGCAATATTAATTTTTTTTTCAGTGGATACACATTTTGAATTATTTCATTGCTATTTATAACAAATCCAGCTGTTTCTCTTGCTTTTAAACAGGACTAAATGTTTTGCCCTTCAAATTTTGCCCTTCAAAGTTTCAAAAAGCTTCCCTTTACCAGAATTCTAGTTCCAAAGACTTATAGTTGTTTTTAAGTTATAGTTTTATTCTGTATTGGGAAACCTAAAATCTGTTTAAGTTCTAACCCTTGCCATAAATAAATTACATGAATCCCAATGAGTACCCATTATACATCAGTATGCTAGTATGAGCAAAGCATACAGAAGTCTAACGACAGAAATAATAATGATAACTTACATTTATTATAGAGAACTATAAGTTCCTTGCCTTGAAGATCTAAATGAGTTGTAGAGATAAAAATATAAGAAAAAGTAATGAATGATACAGGCAAACTATATAAAAATTTCCATGATAAACTGGGTTCTGTAAGAGTTAAAAGCATAGGGAAATTAATAATGATAAATATTTATGAAAGCCTCCTTGAAAGAGAACTTGCAAATTACTTGAACTTTGTCCTGTCATGTTTAAATAAAGAATATGAAGGGTAAGAAAGGTGTCTTATGTAAAGAAAATGGCATAAAGAAATGTGTGTTTGTGTGTAGAGATGGGGGGAGAGAGAGAAAGACTCTTATTGAAAAGAAAATGTGTTGACATTAGGAAGAAGTGGAAGCAATGTAGCTCAGTTATTAAAGAGTACCAACTTTGAAGTCTGATTGATATGAGCTTTTTTTGATGTGAATTTTTCTTTTTACTTTTTAAATTGAAATATAATTGCCATATAACATTGTATAAGTTTTAAGGTGTACATGTTGGTCTGATATATTTATATATTAAAATATAATAACCACTGTAGCATTAACTAATACCTCTTGCCATCACATAATTATTTGTTTTTATACAGGTTTAAATTCTTACCTTACTCTTACTAGCTATGACCCACCATGAATAAGTTATTTACCTTGTAAACCTCAGTTTCCATATTATTAAAATAGAAACATTACACCACCCACCACATTCGGGCTGATAAATGAGACAATCTTTGTCAAGTACTTTGTCAGTGTCTGTCCTCAATAAATACTAGCTAAAACTTAAATGAAGCCAAGCAAAGAAATAATACATTTAATATGGTTGGAAATTTGCTTTTACTAAAACCAGCAAATTGGGGAACAATATTTGAGTCAGTTTAGTCTGACAGGAGAACACTGAACCAAGGTAGAGAGAATTCATTTTGAGAGACCATCGAACTGATTATTTCAGGAATGGAGGCTTGAAGAAGTAGCGTACAACACTAGTGGCATTAAAATTAAAAAATGATAGGACAGGTGAAAGAGATTTCAAAGAAATTTTGCAAGTCTTTCTTACTCAGAAAAAGAAAACAAAACAACTTTGGTTAATGTTGAGTTTCCAAAAGCAGGACGATATCTGAATAAAAGAGTCTAAGAGATAGTTGAAAATAATAGCTTGAGTTTGAATGGGATAACAGGACTGAGCTTACAGATATGGACCCCATTGGGTATAAAATAGAAGTTAAAGTCATAAAACAAAATGAGGTCTCTGAATAAGAAAGTGTAGTGGTTGAGCCTTTAGTGAAAGACTTGAGATGAATCATTCAATCGGCCTGACGGTTAATGGATTCCTTTCTATTGCAGGCTGTCAAGTAATATGTACCAGAGCATTAACGAATATACTATGTCCATATCCTACTTTCTCCATTTCATCCTCTTCTGGATATTCTTCCCTCGCATCATCTTTCCCACCAGTTTCACATTTGCTGAGTTGACAAAAGCAGTTTCTCTTAAGCAGAGAGGAAAGCTCTCAACTTTTTCTTTTTTGCATATTTCTCATTTCATCACTTAAGCGTCTTTCAGAGTAAAAATTAATATTTGTCAAGCCAGAGACAGAGTTAGACAGTTCGCTGCTGCTTTTAAACTTTCAATTCTAAAAATATTTGCATTATCAGACACATATTGATATTCTATGGTTTAGTCCTATAAATATGTAAATTTCACTTATATGTTTATTTCTTTCCATTGACTTAAATTTTCTTCTTAAATAGTACTGTATATGTTCCTCTTTTAATGGGAAAAATGGAGGGAAAAATCACATGCATAGCTTTTTTTTCCTCAATGTGAAATGAAATAATTTGGGCTTTGGTGATAGTTAAAGGGGTAGTTTTCCTTGTTTGTATAGCCATATCTAATAGATGAAGCTTTTCTCTTCAACTTCACACTTTTTTTTTTTTTAAAGATTTTATTTATTTATTTGACAGAGAGAGAGAGAGATCACAAGTATGCAGAGAGGCAGGCAGAGAGAAGGGGGGGAAGCAGGCTCCCTGCTGAGCAGAGAGCCCGATTGCGGGGCTCGATCCCAGGACCCTGAGATCATGACTTAAGCTGAAGGCAGGGGCTTTAACCCACTGAGCCACCCAGGCGCCCCATCAACTTCACACTTTGAGTCTGTGGTTGTTTTTGCAGAATATGACAACTGGATTTCTAGGTTATAATCTGTATTTTTCAGGTCAGCAGAACCTTCAAATAGGTATTTCTTCTCACATTTTTATCGTTTGCCTTTTCTATTCTGCATGATCAAACTTGTCCCCTGCTATTTTATTCTTTTTGCTTGGAGGGTATCCATAACAGAAGTAGAAATCAGTAAGGAAATCTGCTTTTTTTCACCTTGTCCTAGGTGGGTTCTCTGGAAGTATAGATTTGATGGTATATTAATGTTTATGTAGTTATAAGGAGGAGAAAGTAGTAACAAAGATGACTAGCAGATGGTGTGCTTCAAAGGCCGTATGGTTGTTAAGTCAGTTTAATGGCTGTTAATTGGGCACTGGGCCAGATACAAAGTCTGCATGGTCATTTTTATTACCAAAGGGATGAGTATCACAGGCTGCCTGATTCATAGTTGACTTTTGTCAACTTGTGCCATGCACAGCCTATATTATGGTGCACCCCAAGTGGTATGCAACAGATGCAAATATGAACTCATTATGGAAATGAACCTTCATTCTTATTAATTCACACAAGGTGTTTATGAGGGTCATCACGCCTTTCATTTGGCACCTATGTGAGATCTGACTCTTTCAGGGATGGTGCTAATTCATTTTCAGCAGCGATTTTTACTCTCTTCACTGACTGGTCTTTTGAAAACCTCCTAAATCAATGTGGAAAACGGATACAGTTTCTTAAATATTTAGTAAATGACAAATGGAAACAGAATCATTTTTTATCTGTATAACAGAGAGGGTGTCCATTGTATATAAACACTCTCCTTATAACTCAGGGCAACTATTATGGTATTATTTACCTAATTTAGTTGTCAATTCATGCATATGGATGTAAACTCATTAAGTACAAATAGTATTTCATTTTTTTTTTGGTTTTTGGGGGAAAATACTGTTTGGCTTGACCAATGCCAACTTCAGACAGGGATAAAATAATAATATAATTTTGTTTTAAGTGAAATTTGTATGTCTAGAGGCTTTTAGAAATAAATCATAGTTAGATAAAATAAATTGATTAATCAGAATGAATAATCAGTAGTTGGTTATATGCTCATAACTGGTAGAGATTAATTTCTAAACTTCAAAAGACATGGAAATGCATTTTTAAAAATCAAAAGAAAACTAGACTACTTTATTTTGAGCAAATTCATTTTAAAGGCATATCTTTCCTTTTGATTTAGATATTCTTAAGAAATGCAAACCATTGAAAAGACATGAAAAAATGAGGAGTTGTAAACACAGTAAAAAGTAAGTAAACATCCATTTAGATTCTTCTAACAATGTTGAGAGAACTTTTGAGTTGCCAATATAATTTAAAATACTGCTTTTACAAATTTTATTTTCAGGCATTAGCTTTGATATTTATGCATGAAAAAATGATAAACAACTTTCATTAGTTTTACAATTCCACCAGGAAAAAAAAGGAATATTTTTATTACAGTGTTTTTTCCTATAAATAATGAATTCTTACTTATAAGATGAAGTGCCATAGTTTCTATCTATAAGAGAAAGAAATGTGTGAGTGTCATCATCCTATTGTAAACAATGGTACTTTCTAGCCCTATCAAATGCTTTTCAAATACCTTACAAAATTGTATTCTAACCATTTCTGTATTAATCATTCTGTATTTATTTAACATTTATTTCTAGCATTTTCATAGTGTACGATATCAATAATAAATCATTTACTTTTAGTGCTGAGTTATTGAGATGAAAGATGAAGGGAGGAAGACAGTAGTGGTAGAATTTATCAGAGTTACATACAATATCTCAGCTGAGTCAGTCATTAGCTGGTGGTTTAAGATAAAAGTATAAAAACACAAAATTCATAAAATAGTTTCAAAACATTCAGCATTGAACATTTTGGAGTTTTACAATTTATATGGACTTTAAGATTGTTCCTCTTTCATTAAGTTAAAAATATATTTGCCATTTCAATACCTGGTAATTATGAATTTTTTTAAAGATTTTATTTATTTGACAGAGAGAGAGAGAGATCACAAGTAGGCAGAGAGGCAGGCAGAGAGAGAGGGGGAAGCAGGCTCCCTGCTGAGCAGAGAGCCCCATACGGGTCTCATTCCCAGAACCCTGAGAAAATGACCTGAGCTGAAGGCAGAGGTTTAACGCACTGAGCCACCCAGGCACCCCAATTATGAATTTTTTGATCATTAGAAAAATATACAGATATAGCTATTTTAGAAATCAAGGTAGATGTGGTTTATTTCTATTTGTTCTTTTTTGGAAACACATTTTTTTCCTACTCCTAGACAGCAATTGACATTTTCTATGTAACTGTCCTTCACTAATTAATTAGTTAATTAATTAGCTCTAGAAGCGTTATCTTTGGTTTCCACCATGTACCAACTCTAAAAAGTACTTCATAGTTACCCATCCAAGAAAGATGGGTATCATTTGTAAAATGCAAATGTATCATTTTTGTTTGTTTTTGTATTTTTTTGTTTTTGTTTTGTTTTGTTTTGCAAATGTATCCTTTTGCCTGTGCTACTATGAATTAACTATTCCCACAACTAAATATATGATGTATTTTGAAACTTGGTTTATTTTTGAGAGTTTACAAAGAAACTAAACTGCTTAAAGTTAAACATTAACAAGGTTCTTTTGAGATTTTTAATTGTGAGAATAAAATATTTGAGGCATCAGTCAATAACTTAAAACCTTAAGGCTTTACTGTCCATTTGTCCTAGTGTTAGATAGTGAACTAAAAATGATTTTCTGAGTCAGACTGGTCTCAGACTCCTATTTGTTCCCTTGGCTCACCTTCACCTGAAGTTTGAGTAACCACATATGATATCTTGTCAGATTCTTTTCATCTTTTTGCATCTATGTAAGGTAATAACAACTTTTCCCCCAAATCCAGATTTCTGCTAAACTGTGAAAGGAAGTGTTTCTCTTTAATCATTAAAAATGTAATATTTATGTCACGTCTTCTATTTCAGGAAATATAAATTAAAATTTACTTCTGTTTAGTATCTATCAAGTTTTATTTTGAGAAAAATAACAGGTATTGTGTGAGATTCAAATTTGCTTCAAGTTATTATTTTCAATCCATAGGTCATAAGACACTTGTAGGTCAGGAAATTAATAGCATAGCTCCTGGCCAACTTTTAAATACTAAATGAACTCAGAGTAGGATGCAAATTTCAGAGGACCTCTTATACATTAAGAGTATATGCTGTTTCATTACATATGTGTGTGTTTATATTTTTATATGATAATACATATTTTGGTCTCATTCATAAAATATTTTACATTTATCTTTGTTAATCTATAAGATCACTAAATAATGTGACTGGACTCTATTATCCTGGTATCATATAAAATTATTTTTATTGCATCATTCTGCTTTGGGATAGTGTTGTCAATTTACAATTAAGGGCATTATAAAGCAATGACAACACTACACAGAGTCTGTTGTTTATTTAATAAAAGAAGGGGTAGATACTATTATCCCTTTAGTACCTGAACCATAGTTACTACTTTGTAAGAATCCAGAGGAGAAATTTACTTTTTTTTTCTGTGCTAACAATGATTCTTCTGACAAATGTACCGTTTTCATGTGTATTTGTGTTGACAGACAGAAATCTTGAAACAACATTTGTAGGCTCTTTTCTCACAAGTAGATAGGATCTTAATGGCTTGCATATTATACATTAACTTAATACTGATTTCATTTTACATTGTGAACATTTATTTTCAGTTTTTGCTGCTTTATATTTATTATTTATTTTAATCATGGCTTATAGTTAGAATTTTAAAAATAAGGTATATAATGAATAAATCCATATATAGAACATTCATATATCCATCATAAGGAATGAAAATGCTGCTTGATCTGCTTCTTATAGAGTCATTATAATAACCAGCTAATGGTCACGCTGATACTTTCAAGCATGGCCTTGAAAAGGGGTTATGACAGATGAGATGACCTAAATGTTTTGGACAGGAAATATTCTTTACACACTTGCATTCTTTCTTTCTTTCTTTTTTTATTTATTTTTATTTTTTTTACTTGTATTCTTTTTTTAGAGCAATAATAAATACCTGATTTTATAAAATGGATTCAATATACAAAAATATTGTTACTTAGTGTTAGTAATATGTTTAGAATCAATATTAAGGTTGTAGATTCTGGACACTGAATCCAGGGAGTTCAATTGTTCCATGTCACTTACTAGCTTTGTCACCTGGAGCAAGGCGTTAACACTGCTGTGTCTGAATACCTTTTTCTTAAAGTGAGGACAATAATAGAATCTATCTCTTAGAGTCATTTAGAAGATTAAAGCATTGAATATATGCAGTACTGAGAACACTATTTGGTTCACAGAAATAGCTGTATAAGTTAGCAATTATTTCCATCCTATTCCAGTCCACAGCTACAAAGCTTTTCAAAAAAAGAATTCTTTTAATGCCTTCTCTTTTCTTTTTCTTTTGCAAACCTCAGATCATCCTTCTACATTTCAATGACATAGCTTTCAAGAAGTTCAGAAAACCCTGCCACTTGGTTCAGTAAATTGGTTTCCTTAATCCTCCCCCCGCCCCCACCCCGCTAGGTTTAGAAAACTTTAGTGGAGCTTTGCTTATGTTAGAGAAAAGAGAAAATCTTAGGCAAGTCTGATAAAGAAATGACAAGAAAGATTTCCAAATGGGAAGAATATGCACTTGCTTTGTGAGTTCTGACATCACTTTGACTTAAGTACTTGCCTTTATCTTTTGCTTTCAAACTGAAGAAATGTTTTATACTTAATAATTCTATTGATATATTTTTCTTTTTTGCCCAAGTTAGTACTCAGAGTACAGCAAAGATATATACGTATATTTTCCAGTTTTCACTAACACTGAATATTAAGTTCATACTTTTTATGGTATGTAATGAAACAAATATGATTTCTTTTCTAAAACTTATTATCTCTCCTACCCATCCACGTTCACTATCTCTTCTAATTTTCTTTCTCTTCCAAATTTTGTATTCCATTTTCCCTCATGTTCAGTATCACAAAAGTAAAGCTGCTGTTCATCCCTTCACATAGCTCTTCTCTATAATATTGTGAGTATATACATTAGCAAGAGTTTTGTTCTTTTCTTCTTCTTTTTAATTTATTTGGCAGAGAGAGAGAGAGAGAGATCACAAGTAGGTGGGGGAGGGGGCGGAAGCAGGCCCCCTGCTGAGCAGAGAGCCAGATGTGGGGCTTGATCCCAGGACCCGGAGATCATGACCCCAGCTGAAGGCAGAGGCTTTAACCCACTGAGCCACCCAGGCGTCCCAAGAGTCTTGTTCTTAGAGAGTCATTACTGAACTGATGAATCAATTCAGTAAGGTTGGTTCTTACCCTTTGTAAAAGAGTAATCAGAAAAGTATGAGAACAGGTTAAGAGGCTGTCTTTGAAAGTGACTAAAGCCACAGCATATAATATGAATCATGTGCTAAGAATGTTCAGGAGAAGCTGTTCTTTTTCTCACACTGTTGCCTTCAGAAGAGCAGAGCTATTTGTAGCTGCTAGATGTAATGTACTGAAAGCTCTCTATCTCTTGTCTGTCTACTTGTTCCTCAGTTATTAGCTAAAACACTGCTTGACTAAGACAGGCCCATGTTTTACCTGGCCCAAAGTTCCATGAGAACAGTTTCTCCTTCCATCATTGTATTTACAACTTTTATTGAACTAATTGTAATATAGTGGTCATTGTTGAATTGGCTGAATCGATGAATTAAAGATGAGTAGAATTAAAAGTAGATCTTCTTCCCTTTCTGATTAAAGGCAATAAATATTATTGATAGTGTGGAAAAATTAGTTTTGTTTTTGTTTTTTTTGGCTTTTAACATAGGATTCACTCTTTGGAGCAAATATAGTAATACATAAAACCAGGAAACTCATTTCTATGTATCAAGTTTTAATATGAATTTTGCAAAATTCAAATGGAAAATGAATTGGTCTCAATTGAATAAAGCCCTTGGGCACTTACTACCAGTACAGTAATTTACTAAAGTTTTTGCCTGATTTAATTAAAAACTGAGTAATAATTAAAAGTTATTGTATGGATGCCAGAAAATTTGGTGTAATCTTTTCTATGAAATGTTCCACAAACCATTCAGAGAAAATATTTGAAACAAAGTAACAAATAAATTTGAGAAATGTCACATACGTTATCTTGTCTTAGAAAGTCACAATTCACATTAGTTTACTAAGACCTCTGAGAAATCTTGCAATAAAGAGATATGCAACTTTTAAAATGTATTTACTGAATGTGTTTGACCATATTAACAACCCAGAGATTAGTGTTTCAAGGAAACACTTTTGAGAACATACAGTGAACAATTTGTATCATTTTTATGTACATCCTGAGGAAGGAAAATAAAGAAAATGTTTTTATGAGAAACATAGTGCTCTCTTACAAGTTGAATTTCTCATAATAGAAAAAATTAAGCTTTTAATACAAAAATTACTCAGAGGAGTTGTTGCCCTAGAGTTAGGCATCTGGAAAAGTAAATATAAAAGCACGTCTGAAAGTATGAGATCAATAAAAGGGAAAATGGGAAGGATGAATCTAGCAGTGATTGCATTCAAGGAGGTAATCATTAAATAAAGTGAAATAGAACTGCAGGAGGATGAATTGGGCATTAGGAGTGGAATCAGCTTGAACTGAAAGATATCTATACCTTTTGCTTCAAGTGAAAATAACAAAGAGTAGGAAATTTAAAACTCTTCCTGATTGTCTCCTCACTTATTTTTCCAACCATCAGCTGCGGATTCATTTCCTTAACCATGCACCTTGGCTAATGGGAACTTTCAGAGGCATATTAGATCACTACAAATAAGAAATATTTTCACAAGATTTGAGTCTAAGCATCAAGCTATTTTTGAGAACAGATTGATGACCTTCGTTTGTCAGGTTTCCCTCATGGAAGTCATAAGTATTGAATTCTCTCATTGTACTGTATATTTTAGGAAACTGTGATGTCTTAAGTACTACGGAAGGCTTGCAATCTCAATATGTAGTATTCTGAAGTTATATATTTTCTTTATTACATTCTGTATCACCTAAACCTCTCAAAACACAAATGGGAGTGTATTTCAGCAGATATTTTCCTGAAAACTAAAGAAGAATTTTTATAGATATTAATACCAGTTATTGAGAAAGTATTGGTAAATTCTAATATTTATAAAGAACAATCACAATGTAACAAATAGAATAGAATCGGGAAGCAATATATCAAAGGTCTATACTTGATTATTATGGAATTCTATTATTAAAAACAAAATAAGCAAACTAAAAACTTCCAGTAGCTTATAAGGAGTAGAATCAGGATGCCTGGATGTTCTGGAATCTATAGCTAGAATCTATTGTCACTTACTAATGGCTTATCAAAAATGGGTAGATTAGGGAGCACCTAGGTGGCTCAGTCAGTTAAGTGTCTGCCTTCAACTCAGGTCATGATCCTGGAGTCCTGGGTTGAGCCCTGTGTTGGGCTCCCTGCTCAGTGGAAAGCTTGATTCTCTCTTTTCCTTTGTCCCTCCTCCCTGCTCATTTTCTCTCTCTCTCTCATTCTCTCTCTCTTGCTTACTCTCATTCAAATAAATATATAAAATCTTTAAAAAATAGATAGATTAGGAATTAATTTATTCAAAAACTATTTATTGAGTACCTATGTAATGATCATCATGCTAAGCACTGAGAATATAATAGTTCCAGAACTGAAGAGTCTTACCATCTAATGAGGAGTGTAGAAAAGAAGGCAGAAAGATAAATTTTGTGGAACATATTTAATGATAAATTGTATGAAATAGCTTCTGTTGGAGAAGGTTATGAATCAGAGAAGAATTTTCAGAGAAACTGACATCTAATTTACAAACTAAAATATAAGTAATTGCTAGAAAGATTAGGATGAGAAGAGAAGATGGATTAAGGCAGAGAAAGGAAAATAATATGTAAAGCCCTGAAGGTAAGGGAAATCACAGGGTATAATAGATGGGAGCATTCAAGAGTGAATATAGGACCAGAGTACTAAGTAATTATAATGTCTCAGTAAAACATGGGTTGGAATAAACTATGGGAAAGGTACAAGAAACAGAATGAGTAGAAGGGTTTGAAACATATTTAATAATACTAATAGGAAGAAGAATACCTAACCATTATTAAGCACTGCCTGTTAGACACCGTAGTAAATGCTTTCATGCATTATGGTATTTACTCCTCCCAAATTTCTATGAATTAGATATTTCTTATTAAGACAACTTTTTTAAGAAGAGCTTAAACTTCACAACAAAACTGACAGGAAGATACAGAGATTATCTCCTGTTCCCACATGTGTAACCATTCTCATTATCAACACTCCCCACCACTGTGGTACATTTGCTACAGTTGATGAACCTGCAACAATCATTATCATTATCATCCAAAGTCCAAAATTTACATCAACATTCATTCTTAGTGTTGTACATTTCATGGGTTTGGATAAATGTATAATGATATGTATCTATCACCATAGTACCATACAGAGTATTTTCACTGCCCTAAATATCCTCTGTGTTCCTCCTATTTAATTTTTAAATTATAAAACTTTCTCGTTTTTGGCCAATGGGAGACTCTTCAGTTAGCTACTACAACTTTTTGAAATGGTGCATTTGCTATTCTGGGTCTTTTGCCTCTCCAATGAAACTTTAAAGTAAGTTTAGCAATATCCACATAATAACTTATAGGGATTTTGATTGGGATTGCATTGAATTTATAGACTAAATAGGGAAGAACTGGTATTTTGACAATACTGAATCTTGCTATACATGAATGTAAAACATATATCTATTTAGTTCCTCTTTGATTGAGGTAGATAATTTTAAATGAGAAAGTTTATTTTAAAATGATATCTTAAAAGAATTAAAAATAAAGAATCTAAGACTCAAAGAAATTCAAGGTCACATAACACTAAGAAGAGGAATAGGGATTTAGATCCAGTTTGTCTGATTCTCAAGTCCATTCACTTCTCCACTATATCAGGAGAGAAGCAATTAATTTGATATAGGGAATGGAGAAAGAGAAGGCCTTAAGTATTGTGTTTAGTTTTCTTGTTTGTTTAGCTGGGTCGATAATGCCATTTGATGAGATACGGAACATGAGAAGATTAGGGTGGGAAAAATGAGTTAAAGGATAGCTATTCCATGTATGAAATATTCTTAGATTATGCAACTATAGATATTTTATCTATCTGATATAAATAGAAATATAGAAGTATACATTTTCATTAGATAGCTGAAATATACATCTGGAGTTCAGAAAAGAGAATGTAGCTGTAAATGTAGATTTAGGAATTGTTAGTATAAATAGCAGAGGAAAGCCAGAATTTATTTCCACTGGTGAGACTAGAATATTAGCATTATATAAAAACAGTGATGAGGTAAAAAATATGTCTTGATTGATGATGGCTACCAGGAATTGATGTATGTGGCACTTCTAAGTGTCCTCACTAAGGTCTGTCATTCAAAAGGATGATTTGCAAAACACAAGAGATGTCCATTTATACATTCATTAATTCATTTAATCATTCATTTTCTGTGACACATATAACTACTGTAATAACCTAATTCAAATGCACAATTTATTCAGAAAACCTATAATAGAAGATTATATGGTACAAAAATATATTTCCATTTTTCTTTGCTTTCAGATCAGAACAAATGAGTTTAATTCTCTTCTGCGACTAGATTCTGTATAATCACCATTTGGGGAGCAAAGTGACTCAGTGAATCCATGTACATTAATAAAGTGGCTAGCATCATTCAAAAGGAAACTAAGGCTGTTTAATGTCATAGAGGACCAATTGATAAGGTACTGACAAGCAAAAAGCACTTCCCAACACAGGGACATTTCTAAGGACTACACGTTAACTATTCAAAATGCTACACACTCATAAGTATCACGCCAGTGGTAGACTCTCAGAAAATATTTAAACTTCTATTAGGACAAAGGGAACCAATATGTTACCTATTTTATAGACTTGCACAAAGTTTTTTTTTTATAACTATTATCAGCTGCTATTGTTTCTCTTAATTCTTTGTATGTCTGTCAATAAAACTATAATTTAAGAATACTCAATATGACAGAGATAATTATTGAATAATTCAACCAACTTTCTTGTTACAGTTTGAATGAAAAATTTTCTCCACTGACAGCTTAGTTTCTTTCACACGTGCAAACTTTGTATTACTGAATTACAGAAGAATCTGAATGTGGTATTTGACTACTTTTATCCATCACCAATATCAATGTAATTATTTTTCTTGTTGATATAAATAGCGATTTTGATCAGACTACATGCATTGTTAATTACATACATAATACTGTCATACAAACACATATATCATATGTTCCTTGGGGGGTTGAACATATTCATAATATTATTCTTGAATAAAGTGAACAAACCAATTTGGGATTCCTACAGATTTTAGATTTGTTCTTTTGAATTGTCTGGGAACCAAGTATGTTTGATTATTGAAATCTTATTCCCTTGAATTAAAAAACCTCCAAACTGTTTCACAATAATCTGAAATCACTACAGTTAGTATAAATATATTATTCTATTTGCTCTGGTAACAGTGTTGTGGAAGAGCTCTTATTTGATGGTCCTTCCACGTGGAAGATTACTTATTAAAATAAAATTCCTGACCTCTCTCTACCTTCTTAGTCTTTCATCTATTAGCTGACTGGTGAGGTTGAAAAGAGGAATTAGTTATGAATAGCTAAATCTCTTTATTTTTTTGCATCAAGGAGAAGAAGCATCCTTCTGTGCTGCCTTTGTATGTTTTATGGTTTATTAAAAAAAAAAAAAGAGAGAGAGAGAAGAAAGCAGACTTCTTGAGTGCAGAGTCCCAAGAAGAAAAAGATAAGGAGCTGACTTACCCATGACTAATCAGTCTAATGATGGAGTACAATCAGAATTAGGAAATTCACTTTGTCCCAATACTCAAGACACATTCTAAGATTTTTGTTTCATTGGTAATAAAGTTAAGATTTTGTTCTAAATATGAATTCTTTCATTTTTCAATTAGTTCAGAACTTGGGTAAAGAAGAGTGTCATATTTTGATGCTTCTTAAAATTTTACAAGAGTAAAAAAAATAAATTCAATGAGAATGTATGAGTATTTATGAGATATTCATCAATGTCTGAGATGTTGTAGGGAGAAAATAAAATATATAATATTCCCTGACCCCAAAGAGCTTATTATTGGGTGGAATAAAAGCTAGTATGTGTGAAGCAAATGGAAATTGAGGGGTTATGAATGCAATAAGAATGTAGAGTAAGGTGAGGTAGTTGGAGCTGGAGCAATTTTATATAGTATTTATAGAGGTGACAGATAAAAGTATCATAGATAGAGGGCAGAAATTATAGATCACAGTTAATGGTCAGGGAACACTGTAGATGATTGTTCCAGAGACACGGACAACCCTTGCTTGATTGCAATGGAATAGAGCCTTAATTCCTGGTCACAAATGGTTTCAAAATAAAGAACTATGTTTATCAAGAACATGAAGTGAAAGCACAGCTTATATATATGTTTTGTAATCTCCCTTAGGCTCTGAATTTGATACACTGCTAGGGTATAATAGATCATGTTTCTAGATTATTTAGTTGCATTTTTACTGTATGTGGCTTGACAGTAAATATTCAGTCTTCACAACATCTTTGCAAAGACACATTTTCCTAGGGCTCTTTTCTAGAATCAGACTACAATGAAATCCCATTGCGAAAAAGTACAATATTCCAAAAAGTTTATTATTTGTACATCACTACCAATAGACTTAGTGATATGTATTTCCCAGTAATGGAAATATATGATAGCACTGAAGAGAGGGAATCCCATGAGAGTCTTATAATGTTGTTATCTACAAACTGGAACAAATTCATTCTAATTTGTATACCTTATTATATGTGGCGCTGAATAGCCTCATTGGTTCTCCACTGAGCTACTTCTATTGAAGTAAATTTTAATTTTGATCACTCCAGGTAAAAGCACGCATATGATGAATTGTGATCACAAATGACAAGATTATGATAAATATAAAATTAAAGCAGCCTTCTAATTCTGTTGACTGTTTGTTATGCTTTCTTGGCTCCTGGTACTATAAGCTCACAGAACAAGAGGCAGTGAATCACAAACATCATGGGGTAATCTGTTCTGACAGAGCACCATGTGTGCTCATTAAATGCAGTGATACTTTCTTTCCTTTAATCTTACTTCCTTCCTTTTATGATTCTTGTCTACCAAATCTGAGAACGATACAATGGAAAGCAAGAATTAATAACCATGCCCAACTTTATATAAAAGCACCTAGAGACTTACCCTCATTAAACATTTGGCAAACAAATAATTTCACTAAATGACACTGACATTATCTACCTTTATAAATTACGAATTGACACATTATACATTAATTACTCACAGTGTAATGATGATGAAACTGTTAAATAGATTATACGTTAGTATAGTTTTACTAAAACTGAATACTGTTATATTAAATATGAAAGATCCACTAAATCATACAGGGTCATTCTTCACAGTATTTAGACAAAAACTTAAATGTAAGCTATAACATGGAAGATATGAATTATTTTATACTTTGTATCCACTGCTTTTAAAAAATCATAAATTACTTCTGGGTTTAGTTCTGGGTTAATTACTTGATCTAGTAGTTTAATAGTTCTTTTTGGGCCTTTAGAGATTATAATTATGTTGTGCATTTCTTAAGAAAATTCAGTGTAGTTGTGAACATGTAGAGGGTTAGTTTCAGACAAACTTGGCTCTGAATCCTGGCTGTATTGCTTAACTATTTAACCTTTGGCAACATAACCTCTATGAAAGCCAATCTTCTTCAATATGAGTGTTAAAGAGGCAATTCTCTCAAAGCCATATCATCCAGTGGAGATAGAATAAGAAATAGTCACTTGTCCAACCACTTTGCAGTTTGGATATTTATAAATCAATGATAACTGTATAGGGAAATGACAAAATTTTTAGGAAATTATTTTGGTTTTTAGTAACAGAAAATCAGAAGGTTTTTCTGTTCAGTTAAGGTAAACAAGTATCGACAATATTTTTTTCCTCAATGAAAAGAGATCCTGAATTAGGCACACCAGGGCTGGGACATCAAGAAAAAGAAAACAAAGACATAAATAACCATTTTTGGGGTGGACAGTAAGATGTTTATGTTTTAGAAGCTGTGACATTAAAACTAATGAGGTTATAAAAATTATATCGATATATTTGATAATTTATTTTTTTAAAGATTTTTATTTATTTATTTGTGAGAGAAAGCAAGTGTGCACACAGAGTGAGAAAGAGAGCACAAGCAGGGGGAGCGGAAGAGGGAGAAGCAGGCTCTTCACTTAGCCCCACGCTGGGTTTGATCCAAGTACCCCAGGACCATGACCTGAGCTAAAAGCAGTTGCTTAACCCACTGAGTCACCCAAGAGCCACATATTTGATAATTTAAATAGATAAATTAAAAGAAAAAATAATACTAAGATGACTCATAAAAACAGCAAATTTTAATAATCTCAGTATTAAAATATTGACTCAGTAACCAACATCTTATTATCTTGAGAACTTACTGCTCATTTTTTATTCAGTGGTGAGTTCTAACAAATATTTCAAAAATAAGTAGTTTCAATTAAAAATCATCATACAGTAGTGAAAGAAAATTACCTGATGTAATTTATGAGAGCAGGTTTTTTATAATAAAGTCTGACAATAATTTGTGAGCATGGAAAATTGCACCTTATTTTTGATGGTAAACACATACGTAAACAGCTTAAAAAATATCGAAAAACTGAACCCATAAACACATAAAATTTTAAAACATCTTATAATGACCAATTATCCCAGTAACGTGAGAGGGTTAAATAAAGAGATCAATCATTGGCATTCATCATATTAACTGATTAAAGAACAAAGCAAAATTTAGAATGATATTACTGGAGGCAGGGAAAGCTTTTGGTAATGTTAAATATCCATAAATAGTAAAACTATTAAACTAGAAAAGAAAGGCAATTTCCCTTCTTTGATAAAGAATATCAGCCTAAATAACTTATAATAAGTATCTTTCCCTTTGAGATCTGAAACAAGACAAAGATGCCATTTATTGGCATTTGTATCTAATTATATACTGGAGGTCTTCGCCAGAATAAAAGGAAACAAAAAGAAAGAAAAGGTTTACATAGGAAAGCTCAAATCTTTTGTTCTAAGATGGTATGATTATGTACATAAAAGATTAGAGGATATAAATATGGAATATTAGAATTTATAAGATAATGTAATACTTTTATTTCATATAAAATTAATATATAAAATGCAAAGCACCTAAAAATCTAAGGAAATTTTGTACAACTCAATGAACAGACAATTATATTGAGATATTTAGATAATTCTTGATAAATTAAAAAGATGTATCTTGCTCATGGATTAAAAGTCCCAGTATTATAATAAATCAGTTCTGCCTAAATTCACTTACAAATTTAAACTGTCTCAACGGATTCCAGTAGGCTTTTTTTCTTCCACAGTGGAAGTTGATAAATTGATTCAACAATGTATTAGAAAGTACAAAATTCTGAGAATAGGCCTAATATTTCTGAAGAAGTAGAACTGGAAAGATGTGCCTTATAAAGACAGTATATTATGGAAGAGAGACAATAGATGAATGGAACAAAATTGAGTCACTGCACAAAAGAGTACTTCTGTGGTCAATAACTATGGGATAAAATTCTCAATTTCATTAATGATCAGTGAATTTACAAATTATAAACACAGTGGGATACTATTACACACATGCCCAGTAGAAAACACTTTTTAAATCAGACATTACCAAGACCTGATGAGTTTTTGTAGCAAGAGTTGGAAAGTTTCTGCAACTCTCATACAAAAAAATTGGTACAACCACATTGAGAAACCAGTTTGGCATTATATAGTGAAGTTGCATATGCTTATATTTTAAAACTCAGCTATGTTACTCCTAGATTTTAAATCTAGGGAAATTTCTGCCACTATAGACTCAATGTTTGTGTTCCCCAAAATGCATATATCTATTGATACATGCATCTATCATCAGTATATATATATATATATATATATATATATATATACTGATATATATATTTATATATAAATATATATATTCACTAAAGATTCAATCAATTCATCTATATATATAGATTCAATATCAAATAATGATAAAGATTCAATATATGTGTATATATACATATACTGAAACTCTAATCTCCAATGTGATGGTATTTAGAGATGGGGTGTTTGGAAGACAATTAAGTCATGAGCATGGCCTCTTCATGAATGGGATTAGTGTCCACATACAAAGAGAAGATAAGAGCTCTCTCTCTGCCATATGAAGACAAAGGGAGGGATAAGATGACTGTCTGCAAACCAGGAACAGAGCACTTACCAGAACCTGACTATGCTGACACCTTGATCTCAGACTTCCAGCTTCCACAACTGTGAAAAATAGATTTTGGTCATTTAAGCCAACTAGTCTATGATATTTTTGCGGTAGCAACATGAGCTGAGTAAAGCAATTGCCTACGGTATCCAATACATCATTGTGTATTGGGCCAGCCCAAATATTTCTTAAAGTTAGAGCAAATGAAAGTATCAGATAGGCACAAATGGAATGCCATAATTCAATAAATATGAATGAAAAAGAACTATATGCAACCATGTGAATGAATTTCACAAATATTGATAAGAAAGAAGCAAATTATAAAATAGGTATTCCATTTATGTATGAATTATAGAATAGGTATTCCATTTACATATGATTCCAAAACAGACAAAACCACACACACACATATGTATGTACGTATGCATGTATGTATGTAGTATGCATACGGGGAAGTGTATGCACTAAAATTGAAATAATAAGAGAATGATATTTCCTAAGTATGTGTATATGTATGTACCTTTATATTATATAGGTGTGTATGCATTTTTAGTTATTTTTATTTATAAGTTTTGACAAATATATGGTTTTTACTAAGTTACTGAGTACAGTTGGGTTTAGTAGATACACAAAAGTTGACAATGACACATTAGACAAACCATGTGCAAGCCTTGTCCCAAGCAGTGACTTACAGGTACCAACTGTCTAAAAAAGTATAAATATCTCAAGAAAGATTGCCAAGGTTGACTTTTAAGTTTCTTATAATATTGAAAGGGAAGAAGAGACTAAAGCATACAGCATTAACTCAGGATTTGAGTGGAAAATAGTTTGTCATAGATATGCTCCCTTCCTTAGATTAATTAAAACTCTAAAAAAAGATGTGTGATTGCAAATTTGTGTATCTAAGGTAGCACTGCTCCTTTAAAAAGGCCTCCAATTTCCCCTAGCTTAAAAACTAATTATTGTTTCCATTCTTCTGCTCCCACACCTAATCTTTAAAAAGCAAAAACGCTGAAGACTCCAGCATGGTGAAACTTAGTGTGGGCGTGCCCTGGGAATATCTTTCAGGGAGTGGATGTGTCAGTTACTACAACTGTTCAACTCCTAAGTCCTTTAATATTTTCCTTCCTACCGATAAACACTGGTTAGATCTTACTATCATAGCATTTTTACCTTCCATTGTTCTTTCAAAATGGATGTCTATATACATTAGTTTCTTTGTTTTCTATAGGCTATATTCCAAACAATATTCACTTCCAAATCCAACACAAGTGAAGAACCAGTACTTATATGTATATACACGAATATGTATAGAGGAAGAGTTGGGTGATTAGCAAGGGCACAAATGGCCTTTTAAGCTGCTAACGTTGTTTTATTTCTTAAAATAAATTGTAAATACAGTAAGCATTAACTTTGTTATTATTCATTGCAATGCTTTTTCTGTGTCTAGATAAATTGCATGCATTTATCTGTGTGTAAATTTCACTGACTTGGCTTGTTTATTTTTAAGAAAGAGATCTCCAGGCCATAGATTGATGTTTGTTCACTTTCCTTTTTTACCATAGTTCTTCTTTTTTTTTAATTTATTTATTTGACACAGAGCGAGATCACAAGTAGGCAGAGAGGCACACAGAGAGAGAGGGGGAAGCAGGTTCCCTGCTGAGCAGAGAGCCTGATGGGGCACTAGATCCCAGGACCCTGAGATCATGACCTGAGCTGAAGGCAGAGGCTTTAACCTACTGAGCCACCCAGGCACCCATTTTACCATAGTTCTAAAGGTCTTCTTCTTCCTTCTTCTTTTTTTTTTTTTTATCAAAGTCTATGATAAAAGAAAATGTTTGTTTTTGTTTTTGTTTTAATGCCCAGCATAGATGCCATTGGTCACTTTGTAAAGTTATAGATTAGACTACACAGAAAAATTAAGCAGACACAAATGTTCATGTGGCACAACAGTCTAGGAGGATATTATGCAGACACAAATAGTCTGATAACTTTCAACTCTTCTTTTCGTGAGAACCAGTTCTTATATCTGCAAAAATATACTATAGTGATCAGGGGTCATTTACTAATGGTTCCAGGATATTGATCATACTGTCACCAGACTCAGGTCCTTGGACCCAGTGACAGTAGAAATGAGCCTGGGCCCAAACTTCCATGGAAGCACAGGCAAGGCTTTATTGGGGCAACAACAGCAGCTAAAGGGAGACACTGTCACAACTAAGGTATCAGACTGGCTCCTGGAAAAATAACCAGGAAAAGTTTGAAAGGGGTTGGGTTGATAAAGGACTGATGTTGAAGCATGTAGGGGTAGGGAAGTTCAGGACATTAGGGGTGGAATTGATAAAACATGCTTCTTTGTACATCATATGTTTCATTTACATGTTAAGTTTCCACCTCTGCGTGTGTTTTTTAGCATTATGATGAGGGACAAAATCAGTGAAGGGTCACATTTGGTGACATTCTTATCTCTGACAAGTTTGAACTGGTCTAAGCTTGCTCCTTGGCTGGCTGGTGCTTTGCTCTGCAAGAAAACAAAACAAAACAAAACAAAACAAAACAAAAACCAGCCCACAGGTTGCTCTCCAAGAAAAATGGTAGCAGCCACCAAGGAGCATCCCAGGTACCTAGAGGTTTGTTCTCAAGGTGTCTGACTGTCTCAATGCTGTGTCCAAGAAGGTTGGGAAATGTAACATATTTTAATAAAATATCCACAGATTTTTTTACCAAAAAAAAAAAAAAAAAAAGCAAAAGCTTTAGTGCCTTATAAGGTAATCTTTAGTTATCTACACGATGTAGACTCAGGAATATACAAATGGAAGGAGATTGGAAACTTTGGTGCCATCTCACTTTATGGAAGAAGAAGTTAGGAACCAGAGATGAACACTGATTTCCCAAGGTCATAGTGCATATTAGTGCAAAGCTATTAGTTTTATTTATCAGATCTCAATCCCCTACATTTACACCACCCCTTACGTTTATTCCCCCAACTTATGGATAAAGGATGTGCTATTAGATTCTTACTTACCTTCCTTGAGATACATAGTAAAGCCAGGAGAAAACACAATATTAAGACCCAATATGGATGAGTGTATACAATGTGCTAGCTACTGTTATAAACATTGTAGGAATATTAACTCATTAAATGTTTATAAAAACTCTGTAAGTTAGTGTATCAGTTATCTACTGCTACAAAACAAACCAGCCCCAAATCTCTCAAAATTAAAACTTCTAACCATTTTCTCTTGCAATGATTTTGTATTTAGCAACTTGAACTGAATCTCACTTGGGCACTGAGATGGTTATATTTATCTGGTGGCTTGAGGGAGGTTGTTTTGTTGAAAATGGCCTCACCCATCTCTCTGGTAGTTGGTGCTGGTTGTGAGCTGGGTCTTGTGACCTAGAGCTAGCTTGAGATACTTCACATGACACCCATGTTCCCAGAGGGCGAGCTCCAATGCCCAAGCCCTATGTCTTTAAGTTAGTGTGCATGATGAAAGCACATGGATTACTAGCAAATATTTTGGTTTTATAAGAATCCTTAGGATTAGAATCCTGTTCTTTAGAAAATCAGCTTTCTTTAATTTTTTGCGTTTGTATTTTCTATAACGATGTTCCTTTAATCTTTGAGTTTTACGAGGATAATCTTGAATATGTCAAATAGTCTCAATTTTGTTGAGTGAAATTGTTAAAAACTATTTTGTTTATAATTTAATATCTGGTTTTATTTATATTCTCTCAGACAGAGGAAGGAGCAAGCATATTTCTATGACCGTCATGCTTGTGTTGAAGTAAGACTCAAAATGAAACCCAGAGAGCAAAACTCAGGGTAAGTGTCTGGGTAAGCTGCCCAGCTTCCAGGATCTTCCTTCCATCCAAAATTAATGTCCAGATTGTAGTGGTATTTCGCTTTATTTTAATGAGCACAATCATTCTCATTTAGTCAAGAACCATTTTTTTTCTTTTGCATGAATTTTTGGTACAGATATTATCAACAAAACTACAAGTACATCAGATAATTCTCAGCAGAGCTTTTAGCCACTAGACTGAATGAGTGATATGTCAATTTAATACACTGATTGTAATGGATCAAGCCACTTTGTTTAGGTAATTTTTAATCTAATTGTCTTTTCCAATTTAATTAGCATGGACAGGGCCATAGAAGACAGAAATTGTTTTTGAATTTTGCCTTTATCACAAATGCTCACATAAAATTGTTTAATAGTTATGTCAGGATGATTAGTTTAGATGATAATAAAAGTGGAGCAGTACTTGTAAGTGCTAGTGAAATGGAGACTTAGTGATTTTTTTTTTTTTTTTTTTTACTGTAGTGCTTAATATACATGAGCTAGAATAATGGAAGCATTGCAGGAGATAGTCTAGAATAGCAAATGATGAACAAGGTTTTCCATTCCAGTAAAAATGAAGTCTTCAGTCTTTCTCAATTTAGCTTTTGTTTGTACTTTTGTAATTTTGCTTATACCTTCTCTCAACAATATGATTGGCCCTCTTCTTTCCTTTACTTACATTCATGCAATCTCCTAGAATCAATAAGCTTTCTAGTGGGGTTTTCTCTTCCTGAGTGTATTATGTTTGGGGATTTTTTCTTCCCTATTCCAAATTCTTATATAACTTACACACAAGGCCAAATAGCGATTACGGTATCTACTCTATTAATAAGGAAGATGGATTTGTAAATGCAGGTAAAAACCTAGTGAGAGACTTTCTGCTCATTCTTCCCTAAATTAAATTTGTCCATCCAGTCATAGGTACAACTGATGGAGGCTTTGGGTTTGCAGAGGATGCGGTTTGAGGAGGAGACTGTTTATCACTCAGGGGATAAGAGGCAGAGAAGAGCCACAATCCTTAACAGAGTACAGCAAGCAGCAACAGAGAAAGCTGGCCAAGAAACCAGACCTGAGCCATGAATACCTGTGCCTTCTCCCAATCTTACCATCCATCTGGCCATACATTTTGGCAATAAATATGTATTGAGTACCTTCTCTGTGCCTGGCACATTTCTAAGCACAGGTGATACAATGAACAAGATAGAATAGGTCCCCGCTCTCATAGACTTTATGGCATAGTATGGGTATGAAAGAAGGAAAGAAATACATTAGTCAACAGAAAAGTAGTCGGAAGGAAGCTACCAGGAAAGTAAATCATAGTGATGAGTTAGCCTGGTTAGAGGAGTACTCTAGATTAAATGGTCATGGCAGACTTTTTTGAAGGCAAAATATTTAAGCTAAAGTATGGAGGGCACTTTTGAGCCAACCATGCGGAAATTAGAGGAAAGAGTATTTCAAAATTAAGAAAAAGCTGGCTCAAAGATTCTAAGGTGGGATCAACAGTATATGTAAATGTAACTGATAGATGATTTCTGGGTCAGGCATAAATTTATTCATTACAATAAATAATAAATATTTTTTATAAATAAATATAAATATAATATTTATAAATATAATGTTTTCCTCAAAGATGTATATATTTCCAAAATAATACTATAGACAAATTAATGAGATAATGTTCAATTGGTATATTAAAAATGTTGAGGAATTTCCAAAATATAGGAAAAGTGAACTAAGATTAAAGAAGAAACCAGAATAGAACAAACTTTATTAAGGACAATTGAAATATAAATCCAATGCTGAAGTAAGAAGTTTTCTACTACAATATCTCAGAAGAATGTCAAGTACAAAGAAAAAAGTTTCAGGAAAAGGAGTTGCAATTATCAGAGCAATGAACTGAAAAACTGTATTCTGAATATCCGAGTTCATTAAGGCATTCTTTTGCGAATAGTATAAGATATGGGTAGCAGGGGCACTTTTTCTAAGGCCCACAAACCCGAGAATTACTTTCTAGATAAGACAATCTGCTCAGGTAGAAGTCCAGTCACATAGTTGAGACTTGTAAAAGATGCAGAGGCTAAGATAATTAGAAATATTCATAGGAGAAAATTAAGTAAATATCAGGAGCAGTAGATTCTGGGAATTTACCCAAGAAACAAACTTTCTGCAAGTTCAAATTCAGAAGTTGCAGTCTCAACCCAGAAAAGAGAGTGATTTGGTGCTATGGCATGGAAAGTAGAGGTAAACATAAGAACATGCATTCACCAGGTGGATTGAGTCTAAACACCCAGGCAAATTATCAGCACACCCACCCCAGACACATGCCTAGCCATAACAACATCCCTGTGCAAACAGATATGCAGGGAAAGATTTTGAAAATAAGACTGGATTTATATACAAAAGAAAACAGATTCTCATTTGAGTTGGGGAAATTTTCAGTCTTTTCTCTTTTTAGTAGGCTGAGATGACTGAAGATTTGAAAAAAAAAATCACAATGAGGAATGAGATACTCCCATTATAAAAATTATGTTGGTAATCTGTTATTTATTTATTTATAATTAATAAATTTCTCATTTGTTTCCCGGAGTCAAGAATCTCATACGGTTTGTCTCCTTCTCTGATTTCTTTCCATTCAGTTTCCCTCCCCTACTCCTATTGTCCTCTGCACTATTCCTTATGTTCCACATATGAGTGAAACCATATGATAATTGTGTTTCTCCGATTGACTTATTTTACTTAGCATAATACCCTCCAGTTCCATCCATGTTGATATAAATGGTAGATATTCATTCTTTCTGATGTCTGGGTAATATTCCATTGTATACATGAACCACATCCTCTTTATCCATTCATCCACTAAAGGGCATCTCATCTCCTTCCACAGTTTGGCTATTGTGGACATCACTGCTGTGAACACTGGGGTACATGTGTTTCTTCTTTTCATTACATCTGTATGCTTGGGTAGTGCAATTGTTGAGTCATAGGGTAGCTCTATTCTTAATGTCCCGAGGAACCTCCATACTGTTTTCCAGGGTGGCTATACCAGCTTGCATTCCCACCAACACTGTAAGAGGTTCCCCTTTCTCCACATGAAAAAGTGCTCCACATCACTTGCTGTAAGGGAAATACCAATCAGAATCATGATAAGATACCACTTTACACCAGTCAGAATGGATATAGGAGATCTTAGACATTTAGCTGATTGAAAACTAAATATGAACACAGATAATCTACGAAATGAGATCTGCAAGATAGATCTTTTGGATAATTATAGAAACTTAATACCCTAATGATAGAGAATACAACTTTTCTCCCATCCACATGGAACACCACAACACTGATTATGTAACAATGAAAAAAATATCACAAACAGTATCTCCAACCATAGTGTAGTATAAAAATTATGAACAAATTGTAAAAAGGACTTCAATCTGGAAGTTACAAAAGCTCCTATTAAACAACTCTTGATGAAGAGGAAAATACAGATTGAAATTATGGAATCTCTAAAAATAGTGAGCACGAAAGGTTATAGGTTGTATGTTGTAGGCTACATTTATAGTGATAAGGAAAAGGAAAATTCATAGTTATAAACATCTATCTCAATAAAAATGAAGGAATGATAATACATGAATTAACTTTTCAATTCAATATGCTAAGGGAAAAAATTAAGAATAAAGTAACATAATAAAAAGCATAAGGAAAGAAAGTTTGAAATAGAAACCCATGAGATAGGTATTAGGTAGAGTATATCTAGCTATTAACTTGAAATCCATTCCTCTGAAAAAAAATGTTTTTGTTAAGGTTTTCCTTAACAGAGAAACAGAACCAAGGACATATATTAATTAATTAATTAGTTAAATAAATATATGGCATGTATGGTATACTTTACATATTTTATATTTTAAGGAATGGGCTCATACAACTGTAGGGCTGACAAGTCTGAAATCTGCAGCACAGGCTGGTAGGCTGGATATTCACACAAGAGTTATAGTCTGATATCCAAAACCTGGAGACATAGGTGGAATCTCTAGGTTTCAGTCTAGGGGCAGAATTCCTCCTTCTTCAGGGCACCTCATTCTTTGCTCTTAGACCGTCAACTAATTAGATGAAGCACACATTTACTTTTGAGGGTAATATACTTTAAAATGTGTGTGTCCTAGTACTTTGATTTTAAAATTTTTTACCTTTGAAACACTCTCACTCTTGTGCATGAGATATTTATAAGGCTTTTTTTTTAAATCACAGATTATCAGGTGAAAAAACAGACTAAATGTAACTATCCTTTAGCAGATGAATGAATAAACTCTATTGTTTTTTATATCTGTAATACTCTACCACAGTCAAAATGAATAAAAAAAAAGATTTACTTGTATCAACATGGATGAATCCTAAAAACATAATATTGAGGGGGCCTAGGTGGCTCAGTTGGTTAAGCATTCAACTCTTGGTTTTGGCTTAGGTCTTTATCTCATGGTGAAGAATTGAGTCCCATGTTGGGCTCTGCGCTCAGCACAGAGTCTGCTTGAGATTCATTACCTCTCTGTCTCCTTCCTCTTCTCCCCCCACTCCTGCTCATGCTCTCTTTCTCTCTGTCTAAAACAAATTAAAAAAAAAAAAAAAGGCACCTGGGTGGCTCAGTCATTAAGCGTCTGCCTTCAGCTTGGGTCATGGTCCCAGGGTCCTGAGTTTGAGCCCCACATGTGGATTCCTGCTCTACAGGAAGCCTGTTTTTCTCTCTCCCACTCCCCCTGCTTGTATTCCCTCTCTTGCTGTGTCTCTCTCTGTCAAATAGATAAATAAAAATCTTAAAATAAATAAGTAAATAAATAATATGTATATTTATATATATAAATATATATATATATATATATATATATATATATATATATATATAT
>CM053604.1:113366458-113390365 GCA_028646535.1 Procyon lotor | reverse complement strand
TATGTGCATTTCTATGCATACCTACACATGCAGTGGATATATAAAAACATGAGATTTATTTAGATACCAACTTCAGGATAGTATTTATATAGAAGTTGGTAGGAAAGCTATGCTGACACTATATTGTTACAATTCTATATTTTTAAAATTTAAGAAAAAAAGATGTGAAGCAAATATTGAAAAATATTAACATCTTTGAAGTTTCTCCAGCAAATATAAAGGGTCTGGTATTTCATGTCTTGTACTTTTCTTTGTGCTTGAAATATTTCATAATTAAAGCATATAAATTATACATTACAGTGTTCTGCTCAAAACTTCATATTTACAGATATATTAAGTCCACATTATTATGAAATTATTTGAAAGTTATTTAACTGCTATCCAAAGTTAACATATATAATAGTGTAAACCTGAAATATAAAATAGTCTTCCTTTTCTGTTCCCTGAGAAATAATTTTTTTCAAATCTTGACAGGAGATTTTGAAAGTGTCCTCTCTTCAGGCTGTGAAATGTCAAAGTTCATCTTGGTATGAGAATTCCCAACATGACAGAGCTTTCTTAGCTCTAATTTGTAATGCAAGGTGTGAGAACAGAAGTTATGGTTTCTTAGAGTTGTCAGTGTGAGAAGATGACAAAGGTTATTACAACTCAGAAGTGCCAAACACAATGTAATTTTGGAGAAAAATAGACTCCATAGAACTCAATTTTTTTTTTTTACTATAGTCTGAAAACTTTCCAAATACTATTTCATCTTATAAAGAGTAAATCAAAATAAATTATTTCAGTTTTAACCTTTTTCAGAAATGTCGTGTAGTTCTCTTTGAGGGTAAGCTCTAAGATTTTTTTTTTAACTGTGTAACTATCCTTTTTAATTTGGAAATTCAGATTTGCCTTTGAGACAGAGGACTATTTTTTACCAGAGGATGGAAATTGAGTATGGTACAAGCTACTTCAGTAGCCCTTTAAATTTAACTATAAGTCAAATTTAGGGACACTAAGTGAAAAAGTCCAAATGGAAAACTTCTGACTAAGATTTTAAATTTTTGTTCAAATAAAATAGGGGAATCTTTGATCAAAACTGTGTCTCTGAAAGGTAGGTTTTTGTTTTTTTTTCTTATCTGTATTTGTATATCTTTATTATCAGGATTGTCAAATTGTTTTGCATTAATGAGAATGGTGTAGATATATGAGTTTTTGTGTTTTCATAGGGGTGTGTGTGTGTGTGTGTGTGTGTGTGTGCATGCGCACATGCAGGAACTAATGTCCAAACATGGGCTTACAGGAGATAATTGTTTACATTGGATTATTCCAGAAGTAAATGCAGGCTGTGTCTTCCCCCATTACCTCACAATGGAGGAGAGACAGAAAATAATTGTATCATTGGTCTTAAAGCAAAAAACTTTAAACTAGTTTTGGTCTTCATAGTGGGGTGTGGCCTAAAAATAAATCACCCTGAAATTAGGGAAATGAATTTTAGCAGCATTGTAGTTATCGTCACAGGAGCAGATGGCATCCTTGTGGATAAAATGAGATAACCCTAAAGATAGTTGTTGGTCCTACAGTCAGTGATCTTGGGAAGAGATTACTCTCTAAACAGGAAATGGTCTTTTCTTTCTATAAGGCCCAGGGTCAATGGATCACATTTCAGGAATATGTGGATTCTGGGTAGCTGTGGATTCCCACTGGTGATAGTTGTGGGGATGTGGTATGGGCTGGGGAAGGAGTTGGAGCCGAGGACATGAGTAGTTTCCAGTAATGTAAAGGCCAAGCAATAAGTAAACAGGGAACTTGCTAAGTGTTTCAAGGTCTGGTTTTCTATGGTGAACGCTATAAGTAGCCACTTATAGGATTTATATATTAATCTCTGTTGAACTTTCTTGCAGAATTCATAAACATTCAAAAATGTGCAATTAACTATTAAATCTTGGGAGAAGTTCTTACTTCTGTTTTAAAAATAGAAAGCTGGAAAGAGGGCCCATCACCTTGATACTAATGATGAGGAAAAGACACAAAAACTATGAAATCATAATTTTTGAACCCGTCAGAGATCTGGTATTATGGGACAACCAAGAATTCTGAATTCTAAAGTAAGACAGTTACCTCCAGGAGAACTTCTACGCCCAGATCAGCTCACTTGTGAAGAACAGAAGCAAGAGGGACCAGCCACCATCAAGTGGTTAAAAATAAATCAACTAAAAGTAAAGGTCTCGGTAAAGGCCTGGTGTGGGTTATCACAAAAGTAGGGAACCGTGAAGGGCCTTAGCTACATGGCCAGTTTGTGTTTAGCTATTGGTTCTTTTCCAGAGACTTTCACTTAGTGACATGAAAAAGCTTGGGGATGAGGTAGAACATTAGAGAGAACCTCCTCGCTCAGTGATGTATGTGAGCCAGAGAGAAATAGATGCTGTTGCAGGAGAGCACAAAGCCCTGCCCCCACTGTATACCTTTCTCAGACATGGAACTAAAGCCTCAAGCTGCTGGGGTGGTGAGGCTCTCACCTCTAGTCATGGGTGAAGATCCAGTGTAGCTGGGAGAAAAGCAGAAGAAAAGGCTCTGAGGGAGAAGCAGACTCCCTGCTGAGCACAGAGTCCAATGCGGGACTCCATCCTGGGACTCCAGGATCATGACCTGAGCGAAAGGCAGATGCTTAACCAACTGAGTCACCCATGAACCCCTAGAGTAAACATTTTTAAATGTGAATCTGACCATATTATCCTTCCACTGTATTGGCTATTGTCTGTTTTAGAGCATGTGACTCTTTTTTTTTTTTAAAGATTTTATTTATTCATTTGACAGAGAGAGAGAGATCACAAGTAGGCGGAGAAGCAGGCAGAGAGAGAGGGGGAAGCAGGCTCTCCGCTAAGCAGAGAGCCTGATGTGGGGCTCAATCCCAGGACCCTGAGATCATGACCTGAGCCGAAGGCAGAGGCTTTCACCCACTGAGCCACCCAGGCGCCCCTTGTATTGGCTACTGTCTGTTGTATAGACAAACTATCTGAAGTCTGGGATGTTTAAGTGACTTGTCTCATTTAATGACTAATTGTCATTGTTGAGGATTAAGCCAAATTCTTCTTATTTATATTTGATTCACAATACAGTTTTATAAATTGATTGACTGGTTGACTATAATATCCATTGGATACAGTACTGTAAAACTTAAGATTTTCTTTTATTTCCTTTAGGCTTTTTCCATGAAAAGTTTTGGTGGTTTATTTTCTGTGAGGACACACTTTGTTACCAAAGGGCAATATAATATAGTGACCCAAACATAGGGTGGGGAAGCTCTATCAACAGTAAAAGTCTGTTCCTCATTTATAAAATACAATAATTGAGATTCAAAAAGATTAAATCATGAAGCCTTTAAAAGCAAAGAAAAAAAATCTATTTCTTTGATCACAAAGAAAATAATGAAGTTAAGCTCACTAATATTCCAGTAATGGAATAAAATTCTAGTTCTATAGAATCAAACTCATAAAACCAAATGAAAAATTATGGGAATAAGAAGTGAACAAACTATATATTGAATAAGCTACATTTTTTGAAATTTTCCTACAATTTTACGACATTTTAACAGAACATTTTTGGTTATGAAATTTACCATTGTCAGCCAGTGAAGTGGCTGCTTTATTATGCTTTGCTTCTGGCTGAGTGTGAAAGGAAAGGAGGTTTGTGGGGGAGACAGCTTTTATTTCTATATAGAGGCTGGCAAAAATAGAAAGTAGAGGGTAGAAAATTAGTAGTTAGGTACTGTACATCCTGTTTGTGAAAAAGTTCTGTTTTTTTAAATGAATGTCAATGAGAATTCTCTTCCTTCCTTCAATTTTCTAGCACATAATCTCAATATATTCTGACATTCATTTTAACAAAAGAAATGTTAAAAGCATAAGAGTTTTGGACACCTGGGTGGCTCAGTTAATTAAACCTTGGACTCCATTTATGTTTAGATCATGACCTTAGAGTTGTGAGATCAAGCCCTACATCAACTCGGTGCTGGGTGAGCAACCTGTTTAAGATTTTCTTTCTCTCCCTATCCTTCTACCCCTCTCTTACCGCGATCAAAAACAAAAACAAAACAAAACAAAAAACAAAAAAAGTGTAGGAGTTTTATATAAAATCCTTCCATGTAGTAGTCCCTCTTAATATACATTTTTTTGTTTTGCTTGAATTGTACTTCTTCATGTTGAGCATCCAGCTCTGTTCCAGTCTGCATTATTTCCATTGTTTGGGGCCACTAGAGTCACTTAAAAGAAATAATGACTTGATTCTGATTCATATCATTCTTTTAGGTGACTGACTCCATTTTCTGCTACATAGATTTCTTAATAAAATGTCCTTTGCTTTAGCACTTACCATTATATTTCATTGTGTTCTAAGAAAAATGGACACATATACTCTACAGGTGTATAATAAGGTAAATTTCCCAGAGTGTTAAATATGTTGTTGTTTTTTTTTCCAAACAGAACTAATTAAATAGGTTTACATTAGAACTAGCCCTTATTGATTTTAGGTAGCTGGGTAGTGTTGCCTGTTTTCTCAGTTAATTAAGAATACTTGGTTAAAAAGAGCCTGCATACTGATGCAAAATCATGATGGAAAACCTACAGCTATTTCATACATTGCATAGGAACATACATAAATTTAACTGAAAATACGTACCTTTGTACTTATGTAGAAAGCAGATGAGCCATAAAACATGTGAAATATCTGTAAAACCTAAATGCATTATTAAAGAGACTACTGATAATTGTGTTTTAGTATGTTTTATTTCCCTACAGACATGCAATTAATGTTTACTTTCAAGAATGATCCTCAAATAAAATATTGGTCTTATGATAAACACAATTCTTCAAAAAAAATATACACATAGCTCCTCCCCGCCACCGACACACACATGCACTTAACTCATTCCAAAGAGAATGCCATCTATTCTCTGTAAGTCCTCACTTGGATCAATCAAAAAATAATATAAACAGAAATTTCTAAATTATTGGCTATCAGGAAAATAATCTCATTCAGAAATTAAAAAAAAAATAGTTTCCCCCAAAGTGTTTTTTGAATATATTGAGTTAAAATATCAAGTGCTAAAACAATAGGAATAAAAGGTGCCAAGTACCCAAATCTAAGGAGTAGACACTTCCTCAAGAACTTCATTAGCATGACAAAGACAACTCTGTCAATCAGATACTCAGGACAAAGACCTGACAATTTTTTTTTTTTATTATAACACAATCCTTTTCACAGGAAATGTTGCATTTGCACTATAAAATGTTGCATTGCACTCCATAACTCACAGAGTCACAGCTGATTTGTAGTTTTGGCTGATTTTGATAGCTTTATGAAGCTATCCTTAAGGAAAAAATAAAAGAAAGAAGATGAAGAAGCAAGAATTTAGGAAGAAGCCACCAAATCATCTTTACAACACCCCACCCATGTCCCAGACTCCCTTTCTCCAGTGTGCGTAGGCAGAAAATCAGGGAGAAGAGAATCACCAGAATCAGGATGGGAATAACACAGCTTTTTCCTGCTATGTTAAAAGGGAAGGACTTAATCTTCCCTAAAAGTTCAATTCCCAATACCTCAAAAGAAAAAATATGCAATGAAACTGGGGTGTCTAAAGTCAAAAGAGAGAAATTGTTTCATTTCCCTTTGGCTATGCGCTAATTTCACACACTGTGGTCTGTTTCTTTTGTCTGTGTGACTAAAAGTTACAACAGAGAATGGAGACAGACAGCAAGGCAGAGAAGCGACCCTTCGCAGCCGGCTGCCTGCCCACCCTTTGGCGTGATGAGGGTTGTTAGTTCCCTGTGGATTAAGTGGTGATGAAAACTAGCTGAGCGTGAGATGTCTTGCTGGTACCCTGCCTAATAGCACCAAGCGGCAAGAGGCTGCCAAAGGCTGGAGCTGGGAAAGGGGCAAGAATCGCAGCTGGAGTGAATTTCTCCAGAAGGAACTGTGCTGTGAGGAGACCACTTAGAGTTCGCCATGGTATCTGGCCCTACAAGGAAGCTGCCACGGAGGCACCTGCCATACACAGGGCACTGGGAGGCAACCAGGTCAGTTAGAAGCACAGCAACCTTACACCAGCTAGGCGACATACGTGTATCCTGTTTATGTGTTCTAACCCTTAAGCTTCCTCTGAACCACAGCAGCTAAGAATACATGTTTTTTTTACATATTGGGTTTCAACATATGCTCTAATTTTGAGAACGGTTCCATAGATACATTTTAAAAAATATATTAAAAATTACCGAATTGAGGGGCACTGGGGTGGCTCCGTTGGCTAAGCAGCTACCTTCAGCTTTGGTCATGATCTTGGGCTCCTGGGTTCCTGTTCAGCCTCAGGCTCCTTGCTCAGCGGGGAGCCTGCTTCTCCCTCTCCTTCTGCTTGCTGCTCCCCCTGCTTGTGCTCTCTCTCTGTCAAATAAATAAATAAAATCCTTCAAAAAATTAGCGAATTGATTTTCTATAAGCAATCACCTGCTAAATTATACAATTCCATACAGTTAGAAATCAGAGAGTTGGGGAATACACCAATGAATTCCTCATGCATTCAGAGAAAGAGGAATGATGTTAAAAGGGGAGACTCATCTCAAAGTTTCTTGCTGAAAATTGCCTTAGTGTCTGGGTTTGCTACTCTACTGCAGTCACATATTATGTGTGTGGATGTGTATATACATGCATATATGTAGCATCTATCTGCAGGATTATATAAATACCTAATGTATGTTGGGTTATGTTTTTGAGAAGGGATGAAAGTTTAAAAAGTACTAGTTTTTTTGACTACAAAAACAACAAAGCTTCAAAGCTTTTGTTTACTAATAAGTGTGTTAACCACATCTTAGTTCAGTTGCTTCTCTTTATTTTTTTTTATTTTTATTTTTTTCAGTCGCTTCTCTTAAAATTTACATCTTAGCTTTACCTCAGCATTCTATGCATATATTTTGCAGATATTAAACATACAAGTGGGGACAGAGATTTATCCTAATGGTAGACAACGAGATGTGCAGTCATAGAGATACAAAGTAGGAAATTTTACAGTTTGATCACAGATCACTGATTAATTGCTTGGTTTTTAAAGAGTATGACACAAATGTACCCCATTTTCATATTTGCATATTTCATTCGAACTGATTTCTATTGCATGTAGTGTCACAGAAATATGTTAAGCCTGTGCTGATATAGTCACTTTAAAAATGTTCAGAAAGTCAATCTAAGAATGAGAGAAAATATTTATGAGTGGTGTATCATATAAAAAATTAATTTCCAAAATATATAAGACGCTTCTACAACTCCATAGCAAAAACCTGATAAATTGATTAAAAAAATGAGGTAACAATTTGGATGGACATTTCTACAAAAAAGACATCCAAATGTCCAAAAGGTATATGAAGATTCTCAGTATCATTAATGTCAGAGAAATGTAAATCAAAACCACAATGAGATATCGCCTTACACCTGTTAGGATAGTTATTTTCAAGAAACAAAGGACAATTAGGGTTGACTTATTGAAGATGTGGAAAATTTAGAACCTTTGTACACTGTTGATGGGAATACAAAATGGTGCCACTACTATGGAAAACAGTATTGAGAGACCTCAAAAATTAAAAACAGAACCATCGTGTGATCCAGCAGTCTACTTCTCAGTATTTATCCAAAAGAATTAAAGACAGAATCTTGGAAAACTATCAGCAGTACAATGTTCATTGCAGCACAATTCAAAATAGCTAGGATATGGAAACAACCTAAATGTCTATTGGTACATAATGGATAAAGAAAATGTAGTATCTATAGTCAATGGAGTATTATTCAGCCCTAATAATGAAGGAAATTCTGCCATATGTGTCAACATGGATGAACTGAAGGACATTTTGCCAAGTGAAATAAGTCATAGGAAGACAAATCACGCAAGGTGTGACAAACATTTATGAGTCCTAGTTAAAACACACAGAATACTTTGAAGCCATAAAACAGATTGAGGCATTATTTATAGGCTTCATTGTTAAGAAAAAAGTAACAAAAATGAAGTGCAAAAGGTTATATGTAGTATACTACATTTCATGTGAAGTAGGAGAAATGAAAACAAACTAACATGGGTCTGCATTTAGGAAGCATCGGAAAGAGAAATCCCCAAACAATATAATTGCTTACTTTCAGAGGGCCCCAGGAAGAGTAGGGTCAAGTATGGGGGAGGAAGTGTTCTTCCCCCATACCTTCCTCCCCCATACCAAAGTGTGCCACTTTGGCTATATCTTGTTATAAAAAATGGTAGATACTTTTTAATATTATAAAATTTTATAGTTTATATTTTACTTCAGCTTTTTGATGCTTGAAAGCATGTTTATATTCTACATATTAAAAAAATAAACAATAAAAGGTGTGGAAAAATAGCTAAGACTGAATGCCAACACATACAAATGAAACAGTATTTCACAGGCTAAAGGAACATAAGTCATTAATGAAAGTAACTTCTAAACATAATATTTTCGCTGTATACTCTAAATCAAGGGAGAAAAGTAAAACACCTGCAAACAAATCATGAACTCTTTCTCATGGGTTGGTTTCACAGAATGATAGGAAAGTGGCAGTTCAGAAACTATTTTATGTATATTATGAGATTAAGCAGATAAATACTGTTGGGAATCAGAGATTTCACAATTAAAAAAAAGAAACTATGAAGAAAGAATGGAGTTAAGGAACAACCCTGAAAATTTTGGGTTAGAATTGGAAATATCAATGTTAATTCATGATTTCTAACATCATATGTTAATTCCTCCTGTGTGCAGAGAAAAGCGGAGTGTTTTCTTAAAAAAAAAAGAATGAAAATACCTGTTGTCTCATTTTTTCCATTTACAGGCTCTTTTACTATGAGTAAGCTACTAACTTTTCTGAGGTTTTATTTTGTCATCTGTAAAACTCTAAGGCATAAATCTTTGAAAATACTTGGGTATTTCAATGCAACAACACATAAAGGTGATCTTTCTGTAGAAGCATAAGACTACACCATTATAAAATAGATTAAGTGTGCAGCACCTGGGTGTCTCAATAAGCATCCGACTCTTGATTTCAGCTCAGGTCATGATCTCAGGGTATTGATATCAAGCTCTGCATTGGGCTCCACACATAGTGTGGAGTCTGCTTAAGATTCTCTCCCTCTCCCTCCGCTCCTCCCCCCATTGTGCACGCACATATGCTCTCTCTCTCTCTCAATATAAATAAGTAAGTACATAAATAAATAAATAAATAAATAAATAAATCTAGATTAAATCAAATGGAAGATATATGTCTTCTAGAACTTTTACCAGAGTCTGTCAGCTCTGGCCATAGGCCCTTCTTGCTAGGTAGCTGAGTTGTTGTCAGTGATGAAACAGAGATGATACATATCACTGTTGTACCAGTGAAGTTTAGCATAACCAATACTGTAGCAGCACAGTGTGTGAAATTTTACCATTCTCAGTACAGATAGTAAGTAAATAAAGCAACCTTTGGGAAATTTTATACCAATTTCAAAATTATATTCTTAAATTCTTTGCTTGTAGTCTTACTGTTATGGATTGAATGTTTGTGTCCCTTCAAAATTCATATGTTAAATCCTTACTCCCAATGGGGTGGTATTAGGAGAGGGGCCTTTGGGAGATGAATAGGGTTATATGAGGTCTTCAGGGTTCTTCATGATGGATTAATGCCCTTATAAGAAGAGATGAGAGAGCTTGCTTTCTCTGTCATGTGAGGATATATGAAAATGGCAGTCACCTGCAAGAAAGCTGAGAAAAGGGTCCTCGCCAGAACTTGACTATGCTGTCATTCTGATCCTGGAATTCCCAGCCTCCACAGCTGTGAGAAATATTAAGGAGGGCACAGATTGCACAGAGCACTGGGTGTTATATGCAAACAATGAATCATGGAACACTACATAAGAAACTAGTGATGTACTATATGGTGACTAACATAACACAATAAACATTTTTTTCCTATTATTTAAGCCACCAATCTGTGGTATTTTGTTATAGCAGCCAAACCTGAAGAAGATACCTACTGAAGAATTCATATACAATTTCTTTAACCTGCATTTCTCATAAACTTGAAATAGTTTCTTAAAAACACTAATTATTTGCATTTTATAAAATCATGTTTGGATGGTTTATTTGAAATGATAAGCCATGTAAATAAAAAGAATAACTCTTTCTGTATAACTAGTTTTTAAATCTGTAGTTTTTTAAAAAATAATCTTTTCTTTATGTTCCCAAAGGTACGATTGAGAATCTCTCTTCCATAATGAGATCTCTTGACAAATTAATGGTACTTAGAAAAATTTTAAAATCTATTAAGTCAAAAGTTTTTGTGTGTAAGTGAAATTCTCTTTGAAATATGAATGTCTATTTGAATCTGCATTTATTAAATTCTGATATATTTCTTCCTCCACAAAAGTAATTGTGCTAATATTCCAGAAATCAGCCATATGTTACTGCTCTGGATCTCCTGTGGCTTTTGAGACATGAATTCTCACCCAGTGTTTTAGCAAACTGCCTTTTCAGTATTGTATTAAATCAGCCACTTGAGAAATATTGTGATAACTATGGTAGTCACCATATAACCTTCACATAGAGAAAGTGCGATTCCATTTTATTATCACAATTCTAACATTGAGGTGTTTTTTGTTTTGTTTTCTTTTGTGTTTTTGGAATAACTTCTTTCTACTGGAGATAACAACTGCAGTTAAGATTGAGGCTAAGATGCATTTTAGTGAAAGTAGAGAGGACTGTGCATGTTATGTGCGTATTTCATAGAGTAGGTACATTACATCTAGAATAAATAAAAATTTTGAAACATTTAGAATAATAACACTTATGCTATGTTTCCTGACTATAAATTCCTGCTAGATGAAAAAATAGAGCAAATAAACATTTATTTCATGATATCCAGTTGCAGTCAGCTAAAAAATACCTAAATGTGATGTAATATTATACTGTGAAAGATACCCACTCTAACGATTAGAAATGTCTCTTAATTTGTATTTGACTGCATAGTGATTTAGGGAATTTCCTTGACATCTAACATTCCATTTCTTTTATATTCTCAAGTTCAGAGAGAAGTTTCCTATTATACAAAATGCATATGACCAGGTAAATGATGTAGTCCCACAGAAGAGAGGCTCGTTTTCTCAAGATATTGTACCACTGAGGCTCTGGAACTAGAACCATCATAAGAAAGGATGACACATGGGATTGAAAAGGGATATTAAGAGAAAAATCTGAAACATGGGACCACAGGGATCTTCCCTCGACTCAGTCTCTGAAATTAGATGAAATCATGGCCTTTTCCCAGAGAATGGTCTGTCTAATAACTGACTTAGAGATAGAATGGCCTAGCCTTCTTATTCCCAAGTCAAGATGAATATGAAGGCAATCTCAACCTCCCTTTTCCTACTGCTAAATTGCCAGTGCAAAGGATTCTCCAAAAGGCAGAGGGACTGTATATAGAGTTTTTAAAAGATTGTCTTCTACTGCAGTTACAGAACAATTTGGGCTGAGAATCAGGCCCAGAATCTTTTATTTTATGTTCTTTTTCAGGAAGTATGCAGGGATACCTGGGTGGCTAAGTTAATAGAGCATCTGACTCTTGATTTTGGCTCAGGTCATTATCTCAGTGTTGTGAGATTGAGATCCATGTTGGTCTTCGTGCTGAGTATGGAGCCTGCTTAAGATTCTCTCCCTTTCCCTCTGCCCCTCCCACCACTTGTGTTCTCTCTCTCTCTTTATATATACATATATATGCCTCATTCAACATCATAAGGGGATTTTTCTGTTTTTATTTTTTTCTGGAAGCCTTATTGTTTTACCTAGCACATTTAGGTCTGTGATTCAGATTAATGTGGTAAGAGGTAAGGGTCCTAGTTCATTTTTGTTTATATGGATATCCTACTTGATCTGTACCATTTATTGAAGAGACCATCAAATCTCCATTTCACTGTACTGTTTTATGTTTATTATAACATGTTAAATATGTCTATAAATCTGGTATTCTCATTTTTTTTTATCCATATGATCAAGCTGTGGATCATGAAGGTGAAGAAGGGATATAACCAATAAGTCCAAAAGGAATCATTCCAAGATCTTTTGGCTGCCAAATTAATATTTTTCTACCTTGACTGATTTCCGTGATACTTTTTGTATTACCTCAAAAATATAGATGAATTTGTTATGCAAGTTAATAACTAAATCGGTAAATATATTGTAGATGTAAAGTATTTTCTGAATGATCTGAAAAGTAGTAGCATCTCTGAGAACTTGTTTTGGCCATGAAGTGGCCAAACATAAGAGAAGTGAGTGACCGTGTGTGTATCTAAGAGGACAATGGAAATACACATTTCGGATTAGAGCGCAGAGATTATTTTGAGACTAAAGTGGTATTTCAGTAATAAAATTTTATAGAAGTAGAGGCATTGTTCTAGATAGCAAGTTAAGTAAGAGTAGGGGTAGGATAACTCTTAAGATGAATAACCAGTATTTGATGTGAAAAAGATGTTCTTTTAATTTCAGCACAAACACACAGAAAAGTAAAGTCTAGTTACTATACCATTTATAATATGGTCATAACGTAGCAAAAACTAGTATGGAACTTAATGGAGACTGCAAAAATATTTGTTGAAAATTCTTTTTTTTTTTTTTTAGAGATTTTATTTATTTATTTGACAGAGAGAGAGAGAACACAAGTAGGCAGAGAGGCAGGCAGAGACTGAGGAGGAAGCAGGCTCCCCGCTGAGCAGAGAGCCCGATGTGGGGCTTGATTCCAGGACCCTGAGATCATGACCTGAGCCATAGGCAGAGGCTTTAACACACGGAGCCACCCAGGCGTCCTGAAAATTCTTGAATATATATTGAGAACCAAGATTTACTTTACTAGACAGGTTTTACTAACCAATAGCATTTAAATAATAATAAGATTTTTTTTTAAAGTATCACTTCAGTTCATTGTGTTTGTGTGTCAGTTTTCAGGCTCTCTTTATATTGATGGGCTCTATACCCAGAGTGGCTGAGAGATCATCTAGTCTGTATTCCTCAGGTTAAACTTCATCCCTGGCTTACTTTGTTCTTGTTTCAAAAACTATGGAGATATTTTTCTGGCATCTTTTAATATTTATTGCATTTTCATATTTTGCACTGAACTGATTTTTCAAAATTCACCTCAAGAACCAAGTTTTTAATCCATTGATTTATAATTTTCTGGATTCTTTACTAGATACAAGGTTTTTGCTTGGTGTACTAACACCAAGAACCACACTGTCAGTTTTTGTGGCACTATAGTATCTTTTTCTTGCACTGAAAATCTGATTCTATATTCAGCACCTTTGGCCACATCAGCATTTTTCTCTGCTGTAATGATCACAGGTAATATTCCACTGTCTCTCAGAAAGAACCCTTTCTGATTGGTTTCTAAACTGAAAGTGTATTCCTTGTTGTACAACTCAGCAGCACTTTCTATGTAACACTTTATTTGTTATGAAACTCAGTTTTATATTTGACATTAATTAAGGTTTATTGGCCAGCAGATAGATTTTAAAATTATAAGATGCATGCATTATTTTAATTTGCTTTTATATTTCCAAATATCCTATCTCAATAATGCTAATAATGACAACAACAATTTTTTAAAAAGTATTCTTCATTATGTCTCCAAGTGCAAGGGGGTAATGTTTTATATTATTAAACCAATGCTTAGGGACAATTATGATTATGTTGTAAACTCATTTCAATGCTCAAGTTTTTTATTGTCACCTTCTCTGAAGAACCCTAAGCACTAAAGTAGAAATGATCAGATACTAAGGGTGCACTGAAGAAAGGTAGTCCAGGTTAGCAGAGTTGTGCCTCCCCAGCGGGCTTATAAAGCACGAGCTCAGGTAATAATGTTAACATTAAAGGAAATGAAAGCATCATGGTGAATGTGAAGGCAAACAGATGTCAGCTGGTGTGTAATGCCAATGGGAAAAATTAAAAAATAAAAGATCAATTCAAATGAGAATAAACCTAAGTATTCCAAATAAAAATCTAATTAAAGGAGTGCTTACCAGAGATAAAACATACCCAGTAGAAAGATAACTGCACTCCCTTTTGTGTCTGGAAAAAAGTGCTAGTTGCTAATGCTTACAATTTAGGGCCAGGGACCAGATTGAAGTCCCTAAATAAACACACACATAAAGAAAAATAAATTACTGCATTACATTAAGAAAGTTATAGAAAGCATGTGTTTACCATTCAAAGAATTTAGAATCATAGTTCGGTCTCCTAAAAATTCCAGACAATAATTAATAATAACACAGAACAAAGTAAAGAACATAAAGTCATTCTTTGCGTGCCAGATCACTCAAAATTAAGACCCAAATCTACAAAGCCAGGCCGTTTTTTTTTTCTTCAGTGTAATAAAGTATATTTGACCTCTATATGTAATTGTAACCTGAAAATTCCGATTTGACATAAGTTCACATTGTCTAAAAACATGTGTCCAAATCTTGCTATATCTACATAATTTTTTATACCAAAACTGAAGGGAACTTAGAGAAATGCAGGATAAAAGAAAGTTGTTTGGCTTGAGGTCATGTGAAAAGCTATGATATAGATCTCAAAGTCCCTATAAATGTGTCGAATTTCCCTTTCTAACACAGGAATAAGAATCAGAAGAAAGGCATTTTCTAAGGAATGATCAGATTCGAAAGTAACAACTGACCCAGAAGGCTGTTTTCTGAGACTAAAAAGCCTGTCTACGAAGGAGGACCTATTATTCAGTGAGCCAAAACTATGCAAACTATGCTATCCTAGCAATAGTCACATTTCTGGAAATCAGGATTTCATATACTTGCCTCCAAGAGTAGACATTTTCTTCTTGTGTGGCTTTGTATTTAGGAATACAAGGTGATTTGCTTTGAGAGATTATAGCCAATTAGAATGTGGAGGAAGACAGGGAAAAATTGCACAACCCTATTTTATTCTGCTACGTCAATTTCCAGCGTTATGATGTCTAGATAGGAATACCTACATTGACCAACCCTGGTGTTCATATGGCTATATACCTAAAAATATTCAAAAATACCAAGACAGAAAATGACAAGTATAGAGCAAGGCTACCTAACAAAAGGCTGGAATCTAGTGTTTACTTTTCTAATTATTATGATTGCAAAATGGGTCACAAAAGCATTAAGGTCCACCTGGAAATGTGGCTTTCTGGGATCTCTTCCCCAATGTAGGTTAGCTTCTTCTCCATACTTTTAGTCCAGAAAGTCACTGAGAAAAAATGAAATCTAGAAAGGATGACTTATTCTATACCCCTCTGTTACACATAAGCAAATCGGAGTTCTACATAGCATTTGTAACCTACAAGAAGTTACACAGCTAGATAATGGCCAGAATTACATCAGAATATCAAATTTGTGTAAATATGTTGCCTTTTTTTATACCTTTGCTTTTAGAATGTGTATAAAAGCTCTCAGCTTTCGGTTGTTATCACCTTATTTATTCTGTCTCTCAATTTTAGCAATCCTTATGTATTTATTCATGACAAACACTTGCTTGGGGCTTTCTGCATGGTTCAAAAGTAATGAGAAATCAGGTCTATAATTAATCAGACTTTCTCCTTACTCACTGAAAAACATAAATTTAAGTGTATGTAGTTATCCTACTAGTAATAAGTTTTAGTTTGCTTAAGATTTAGCACATATATGAACAGCATTTGAAATTGAAACAGGTTTATAGAAGTCAAATGTAATTTTTAAAAGCATTTTGAAGTTTTTTACGTATATTTTCATATGTTTGTGTGTTTAGGCTAATTAGTTCTTGGCAGATTTTATTTATGCAAGAATCCATGACCTGAATATATGGAATAGCACAATATCTATATTGAATTATGAAACGTAGTTAAGAATATGGGTTCTGGAGACTTTTAAAAAATTTGGGAGGGAGCTTCTGGAGAATTTTAATAGCTCTTAATGGCTGTGACATGATGAATAGGTTGACTTTACCTCTTAGAGTTCTTATTTGAAAAAGGAGAAAATAGTATCTCCATTTCAGAGTGTTGCAATTATTAAATATATAGATATAGATATCACTTGGGATAGGATAGGAACAAAAGCTCTATAAAATTGTTAGCTATTAATATTATCATCATTAATATGTTTTTAGACTTTAAGACTTATATTCCGGCTTATTACTGATTATATTTTTCATTCTTACACTTATTTTCCATTTCTCTCTCACTATTTACTTATATTATTTTGCTATACCAAATTAATATGCATTTGGTGATTTGTACCAAATTTGTACCAGTAATTTGATACCCCATTGGAATATGATAGATTATACACAAAAACAAAATAAAATCTCCAAAAACAAAAATACAAAAAATCATGGGCCAGAGATCAGTATGGCATGTGGCACACGCAAAATGTCAATGTTAAACTAGCAAGATGGATTTTGGTCTAAAGCATATCAAGAGATATCACATTAACTCTACAATAACCTTATTTGAACTAATGTGAGTAGGCTCTGAAAAACAAGATTTTTTTTTAATCTCAGTTCATTCCTGGAAATTTGGAAATTATTTTAAGGGCAAACAAAATTTCTTATACTATTAAGCTTAAACAAGACAAATATCCATATTGAAATGAACAATTTGCTTTGGGGTGGGAGATTTAAACAAAGAAACAAAAAAAGCACAATTCTTAAATTTTACTATTGTCTCCATTTTCTATTGTTGATGTTAACTTACTTTAATTATTGGTTTTACTGTACACTTAAATATGATGAAAACCAATTGGCTCAATTTATATGCATCTTACAGATAAATTTAAACATAAGCAAAGAAGTAGTATAACTACAAGGATAAACTGGTACATTTTCCCTTATGGAGAAGATTCAAGCACAACTGTTTAGTAAATATGTTAAACAGATTAAAATACTAAAAATTATATACAAATTGATAAATATTAAGTTTTATTACTAGTCATAAGTAAAAATGTGTTGCAATCATATAACTATTTTTCCTTCAGGGCTCCTGAAATATTTTTTCCAAGTTATATGAACAAAGTGATAGATTAATTTTTAAAGAATTAGCATAACAAAGACCACAGACTAGGATCATGATGCAATTAAATTCCACATCAATGGAATTTAATTAGCAAAACTAACATTCCAATATATTTAACACTAAAAAACACAATATATATGGGTCAAATGAGAAGTAGTAGAAAAATTAAAAATGATTTGGAGCTACCAACAATGAGGAATATACAACAAATCAAATCTTTCATGATGCAGATAAATTAGCAATTGAAGAAAAACATATGGTCCTAAATGTCAGAAGAGAACAAATGTTAAAATTAAATTGAGCCAAATCTTCAACTGAATGGGCATCCAAGAAAAGTAGAAAGGAGATAATGATTATAATAGCAGAAATTAATGAAATAAAAAGAAAAGAACAAGAAAAATCAACCAGAACAAGTATATTTTTTAAGTCTAATAAAATTTCAGATGTTCTAACAAGAATAATCAAACAACGACATAGAATGTGCATATTAACAAGAGTATGAATTAAAGTGAGATACAACTAAATAATAAAAATACAAATGAAGTATCAGTTTATAATGAGACAAGTGATATAAAATTTGACTGCATTCTATAGGCCAGCAAAAAGAGAACATATTTAAAAGAAATTTACAATGTAAATAGCATACTCTTGTGGAGTTATCTAGGAATGATGCTTAAGGAATGGTGTAAGATATTTTCAAAATAGTTATACGACCATGCTGAAAACCATTTTTAAAGACTTATAAAGAATAAAGAGAAACACACCATGTTCATGGCTATAATAAATAGGCCAGTTTATTTGTACATTGATTTATAAATAAAATGTAATCTTATTAAAATTCTAACATTATTTGTGTGGGACTTGATAAGGCTGATCTGAAATTTATACAGTAAAGCAAATTGCTCAGATTATACAAAATATTTATGAAAAATGACATTTTTGAGGAGACTTGCTTATGAGATATGAAGGCTTATTATAATGCTATAGTAATTCAGAGAATGTACTGTTGATATAGGGATAAAGAGATAAACTGAACATGGCAGTGAGCATAGAAATATTTTTGCTTATGTACTAATATGTCATTTGTTACAGAGGTGGCATTGCTATTCAGTGAGAAAAGAATATCATTTTCTTTAAATAGTGCTTTGGTCACTGATTATACTTTCCTATAATAAACAAACAAAATGAATCCACATTTTACACCATAAACAAAAATTCAATTTCAGAAAAGTTAAACACTGCTCTGAGGAAAAAGAAACAAAATCATTTTATTTAGTCATAGTCTTAAGAGCCTAGAAAATACATTACCTAGAAAATGTAATTGGTACTCAGTAAATTATTTGAGTAAATACAGGACTATATGAAATCAGAGTAAGGAAAAATTTCATGAAACACTTGGGTCTGTAATAAACCGTATAGGGAATGATTGATATATTTTGATAATTTAAAATAAAAATTTCTGTTCATCAAAAGACACCATTAAGAAGTATAAAAGCATAAGCTATGAACTGGGAGAAGATATTTGCATTAAATATACATTAAAATATCAGTATTTAGAATATATAAAGAACATCTACAAATCAATAAGGAAATGACAACTCAATTAAAAAAATAAACAAAAAATATGACTAGGCCTTCTGGCAAAGAGACAGTAGAAATCACCAGTAAACATATAAACAGAAGGAAAGACAGCTTTATTAGTAATATTTTATTTTTGTTGGCTGGGGGTTGAAATATGGTTGTTTAACCTTAATCATTATGTTTCATTTATTTTACATATAAACATCCACATGTATATAGATACAATCTTTTGAAGTCTGACATATAATGAAAAAAGGTAAATAATATTAACAATAAAAAGCAATGTCTGAGTTCAAGAACTCTTAAAAATACACTAATTATGAATTAATAATATTAAAATCAATTTACTAAAATTAACTTAGTGCTTTTTATTTATCCTACCTTGACCTAATAATTTTACATATCTTTTCATAGTTTTTACATAATTATTGCATATTGTTAAATAGGTCATTTTCCCTGTCGTGCCAAATGGAGATTTTTAATAGGTAAACTCTATTACACCATGAACATAATATTAAGAACATAAGGATTAAGAAATATGCCTTGCTCCACCTTTTTGGGATCAATATAAACATAAATAAAAATGAATGATGGTGGACATTACCTTGGTGAATTTCAAAAATGTTTTCTCCACACGTGCTATTCAGTACGCATCAAATATCCGTGGATCCATGGGCACATTCATGGCCAGAGTGAACCGTTATAGTAATGCTCTCACAAATTGATCTTCATTACTTCTGTTTGGTGTAATTTGTTATTACTGTTTGGTGGTTTGTTATTCATTAATAACCAAATGAACTCTGAATTCTGTAGAGTGGGAGAGCTAAGCACAACCATTCATTCATCTATTCAATATTGAATGTGTAACCGAAGATCAGAATCTGTTAAAAAACACAGCAAGCTCTCCAGGACTTTACATTTCATTATACTGAGCAACTATTCATTTTTTCAATGTTACCGAAATATTATTCTCCAGCCAATATTTCTTTCTATAATAAATTTTGTCAGGACCAATTTTAGACATTGTACAAACATTCCAAGAAGCAAAACTGCAGGGACAAAATAATTAGGTCAAAAGATCTGCTTTACTAGAGCTCATTTGCTTAACCAAAACTCATGATAGCACAATGCTGTTTTGTGTTTTGTTTTTGTTTTTTTTTTAACTTCCAAGTCCCTGTAAATTCACTCAGGATTCTTTCATGGGCCATCTCACAGCAAACAGTTGTTCAGTCAGTCCCTCCCCAAGTGTTTTTCTGTAGAAACTTTTGTCTGTTTCACAGAGACATTGTGTGTGTGTGTAAATTATAATCCAGTCTAGAGGGGCGCCTTGGTGGCTCAGTGGGTTAAAGCCTCTGCCTTTGGCTCAGGTCATGATCTCAGGGTCCTGGAATCGAGCCCCACATTGGCTCTCTGCTCAGCAGGGAGCCTACTTCCCTCCCTCTCTCTGCCTGCCTCTCTACCTGCTTGTGATCTCTCTCTCTCTGTCAAATAAGTAAATAAAATACTTAAAAAAAAATCCAGTCTAGATTATTGCACATTTTTTGGTTCTCAGTTAACTTTACTTTGCCAAACACTGCAGAGTGTAGAATGACTGACAGTTAGCATACTTCCAGTGACGGAGCCCATCAGCCAGCAGGGCAAATTTGAGCCACGTGTGCATGCAGTATGGCAGGTGCCAAGGTCTGTTGCTAGGCAGGTTGAATCTATGTTTTCTGCCTCCATACAGCACTAGCAGTTCATCTGAGCTGGTAACACCATTTCTGGAACCCTGCAAACGAGCTATGATACGCTGAACAGTTTATCTGCACTGTCTGTGTTTTGTACAGCAGATGGCTGGCTGGTTGTTTTTACATATAATAAGTGGAAGTAGCACACAGCTATAAATAAATAGTACATTAAGCACTCTTTTGCCAAGTACTGTACAGACTTTTTTTTTTATTCAAATATGGAAGTAGATCCTGTCACAGGTTTTCTGTTATGAATGCAAATTTAAGGCGTAATTATATTCGGGGTAGAATAGGATGATTAGGACAAGAATTCATGTCTGCTGTCTCATCTTTAGCACTAGACTGCCTTTGTGTCCTTTGTTAGAAGAATGAGAGATTTGCTCAGCTAAAAGGAATGAACCTCACAAGGTCATTTTGTTAATTTCTCCACTTAAATGATCAGATCTAAAGGAATAAATAATGGGCATTGTTCTCACATGTTGACAAATATCCATGATAATCTGTACAATGTCTAAGTGGCTTTAGGTCAATGTCTATATTTCCCAGACTGTTTAAAGACTTTCTTACAAAATGCTTTGGTGAGAGGGAGCTCAAAAGATCAGAGTTGCAGACAATAAATTCTAACCCAAATGCTTCCTTAAGATTTCTTTGATCTGTTGAGGAAACTAAAATATTCATTGAACAGCTGTAAGACTACTAACAAACTGTTTTTCTCCCCAGTAATCATTTATATGTCACTAATTCTGAAAAGGTGATAAGTATTGAGAAAACTTTGTTTTTTAATTTTATTTATTTGACAGAGAGAGAGATCACAAGTAGGCAGAGAGGCAGGAGCAGAGAGAGAGGGGGAAGCAGGCTCCCCGCTGAGCAGAGAGCCCTATTCGGGGCTCCATCCCAAGATCCTGAGATCATGACCTGAGCCGAAGGCAGAGGCTTAACCCACTGAGCCACCCAGGCACCCCTTGAGAAAACCTCTTAAAAGCATGAGTTACCCACATTTTCCAAATACTTGTACTATTTTAAAGTTAGCACTTATATTTAGAATTGCTTCCTAACCAGAGTTTTTATGCTCAAACTACAGGCAATATTTACATATACAGATAAATATATTAGCATCAGTGTGTATGTCTGTGCATTCTCAATGGGTTGTTTAGAAAAGTTTTAAAATGTGAATTTGCTAGCTAATGAGTAAAATGTAAAAATAACTAAACTGATGGCAATAGTGATTAAATTTGTAGTAAAGGCAAATACTTTTGAAATAATATAAAAATGTAAGGTTTATTTGAGGAATAGGAAAAGGTTTATTTGAGAGATAGTAAGCTGTTCTATCATTAACTGCGACAGTCTGTAATTTGGCTGATCATGAAATCTGTCAGTTATTCTCTTAATAGAGTAAATAGTACATTAATATTTTTGGAAGGGGGAAAAAAACTACAACAGACACAAGAAATACTGTGATTGCTCCTCAGTGATTTTTTTCATCCTCAAAGACAATGGCTCAAACTCACTGAGTACTAGGAACTCATACATAGTAAAACTTTGCAAAACACAGATGAAAAAAGTGAGAACTTCGACATCGATGAAGGAAATTAAGTATTTGGGGATAGGGGAATTAATGCTTGACAGTGTTTCTATTTAATATACATACTTGTATCAGTGGCAAATCTATTCCGTGTATTTCTTCATGTTCCTCAGCTACAGGACATTTGCACATGATCTTACTTCTGGTCCCAATACTCTGTTGTTGCCGATCACTGTATTCTCACTATCAATTGCATATTAAAGTTTTTTTCCGATATTTTAAATTAATAACTACACTCTAATTACTGGACCTCAACAAATTATCAGATAGAATCTCTGCCTTGAGAAGCTTAGAAAGTGAGATGCTTGACATGAACTTCCAGGAACAGTTGTTTTTTTAGACTTCTGAAACAATAAACTTACTCAGATTTTTTTGGTTTGTTGTTCTGATAAAAGCACTTAAAAGAATTCTTCATGTGCAAGGCACCCTTCTGGGCATAAAAGAAAGAAAAGCTAGTCTATTTTCCCATCCTATGTCATTACACTATCTCCAGTGGAATTGTTTCTGGAGGGAGAGAAACAGAATGAAAGCAGACACAGTGTCTTGTACAATCTCCCTGTGAGTGGAAAGGATGGCAGCACGAAGAGATAGTGCCTTTTTCTGCTCTGCAGCAAAACTCTACTATTGGATTAAAGGATCCTTTAAGTAGCAACAAGTAGCAACTAAGAGAAACATCCTATTAATTCTTTATGTTTTATAAATGGATATTAAATAAAATTGACCTATGACAAATATGATGGGAGAAGAGAATACAATTTTACAATCAAAGTCTACAAGCTATTTTTCTAGGGGGAAAAAAGGAATGTTAGCAGGGTTCTGGAGAGTAAACATGGCATTTCTGTCTGTTCACTGTGCAGAAAAAAGAATTATGTGGTGATTATAAATAAATTTGAAATAAATATTTCAAAGAAATGAGAATATCAAAGCTAACTTAAGTATTAAGATTCCATTTCCTAAGATGTAAATTATAGATAATAGTTGATGCAATTTTAATATCTATATATCAATAAATGAAATTATCATGCAAGTGCTATGGAAAAAATCATAACATGAAATTTTAAGAAATGTGTCATTATTGGGGCACCTGGGTGACTCAGTCAGTTAAGCATCCAACTCTTGATTTCGGCTCAGGTCATGATCTCACAGTCCTGAAATGGACCCCAGCATCAGGTTTTGTACTCAGTGCAAAGCCAGCTTATCCCTCTCCCTCTCCACCACTTGTGCTCTCACTCTCTCTCCTTATCTCTCTCAAATAAATCAATAAAATCTTTTTTAATAATGTGTCATTATTGGGGGGGTAGGGATAAGGTAGCTGGGGTGTGGACATTGGGGAGGGTATGTGCTGTTAAGTGCTGTGAAATGCGTAAGCCTGACGATTCACAGACATGTATCCTGGGGCAAATAATACATTATATGTTAATAAAAATTTAAAAAAATAATGTGTCGTTATTAACATGGTGATTAAGTGCAGACTCTGGGCTCAGATTCCTGGCTTGAATCCTGGCTCTGCCACTTGCATAACCTTTGGGTGGGGGTAGCTTAATATCTCTATGCCTCATTTTCTCAACTGGGAGACTATTAAATGAGCTAATTCATGAAATTTGTTTTGAAGAATATTTGTACTCCTTAAACACAAACTACCATTATTATTAAAATAATGTAAATAATCACTATTATTAACCACAGAGCAGTAAAATAGCCATCTGAATAACATTGTCTGAGACTTTATTGTATTTCATTTCCTTGCTGTTCTTTTTTTTTTTTTTTTTAAAGATTTTATTTATTTGACAGTGAGAAACACAGTGAGAGAGGGAACACAAGCAGAGGGAATGGGAGCGGGAGAAGCAGGCTCCCTGCTGAACAGAGAGCCCGATGTGGGGCTCGATCCCAGGACCCTGGGATCATGACCTGAGCCGAAGGCAGACGCTTAACGACTGAGCCACCCAG
>CM053604.1:113352807-113366358 GCA_028646535.1 Procyon lotor | reverse complement strand
GCTGTTCTTAAAATCATTCAGTTATCAAAAAAAAAAGCTGGCCCCATGTGGCCCCGCCTTGTCAAAATAAAAAAAAAAATCACTCAGTTATCCCATTGTTTCCCAGATAAAGTTTATACTCCCGAGTATGTCCCCCCTACAAAAAATGCCATGATCTTGCTGCAACTTGCAATTCTCAAAGGTTGACAATCTTTCTTTATCTAGATCTTTACTCATCTTTATTTCTGTCTTTGATATCCTTTTTCACCATTCTTCCTCTTCTTTACGGAACTCCATCAAAGGTCCCTGTGGCATTTCCTTACTTATATATGCATGTATGTATGTATTATTTCAAATTTTTATTAAATTCTGGTTAGCTAACATATAGTGTAATATTTGTTTCGGGAGTAGAATTTAGTGGTTCACTTACGCATAATATGCAGTGCTCATCACAAGTGCCCTCCTTAATCCCCATCACCCATTTAGAGCATCCCCCACTCACCACCCCTCCTGCAACCCTCAGTTTGTGCTCTATCATTAAGAGTCTCTCATGATTTGCTTCTCCTCTCTCTCTCTCTCTTTTTCCTTCCCATATGTTCATCTGTTTAGTTTCTTAAATTCCACATATGAGCCCTGTAGCACTTTCTTACCCTTATCTTAGCACTATATTTAAATCATCTCTTTGGTAGGCTGGCTCTTCCACTAGAACGAAAGAAGCTTGAGGGCATGGATTATATTTCATTTTCTACTTTTGTGCTCCATGAACCTTGGCAAACAACTCCATGATGTGGGCAACAAGAGCAAAATAAAAAAACTAAATTTCTTCACTGCCTACAATCTATTGACAAGTCCTTGAAACAGGTAGAATGACCTTCCTCTAGGAACTCAGCTGTCTGGATGTTGACATTTGGCTAAGGGCAAAAGGCAATCTAAGCTTGACATTATCCTGACCCCCAAGATCCTGTTAGTCTACTTTAACATATAAAAGTTCCTTTAGAAACTTCCTTCATCTCTACCCCCTCACCCTAAGATGTATGGTAACAATCATCCTCCAAGGATGGCCATCCTCCATGGCCAACTGAGATGCATCTGAAAGGTCTTACGACTAAATTTTTATTAGACAGTAAAAAATGACCCTTTTTAACCCCCTCTCAACTTGAAAGTATATAGTCACCCGTCATAACACCAGTGCAGCTCTTTCTGGCCACAGATCCTGTCCCTTTGCTTTAAAAAAACCCTCATCTTGCAATGAAGATCTCAAGAATTCTTTCTTTACCATTTGCTCCAAAACCCATCTCCACATCACTTCATACTGTAGAAGTTCAATAAGTGTTTGATAAATGAATAATTAGGATTATCAATGAATATAAACACACTGGATATAAGCCCTTGTTGTCTTTTTTGAGAGGGAAACTCTCTATCATGTCTAGACCAATGGTTTTCAGGCTCAGGAGCATATTGGAACCTCCAGGGAACTTTAAAAACAAAACAAAACAAAACAAAACAAAACAAAAAACAATGCTCAGAACCTACTAGCTTAATAATAAGAATCCCTGAGGGGTGGTGCTCATACATATACATATATTTTTAAAGGTCCAGGTGATTCCGTTGAAACAACTTAAGTGAGAACCCTGGCCTAGAACAACATTGGTTCATAAGAATATTTGTAAACAAAATCTCAAATCTTTTAAGTCTAAATCCCCACCTTTGATGGTATACCTTTAAGAGTTTCTAACTAATGCGTATTTAAATGTCTATGACGTTGTAGATGTTATTAATTAATTTTCTAATAATTTTATGTGACTTTATTACCCTATAATCATGGAAGTTATTTTTTGTTTCCGTCAGGTAACCTAGATGAGTGGAGCGCAACTGTGCCTTCAGGGTTTTATTTAGCTGCAGAATTAGGTTGTTAAGATGTCAGTCCTTAAATGCCCTGACTTCCATTTGGGTCATGGTAAAAAAAAGTCCTGGGTGAATAATAAATTTGAAAATTTATGTAAAAATTTCCTCTCTTGAGTGTGCTATATGCATCAAAAATTCCCAATTACGCCTCCAGTGACTGAAAGTTTTTACTGGTATTTTCCAGATTCACATATGTGCTCCTTTTTAGTACTGCTTATTATTTAAATTTTCTTTTTTTTTTTTTAATTTTCATCTACATTTAAACAGTCACTGAAAAGTTACAGTTGATTATATCCTCTCCATTAATTAGAGTGAAGAAAGTACAGGTGAAGGTGGAGTTTCTTATGCATTAATTTCATGGTTGATAAATTGATGAGTCAAAGTCAGAAAGGTCAGCTAGATTATTAATTACGTTTATGTTATAACAATATTTTATATCACAAATATTTAATTCAACATAGCTGTGTTTATTTCCAATCCCTGAAATATGAAACATACTGGAACCATAGACCTTGATTTAATCTATTTTTAAATCTTTATCTATTTCATTTTATTAAGATATAATTGATATACAACATCGTATTAGTTTCAGGTGTACAATCCACAATTCAATATTTGAATATATTGCAAAATGATCAACATAGTAAGTCTAATTATCTAATATCTGTCACCATACATAGTTATAAAAGTTTTTTCTTGTGATGAGAACTTTTAAGATTTATTCTCTTCAAAATTTTCAAATATGCAATACAACATTAACTGTACTGTATCTATTTTAAAAGAGATAATTCTCCATGTCAGAAAAATATTGTTATTAGTGTAAATTCTTCTATCCTGGAGATTTTAATGCTCATGTCATTACTATTTGTAAGACAAAGCTTGAAAGTCTTTTTTTTAAAGATTTTATTTATTTGACAGAGAGAAACACAGCGAGAGAGGGAACACAAGCCGAGGGAATGGTAGCGGGAGAAGCAGGCTTCCCGCAGAGCAGGGAGCCCGATGCGGGGCTCGATCCCAGGACCCTGGGATCATGACCTGAGCTGAAGGCAGACGCCTAACGACTGAGCCACCCAGGCGCCCCCAAAGCTTGAAAGTCTTAAGAAATAAAACCAATGTAGTTATTTGAGTAGCTTGAATTTCCTTTACATTTGGAATTTGCTCATTTATTGATCAGCATCAAATTTTCTTATGTTTTCCATACTCAGTTGCAAAGTTGAAGGTAATTTGATTTTTTAACAAGTCGCAAAACTTAGGTGGATGACATCAATTTTAGCAAATGAATTTAACAATCTAGTTTACGTTGTCAAAAATGAAATTTTCTAAAGGTAGACCAGAAAAATCTTCTAAAATTGGAAGACAAAAACACAACTTTGGGACCATAGTTCAGAGAAAACTGAAAAATGAAAAGAAATGGTAAAGGATTCCCATCAGCTTCAGTGCTACAGCAATACCTTTACTTTCAACTTAGGTATAAGCATGTATGTGTATGTGTGTATATGTATACAGCTGCATAAGTTACTTTTTTTAAAGATTTATTTTTATTTTTAGAAAGAGAGAGAGAGATCATAGGGGAAAGGGGCAGAAAAGACAGAGAATCTTCAGCAGACTCCTCTCCGAGTTTGGCACCTGACGGGGGCCTCAATCCCAAAACGCTGAGGTTATTATCGGAGCCAAAATCCAGAGTCAGTTGTTTAACAAACTGAGCCACCCACGTGCCCAGCAATATAAGCTACTTTAAAATGTCTTCTGGGTTTGAATACTATTGCTATTGTATATAATAATTGACAAAACAATTGATACAACCACACAATATTTGACATTGTGTGAAATCTGATTTTATTTATGTTTTCCTACACCTATAATATTAAAGAACTTTTTTTCTATATAATAGAACATCTAATAGTTGGGGAAGGCCAGCCTAAACACATTTTGCTCATAAGCTCCAGACTCTGTGCTTGGTATCAACTTGTATTTCAGGACTGCATGACTGACCTGAGGAAATCTTGAGCTTGCCTTGAGGTATGATTTTGCTGTATTCTCAAAATATAATGTACCTTTAAACCAACTCAGTATATTGTTAAAATGCAGATTCCGATTCAGCAAGCTGGAAGTGTAGATGTGATTCTGCAATTCTAATAAACTCAAGTGGTGGCCGTGCTGTAGTTCGAGAGACCACCCTTTGAGTAGCAAGAATTAGAATATTAAGAGTTTTTCAATTTCCTGGACCTTCCAATTCCAATGTTTCATTACATAGATGAGCAGGGTTGTTGTTTTTTTTTAAATTTTTTTAAGATGGTAATGTTATTGATAAGCAGACAACATTTAAATTCTGTGCATATTCTCTGTGACTTCCATGTCTTCAGAAGACATCTTTAGAAAATCCTTAAAGTAATGAAGGATGAAGAAGACAATTATCTTTTACATATAATTGATGAACTGGTGAAACAGATAACTATTCTCAGCTAATATATAATTAATACATAATATAATTATACTCATCTTAACAAAGATTGTGGCTCTTGCCATACCACCACAATTTTCAAGACATTTGGCAATCAACAGTGGTTTCCAAGTTGTAGCTAGCATGAGTGATAAAACTGGAGCTTTGTGATAGACATAGTACTGTCAGGATATACAAACTAAGCCACATGAACAAGGATGAGTGGATTTCAAAGCCTCCAATTCAATCAAATTTTATATAAAATATACTTATGTAAAATATATATCCTGCAAAGTTCTTTTGTTTTTTTACCTGTAAAACAAATTCATTGATTATATAAGATGACAATTTCCTATTTTTTCTCTAAATATTATCAGAAGGCTATGTTCATAGTTTTCTTCTAACTGTAAAACTCCGACTTGATTCAAAGAATGAGTGTACTTTGTATTATATAGATGTTAAATAAGCTACTTTTTAAATTGAGGTATAATTGACAAATAGGAATTGTATATATTTAAGGCATATAATTTGTTGTTTTGTTACTCATATATATTATATAATAATCACAATCAAGCTAATTAACATATCCATCAGCTCACATAGTTGCAATTTACTTTCCTATATTGTGTGCTTGCTAAGAATTCAAGATCAACTCTCTTAGCAAATTTCAAGTATACAATACAGTATTGTTAACTTTAGTCATCATGCTGCATATTAGATCTTCAGAATTTATTTATCTTGCATACTAAACTTTGTACCTTTTGACTAAGATCTCCCCATTTGCACCTCCCCATCACCTCTGGCGGCCACCATACTACTGTCTGCATCTATGAGTTTGCCTATATTAGATGCCACATGTAAGTGAAGTCATGCTGTATTTGTCTTTCTGTGTCTGGTTCATTTCACTTAGCATAATGCTTTCCAGTTTCACCCATGTTGTTGCAAATGGCAGAAATCTCTTCTTTTTAAAGGCCAAGTAATATTAATATTCTATATGTATATATATTTTGTATGTATATATTCTCTTTATCTATTCATCTATTGACAGATATTTAGATTGTCTCCATTATCTTGGCTATTGTGAACAATGCTGCAATGAACATGGGAGTACAGATACCATTTGAAATCCATACAGTACTAATCTTCCAAGGGCATACAATGGGAAAGGAAAATCTCTTCAATAAATGGTGTTGGGAAAATTGGACATTTAAATACAGACAAATGAAATCAGATCCTTATTTCCATGGTAAGGCAGCTCAAAATGGATGAAATATTTAAATGTAAGACTAGAAACTATAAAACTACCTTAAGAAAACATAGGGAATGGGACATCTGGGTGGCTCAGTGATTAAGCGCCTGCCTTTGGCTCAGGTCATGATCCCTGGGTCCCGGGACCAAGCCCCACATCAGGCTCCCTGCTCCGCGGGAAGCCTGCTTCTCCTTCTCCTACTCCTCCTGATTGTGTTTCCTCTCTCACTGTGTCTCTCTCTGTCAAATAAATAAATAAAACCTTAAAAAAAAAAGAAAAATAGGGAAAAATTTCTTAACACTGGTTTTGGGTTTTTTTTTTTTTTGATATAACATCGAATACATACAACAAAAGTAGAAATATACATAGAAGTAGAATTGCATCAAACTAAACATCTTCCACGCAGCAAAGGAAACTATCAACAGAGTGAAAAAGCAGCCTACAAAATAGGAGAAAATGCTTGCAAACCACATATCTGATAAGGGAAAAATATCCAGAATAAACAAGGAACTTATACAATTCAACTTTAAAAACACAAATAATCTAATTAAAAAATGGGGAGAGAACCTCAATGGACACTCCTCAAAAGAAGACACATAGATGGCCAGCAGGTATATGAAGAGTTGTTCAACATCATCAGTCACCAGGGAAATGCACATTAAGAATACCATGAGATATTACTTCATACCTGTTAGAATGGCTATTACCAAAAAGTCAAAAGATAACAAGTGTTGTCAAGGTTAACTACCTTTGTACAGTGTAAATTGGTACAACCATTGTAGAAACCAGTATAAAGGTTTCTCAGAAAATTCAAACAGAACCACAATGTGACACAGCAATCCCACTTTTGGGTTTTTATCCAAAGGAAATAATAAGCTACCTTTAACATTTGCATTTATTTTTCTCATTCTATTTTAATCAAGGATAGTGCCATGAAGTAGACTCTAAAAATCATTGGCATGACAAGTGTTTATTATTTTATATATTTGTTCCCATATGTTTTCCAAAAACAGATGTATTAGTGGGTCTTAATTTCCCTCATTGCCTTAATTTTGTTGTTTTTCTCTTAAGTGTGCTGAATACTTTTAACCTTTTCATTTTTGTCATATGTTTTCATTATACTACTGCTGTTTTAGGAAGATTTACCAAATAATTACATGAACATGATTTGATAGGGAAACAAGCAAGAAAACAGTTACCTAAATAAGTAATAAAAATTAATCACATTTATCTTGGTTTATCAGGAATTGTAAGTCAAGAACTAATATTTTTATATTGAAGTTATGACTACTTGATAGGATCAAAATTGAATAAGACTTAAATGATTTGATTAATAGCAAATGGGAAAATATTTTGAAAACAATTTAAAGATTTATCCTAACACAAATATAAACAATGAAATAAAATTATGAAACCAAAAGTATAAATGTGAATTATTTAGAGTAGAAATATAAATGCAATGTAAATAGACTATGGAGTAAGAGATGAAAAATATTTAAATTTGGAGGAAAACTTAGAAATAGGCCATCTTCAAATAATACAATGAACTTTTTAAAATAAGATTTTTATTTATTTATTTGACAGAGCGAGAGAGAGAGCACAATCAAGGGGAGCAGCAGGCAGAGGGAGAGGGAGAAGCAGGCTCCTCATGGTGCAGGGAGCCCAATGCAGGGCTTGATCCCAGGACCCTGGTATCATGACCTGAGCAGAAGGCAAAGACTTAACCAACTGAGCCACCCAGGCACCCTCTAAGATGAATATATTTATATGACCCGCTAGATACATTTTTGGAAGAAAAGTATATATTTCTGTAGCAATTCTTTGTATTTTTATTTTGTTTTATTTTGTTTTTGTGATGGGGGATGGGATGGGAAGCTCTTGGTCACATCAAGAAAGAGTCTTTCACAGACTGTCACCTACCCTCCCACTCCTCAGAATCTGAGATGAGTGGGGATGAAGCAAAGGCATCACCTGTAGCAATTCTTATTACTTTCTTAGTTAAATATATAAAAAAAGTGCTAATTACTCCCAAATGTCTTGGGGAAATGCACATATTTCCCTTGGCTTAAACTGTTGGAAATAGATGAACATTATCATATTAAAAGGAACCAAATCATTTTTGATTGTTTTGAGAAAGGTTCAAAACTCTAATATTTTTAAGGTAGATATACATATCTCTGAATAGTAATGATTAACTTCTAGTAATTCTATTATTTTACAGCATATGTTCTTCCCTCTGCTTTAACAAATTTGCAATATGTGGCAAAATAACTAAACCTAGTCTCAGTGTTGCCAATACCCTCTGTCAGAACCTCTTTCCCATAAGTCAAAAAGAGTTATTGACAAAAAAAAGCAGAAAAACAATGACACTCTTTGAGTATCTATCATGTTGTAGCCCTTGTGAAAGCAACAATATTTGTAATAATTATTTCTTTAGTTGTAGCTTCATATATTATGAACTCTCTACTGAGGCAATTATTATCTGGGGCAAATTACTTGACTTTTTTTTTTTTTTTTGGTTTAAACTTCTTAATTATGAAATGGATTTTATCATATCTGCATATAGAGTTCTCTGATAATTTTTAAAAAGATTTTGTTTATCTGTTTATTTGACAGAGAAAGAGCATACAAGCAGGGAGAGCAGCAGAGGGAGAGGGAGAAGCAGGCTCCCCACTGAGCAGAGAGCCCAATAGGGGGCTGGATCCCAGGACCCTGGGATCATGACCTGAGCTGAAGGCAGATGCTTAACTGACTGAGACATCGAAGTGCCCCAAGTTCTCTGATAATTAAGAGACAATATATTTAAAATACATGCCAAAGATTCTGGCATATCATAAGCCTTTAATAAATGTTAGCTATAAAATTATAATTCCATTATTAATTCTCACAACTTATTATTATTTAATTCTCATTATATCTGGATGGATATAATGCTTATTTTTGTTAATAAAGATCTGTTGTTTAAATTTTCAGTAAATCTCCCAGAATTCCTAGAGCATAATGGAAAAGCCAGGATCCAAACTGATATTAACCTGATTCCAATTTCCCATCATGTATGTCATGTAAAGTTTAATAAAATAAAACTCCAAACTCGACAAGTTGTATGTCCTTGATTTAGAACTTTTTTCCTAAAAAACTATGTAAAACAGTTTTATCTTTTTTATTTCTAGTGTCTAGATATTGACATAGATGTATGCCTTTGACTAGAAAAATAAAGTGCTTCCAGAGATATATTATAAGTGGGCGTCATCTCAACCTTCTGTATGGAAGAGATGTATGCATTGTAGTTCTGAGGGACTTGTAGTTATTCTAAAAATACACTGTCAATCAATCTCAATTTTTTAGGAATATCTTTGAGGGTTTTATTTTCACTTAACAATTTCTAAATTATTTTGGGTATTCTACAGATTAAATTTTGAAAAATCTTAGTAATTTTTAAGTAATTTTAAGTATTTGTAGCCTCCTCAAAAATAGAAAGTACTGGAAATTACATGAACTTCAAGGTTTCATGTGATTTGCATATTTAATTTCTACAACATATATTGAGTTGGTGAAAATACTTTTATTTCATTTATTCAATTCATCTTTGCTTTGGCTTTTCATAGCTTATAAATAATACCAAACAAATAGGTGTATTACTAATAGTATAATTTAATCCTGGCAATTTTGCCAGTGAATATGAAAGACTTAAAGTAATACATAGAGAGAAGTTAATGACTGGTAAGATGAATATGTACCAAGTTTAGATTTGTAAGCCATGTCTATGTGGCTGAGTCTGTCACCCAGAGTTAGAGAAATTCATATAATAATCTGGGTAATTTTTTAATCATTAAGCTTTGTTCTCTCTTTTTCTATGAATACTTGGCCAGGAGATGTTGAAAATACATGCAATCTTGCATAATGCTGCAGAGAATATAAAATGTTTCCATACATGTTGTTTTTATGCCTACATTCGGTATTTTGCTTTGTTTTAGTTTCTTATTTACCATTATTTAGCAAGAGAAACTCCTTCTTAAACTGAAATGTGGTGGGGCTAGCCTGAGATCTGTTTTTTGTGTTTGCTTGTTTTTTTGTTTGTTTACTATAATCATGATTATTTCCAAGTGCCGAGGAGAAAAACAAAATCCAGCAAGACTTTGCCACAGTACAGTAGTCCCATATTTTGAGTAAAAACTCAGAAGGGTTGGGATAAATCTTTGCTTGAATTTGCATCTGTTCAAATTGCGTTGGCTCTGCTCCTATACCGGAGCTCCTGCTATAGATGTCGTGGCTGCAGAAGCCTGTTAAAGCTTTTCATATTCAAGATATTTTTGTATCTTGTATATTTTTGTATCTGTACTTTTCACATTTAAGATAGTTTTTCCTGAAACTAATGTAACACTGTGTGCCAACTCTACTAAAATAAAAATAATTAAAAAATTAAAAAATATTTTTCATGATGAATAAAAACTGCAGGGTCCTGTATGTTATCAACGCTCCTGGAATTATTGTTCTTTTACAAAAACCATTCCCTCAAGCACCTATACAGGGAAAATATTTATTGACTGGATAATTTTATGAGGACACTAATGTTGGACTTGACACAAGTCATAGACTTAATCTAACCTATTTTAGAGTTACTATTTCCCGTAGAAAAGTTGTTAGGGTGGCCAGTGAAGTGGGTGGCAAAGAATTGCCCAAATATTAGAGCAACAAGCAAGACACAGTTTATTCCCTTTCCAAAGGAAGTGAGGGGCCAGGTGTCAGGAGAGATAGAAATGCGACAGAGTTTCTGTCCAGCTGGGCCTTTTAAAGGTTTTGTTTGTTTGTCTGTTTAAGGATGAGAGCCGGTTCCAGCAGAGTGCCTGGGGGAGGGGAGTGTGGAGATGGGGTTAGATCTTGGCCAAGTAGAGCAGGAGGTGGTAATTCTCCCCAGGAACCCCTTCCCCACCTCCCAGGGCTCCTGGGGGATGTGGGCTGTGGTCAAGCTAGAGAAGAATATGTTTTGTAGTCTCCTTTCTGAGAATATAGGGCTTAGAAAAACAAAAAAAGAGTTAGGACCATGTACGGACACCCATGAGCTTTGTCTATAGCTTGGCTGGGGAAGGGGGAAGGACTCTTAGAGTCCTTTCAAAAATGAACTGAAAATTGAATCAGATCTGAATTTTTGAAAGAAATCACACTCACCAGCAGTAAGCAGTAAGCAAGCAGGTGAGAAGACATTTTAAAGTTAGTTTCCAGGGATGGACAAGGAAGAAAACAGCTAGAATGAGTGATTTTTTTTTTTAAGATTTTATTTATTTATTTGACAGAGAGAGAGAGATCACAAGTAGGCAGAGAGGCCTGCAGAGAGAGGGGGGGGAAGCAGGCTCCCCGCTGAGCAGAGAGCCTGATGTGGGGCTCATCCCAGGACCCTGAGATCATGACCTGAACCCAAAGCAGAGGCTTTAACCCACTGAGCCACCCAGCTGCCCCTAGAATGAGTTATTTATTGCCTTCTTCTCTATTCCTCTACCACTCTCACTGCTATAGGTGGATATGGGGAATAGCCAACAGAAGAAGTAATACATGTTTTATAAGGTAATAACTATAGACTAGAACTTGTGCTAAGTGCTTTACATATATGGTATTATTTGATTTTTTTTAATGAAATTCATTTTGTGGGAGAGGAAGGTAGGCTTTTCCCAAAGTGACCAGAATAGAATAATCAATTTGGAGAAAGGAAACTAGAAGACAGATATCTATTACCTTGAAGTAGGGCAAAATTTGTGTCTTCATCCAAGGAGAATTCCCCACCTTACTAAGTTACATGAGTTTCCCTGTTCAGCCAGCTGTGGTTCAGGATGGTAGTTCTTAGCTTTTGGAACTGGCCCTGAATGAGGAAACAAGTGTCAAAATAACTTCATTCTTCCCTTTGTTCCACTTTCCACCACTTGTTCTGTCTCATCTGTCTTATATTTCTCTTGCCTTAAATTACTGCTTTCTTTGATGCTACCCATGATGGGTAGATTGGGTAATTTATCTTCAACTAAAGAATTGTCTCTAGCACCAATTGATAAATACCAATTATTATCTACTAAAGCATTAACTAAAATAAAAAATGCCCGTTTTTTTCCAGTTATTCTTAAAAGTTATTCATACAGAAATCTAGCCTTCTCAAAAATAGGAAGGCAAACCAAAACACTTGGTTGGAATCCTATTAAAACATTAACAATTGTGTTCAAATAGGTCAAATTAACAATTCACAAATTCCACACTTTGGATAACAGTATAGAACAATGAAACTTAATATCAATTACTTTTTTTGAGGTAGTAAAGATTTTTTTTGAGAAGAAAAAGAAAATGTAATTGTTTTAAAAGGCTGAAGTATTAAAAGAAAATTTGGAAGGGACTTGAATCCCTGGGAAAAACTGACAATGTTTATAACTGTCACAGAAGCTCACTCATTAAAATTATGAAAGTGACAACATGAATGTAATGAATTTTGACATCTGGTGCATTGCAGTGAAAAAAAGTTACTAAGCAGAATGTCTGAACAATCACTCCTAAATATAACTTTTGTATTCTGAAAGTGTCTTATACAATATTAGAAAGGAAAATTATATTTTTCCTCTAGCATACAAAAATTTAAACACTCAAGTTTTTTTTTTTTCCAGTTCATTTCTTCAACATTCAAAAACATTTTTTTAAGGGCAGCTATTTAGTATTCACAACTAATAAAGCAAAGGCCCTGTCTTCAGGGAAATTATATTCTTAACATTTGTTTCTTTCACTGTCAAAATGTAATGTTTTGAGGTGAGGTATATAAAGTTGCTTCTTTTAATCCTGGTAACTTTCCCAAATTGGTACCCAGACGTACGCAAAACTCTAAGAATGTCTACTCTGAAAACATAATACTGCATTGTCAGCAATTATAGTGATTATAATGGCATCAGGCCAAAAGAAATTGGCCTCAAAGAGAGATAATTCAATTTAATTATGATGGCAAATTATTCCTTCATTATTTTGTGGATTCAGAATTCAGTTTTTTTAAGTTAAATCTGCAATGTCAATGAGAAGTGAAACTTATTTGGGAAACTGACATTTAATATCACCTAGAACTTTGACCTTGATACTACAGATGGCCTACAGAAGATCTGTGGAGTATTTTACAAATGATTGTATGAAATAAGTATCCACATAAAGGTTCCCTCAAAGATGAGGTAAAATAGTTTCTTAACTTTTTTTTTTAAGATTTTATTTACTTATTTGACAGAGAGAGAGAGAGAGAGAGAGAGAGAGACCACAAGTAGGCAGAGAGGCAAGCAAAGAGAGAGGGGGAAGCAGGCTCCCTGCTGAGCAGAGAGCCCTATTCGGGGCTCCATCCCAAGATCCTGAGATCATGACCTGAGCCGAAGGCAGAGGCTTAACCCACTGAGCCACCCAGGAGCCCCAGTTTCTTAACTTCTTTAATAATCTTGTGCTAATATTTAATTTTTCAAATCATTTTGCTTGAGTAGGAAAAAAATTAAGGATATTTGTATGTATACATTTATATACCTACCCATATTCTCCAAACACATACATACACATAGTACTCTAATGAGATATTAGCTTGATAAGTACTATATTAGCTATAGGAAACATAAAAATATATTTAACTATGACTCTACATTGTCTTTTTACATAGCTTCAAAAAATTTTTTTGATGAAATTTATTAAAAAGCATGGCAAAGATCTTTAGCTGCAACCCTGACAGAATAACTGGACCAGTTTTACCTTTCTATTTAAAGGAACTATTTAATCTGGACAAGGTTTAAAAGCCAATATTAGTAGTTTTTGGAAAGTGACCAATATGGACCTATGAAAATTAAGAAAAGAACACCTAAGATGAGCCTTGGATTTATACAGACTATCCCTGATGGCACTTTCCAAACCATGTCACATGGAATGAGATTGATAGTCTCCCTCAGTAGAAGAAAGAGCACCAGAATGTGAAGGTTCTGAGGCAGCTGAGATT
>CM053604.1:113275645-113352307 GCA_028646535.1 Procyon lotor | reverse complement strand
AGGGGAAGCAGGCTCCCTGCTGAGCAGAGAGCCTGATGCAGAGCTTGATCCCAGGACCCTGAGACTGTGACCTGAGCTAAAGGCAGAGGCTTTAACCCACTGAGCCACCCACGCACCCCACTAAATCAATTTCAACTGACTATCATAACAATCCAAACTAACTAACATTGGAATGGTGAAAGTTTTTTTAAAGATTTATTTATTTATTTGAGTGAAGAAGGACAAAGGGAGATGGTGAGAGAGTCTCAAGCAGACTCCACACTGACTGTGAAGCCCAATGCAGGGTGCTCTCTCAGGATCCTGAGATCATGACCTTAAGATCATGACCAGGGATCATGACCTTGAGATTATGACCTGAGTTAAAATCAAATGTCAGAGGTTTAAGTGACTGCACCACCCAGGCACCCCAGAATAGTGTTGTTTTGTTTTGTTTTGTTTGTTTTGTTTTGTACTCCTTTGTCAAGCATTGAAAGGTCTTTAGTAAATATAAAGTTAGATAAGAGAGTAACTGTCAACTCAATTTTTAGTTCACGCAACTAATATTGTAAAGCCTTATATTAATACTTTACTACATTGAATAAAGAGTAGTTCTGAAAGGACAGAATATCATCATGATTAAAGATAATGTGGATGAAATGCTCACTGATTAGAGCCAGATTCTGTTATATCCTGATATTAGGCATGGCATAATTTTTCGTGCTGTGTTGTTTTATTCTTTCACACTACTATCCACTGAATATTTTGATCCTACTGTGCACGTTATATACCAACATGTTTAATATTCCAATTCTCTATTCAGATTGTCTCTTCAATACCTGTAGCAAGGAAATCAGCATTCTTTGTTAGCAAGGCTCTAAATATCCACTTCAATTTTATACTGAGACGAACTAACATGAATGTTTATGTCACCTAAATGATAATCAGGAAAATTTTATTCATGTATTCTCTTAAACTGTACATTTATTAAGAAATTATTAATGTGAAATTTTAATTTCAAGTAGTTAACTTGTATGATGTAGGACAGTCAAGGTCCTTTATTAGTCAATCCCTCTCTATCTTGGAATCTGAGTACATTCCCTTCTTTCCTTTCAAGAAACCTGCATCCCTAGTAATTAAGAACTACAGTTTTTGTTCAAACCAGCAGGGAGATAACAATGGTGAAATGAAGTGAACTGGTCCACCCAGAATGCAGGCAATAAGGAAAAAATTTTTTATAGATAACTTAAAAAACATTATAAAGTCAAATGGCATCAGTCTACTTTTTGTCATTACCATGCACTGGCAATCCCAAATAATGTCAATAACAGTATTCAGCCCAAAATATTTTTGTTAGGATAAGCTCTAAATAACTGCAATTATTGCTGTGTTGTCCCCATAACACCTGACAGCATTCTTGGCACATTGTTTGTGATTAATAGTCTATATTAAATAGATAAATACACGTTGAAGTGTATGAAAAAAGTTTCTCCACATCTACCATGTATTCATTATCCTACAAAACATACAAAATGAAAGTGATGCTATTGAAAGGGGAAAAGAATTCTAGAGGTAGAAAATACTGTAATTTGTCTATTTCAAATTAGTATTTTTAAAATCTGATTGTGAACAAGATCTATTCTTTCAGAAGTGTTATCTATTCCTTTCTGGAAATACACAAAAAATTTAAAGCCTCTATTCCATAAGATACCATTAGAAACTATTAGGATTATCGTAACCAATTAAGTAAAGTTCTCTGGGAATATTTATGAATGCTTCTTACTATTCCATCTTCTACCCTAAATGTTCATAAAGAAATATATTTTGAATATGTTTTGTTAATCAATTCATTCCGCAGAATAATTTCTCAACTAGATATTCTGGAGGAATTTATTAAAAGATCAGAAAATAGTTTGCATGTAGCATAATCATAAGTAGTTCTGCACACTTTTACATTTTAAATCATTGCTACCCTTCGCCCTCCACAATAGTAATAACTTTTAAGTTTATAAGCCTTGAATTAATAAAAATTTATAAAACTTATTTAATAGCACTGGCTAATCAGAATAAGTAGAGGAGTAAGATTAAGTTCTAAGGCTACAAGGAATAAAATCACATTAAGCACCAGTATTTTTAAATTTTGAAATAACTGGCTCCTTAGCAAGAAAAATTATATTGATACAGAAATGGAGATAAACTCTCCAATATGCTTCCAACATCACTAAGCAGAGTTAACCTTTGTGAGCAATGGTTTTGTCAGGGAGTGTTTTAATTGCTTTATTTGCATTATCTTCTTTAATCCTTATTAACAACCCCATGAGGTGGGAACATCACTATTCTCATTTTATGAAGTGAATGAAAATGATAAAAAGTGGAGAACTAGCCCAAGGCAGCACAGTTCTAAGTAGCTGATACAAATTCAGTCACTTTGACTCCAGAGCTAAATGTGTTCTAAAGTCATTGGGCACTAAATGACCTCCAAGTTTAATTGCCGATATTTCCCAGGTTGGTACAATAGTGAATAAAAACTTAGTTCGTTAGTATTTATTTTAATTTTATTTTTTTAATTATTATTGTTTTTTATTATGTTATGTTTGTATTTATTTTTATTATCACTGTTCTTCATGGGAAAAATCGTTCTTCCAAACACTGTGTAGGAGTCATTAATTAGGTTTCAGGGCTTCTAACTAGGACACCTTAAAATTAGAAATCAACATATATTGAACATCTAGGTAGCTGTGGACAATGGCAGTTACCTAGGTCCCCATTACCTGATATTTTCTTTAAAAGTAAAACACAACAATAAAAACTAAACACACAGTGTGCCCTCACACACAGTGTGTCCTCAGCATAATGTAAAGACAAAGAAAGCACAAACTTAAAAAAATCTATGATTAAAAAACTCAAAACCAATTATACCAAATCCCATCAAGCAACCTCTCACATACCTATCTGGCCACTCACTTTTGCATAGAGCAAGTACGGAGTAAGAAAAATTGCAGAGACCAAGAGGAAGCTAACAATAAGCCGAGGGTTGATATAACACCACAGATAGAAAGAGAAAGTTGATCTTAAGTGTGAAAACATAAAAATAAATTCCAGTAGAGTGGAGCATAGGGGACAAAGAAGGAAGCAAAAGATACATGTGACTTACAACATCAGTCTTTTTTTAACAGTATAGTTTTGCAGAGTGAAAAAAGAAGGAAGGCACTCAGAGACTAATGGCTAATGTAGCAAAAATAAATTAACAAATGAATAAAATTTAGGGTTCAACAAGAAAGAAGAGAATTAAAAAATCAGATGAGACACCCATTGCCAGCAACAAAAGTATCAAACTACAGAAGTTTACTTTGCCGCACTAACAAAAGAGGTTTCATTGAATCAGGAACCTTGGAAACCACTCTAAATGCAAAAAACATAAGCAGAAAATAGTAAATCTCTGCGAAGGTATAACAAACATAAAAAATGAGATTCAAAAAATGAGATCCTTGGTTAAGGAATCCTGCTTCCTTGCTCCCAAGAAAACAACCATGAAGTAAAATACACAACACAAAAACCAAAAAGACTACAGGACAATCCAAACTAAATTAAACACAATCAAGTAAACACTTAAAGATTAAAACAAAAACAAAACAAAACCTGAGCCAGAGATGCAAAAATAAAAACTTGGATAAAAACCATATGAAAAACAATGGAGTGGAAAAAAGAGACAAAATTATCTCAGAAATAATTACTAAAGTATATAGTAACCAAAGGATGGTAGACTCAAAAATTTAATAAGATCATTAAAGAAAGGCAAGAAAACAACCAAGAGAATGAAATTGAGATAAGGGAGGGACTAAATGAGTCAGAGTTTTTCTTGATGGAAATGAGTCAGAGTTTTCCATCAGGGTTTTTCTTGATGGAAAAATAAGACAAACAAAAGATAATATTTGTATAAAATCAGTCTGTAGAGAAGAACAAAACAATTTAACATTTAAAATTATAATCCAAGAAAAGTTTGCAGTAATAAAAAAAAAAGCCTCAATGTAAATATTGAAGGTACCTCCTGAATAAATACACAAATTAACCCCAAACTATTCTGACACATATTCAGGAAAAATTACTCAACTTCAACAATGAAGAATAGACTTTCGGTGCTTCCAGGCCTATGTGCGATTATGTGTGTTCATGCGTGTGTGTGTATGTATGTAATTAAAAGACTAAAAAAAGATGGGAACAAGCAGAGAATACTAACATATAAGTATTTTATGTGGTGACAATGTAGAAATATTACAACCAAAAATGGAAAAAGAGGAAGAAGACAGTATAAGAATCTTTTTTATTGCTGTTGTATGGGCAATAGGTATGAATTAAAGGATTAAAAACTGATTAAATTGTAAAATATAAAAAAAACAGGAGATGAAGAGATTAAAAATCATGTAAATACTACAGTAAAAATACTACAGTAAAAAATTCTGCTGGGCTTACAGGTCTTACAAGATCTATAGTGGGTTATCTCTCAATAAATCCTTTGTAACTTTAAAATATCTTTAAGTCAAAAAGGCATTTAATACACCTAACTACACTACATCATAGCTTAGCCTATCTTAAATATGCTCAGAACACTTACAGAAGCCCACAGTAGAGCCAAATTATCTCACATACAACCTATTTTAAATAGAGTATTAAATATCTTATGAGATTTACTGAATACTGTCCTGAAAGTGAAAAACAGAATGGTTGTATGGATACAGAATGGTTATAAGTGTGTGAGTTGATTACTCATGATCTTATGATCACATGGCCCTCTGGGACCTGTGGCTCATTGCCCAGCATCGTGAGAGCATCTTACCACATATTGCTAGCCTGGGAAAAGATCAAAGTTCAAAATTCGAAGTATGTTTTCTACTGCATGCATAGAGCTTTTACACATCTTGAAGTTGAAAAATTAAAGTTCAAACCACCATACTGCCCACCTATACTAGTAAAAATCATTTAAATGCAACAAAATATAAATCTTAAATATTTAAAATTAGGTAAGTAAAAAATAAAATACACATCTCATAGAGAAAAATAGCAAATATAACACACACAATTATAAAATACTTTGAGAGTTGAAAACATATTAACTTACCTACTAGAAGAAAAAGAATTTCAATTTAGCTCACAATGTACCATCAAAATTATGCTATGCACTATAAATGTACTTAGGTGGATTTTAAAAGACTAAAAGAGAACAAAAGTATATGGGCAAATGGAGACAACAAGGACCCTTCCTAGAAATCAAGACAAAGTACACATTAAACTTCACAAAGAAAAGTATATTATAAAGTTGAAAGTTACCATTCACAAAGAAGTTATAACACAAAAACTAAAGGAGGTATAGGGACATGGATAAAAACACATATAGTAATAGGAATTTTCATAAACTACTTTCAAAATAAGACAGGACAAAAATAAGTAAGTACATTGGAGACATTAGCAACATACTCATTATGGTGAATTTTATGGGTGTCTACCAAATTTTACACCTGATAATTGAAGATACCTTCTTTTGAGGCACTTGTATGTCACATTAATCATCTATACAAAATATAATAGAGTTCCATAAAGTAGGTTTATTAAAAACAAAAACCTTTCATCATAAGACAAGAAAACTAGAAAGTGTTAACAAAACTGGAAGTTATTAACTCAAAAACAAAAAGGTAATTAAAAAGTCTAATATTAACCAACCAAAGTAAAAAGAAAAGTAAAACTGAATTACCTGAATTTATGGTATATATCAAGGCAGTGATCAGAAGATGGTTCATGGCAATAACAATTTTTTTTAGTTAAAATGAAAAAATTAAAATAAACTTAATAAGATTTTATTTTGCTAATAAATTTTTAAATTAAAATTTTATTTTTCAATAAATTTAAAATAATTATAAACTCAAACAAGAAAACGAGTAAGTAAATTTAAAAAAATAAAAATAGAGGAAATACTAAAGATAAAAGCTGTAACTAATGAAGTAGGGAATAGAAAAATAATAGAACTAATTAATACATTAAAATCCTGTTTAGGTTTTTTGTTTTGTTTTGTTTTGTTTTGTTTAGTTAACCAAGTAAACAAATTGCTATGTGATTTAATCAAAGGAAAAAAGAGAAAGTACAAGCACAAAAACTGAGAGATGTCAAAGGAGAAATAACCATTGAAAGAGAAATTTCTTTTGAAAGGGAATGTATTTTAATAACTCTTGAGACTTACAGCACACTGTGCAAATAACTTTGAATGATTAAAAAATTATCATTTGGCAAACACCACAATAATAATTGTCTGAGGCAAGAATGATCAATAGACACTTACTTAAGTTTGTAGGTTAAGTATGATGAAAAACAGGCTATTTACTTAGTCTCAAAATTTTCCCAGTACATCCTTACTAATTGCAAAGGGGATAGTGCAGTGGAGAAAACTGAACCACAACCTGTTATACAAAGTGTTTAAAATTAACAACCAAAATGAAACAAATCAACATCATGTGGATAGATGAACTGAGGAAGGTAAGCCATCACTTACTGCATTCTTTTCCAAAGTACATGACCTGAATTTAGTCATGATAAACATCAGACAAGAAAATTGATGAATACTCTACAAAATAACTGCCCAGAGCCTACAACACTAACATGGCTATGAAAGACAAAGACAAATAAACTACCCTATACTAAAAGGAGGTGTAACTGAATGCACTGTTATCTTGGATTAGGTTCTGATCTAGCAAAAGAACATTGGAAGGATAATTCATGAATTTCAAATAAACTCTCTAGGACTAGGACTCTATAGAGTTATAACACTGCTAATTTACTGGTTTCGAGAACTGAACTGTATTATAGAAGATGTTAACATTTGAGGGTGCCGGGTGGCAGGTATACAGAGATCCTTCGTAATATTTTTTGCAAACCCCAAAAGCTAAAAACTAAAAACATAATGAAAAATGAATTTAAGCAAAAATAAATTCAATTCTTAAAATCAATAGTTATACAAATAATGAATTAATTTTGGATAGGGCAAGCTATTTTTTCTAAATAAACTAAAAAATTGAACAACTTTACTAAGAGGTAAATGTAAATGCTGATTTGACAAAGAACTTATATTTATTTCAGGGTTATAAGTCAAGGAAAAGAATGTTAAAAAAATGAGTGTGTTACTATATAGATAAACAGAGTAATAACTTGACATAAGTGTAAAGTTCTATCAGGAGGTATAAAAGTAATTCACTTAAGAAAAAATAATGGTAATTGATAAGATATATTTTAAGGACCTTCAAATAAAGACTGATTTTTTTTGTCTTTTAATTAAACAGTGGAAGTTTAGATCATCTCTTTTTATCTACTTATTATGTTATTATTTATTTATTTATTTATTTTTAAAGATTTTATTCATTTATTCGACAGAGAGAGAGAGATCACAAGTAGGCAAAGAGGCAGGCAGAGAGAGAGGGGGAAGCAGGCTCCCTGATGAGCAGAGAGCCAGATGCAGGGCTCGATCCCAGGATCCCGAGATCATGACCTGAGTGGAAGGCAGAGGCTTAACCCACTGAGCCACCCAGGCACCCCTATTATTATTTAAAAACACACTTGTATATGATTGAATTTTATCCACACAAATAATAGTTTTGCTTTGTAAAAGACAAAAACTTCAAATTTTACCAATCTATAACTTCAGGGTTTTTTTATTATTATTGTTGTTGTTTGTTTGTTTGTTTTGTAACTTATGAGGAAAGAATGGATAATTTAAGGACATGATAAAAGTTTTAATTACTCACTTACCTATATAAGAAACACTATAAAGATGAGAAGGAATATCGCATCTGTGTCCTAGGAAGCTTTATTTAATGTAGTTATTATAAATTTAAGAAAACTATGTAGTTCTAAAACATACAAAAAATTGAACTACCAATTTAAGTAGCAAACATTTTAAATCTGTATTTTAAATCTATATTTTAAAAAGTGTTAATAAAGGGTTATCTCTAGCTGACAAATTACTGTATGCCAGCTCAAAGCTCCTTAATTATACTGGAAAACAACTGCCTTTGTCTCATTTACACTGACAATCCACCTGCACATAAATGAGTTTAGCTTCCATTGTTTCTCTTAAGATTTAGAGGATTTTAAAACTGTGCATTATAGTGTGATATTAAAGTTGATGCAATGCAATTTCATACACATAAAGTTCAGTCAGAGGATTTAAAAGTAAATCACTTGAGATAAAATAAAGATGATTTTTAAACAAATCTTGCTGAAGGACCATGAACTTACAGTAAAATCCAAGGTTTACCAGGCAAAATATGAGCATATAAAATTTGTCTATAAGACCGAGCTCTTAAAATTGGCGGAATGTAAATCAATATTTATTGTGGAATTGTGAGCTATCCCCCATGTGTGGCAAACTTCCTGTGTCTTACGACATGATGACAGGCCACAAAATATATTAAACACATCAGTAATGCTAAAAACATCACCAGCACATCTACTTGTGTGTTAAAAGACAAAAGCAAATCATTATCATCACAAGACAATTATCATCAAGGTTGAGGCTGAACAACACCTGCCAAGGGCACATCAAAACACATCATGTTTTCACTTGAACATGGAGAACAGTGTTCATATTTTTCTTAGAAAATATAGGACAGTTTCAACCCAAAATGTTAGGACTTTGACCATTTCAATCAACTCTCTTTTAGAAAAACTGGAATAATCTCATATTAATATTCCCATGGAAGCCTTCGTTAAATTATGTTTCATATGTTTGCACAAAGATGGGATTATAAAGGGATGTATTTTTAAAAATTCCCCCTTTCTATATGAAGATGATTTTAAATATATGAGGAAAGAAAGCCAACAATATTTATAAGCATGTAATGTGGAAAAGAATAGAAGTTACATGGATCATTTTTTAAAGTTAATTTTCTCCTTGGTAAAGTTGAAATAAATTATCCAGAGCTCTTTGTCATGTTGTCACTCTAAGAAGGGTGAACATATCTATATTTTCCAGGTTAATTGTCCCAGAGTAATAATTAAAAATGCTCTCATTTGTTCTCAAAATGCCCCAGTTTAGAAAATATGTTAGACACCCGCACGTTTAAGGCAAATGTAATATTTTTTTTACCTCCTGTCACTTAAGGAAATGAAGCTCATTTATTGGAGAAATAAAAAGAAGATAACTCCTTGACTTCGTTGAGAACCTTGCTACTTATATTATGGTCAGCAAACCAGTAGGGCTGGCAACACCTCGAGGCTTGTTAGAAACACAAAAAAATGAGGCCATCTTAGATTTGCTGATCCTGCATTTTTAACAAGATTCAAAGTGATTTATATGCATACTTTACTTTAGAGGCACTGTTTACAGGGCCTCTAGACAGAAAGATCTCTGAACCCAAGCTTGTTTCCCCTCTGAATTTGCATGGGCTATTGACAACACTCAGATAATGACTTCTAGGTCATGGCTGGACAGTGTCAGTACCCATCATTCCCAACCCAAAGATTACTGGTGGAGAAGGATTTTCAAGATGAATTCCTAACATAGGTCAATATAGAACATACAACTACATGTGATAACCGCAGTGCCTCTGCCAGCCCCTGGGATCAGTGTTGTTATTGCCCGCAAAGCAGTTACACAAGAAACCAGGATGGGGAGGAGCGATAGGGTGTTTGTTGTCTCATTGGCTTTTTTTCCCCAAAAGACCCAAATGTGAGGGGAAGTGTTCTAACATATACTGGATGAGAGACTTTCTTATTTGGGAGACCACATTTTATGAAACATTATCTTTTTGGATAGAGAGGATTAAATTCAAAACATGCTTTATTCTTGCTTATCATACATTTTGAACTAGAGCCACTGTTGAAGTGTACCACTGGAATATATTTTCATTCAGGGTGTGTCTGGACTGGGGTTACAGGGGTCAAGTTCAGTAGATAGGGCATGAAGATTGTTATCTGCAAAGGAAGATTTGTATAAAAAGCCCTAAACTGGATTCATGCTTTTCTCTTCAATTCTCTAAAATAGGTAATCATAATAAAAGACTTAAGAAATGTTTTGTTTTTTTTTTTAAAGATTTTATTTATTTGACAGAGAGAAACACAGCGAGAGAGGAAACAGAAGCAGAGGGAATGGTAGCGGGAGAAGCAGGCTTCCTGCAGAGCAGAGAGCCTGATGTGGGGCTCTATCCCAGGCCCCTGGGATCTGACCTGGGCTGAAGGCGGATGCTTAACGACTGAGCCACCCAGGCGCCCCAGAAATGTTTTTTTTTTAAGAAATGTTTTTAATAATAGTAAACTTTGCAAGCTGCTGTTGCTGCAAGCTACTTTTCAGATCTTTCCTTTTCTCAGGCTTCATATATGGAGAATCTATCCACCAACGAGTCTTTAAAATGCTTCTCGTGATCACTAGATGCAAAGAAATCATAGAGTGACAAGTGTAAAAGCAATTAATAGCCAGAGGTTAAAAAAAAGAAAAAAAAAAGAAAGGTCTCCAATCAAATGGGCATGGAAAAGCACAAAGAGGGTAAACCAGGCACTTGGAGAAACATTAAGAAGCAATGCTTTTATCTCTTTTCCTCCTTCTCTTTCTTCTTCCCCTTCTCTCTCTCTCTCTTTTTTTTTCTAAAACTCTCTGCAATACCTTAAGAAAATGTAAGCAAAGAGATAATACAAGGTCAAGATCCTGCATAGGTGATCTTGCTTTTCCAAGGGATAAGAGTTATTACAGTTCCTTAATAAAGAAGATGGAACACTATTATGTCAGTTGTATATGCGTATAAAATTGTATAGTTCTGGTAATCTTTTAGAATCTAGTTGTGATAATCATCAGGTCTTGGGTTACAATTTCTAAGTATCCCTATATTTAAATATTTAATCATCCTATCTCATTATCATCAAATTTTCAGATATCCGAAAGGAAAGAAAGAAGCCTCTAAGTAGCTTGCCTTAGAGAATTCGGATGAATAAAGCTTAGTTTCCTCTAAGAGCTCCATATATTACATTAAATTACCAGAAGCATTTTATTAAGTCTACCATTTAATAAGTCTACCAATATCAGAATTAATAATACAATGCATTATTTACCAATTAAAACAATTTTATTTGGGGTTTTTTGTCAGTTTTTCAAAGGGAAGGTAAAGAAGGTAAAATCCATGTAAGGAAAAGAAGACATGAATGATGTGAGGATATTGGGAATGAGAAGAGGATATTTAATGTCTAAAATAATATAAATATCAATGATCATAACAACAAAATATCCAAATAATAGGCTAAAAGATTAATTTGTCTTTAGCTACAGACATCGTCCTAAAAATCAGATGTGAATTCCATCCCATCTCCTTGGATTCTTTTAAAGGAATGGATGATTTCTCTAATAAAATTTTATGCCTTAAGAATCCGGGATGGAAAAAAAAAAAAAAAAAGAACCAGGGATGGGTTGAAGTGTAGGGTCCCTCTGGTAGAAAAAGGGGAATTGTATTTCTATTAAAAAAAAAGAAGCAGAGCAACTTAAATTCTAGGTCAACTTGTACTCTAATGTAGGTTACTAAAAATGTTTCTCACAGTGTGAGACATAAATAACAAGCCTGAAAGCAAGAGGCAGGACTAAGAGTAAAGAGTTCCCTTCCTTTTGTTGTATTCCCTCTTTCTCCAGATGCCCCTGTCTCACTTCCCTTTCCTCTTTCATGCACAACCAGCTCCCCCTCGAAAATCACTTGCCCTATTTCTTTGCATGGTCATCCCCTAACTGCTCTTAGACCTCCCGTTTGGTGCCAGTCTCACACTGCCAAATGTTCTTCTGTCCCATCATTCTAGTTCACTTTTGATCAAAAATAAATTTCTACAACCTCAGTAGGGCAATGTAAACATACAAACTGCAAAGAATCAAGAGGTTCTACCCTCCTCAAAGCTTAACCTATTCCTTGATTTCTAAAATGAGAGCTTAATCCTATGGAGGCCTAACTAGAAATGTTATATAAGAAAAAATCACAGTCAATAGTAGCTAGAAATTTCGTCAACTGATGAAAATGCACTAAACTCATTTTGAGGAGATGTCATGATTTTATGAAGTTATCAAATAGTATTTAATAAGTGAGCTTTTTCTAAACACCACATCATATCCTTACATAGTTAAAATGTTAGTAACTTTTAAAAGGAATTTAATACTCTGTGCCCTTTTCTTCATAAAATATTTTAAAATACCTTTTTAATTTTCTTTCACTATATTATGAATGTCTATGATTGCACATCAAACTTGCTGTTTAGTGATACAAAGAATCTCTCCATTTTTAAACTCCCTTCTTTCTAAAAGTATAATCAAGTATATCAATATATTAGTATGTTTTTTGAAAATCTAATATCTTTGGGAATGTAATGTGATAAAATAAATGTCAATTTGTTATTTTATAAATATTATATAAATATTAAAAGATACAAACTCTTACTACTTTGATACCTGTTTTAAATTTAAATCTCTTATGTACTTCAGTATTGGACTATAGATGATATTTATGAATTATAAACGTATCCTTTTCATATTCCCACTTTCAAACATATTTTGAATTAGAGACATAATAATATTCACTTCTCTCCTGTATCATGGAGAAAGAAAAGATTCAGTAATCAGTTTCCTTATCCTTGAAGAGTTCATTGTTCAAATGAGAGATGATGTAAATAGTATAGAATAAAGTGAGCAGTATACAATTGTAAATAATCCAGTCCAGCACAAGAGTCAGCTAAGAAAAATAATTATGGAAGATTTCTTGGAAAAGGTGATAGATATTTATCTTGGGTCTTGCCAGATAGGTAGAAATATTGAAGGTATAGAGAACCAGAGGACATTCTAAGCAGAAGGAAAAGCATGGTTAAATGTATAGAGATAGGAAATGATGCTATGTTTTGAAAAGAAACCTAAGAGTTTTTTTTAAATTGTCTGCAAGATATATTTGGATTTTGTTTGAAGAAGTGACTAATGACAAAGAATGGAATTTGTGTAACTTACTAAGGGCTTTTTTTCACAGCAAATTGGGAGCCAATAAAGATAACTGAAGAGGAGAGAGATAAGCATTTTTTTAAAAAATATTTCAGAGTATTTTGAAGAACTTAGAGCATTTTGAAGACTGAGCAGGCAGCACAGTCATGAGGTGACTGCAAAATTCCAGTGAAGGATGGGAGTTTAGAAGTAGGGGAAAACGTGATGTACCAGGTCAGGAATCAGTGAAGCTGTCAGTCTGGCCACTGACATATTCCATACTTTGGGTGAGAGAGGACTCTGAAAATGAGTTGATGATAAAGATAATAATCCTAGTTGATAATAAAGTAAGTAGAGTACATTTTGGAGTGTTGGGCTACCTCAGATACCTCATCTCCATCCTTGACAGGTGTCAAGCACCAGCTCTCAGAGTAAGTCCTCCCTTCCTTTGAGAGTGATTAAAAGAAAGTCCCCAGCACTGAGACTAAGGTGTTATTTCCTTCACTTGATCATTCATCAGCAGGATCAAAGAAGAGTCTCAGACACCCATCTATCCTACTCCCCAACCACACATCATAGCCATCCCCATCTGCCTTGAGTCAACCAAAACCAAATTTGTGATGCTTTTCATGTCTCTTTTTATGTTAGTCACTCAACGCTCAACACACAGCTCACTGTTGACCTTATGTGAACTGAGTTCCTTAAGACTCTGAACATTGTCTATGTGGTTTTGTCCTACTGAACTCCCAACTGCTGAAATTGTGATGCTATAGAGAACTCATGCTCCATCATCAGTAAAATCTCTTCTTTCCAAATCTGTCCTGAGTGTTCCTTTCACGGACTTACTTACTTTATTTATTTATTTATAAGCAGAGGGAGAAGGAGAAGCAGGCTCCCTGCTTAGTAAGGAGCCTGACATGGGGCTCGATCCTAGGACCCTGGGATCATGACTGAGCCTAAGGCAGTTGCTTAACCAACTGAACCACCCAGGCGCCCTTCACTGACTTACTTTAATAAGAATGTGGTTCCCCCTCAAGATACTGCTTCCCTGGCTGTCTTCTTGATTCTTATTTTTTTCTCCTACAGCCACTATACTATTATATGGGATAATATAATATATTATCTATTATATAATATATATAATTATGTTATATGTATCTATATGTATCTATATATATTAATTATATATCTATATATATCTATAATATATTACTATTATACTATTATATATACTATATAAAATTAGTCCCAACCAGACTAATTTTTTTTCTCCCATAAAGCACTGCCTCAGCTTTGAATATTATGTCATTCACCAGAGTTTATTATTTCAAAGTAATAACTTTTTTTTTCCATTTGGTTGCAGTCATCTGCTGATCCTCATTTTCTTCATAATTTTTGGCTTCTGGTTCCCTGTCATTCCTTCAAGATTCTTTGGTATTTTGACAACCTTTAGATGATGTTTCAAAAGTTTTTTTTTGTCCAGTGTACTCATCTGCTCCAAAGATCATGTCCTTTCCATTACTCCACCATTCATTCCCATTACCAATCATTATAGTCATTACCAACACCTGCAATACTTCATAATTTCAATTTCACAAACTTGAGTCTACACAGCTCATTCAGTATAGAATATCAATTCCAGTAAAGCACTCACCAAAACATCCAACCCTTACTCTTTTACTGTCACTCACTCAATTTGCCTCTTCTTCCTTGCTTACTTTGCTTAAATCCATGACCAATAATTCAAATCAGTCATTCGCATTCACCCTCAAAAATCCTGACCTTCTCTTTACTTGTTAATATTTTCTTGGCAGGGCCCCTGAGTGGCTCAGATGATTGGGTATCTGCCTTCAGCTCAGGTTGTGATCCCAGAGTCCTGGGATTGAGCCCCGCATTGGGCTACCTGCTTGGTCCGGAGCCTGCTTCTTCCTCTCCCTCTACTGTTCCCCCTGCTTGTGCTCTCTCACTCTCTCTGTCAAACAGATAAATAAAAAAATCTTAAAAAAAGTATTTTCTTGGCAAAAATCTCAAATCTAAGTCCAAATTTCCATCTAGTACCTGCTATATCTGAATGTGTAATAAGAGAAACAAAACCATGCTTGCTTTTCTGATTTTGAAATCATGGTGACGACATGGCAACTTCTCTTAATGATAGATAATAACCACACTACAAGTCCCCAACCCATTTACTTTCATAATCAGATGTCCCATTTACATCTTCCCATTCCCTCAAACCTTTAAAACCTCCTCTCCATTCTCATTCTCAAATAAATGATCTCGCTTTCTATTTAACTGAGAAAATTGAAGCAGTCAGAAGAGAACTTCTGTAAACTTCCAAAACTTAGCTGCCTGTTTGTCTATACACAGACTTCACACCTTATTTCCCAAAGTATACATAATTGTAATATTGTGATTTATAAAAAGTAAATTTTTGGCCTTCATCCATGTTGCTGGCATAGAGCTTGAAGTTTCCTAAGTGATGAGGACAATAAATATTTCTCTTGTTATGCGATTGAGGTGACTTTTGGAAACACTGAGGGATGGGATCTGGTTGCCAGGAGAACCAGCCATGTGATTAGAGGGTCAGAACTTTCACTCTCACCCTCATCAACTCCAAGAAGGGAAGAGGGGATGGAATTTGGATCAATTGCCTACGACCAGTGAGTAAATCAATCATGCCTATGTAATGAAGCCTCCATAAAAACCTAAATGTTTAACTATATAATGAAGCCTCAACAAAAAGCCAAAAGTTAAATCATTGTCATATAATTTACAGCAAGAGAAGAAAGGGAGGACAAAGAGAAAGAGAGAGAAAGAAATTAGTTCAGAGAGGTCCCAGGTTGGTGAACTTGTGGAGAGGCAGAGAGAGTGGTATGCTTAGAAAGGCATGGAGTTCTGTGTACATTGCCCTATGTATCTCTTCCATCTGGCTGTTCTTGATTTATATCCTTTTTTAATAAACTGGTAATTCAGTAAGTAAAATGTTTGAGTTCTGTGAATTGCTCTAGCAAATTAATGCAATCTGAGAGGAGCTCATGGGAACCTCCAATCTATATCTCATTAGTCAATAGCACAGGTAACAGATGAAGTAGGCTTAGTAAGGTGGTGGGGTGCGGAGGGAGTGTTTTTATAGAATTGAACACTTTACCTATCAAATCTGATGCTATATCTGGATAGATAGTGTCAGAATGGAGTTGGAAAAAGTTAAATTGTAGGACACCTAGCCAGTATATAGAAAATTGTTTGTTGGGGCGCCTGGATGGCTCAGTGGGATAAAGCCTCTGCCTTCCACTCAGGTCACAATCTCAGGGTCCTGAGATCGAGTCCCGTATCCCCCCCGCCTCTCTGCCTGCCTCTCTGCTACTTGTGATCTCTCTCTCTCTCTCTCTCTCTCTCTCTTGCTCTGTCAAATAAATAAATAAATAAATAAATAAATAAATAAATCTTAAAAAAAGAAAAGAAAATTGCTTGTTGCTATGGGAAGAACCCTCTTTCCCACATATTGGAAGCTGGGTTCCAGAACATAATAAAAAATTTACTCTTCCATCCCTTCTTATAATGATCTTACATCATCAATGCTGCAGGAAATTTCTCCTATTATTCCTGTATTATAAGTTCTCCTTGCCATCCTGGATAATCTCCACAAACTTGCTGTTATTTCTCTCATATTTAGTATTCTTTTTTCTTGAGCCAACTTCTCCTGTCTCCTCTCTCCTTTATCAACAAAACTAAGGAAAACACAATGTTGAAAATAATTGCACCTATACTTATTCTTTCTAATTCCTCTTTCATTCTCTCTCAAACCCACTTCAACCAGACTTTTGCTTTTTTCTCTCCACCAAAAGTGTCGTTGTCTGATCTACCTTTCAAGTGTTCAAATGACAAATTATATCTTATTGATCATCAGTTTCGGACATAGTTAATCACTTCCTTTTCTCTGCTATGTGTTTTTTACATTGCGTGTAAGACAAAATGCTTTTGGCATCTATACTACCCAACCAGAAATTTCTTTCCATTGGTATCTGCCACTCTTGTCATTTTCCATTTCCTTTTAATGTTGAAATAACCAGGGCTTTAAGGGCTCATCAAAGCACATGGCTTTAACTACCATCTCTTTGCTAATGAGCCCCACATAGCATACTTTCTCAGACTGATATTTATAACTACCCATGTGGTTCTCTGGTGGATGTTTGAAAGTCATCCCAAACTCAGCATCCAATCTCTGGAACTCCTCACTTACTTACCACTAACTTTGCTTCACTTAAAGTTCGTCAGCCTACTGGCCAGTCTTCAATATAATTTGCCTGAATTAATGCAACTCGTTCTTAAATCATCTCTTTGTTTTCACCCTCATTTCCTAGAGCCAACTCACAACACTACAACCAGGGGCTTTAAAGTAAAAATCAGGTCTTATCATTCCTCTAATCAAAGATCTGCAATAACTTCCTTTGAGTAAGTGACAAAGCTCCTAGGATGATTTACCGTGCCTTATACCATTTACCCCTTAATTACTTACTCTATTAATAGTCGTTATGTTGTTTAATATTTTTTTGTGCGTTGGCCTTCTTGCTATTTGTAGAACATACTGGATCTTCTCCCATATGAGTCTGTGTAATAGCTATTCTCTTTACCTGGATGCTTTTTCTACAGATCCTGCATGGCCACCTCCCTGATGGTCCTAATGAGTTCAAGTGTCACATTCTCACTGAGGCTTACCCTAACAATCCTTATTAAAATTATACCTCCTTCTCCCAACCAGGATTCCTGCTTCCCTTTGTTTTGCTTTGTATAGTTTATTTCCCAAAGTATATATGACTTTTTAACATACTAGTTTATTGACTTTATGCTATTGGTTATCTTCTCTGCCTTAGAACATGAGCCTTAAGAGCAGGGTTGCTTTTGTTTTTTTTGTTGTTGTTTGGTTTTGTTTTTTTTTTCTCTTTACCAATATATCCTAAGTACTTATCACAACAACAACAACAAAAACTTTAGTACTTGGTAATTTCTCAAAAATCACTACTTGAATGAATGGACACACATTTATGATTTTCCTTATAAGATAACATGACAAAAATATTTCATAGAAGTCTAACAAAGTCTTTCTTTTTCTTTTTTTTTTTTAAGATTTTATTTATTTATTTGACACAAAGAGAGAGAGAGCACAAACAAGCAGAGTGGCAGGCAGAGGGAAAGGGAAAAGCAGGTTCCCCATTGAGCAGACAGACAGATGCAGGGCTCAGTCCCAGGACCCTGGGATCAGGACCTAAGCGAAAAGCAGACACTCAACTGACTGAGCCACCCAGGGGCCTCAAGCTAACTCTTCTATTGAAATACAAACCTGAAAATATTTCTAGATATTTTAGAATGATTTTTGGTAATGGTCAAGCAGAATCAAGAACAGTTTCTAGGTTATTATTAAAAATAAGGTTATTTTTAAAGCAAAATGAAAGAATGTGTATAAATATTTGGCTGCAATATTGAGCTCCAAATAGAAACATTCCAAAGATAAGTGCATATATTCCTTGCATACCATTATATTCCTATATACCATAAAGAAATACAATGTCAAAGTTAGCCCTATTTTAAATATATGAATAAATTTAACATTTATTAAATTTTAATTTAATAAACTTGAACATTTATTAAAATGTATAAAAATGAAAACATTTGTCAGTCAGACATATTGAAAATCAAAGGAAAATCCTTCCTTCTGTCGATTATTTCTCTAAAAGTAAAACCACGGCCAGGAGTCTAAGAAGATGGGGGTTGGTGAACATGCCTAACATCTCTAGTTTGACCTTGGAAAATACAAGGAATAGTAGGGAAAAGAGAGGGATGAGAAATTTTAGCTCAAACTGCACTGTATCTGATTGAAGTTTAATATTAGCAAAAGAATCAGATTTCTGTGAAGAAGCACAACATAAATTTTAACAGAAAACTTTGACCTTTCCTCATCAATAAATCTATGTGATATTATTCTTCTTAAAATTTTGTGCATATATTATTTTTATATGTTTACATGACCTTTATAGAACAGTAAAGTTCTTCTTAACTACTGGATATAACTTTAACTAAACAAGTTTGTATTAAAACAATTTGGAATATAAGCTAGTGTTCTTTCATTCTATTTGGTCTATGTAACCTATAGCCTCCTATCACTCTGGCTAAATTATTTTATTCAATAGCAATTATTTTTTAACATAATATTATTTTTATATCACATATTTAATTAAATATAAACATTTTTAAAATAAATAAAATCTAGCTAAGTTAATGTACGTTTTGAACAAAATTTTTCTTTAATAACCATGGTAAAGATCAATGTACTTCCATTCAGTACATTTTTTGAACACCTATTATTTGCAGAGCATTATTTTGGATATTGTTTAGAATATGAAAGCCTGATAATATACTGCATTGAATTCAATTTTGTAAAGGAAATAAAATACAAAAATATTTATTAAGGTAAAAAGCTAATCTGGGATATGAGCAAAAAAAGAGAAATTAATGATCACCTATGGGTGTCATCAGAATAAAGATGGTCTTCCAGCTAAAGAATCCAGAAAGTAGGAGTCATACATATTATATACCTACAGCATTCCAGAGATATGTTAAACATGCACTTTCTTGTTAAATATAAAACCATTTTGTAAGAAAATATAGATGTTAAAAAAAAGAAAATATAGATGTTAGACCTCTTTTGTTGGTAAGAATTTTTTTAAATCAGTTTTTAGTCTTCATTTTCTTAGCCAATAAATAAGATATGTGGAACTTGAAAATAGTTGTCTCATTTCAAAAGTCATGTTCTTCCACCTCCTACAGTATATGCAGAAGTTATTATTTGAACTGATTTTGAAAGGAGTGAAAATTAAATATGGAGAATGGGGGAAGAAGAGAGGGAATTTTCAGTTCAAGAAGGACATGAGTGAAACTGAAGTCAGAAAGTTTGAGGGATAATATGTATAATAATGGGTGTTTTTCTGTAGTTGGATAGAAGATAAATGAAGAGAAGTAGAATGAAAAATCTTTGAAAAATTTATTTGTGCCCAGATCAAAAGTACATTTGAACTCTGAAATGAAGACTATACTTTATTCCAGAGGTAACTGGGAGTTCTTTTAAGTTTTTAATTAGATAAAAATAAATATGTGAAATTCTACTTAAGAAGTATGACATTAAAAATGAAGGTAATTATCTCTGAAGGAGAGATAATTAGAACATAAACTAAAGTGAGAGGAAGGCAGTGGTGTGAACGAATGAAAAAGGAATTTCAAAAGCAGGGACAGTCTCACCTAGGGAAAAAAGCATATTAATGGAACAATGTCAGATATTAAAAATGAAAATTGAGAATTAATGAGCAAATTGATAAATTGTTTAAATCTAGATTAGTAGGAATAAAGAAATTTTTTAAATGTTTGAAAATTTAGAAACCTACAAAATTAAAAAGTCATTGAAAGCTGAATGATTATGTCAGGAATCAAAAAAAATATAAGGAGCTTTCAAAAAAGAGGATATCAAGAGGCTGAGCTCCTTAAAAGAAAATAAATATAATGACTTTTTAAAAAAACATACATTCAGTTTTAAAGAGTCATTTGTTGGATAAAATAACACTGAATAAGTATTTGGAAAAGATATTGAGGGAATTGTCAAAAATTATAAAACACGTAAAAACAAAGCAAGATAAAAAATATTAAGATTATATGCCATAAAATCTCCTCAAAATATAAATGTAAAAGTTGTGAGAATTTGAAATAAAATTTCCAAAGATACACATTAACAGGCAATGTCCACTTATATTCTCAAATTTTGAATATCATATTAACCATAAACACAAAACAATGACAGAATACTTCCTCAAAAAATGATTTTAACCAACCAACTAATATTTATCCAAGAATAAAGCTGCAAAATCAACACTAGTTTAACTAAAATACTTGAACAGTATAAAAGATCATGATAGCTGTAGATCAGAAAATCACTATTATTTTTCCCATCAAGTCATTTATACCAGCATAGTGCTATGAACTGAATTTTTAACTTGATCAGGAAATCTCTTATCTCAGCTCTGGCTTTAATTAGTTACAATAATCATGACAATTTCACTGCAGTTTCTTTTTGTATTGGTAAATACAAATTTATATTAGGAGAAATTGAAGTAAGAGGGTAAAATATCAACGTAATACTTTTGGTAAAAAACATTAAAACTACCTTAAAATTTGAAAAGGGTACTTATAGATGTGAAATTCAGAAAGCATTTCTTTTATTTCTCAAATAAAAATGCATAGCCCATTATCTCCGAAGGATGATTCTTCCCATAATAGGCAGTAATATCTCAAAATGATCGTTGGATTTATTTTCAAATATTTTAATATTTAGTAAGTTCATCCTGCAACTAAGCCTAAATTGGCCATGACATATTATTTTTCAAAAAATTTTAATGTTAGTAATGTTAGAATTTTTGCACCTGTGTTTATGATTGAGCTTCATCTTTGGTGCTTTTATCTCAATATTTCTTTACTTATTTTATATCAGTGTTATAGTAGTCTCATAAAATAAGCCCAGATTGTTCACTTTTCTCCTTGAAAAATGTGTATGGTATCGCAATTGCTTTATTCTTCAAATATTTTTAGAATCCACTGGTATGCCATTATGGGTTGCTTTTCATTTGTGGGAAGATTTTTAAACTACTGAATTAATTATTCTAATTGTTATCTACTTTAGGCTTCATATTTATTCTTCAGTTAATTTTGGTAACAGAGTTGTTCATTTCATCTAAATTTCGAAATGCATTGACATCAGGTTAATAATACCTTCCTATCACATTTATCTTTGCAGCATCTGGCATTATGTCCTCTTTTCATTTTTTTTTTTTAAGATTTTATTTATTTGACAGAGAGAAACACAGCCAGAAAGGGAACACAAGTAGAGGGAATGGTAGTGGGAGAAGCAGGCTTCCTGCTGAGCAGAGAGCCCGATGCAGGGCTGGATCCCAGGACGCTGGGATCATGACCTGGGCTGAAGGCAGACACTTAAGGACTGAGCCACCCAGGCGCCCCCTCTTTTCATTTCTAATGGAGTTTATTTATACTATCACTATTTTGCCTTGATGAACCCTGCTAGATGTTGATCAAGTTTATTTTGTTTTACATTTAAGAATAAACTTTGGTTAATATGATTCTGATTATTATATGTTTGCTTCATATTTTATTATTTTCTATACTTTTACTTTTCCTTCCTTTTACTTTCCTAATTTTTATTCAACCCACCACACAGAAATCATGACTGGAGCCAAAATTAAGAGTCAGAATTTTAGCTAACCAAGCCACCCAGGTGATGCCCTGTTATGGTTTTAAACTGAATAAAAATTATTTCCTAGTACATTTTATTTTTTAAATTAAGTGGGGTTTATTTTTATTCTTTTATTATATAATTGATTTAATTATAATATTATTGCCAGTATATATTGTCTGAAGGATATCAGTCTGGAAATTGGATTTTTTCTAATACAATCCTTTAGTGCCCTCAACTTCCCTCTAATAAATATTTTAACTGAATAGCACAAATTTTGCTTTGTTGTGTTTTCACTTTTTTTTGTTGTTCAAAATGCTGTCTAAATTTTCTACGACTTATAGGTCACTCAGAAATTTATAGTTTCTACATATTTGGATTTTTTTTAGTTATCTTTCTGTGACTGATTTTTATTCATTTATTTTGGCCAGAAAAGATTCTTTGTATAATTTGAATCCTTTAAACTAATCTTATGGCAAAGATATGGTCTATCTTGTTAAATATTTTTGTTCACTTTAAAAAGATGTGCATTCTGCAGTTTTGGAGTAGATTGTTCCATAAATTCCAATTAGGCCCACTTTTTTTGATGGGATTGGTCAAATCTTATGTATCATTACTGATTTTCTAAATAGTTCTTATTTAAACTATTAAGAGCAGGGTGCTGAAATCTCAGATTATAATCGTGGCTTTGTCCATTTTTTTTGGTTTCATAACATTTGCTTCATTTATTCTGACACTGTTATAAATTATATATACCATTAGAATTATGACCTCTTGATGAATCCATCTCTGTATTAGTTGTTTATTGCTGTATAACAAATGATTTCAGAATTTAGCAGCTTAAAAAATCAAAAATTGATTATCTCATGAGTATGTGAGTCAGAAACCTGGGCATCTCTTAGTTGGGTGCCTCTGTCTCGAGATCTCTCATGCATTTTTAGCCAAACATTAATTATGGCAATGGTATCATGCAAAAGTTTGACTGTGGAGGGAGATCCACTTTCAAGCTTACTCACATGGTTACTGGCAGTTGTTGGCCCCTCCCTAGATGAATCTTTCCATGGGAAAAACTCATGACAGAGCTTCTCATCTCCCCAGGGATGAGCAAACAAAAATCTGTAACATAAGCAGCTATCTTTTAAAATTCTAATCACAGAAGCCACATCACTTTATTCTGCCATGTTCTGTTTTATAGAAGTAAATCAATAAATCAAGTCCACACTTAGGGGGAGGTAAATGCACAAAGTCATGAATACCAGGTGTTTGGAGATATTTGAAGACCATCTTTTGTGGCTGCCAAACTTGGTTTTTAAATTGAAAAGAACATAAATAAATACCTTCAGGGAAGAAAATAGTTAGCAATTGTCAGCTTATCTCAGATTTCATTCCTTTCTACACTTCTAATTCATCTAGTCTTTGCGTCTTCTCCAACTTTTAATGTCTTCATTGTTTTTGTAATGTATCTATGTTTTCCAGTTTTTGTACTGAGAGAAATATCTGCTAATACCTCCTGCCTCCCAGCTGCATGTGAAATGTTTTATTTTAATTAATATATTTTTCATTTCTATAGGTTCAATTTAGTTTCTTTTCAAAACTTGCTCATTTTAAAGTATTTTCCCCTTTATTATATTTTCAATTTCTTTGTATTTCAGAAAATATATTCTGAAAACTCTATTGATAATATCTGCTAAAAGTGTGTCTCATGCTTTATTCTACCTTCAAAGAAATTCAGCTCAGAGATTAAATAGTAAATGAAAGCAAGAATCTATAAAGGCATCTGAACTCTAAATTGGCTTTTCCTTAAATACAGAATCATAATTTATATTTTAAAATTTATACTAGAGTGTATCAGTTATAAGGAATTAGAAAGTATCTTTAAGAAAAGTGTGTGAAACATGGATTGAAGGACGGAGACAATATTTTTTCTAACCTTAAAACAATATATTCAGAGACATGTTTTCATATGCCATCTATTCTTAAGGAGAACATTTTCATCAGCCATGAAACAATTTTTTTTTTTTTTGCAATAAAGACCATCTGCATTGTAGCCTCTGTTTAGCTACTCCATTATCTAGTCAGTTCCTCTGTTGTACTCAATGTCATAATATCAGTATTTGTATTTTTTACATAGTCAATGTTATTCCATGTCCCAATATCTTTGCTTATTGTTTCTGCAGTCTGGTATTTTCTTCTATTTCCCAGGGTAATTCATGTTACATATGTGATTGCTCAGCATCTATCCAGCCTCTCTCTAGTACGTCTCTTTGAATTGTAGAAGCTAAAAGTTAAAATGACATTTCCCTAAGTGCCTTGTCTCTCATGTAACTCCAATAATCACATAAGTCTTGAGTTTAGAACTTAATTAACTAGGGAGCAGAATACAAAATATTGATTTTGTTGTAATACAAAGCCAGTATCAATTTCCTGATTCAGGCAGCTTCTTGATTGTACCAGAACAGTATGTTTCTAGAGTGAATACCTGTAGTAATAATTTCTCAGATCAGTAGATAGCTTCCTGATGATGTCAGGTAGAGCAACTCACTTAACAGACATATCCTGTAGTATAGTTTTAGGAAGTTTTCCTGGAAGCTCAGGCTAGAGTCTATTTCATCGATACTCCCAATGATTAAATATCATTTAATGGTTCATTACAAATCCCTTTCTCTTTGAACAATCTAGAGAGAATTACATTCTTTGAATAATAATTTTGATCGGCATATCCTTGCTTTTGGCTCAGGTAATAACTAATTTTATTCTATATATTTTTTAAAGATTTTATTTATTTATTTGACAGAGAGAGAGAGATCACAAGTAGGCAGAGAGGCAGGCAGAAAGAGAGGCGGAAGCAGGCTCCCCACTGAGCAGAGAGCCCGATGAGGGGCTTGATCCCAGGACCCTGAGATCATGACCTGAGCCGAAGGCAGAGGCTTAACCCACTGAGCCACCCAGGTGCCCCTAAAAGACAAAATAATATTTCATAAAAGAAATTATTGGCTTGTATTTACAGTAAATTCCTTAATATTTAAAAGTTGCTGTGTCAATAGAAAATTCATTAATTGGAAATATATTGCACATGATATATATTGATGAATTATCAGATTTAAGTATCTTACAAATCATATGCAGTAAGTTGTATTATTCACATTTTACAGATGAGGAAATTGAGGCTTCTGGAACCTAAATAAGTGAATATTTGGTAAGACCTGAGGAAAGAATTAAAAAATAGATTCTGACTAACTCCAAAATCAGCATTATCAATAATTGTTAAGATTCTCATACAGAGAGAGCTCTGGAATTCTATGGACAGGTCTCAGAGATTACCATGGAGGAAGAGAAACTGAAAAGTGTGGTCAGTCAATTCTCCTCATCCTCTAGCTCAAACTGCTATGTTTTTATAGAGCTACATATCAAGTTATATATATCTAGTTTATCTAATTATCTGCTTATTTTTATCTAGTTATATATATCTAGTTTATCTAGTTATATATCTAATCTAGTTAATTATATATAGTTATATATTTTTATCCATCTTTCTCTACATATAGTTATATATTTCTATCTAGTTATATTTTTTTCTTTTTGTCTGTTATCTATCTATCATGTATCTATCTCTCTATCTTGACAAAGACTCTCCTTGACCAAACTTTACTCAGGTTCCTCTGAATCCTCTTCCTGATTAGGTATAAACCTTTGGACTTCTTTGTCTTTGCATCACTCAATTTCAGCAAAAATTCTGATAAGTCAGTTGTGAGCATTCTCCCACCCTCAGTGTCTTATCACTCGTTCACATCTAATGAAATTCCTCATATCCCATGCTTGGTATCTAATCACTCTGATCTGCCTTCAACAAAAATCCTGTCAAGTCAGTTTAGCCAAAATCTCCCTTAATCTCCCTTACCCCTCAAAATTTCCTCTTAGTAATTTTCCATCCATTGATGTCCACCCTGCTCCCTGGCTATAAATCTCCATTTGTCCACGATACATTTAGAATTGAAGCCAGTTCTTAGAAAACCTGAGTGGCTCAGCTCAAGTCATGATGTCAGAGTCCTAGGATCCAGCCCTGCAGCATGGGGCTGCCTGCTCAGCAGGGAGCCTGCTTCTCTCTCTCCCTCTCTCTGCCTGCCAATCCCCCTGCTCCTGTGCTCACTCTCTCTCTCTGTCAAATAAATAAAATCTTAAAAAAAAAAAAAATAGAATTGAGACCAGGTCTATACTGAGGTCTCTTGTCCCCTACTGCAAAATTTCCTGTATAAAACTTCTTCCTACCAGTTTACCTATTGTCACACTCTGGTTTTCTTTAATAGTCTCCACTTAAGAAGTCATAGGAGGAAAGCACCATAATAGCTAAGACTTTTAATCTATTGCTTATTATACACGGAATATTTCTTAATATAGGGATCCTTAAAAATGATTGTCTTGTATATTAGTTACCTGTTATGCCTCTAGCATTTGATTATTGACTCCAGAGTCAGTAATCTTGGATTTTTTTATAATATAATATTAAGTAATTGAAATTCAAAAAGTGATATACTTTCTATGTGGAAAATGCTTGTGAGATAGCCTTTTGGGAATAAGGGCAGGCAACCAGGTGTGAGAAGCAGTCCATTTGCAAATCAGGCTTAGCCATTGGGGTTGTTAACATAACAGATTATTAGAGCTTTGAACATCTGCTTGTTAAATGATAGCCTTTATTACTGATTCCCTTGGAAAATACCTTTTACAAGTGACTGCTACTTTTATGGCTTTGCTATTATGTGGTAAACATATTACTAAGAATTCCGTAAGCCATTAAGAACTGTAACACAATATGACTGAATTACTATTGAGCATTTTAGTTTAATTTGAAGATAATTTGCTTTCTAATTTATATTACATTTTACTCTTAAGATCATCACTTACAATTATGAACAACCTAAATTGAAGAATATAACTTATGCATAGGCTTTTTATGTAAGATCATAGTCAGTTTGATGTAGTTCTATATTAGCCCAGAAAGTCAACATAAGACTTGTTGTCCATTAATGAATTCTTTGTATTATGTACATCCTTAGTCAGTGAAGAATATTCTATGATGGAAAATTTGAGGGAGGAGTACAAGCTGTAAATTTTGTCAGATTTTCTTCAGGGACTTAACTCTCTTATTTATATGTACTATATAAGTGTCATAAATTGGTAAGACAGTCAAACTGTATAACTTGCTGAATAGATTTCAAAATGGCAGATACCCATTCAAAAGAACAAAACAGCATGTGCACCACTGAAAAATTACTTGTTTTCTCTCTTAACCAACTCACACCAGGTAAGCAAATAATTCTTTAATATTCTTCACATTGTAGACCGTCAATGGCTCTAAATTATTTTTGTCATCTCTGTTTACACTAACATAACTTAAGTCATTTCTTCATGCTCTGAACTGCCACAAAGACAAGTTAAAAAAAATCAGATTTCTTTAGCTAGGATGATACTCATTGGGACATAAGTTGTAAAACAGTAACTCAAGACTAACGTAGTGAATCTTCTCATTTAAAGTCTGAATTGGAGGATAAACCAAGGATTCAAAGTGTCTTAATATGGCTGATAGTTATCCAACAATGGTAACTAAATTCTGATCTCTAATACTATGAGACTATCAATGATTTAAAAAAATAAAATTGATCTGTTTTCTGGTTTATCATAAGACTTTAAATTCCTTTGAAAATTAAATGAATTCCACCAGTACTACATTGCTTTTGACAAGTACTTTTTTAGTCATTTATACATATTATCTCATTTAATAAATTGGGTGGTATCTATTCATATCTCTATTTTGTAGATTAAGAAAATGTTTCTCATTGCTCGAGATATTTACCTCATAGACACCACACACCAAAAACAAGAAAACTCCAAATGACTTCAAGAAACACAAATTTAACTGTACTGTTTTGGATCACAGAAGTTCCTAGATATCTCATTGTCTCTCTGTTCCTCTTGAATTTTCATGGTAAACGGAAGCATGGTACAATGTTAAATTGGATGCTTTAGACTGAGATTATATGGGTTTCAAACCTTGTCTTTCTACATAGTAGAAGTGTAACTCTAATACAGTGATGTAATTATTCGATGCCTACATTTCTATATAAGTGAAATGGAAGAAACAATTCCTATCAAGTAACACTTGTTGTAAGGACTCAATAAGTTCATAGAATTCACACAGTTAAAGCACTTAAATCCAAATAAATTATAATTGGAAATAATTGAAAACCTGATTAATTTATTTTGCTCAAAATTAGTCAGAGGTGGACAATAATGCTGTCAAAGAACCATTCTTTTAACTTTTTTTGCTCTATCATTCTTTGCATGTGACTTCTATTATTATTATTGTAAGAGAAACACTGCCCATGGTTAAGCATGTTTTCATATCTTGCTTTCTACACTGAAAGAAGAAAGGAAGCTAAGGAACAAAGGGAAATTTAGAAAGGACTGAAGTTTATATTTCAACAGTAAGAACAAATGTAAATGAGTGGCTTAGCTGCAGATGAGTTGGGTAATATTTTAGATTTATAGCTTCTACGAGAAAGAAAGGCAAATGAGTAAGTGGTGTTCAGACTGAGTATTGATTAAGTCAGTCAACAAAATATGCTACAGGTATAAAGTAAGAATGCAATAAATGTTAGCAAATAGAGTCACGTCTTCTCCTTGAATGACTCTTTGTATTATTACTAAGCTTACTCATCAGTACTTAACCCAGAGTCTATCTGAAATTTTATCCAATTATCAGCTCAGGTTTTCCTGATCCCAATCTAATATTTTTACATGTGACAAAGAATAGTAATATCTTTATTAGTCTTGCAAAAAAGTAGTTTCTTGAAATGTAACTTATAGATTTAATTGTGCAAAATACTTTATGTTAGATAGATGCTTAACTAAAATCTATGCATTCTCAACAATAAATAATTCATATATCTGAAAAGCATTATGAGTAATTAGTGGTATTGGAAGAATCTGACATATTTTAAGATCTAGTTTAATATGTAGAGGGAAATTTGCACTTTATTTCATTAGTTTTATAATCATGAAAGAATCAATATTACTCTCTTAATTGATATATATATATATATATAATTTTCTTAAATGGTTAATGACCGGATGTTTGCTAATATTTATTGAGTATTTCTAATATTCCAGTTCTTCTTTCCAATGATATCACTAGAAAAAAAATCTGGCATATTACAAATACTCAATAAATATTAGTAACCTTGTATTTTAATAACTAAGAAAATGACATGTATTGGGTATGAAAATGATAATATATGTTATACATATTTATATCTATATGCATATATATAATGTATACATTTAATCTTCCTAACAGCTGTATGGATACATAAAATTATTATAACCATTTTAAATCTATAATTCATCCAAGGTAACACATCTAAAAAGTGACAGATCCAATTTTAAAACCAGAGGGTCTACCATTATGGCTACTCTTTAAAATGCTATGCTTTATGGGGTCCTATAATGTAGGAATATTTTTCTTTTAAATGTAAATGGTTGCATATAGAATAGGCTCTAAATCTTGTCCATTTCTAACATTTTATTGCAGGTTTTTTGAGAAGGCAATTATGTTAAATCTAAGCTTCATGAGGTTTAACCAAATATTTGCTCCATAGCTTCTCTTGTTAATTGTTTTTCTCTAGTTTGTAGTGGTCATGTAAAGGAAAATACAATACAATTTAGATAATATAGATAAAAGTAGAAATATTTATCTCTAAGAGAATGTATAATAAAAGAAACTTTTGGAAGTCTACTCATTTGTTTCCATTTCTATTATAGACAAAAATTATGAGATGAAAATAATGTTTTGGGGCATTTCAATGTAATAATGATTAACAGCAGATTTTGCATATAGATGCATGTGAGTGTGTTGGTAGGGAGAGTGGGCATATGAGGCGTTTGTGATTTATGATATAACAACATATGTATTAAAGACACAGAGAAAAATAAAAATTAATAGTTTTAATGGGAAGCCAGAAAGATAGTCATTGATGATATGAACTAATGGCTAAGCTAGAGAAACAAACAGAGCTATAATTCATAGGAATTACGACTGAGTCTAGTTATTAACTATCCAATTTCCATTGCCATATTCTTTCTTACCAACGGAAACTCAATTTTATTTGGTGTTTAATTATACTCAGAAACATAGCATATGTATATTGAACAAAGCTGAGGTTTTGTTAGTTAAAAGAAAGGATAGGGTATTTATTGAATGGTTAACAATTTCTGTCTCTGTAAGTTTACACTAAAATTAAAACTAAAGAATATAAAACATCAGAGTCTGTGCATCTGTAAGGTACTGAAGAAATGTGAAAAGAACTTCAAATTGGTTTCCATGATAATATTATTGATGACAATACTAGTACATCCAGCAACTGGGGGGTTTTGTGGTGGAGAAAAAAGAGAAACAGGTGTGAAACAACTGAGGTTATGTAATAACTTTGTAAGACTGAATTTGAATGGGAAATACAAGTACAGGGTGTACTTGAACCCATCATGGTCTTGTCTTATCCTAACAGATAAGACAGAGAGCCTATCTCTCTTCACTGAAAAAGTCTAGAAATAAAGGCCATTCAACACTAAAAGCATCCTTAGTCTTCAGATCGTGATGGTATCTAAATATCATTTCCACAAAAGGAAACCAGAGATTCTCAGAAAATATCTGATTCTAAGTCTACAGCAGCAAATACACAAGATGACCTTGGGGTAATTTGTCATACAAGACATCAGGCAAGCTACAAAAGACCACTAAGGATGTTTCAAAAAGACTTAGTAGCTAACTGAAGAGCCTTCCATGGCTAAGGTACACACAACTTTACAATTTTAATGTCAAATAGGAAGAACCCAGAGGATATTTAAGGCAGTGAAAATTCTGTGTATGATAGTATAATGGTAAATACATGTCATTATACATTTGTCCCAATGTCTACAATGTATAACATCAAGAGTGAACTCTACTGTAAACTATGGACTCTAGATGATAATGTCCTGTCAAAATAGATTCACCAATTGTAACAAACGTACTACTTTTGTGGTGATGTTGGTAATGGGAGGGGCTATGCATATGTAGTGGCTAAGCATATATGGGGAATATCTATACCTTCCTCAATTTTGCTATGAACCTAAAGCTATTCATAAAAAAACCTTTAAAAACAAAAGTAGCAACTGCAATGGAGTAAAATAGTTTAAATATACAAGGCAATAATATACTAAATATAGGGTAAGAGAAACCAAAACCCATTGGTCATTTTCAGGGAACTCTTAAATCAGAGGTTGGAAGCTATGACCCCTTGCTCTAAACTTTACCAAAGCCTAATTTTGTAAATAAAATTTTATTGAAACACAGCACACTCATTTGTTTACATATTGTCCAGGGCCATGTTCTCTTTATTACAGCAGAATTGAGTCATTGTGACAGAAAACGTACAAATTGAAAAGCCTAAAATATTTACTAACTGACCCTTTGCAAGATAAGCGTGCCGACCCTTTTTCTAAGTAGTCAAGTTATTATTTTGAAAACTAATAAATAAGAAGAAAGAATTGAGTATTTATTTTGCTTTTCCTTTGTAAATAGTAACTCAAACTTACCAAATGTTGGCAAGGGGATATAGTCTTTACAGATGTATTCTAGCTTACAAATAAAAATGTATAAAATCAGAATGCCACCATTTTTCTACTTCTGAAATAATGAGTCAAGTGATATAATGATCATCAGGGCTAACACTATAGAAAAAGAGGCAACCAGACATTTGAAGTTTTTAATAGAATTTAAAGTATCATCTATGCTGTAGCCTTACAAAAAAAAAAAATCAACCCTAAATCTGATCAACACTCCAAATATAATCACCAATTTACAATAAAAGCCTGTTAGAAAAGGAACATCTGAAACTACACCTGGTGGACTCCCTCAGGGATATTGAGAGTATGGAAAACTCTGTAGGAAAAAAAAATCTAGTTTCTAAAACAACTAGGATGTAATATGGGATGGGAACATTGAAACTCATTCTATCAAAAAAAGACAGAGAGAATTTTGTTTTGTTTTGGAGACACATGCTAAAATATGTGTGGATAGGGGCGCCTGGGTGGCTCATTGGGTTAAAGCCTCTGCCTTCAGCTCGGGTCATGATCTCAGGGTCCTGGGATTGAGCCCCACATCGGGCTCTCTGCTCAGTGGGGAGCCTGCTTCCCCCTCTCTCTGCCTGACTCTCTGCCTACTTGTGATCTCTCTCTCTGTCAAATAAATAAATAAATAAAATAAAACAAAAAAAATATGTTTGGATAAAATAAAATGTCTAGAATTTGCTTCAAAATGACTCAGGAAAGAGATAAAGAGGAAAGAGGTATTGACAAAGCAATACTGATGCTCATTGAGGTGGGATGATTACATTTACTTAATGATTTTTTTATATATAATTTTCTCCATTTGAAATTTTCCAAAATTAAAAGTTTAAAAAAAGAGGAGAATAAGAAGAAATTAAGTCACATTGGGGACCTTATAGAAAGGAGCTTATTGAAGAATTGTTGGTCAATATTTTGTATGTGGTCTCTGTAGAACACAGAATTTTACTTTGGATCGAGGGTTGAATCAATAACAAAAGGAAAAAACTGGCCAATGTGCCTGTGAGGGGGTGAAAAAACTTATTTACAAACGTAACCTAGCCAAGTTATATTCAGCATCAGTTCCAAATATCTGTCATTTACCCGACCCATCTGTTTACTTTTTACATCCAATATTCTTCACATGAGAATAAGGCAGAATTTCTATTCTAAAAAGTTGTTGATACATGATTATAAAGTGACTCAGTATGGATGACTTAGAGTATCTTATAGAAATGGAAGCTTGGATTAATTCATAATTGCATTAATTCATACTAATACAAGGCCAAAATACCATTGCCCTAAAAAATATATTTATTTTTCTCTCATGAAATTCAAAGGTGGACAGGCGAAAGATGGTATGGCTGTTCCATCATCATTACTAATGTCCCAAACTCCTTGATCTTCCTGATCATCAAGTAACTACATCAAGTAACTACACACAGTAGGAAGTAGGAGGAATATTTACCAGCCAAAATGTTTCCCAATTTATCAGCCCAAGGTTTATGAGATTTTCTTGATGTCTCAAGCCATCATTTCTATTTCCATTGCTTTGGTTACCCTAATCTCCAAACAGTTGAAAAAAGTGGGAAGGGGTGGTGTGGGTACCTTATTGGCTCTAAAGATTCCACTTGGACAAATATAGAAGTTACCTTATTGAAAAAGAAGAGAATAGATATTGAATAGGCATCTGGACTCTGAGTCACAGTACTCCAGACCACACTGATGTGAGACATCTCCTTTTCTTTTGGTTGCTGCCAGCAAGCACTCTCTAAAATGAAAGAATATAGAACTTTCTACTTGTATATGTTTTTAAGATCAATGTTGATACAATCTATGAGAGATAGAGTCGGTGGTTTTGGAAGTGTAAAGTTATAGAATCCTCTAAAATATTTTAGCATTACCAAGATATAGGAAAAATCATTTTTATTCTAAAGAATATTAATTTGACTTGGCAACTGAGTCTCTCTTAGATAGATATGACACCGTCATAATGCTTCATCAGGAAAAAAATTACCCATGATTTGGAAATGTGTGACAGCAAAAAAGTAACTGCATAGCCTGTCAGTAGTGTGTTGTCAGCGTCTAATGGCCCCTCAGGGAATTAGCTGGTCCTCCAGGGCTGTGCACTTTTGAACGTCTTTGCATGGCCGTGCTATTTAATGATTTTGAAGAGACAGAATTCAAGTAACAGAAAACTGATTACAATGCAAATGTTCCCTGTCCACAGCATGGCAAATGATTCCTGTTCTTGGCAACGCAATTGAAATTTATCTGGTAGAGAATGTGAACTCCTATAACTCAAATCTCACTAGACCTGCTTTTGACATCTGACTGAGTTCCTCATTAATTAATGCATGAAACAAAACCTTTGACAAGTTGTCAGTTTATGTTTGAATAACACTACAATTTTAACTTTTTGAAAATCAGTCTTGAGCAATTTTGGAGATCCCATGAAGATGTTCAAATGAACTCACTTACTAGATCCCAGTCAGGTATGTTGCTGGAGAAGAACCAGTGAACTTTATGAACATACCTTTTCTTTGTTCCCCGGTGAAGCCTGAGTGGCAAAGAACTTCAACTGTAATGGTTCTGTTTTTCTCTAGTACTTTCTTCTTTTCTATGAAATTTTGTAAATAAATACAGAATATTTTTCAAATTATTATTTTCCATGCTTGAACAATTTGAATATTTTACAGTGAAGATATTTCTGTTTTTCTTTTTCCCCAGAAAACACATTTGAATACTGTAAAAGAGTACAAAGTTGACATTTAAAACTGGTTCCATTTACATAACAGTTTTGGAGGGACTAGAAACAAACTTCAAAGAAGAAATTTAAATCCTTTTTGTATATGTCACAATATCCAAAAGATAACCCAACATATCATTAGCTTATGTCTCTATTTCCTTTTAAGGCATGTTATTTTTGTTAGCAATTGGAGGAATTATTTCTTGTACCAGGTATGAAAAAATGCTGAGGACAATATTTTGCAGAGTTTATTTTCAATTACACTTTCTGGCTGCATTATATGTATGGAAATAGGGTTAAGGGTGGACTAAAGAGTTTAATTTTTCTATTTGTGGCTGCATGTTTCAGACTAGTAAAGGTCTGATGTGAACTAGTGATTTTAAAAGAAAAAATTTAAAAACTTTAAGAAAACAAACTCTGCAATGAAATCTTTAACAGTAGCTAAATTCTGAATATTTTATTTACATTCACTCGTACATCTTAAACCACATTATCATAAGTAATTCACGGACCTTTTCTAAAATATGAAGGAGTTATAAAGCAATTTTTTACATTTGAACAAAATAAAAGAAAATGTATTCTTAAAAGTAACATGTTTTATTTTACCAGTGATTTCTATACAAATATTAAATAAGATTATATATAATTCAGGGCACTGTAATAATTTTGTTTTCATCTTCTCAAAGAAGAAACTTTTGTGCCATAGTCAATAATTCTAACATATCTTTTTTCTCTCATATTTGTTATTCACATTATATTCCTAGCTTATTTACCTAGTATGAGAACAGAGTTAAGCTACATAGGATGTACAGGATATGTTCTGTTTACCTCTCCGGATCTATTTTCTACTGTTCTCCACTGTCCTCTCTGATGAGGGGCTAATCTGTGGACCAAAAAAGATGCTCCCTTGACCTCCCTGACATACCTAGGTGGGTTCAGCCAATGGGTGACCCAGCAGGAGACTAAAGTCACAGAGTGATTTGAGGTATTTATTCCTTTAGTTCCCATCATGCACAAGTAGGCATGTTCATCAGATGGCACTGTTTCATTTTAATTGGGCTTTTCTGTAGGATTCTGTCTTTTGAAGTATGGTGACCACTCCGCTCTTGTCATTTTCACCTGCAGTGGCAACTGCTCTGTTGTTCCTAGCACTACAGGTATGTAATATCCTTCGGGGTTTCCTTAGGCCCTACTTACACATTTACATGTGGTTCATTTATTAAATTATTCTTAAAGTACTTGTATTTCAGAGTGACATCTGTTTCTTGCCACACTTGATAAAGAAACAAAGAAAAAGGCATCTCTATTAACAGCCTGAATATCTGAGGCAAGGTTCATTTATCCATTTCTAGTCTATGAATATTTAGCGAGAATTTGTGAAGCAACTAAAAATGAGCAAGGATGTAGGGGTAGAAGGTAGAAAAGCAAAATAGTGTCCAGTACATACTTATCAGAGCTTGTAGCAAGGTTGGTAAACAAAGAAATGAATAAATAAAATAATATACATACACAGAAGTGTTGATATTTCATTCCCATTATGGCATTACTCTCTTATCATGCTTTTACTTTATCTTGCTCAAAAGGGAAATAAAAGAGAAAAGGTTTTAAAATAAGAACATCTATAAATAAAGGAGATTTTAAAAATAGCTTGTTCCTACTAATAGGTAAATGAGTGGGATTATAAGTAAGTGAAGCACTAAAAATATTTATTTATACGTTTAGGAAAAATGTTTCTTTATAGATTATGAGAATTTAAAAATTTGGCATTCATTTTTGATTTTAAAATATTCAATCTTATTTATTTTTTTATTTTTTTAAGATTTTATTTATTTATTTGACAGAGAGAGAGAGAGAGAGAGATCACAAGCAGGCAGAGAGGCAGGCAGAGAGAGAGAGGGGAAAGCCGGCTCCCTGATGAGCAGAGAGGCCAATGTGGGGCTCGATCCCAGGACCCTGAGAGATTCTGACCTGTGCCAAAGGCAGAGGCTTTAACCCACAGAGCCACACAGGCACCCAAAATATTCAGTTTTAAAGGATGATAGAAACTCAGTAGGATTAAAAACTATTCTGACTAGGGCTAATAATATACTGAATAATAACACATTTGTTGCATTTTTTTCTATGGTCAGAAACAAGAAATAACACTTATTTCTTCTATTATTTGACATTGTACTAATATATGCACTAAGGTATTAATACTATTATTACTAATTATCAGAAAAACTAAGATTAACTTACCAATTAGATAGGGAAAAGAAATAAGAATATGAAAAATAAAAATGAAGAGATAATACTACATACATATTACATGACTATAAATTGAGAAAAGATAAGAAAACCAGCTAAAAATCCTTAAAATATGCTGTCATTTGGGATACAGAGTAGAATATTAACTCAGAAATCAATAATTGTCAAACATAAACCCTATAGAAAATACAGTGGAAAAGATGCAACAAAGATAAAATTCCTAGGAATATGTAATAAGAAATGTGAAGAGCCATAATAAAACTTTAAAACTATCTAGATGGCACATAAAAAATGGAACAAATGCAAATAGGAAAAAAAAATCAACAACCTTCTATAAGTGGATTAATAAATGCAGGATGATCCCAGTTAGTATACTATTTGTTAACTACATAAATTAATACCGAATTCATATGAAATTTTTTAAATTAAAATTCTGGAAAAGAAAAGCAATGGGAGGATCTTTTTCTAACACATTTAACACAACATATAAACTTAAGTTGTGAAAACTATGTAGAGACAGGTCAATGCGATAGAATAAAAAAATTTAGACAATGACTCTAATACAAGATTTTAAGTAAATCTGTTGTGGACAGATGTACATTCAACAATATATTTGAAACAACTGTTTTGAGGTTTGCGGGTAAAACAAGCTGAGTTCACAGTTGCACAAAGATGAATTCCAAACATGGTAATAATTTATACATAAGAATTCATAAATTAGGAGAGGAAAGGTGATAAATTCCTTTCATAAACTCAGAGATTGGAAGGTTTTTCTACATTTGACACAAATATTCAGAAGCCATGAAAAAGACTGATAAATATAAAGATGTGGACATCAAAGCTACTATGTGACAGAAAAAAAAAAGACACACACACATGCACAGTGAAAAGATAAAGACCAACTGGGAAAATAATATGATTAATATCACATTCAAGTACTTAAAATGTATAAAGAAAATTTACATGGAAGTAAAAAAAAAAAAACAATAAAATAGCATAGGCAAACCTAAAAGCTTAATAATCCATAATACAGTAAAGTTATGTGCAGAGCCAGTAAAGTTCCTTCTTGCAAGATGTTGACTCATATTGTAGCCTATGTGAATGGCTATTTACTATGTAACTCCAGCTGTGCAGCAGAAAGGTCTTTGAGGGCTGGAGTGGTTGAAGGAATGGGGACAGGGGACGGGCATTCATACATTATTATGGAAGCATAAAGTGATGCAACAATGAAGAAAGGCAACTTTACAGTTTCCAGAAAAATGTAATATGCATGCATCTTTGTACCAGCAATTCTTCTGGAGTTCCGTGTTCATATACACTAGAGAATATGCAAGATAGCTTATGTACAAGTTTTTTATTGTAGCATTATCTCTAATAGCAAAAGGTTAATGTTAAGTAATTTATCAGATTTCCTACAAGGAGATACTAATCAGCCACAAATAAAGAGAGCAAAAACTTCTCTTTCCTGATAGGAAAATATATCCCAATATATTATTAAGTGAGAAAAAAAGCAGAAAAATGAATGTAGTATGCTACCATTTGTGTAAAATGGAGGGGGTGAGAATATATATAATCTGCACTGGCTCATACATTTACATACACAGAAAAAAAAGGTAAATAATACTGGTTGACCTATTGAGTGGAAGTGCTAACCAAGCAGAATGGGATCAAGGTGGGAAAGGTGTCTTAGTCAGTTTGGGTGGTTATAACAAAATATCACAGACTGGTGGCTTAAAAAACAACCTCTCACAGTACTGGACTGCCCTGCTTCCCTTTCCTCTCATAAGGGCACCGATCCCATGACAGGCACTGTACCCCTATTACATCATCTAAATCCAATCATCTCCCAAAGGCTCCACTTCAAAGCATCACCATGTTGGGGATTAGGACTTCAACAAAAGAATTCTGGGGGACATAAACTTTCAGTCCCTAGTGGAAGGTACCTTTTCACTGGGCCCCTTTTAACAGTTTTGATGTTTGAAATTTGTGAATGTTTATCACTTATTCAAAACTTTAACATGCATTCTCCAAAAGTAATAGAGGTAAAAATCAAAACCTGATGAATACATGACAGAGAAGAGAAGCAAGAATTTAAAGACCTGTCAATGATGTACCCATTCTTTTGTAAACTAATATTCCTATTGAACTTGCTACTGCTTTTAGCCATCATTCAAAAGGATTAGATTTGGTTTGCAAATAGACATTTTCTCCTTCAAATCTTCATATTTTGCAGAAAAAACTGAGATTCCTTTTATTAAGAACTTACATTATCCTAGGATTTGTATTTAAATGATTTCATAAATTATGAAAGATATGTAAGATTGCAAAGATGCAGATATGAAGAAAATGCAAATGATGAGTGAATTATAAAAGAAAACACTCCCTCAGAAAACATCTTCCTGAAGGTAACAGGCTGTTGTGTTCTCCGTGAGCTGGAAACTCCAGATGGCCAAGCATTCTGGAGAGGGTAGGTAGTGATGAAGAGTAGGAAGTGATAGAGTGTGTTATTTTGAGGGGTTTGAACTGAGGGAAGCAGTGAATCATTTGGCCCCATGGCATTCTTTCTGCATATATGAGCGTAAGTACTTCTGTCTGCCACGAACATGAAGAAAAGAGATAGAATATTACTAACTAATGTTAGATATAGCAACTCACTGGGATTTTCTTCTCTTCTAAAATGGGGAATGCACTGGAATATGTATGACAGATGAACTTGAAAGTTGACAATGGAAAAAAATAAAGTTTAAGAGTAAATAATTCAAGAAAAGAATATCTGAGCTAGGAGACAGCAAGTATGTGAAGTAATTTCTGAGACGCATATTGGAATCCCAGTCTTCTAATACCCAAGCAAGAGTGGTTAGTTTATAAACATAAAAATCTACTTAAGCCAACAAATTCTGAAACGTTTGAAATAATTCCCTCCATAGTCATAGACTCTAACATCATATGAACTAAGTCCATTGCCAGCAAAATTTCAGGAGAATTTATATGTGGAATTTTACTATGGATGTCAAACAATGTTTTGATTCAAGCTTTGCTCAAAGTGAGCAGATTTCACTAAACAATTTATTAGCCAAATGTTCTCATTTTGTTGTCAATATCATCCTCCTTCCAACACAAAACAACAACTTCCAAAGACAGGCAGAGGATAAAGGACACATAACATCAAGAATGAATCCATCTGCAGGTAGAGCATTTATTCTTAACAGAATCCTTCCAAATTTGCCCTTGAAAAGTCTTGCTATTTTACAACCTTCAGAAAATTCCAGTAAACAAAGAAAATCTAGGGGTTTTTTAAGACATTTTTTTCCCACTGAAACTATTTTTCTACGTCTATAAATGGGAGAGCAGGCAAACCTATTTCAAATTTTATGATTCGATAGAACTCTTCCCCTATGTTGTGTGTAGACTAAGAATTCTGACATGGTTGAAAAAATGTACACACCCCTGCTGATGGATCTAGGTTTGTCATCACTGTTACTTTTCTCACATGCCACATATAATCCTCTAACACACTAAGAATAGAGCACAAGAACATATGCACTGTGCCTCAAACCCTCTCAATTTCTACCTTTGGTTATAATGCTCTTCCCCCAGTAGATACACAATTGACTCTGTTTCCTTGAGGTTGCTGACCACACGTCATCATATCAGAGTTCCTTCCTCAATGATCTGTAGATAACTGCTTAATCTCTAGTGTCTTTAGACTCCTTGACTTCTAGCCTCCTCCCTTCCTTCCTCACTCTGTTCTATGTCCCCCAATCTCTCATCCTATTTACCTTTCTTCTGCTTTCCTACCTCCTTTCCCAGAAAATACAGGATAAAAGTGAGACAACAAAGTGAGACACTAGTTGGGCACCAGAACTTAAGCCCCGGGAATAAAGATATAATCGGGAGATGTTGGGGTTTCTCTAGTCATTTGGATTTGGGGTTTTTAGGCAATTCTACACAAATTTCAAGTTCAGTGAAGACTCCATTTATGTATAAATAGCAGTTATAAAACACTGGACTTTTAGATCCAGTTTTACACCTGAGATATAACCTTGTATTCTGCCTTTCTTTTTCTGCCCAATTGGAGTGCCCCGCATCTGAGAGCTCACCCCACTTCTCTCTCTGTCTCCAGCCACTTTCTTGTTTTATCTTTTCTTTATATCTCTACATTCCCCCTTCTGCTTTAGAACTACTCAGAACCTCGTAGGTAGATTGAAATAAATTGTGCTTTCTGATAGTCAGTCTTTGATAGTGTTTCAAGCAGATGAGGTTATAGAAAATGCCTATGATTGTAAAGCCTACATGAAAGAACCTCCCAGAAATTGTAAACAAGCTGTTCACCTTGGTCAGACATTGTGTTTCTGGGCTTTTGGCAAACTGATGAGAAATTATGCATGGCTTAAAAAAATCACAACCATTAGAAAGAACTGCTGTCTTTCTTAAGATAACAAGAAGAAAGACTACTTTATTATCTGGATGATAAGTATTCTATAGAATAAAGGCATATTCTTTATGGGATTTCTGGCTTTGATTGACATGTTGACTATTCTTTTAAGCCACGAACAAGAAATGAAGGTCTCTTTATTTGTTTTCAAGTCTTTTCTGGATTTATTTTCTTTTTCTTCCTTTCTTTTTGTTTTCTTTTGTTTTATGGCAATATAGGTAGAAGTTAAGCTCCTGTAGATGAGACTGGGGTGGGCGGAGATGAGTAAGAGGATAAATCTCTGGATTCTTTTATAGTGCAGCTGAGTTTACAATTATACCCCCCCCCCACTGATAATTTATCAACCACTTACACAAATGTTTTACTTTAATAGAGTAGTGCTTTGTGGTGAGTCAGGCAAAATATAACTACAAAATACTTTCATTTTTCTTAATTCAGGTAAGTTTAGTAAAAAGTTGATGTAATCATTTCAAAGTGACAGAATGTGACCATAATTTCTTCTGCCAAAGAAAGGAATCATTTTGAGGATCACCACCTACCACATGCTCCATGTCACTTCTTAAGAAAGATACATCATATGGTTTCATTCATATGTGGAACATAAGGAATAGGGCAGAGGACCACAGGGAAAGGGAGGGAAAACTGAATGGGAAGAAATCAGAGAGGGAGACAAACCATGAGAGGCTCTGGACTCTGGGAAACAAACTGCGGATTACAGAAGGGAGAGGGGTAGGGGGATAGGGTAACCGGATGACAGGTATTAAGGAGGGCACGTGTGGTGATGAGTCCTGGGTGTTATAGGCCACTAACGAATCATGGAACACTACATCAAAAACTAATGATGTACTTACTACATGCTGGCTAATTGAACATAATAATAAAAAAATAATTAAAAAAATAAATAAATTAAAAAAAGGAAAGATATAACTTCCTGACAAAGAATTTTTATAGAAACAACCTTTTCAAGCACTCTAAAAGAATTATCTCTATGCCTTACTTTGGGTAATTACACCATCTAAATAATGTATCATATTATTACCTAAATCAAATATAATATGCAAAAATACGGAACTCATAACATGTAAGAGAATATATAGCAGATTAGTGTTGATGTTTTATGTCAACTACCAACTGTTTTAAAATAGCACCTACTAAATAGTTTTATCTTTAAACCTTCTATGGCCAATAGAAAAGAAATTTTGCCACAAAATCTATTCCATTGACTTGCTAAAAGGAAAATTCAATTTAAGCAAAAGAATGTATTTAAAGGCATAATGCCCTTTTTCTGAAATCTGTATAATGTAATGCCACTAAGGTAGGCAATATTTAGTACTGAAGAGTCTATATTTAAGCTGTGCCTTTACAAGCATCTGGCTCAGCTGAGAAGCAATGTGTGATTGGGAGAAAAGAAGAGATGTGTTACAGAAGAATTATTTTGAAAAGGCTGAATGTGAATTCATTGTGAAGGAAAATATAAGGTAGAGAAAGGTCTTTGGTTAATCAGCTACATTAAAAGATTAGCTGTAATTCTAATCTTACTGAATTCCTAGCTTTCTTTACAAGTCTGTTTGTTCTTCAGACCATATCTCATGTGCCACAGTTTACTGAATTACTCTTTTTGAAAATGTATCTACCTTGCTTGATCTTTCAAGCATATTGAAGGTGCTTGGGCAAAGCTATTATACACTTGTTTTTCTGCCTCCTAATGCTTCCTGAAGAAAGGCATCAGGTTCCCCACTACCTATCAATGCCATGGTGCCTAATAAAGTGTCACTCTGGAGATGTGGGATTAATTGATTTAATTAGAATCCACTTAAAATGTAAAATATTTATTTATGCCAATGAGCTTTGGAAACCTCACAATTAATTCCAGATTTTTATGATAAATATTTTAAATTGTTCTTCATGGACTCCTCTTATGTAAGTTTATCAATTATCAGAAATATGTTTAATAGGTAGGAACATACCATTTTTATGCTTTGTAATGTTGAAAAGTATAACTCTTAATTACTAGCATTAAATAGTTTTTGAAGTAGATATAAAATATGTCTTAGTGATTTTTTTCTAATGCACAAATCCTTTTATGTGAATTAGCCCTCCTGATAATCAAGAGTCTAAAATAGGCATAAAAACATAGATATAATATATGAAGAAATATAAGTTTCGGAGAACTTGTAGATGGCTTTCTAAAATTGGCTGGGGCATCTAAATAAAGAAAGCAATTCATAGAAAATAAATTCTCCCTATCTACCCACATGGGCCAATCAAATTGAAGACTCAAGTAGACATTGTGAAGTCAATTTCAAAGAAGTAAGTGGAGGCACCAGTCCACCAACTTCATCAATTCTCCCAATTTCAGTACCCAATGCAGACTTAGTCTCACAAGCTGGGCATTGGCCCTGGGATCTAAGTGGCCATAAAGGCGATTAATAACCCTTCTCAGAAAACGAATTGTCAGGGTTCCACTTTTAGTCACTTGTTTCAAAAGGTATAATTAAGAACCTCGTTAGATCAGAAAGCTCCATGGAATAAGCAAGATATGCATCACAGTATCACACTCATGGTCTATTCTCTGCTTCACATTGCTGTTTTCAAATATTTATTTGTCCAAAGCCTGTCTAAAGCCAAGAATTGCAGGTTTGTTCATCATTCTCTTACTCTTTCTCTCTAATAAGCATCTGGAAGGGAGTGCTAAACTGGAACTCTAGAGACCTGTTTGTTGTTTTTTTGCCTCTTTTATTAATTAGCTCTGTTATTTTGGGTAGTTTGCTTATTTTCTCTCCTTTAAGCCCACTTCCCTTATATGTAAAATTAATGATATGAAATTGATAAATCTCTAGAATCTCTTCGATATGTCCAAATCTTTAAGATAAGAGTATAATAAGCAAATGTAAAAATGTTAGGAAAAGTTATAGTAAATGATCCAAGCCATGACTCTAAGCAATGTCTTAACTCAAGGCGTTGCTAAAGCATCAATTTAGAGAGTAAATGTAAGCATCCAATTTTAGGGGCCTAATGTAATTTGAGTAAAATGATAGAGCCACTGATTGAACACCATTACTAAATTAGCTTGTTCTTAACTTCCAGCATAGCATTCTATTAAATTACACACTTAATAACTGTACACTTAAAAACATGTTCCTAAAAAGAATTCTCATACAATTTAGTTACAGACCACATTTTAAACCATATAGCTCAACATTCCTTAACATACATGGTATGCTTTAGCCTGGCTAAACTATTACCATTACACACAGACAGCGGGGTGCCTCATTCTCCTCTGGTGGTCCACCCCCTTCATCTACTCGATGTGTCCTCTATTAACCATATTCCCCAAAAAGACCCCTCAGGTATTAACTCAAATCTTACCCACCACGGAAAGATCACTACAACTACAAATGGTTTTTCTCCTTCTACTGAATCATCTTAATGACCAAATGAGACGGTTTTCCCTGTATAAGTTGTTTAAAACACAGTTTAAGTAATTTTCAGCTCAATCTATTTTTGCCCCAAATGTTAATTCATTTGAAATTGATCAAATAATATATGAATGCATGTTTTTTTAAATAAAATCAAATATGCAAGGTATAATACAAACCCACCCCTGCACCAACCCTTTGCACTCATCTACCATGTGTGCTCACCCTGCTGTCGAGATGGCCTTTTGAAAGGTCATTAAAAAGACAGCTTTGAATGCTTCCTTCTGGACTATTTCCACACATTTATGGTGCATATCTGTGTGGGTGTTGAGTATAGAATTTGTTCTTCATAAAAATGAGAGGATGTAAGAACTTTATGAAAAAAAGAAAACGTGGAGAAAGAGTGAAGATAAAAGGGAATACAAAACATTTTTATACACACTAATTAATTGAGTCTTCACAACAGCCCTGGGAGACACATATTATTATTCTCAGTGAACACAAGAGGCAAATGAAATTCAGAATAGGAGATGTCCTCAAGGTACTTATTAGCAAAATGCAGAGCTGGAATTCAACCAAATTCTATTTGATTCCAACATTTCAAACTTAGCTGTTACATGATGCTACTTCTCAGTGTCTTCTTTGGGGTTATTGGTTTTTGTTTTTTGCTTTTTTTTTGACAACAAGCTGTTTTTTCTAGATACACAAGCATACACACACACACACACACACACACACACTATATGCATACACATATACACTTACACATGTACACACATGCATATGAATGTTAGTAAACATGGAAAATGGAAATTTTATTTTTATAGAGATAAAGATGAATAATGATGATTACTTCTTGAGATTATCCATTAAAACAATGTCTAAGGAAAGAGTTTTCCTTTCAATATGTCAAAATTCCACTAGTATAAGCAAATTAGATAAATACCCATTCATATTTGTGAATAATTTTTGGCACAGTAAATCACAATAAACTAATAACTAGACAATATAATATTGTAAGGTGAGTGTAGATAATGCATTCAAATTCGTTTGGTATTTTGGCATTTTTAGAGTTTTGAGTATTTGGTCCGAGGAGAGAGTTTCAGTTGCAGCTGTTAATTACTACTAGCTACCGTTATAAGGAGGTAAAAAACAAGCTGATTTTCACGTTTCCAGCCACAATTGTGATCGTTCACATTCAGGATCTCCCTTTGGTCAATCTTTTCTGGCCCTACCTCGCAGATCAAGCATTCAAACCATTCCTTGGCACTTTCTTGGTGAGATATTGTCTTGGAGAGACAAGGAATTCAAACCATTCCTTGGCACTGCCTTGGAGAGATATTCCTTAATGAAAAGCAGCAGCTAATCTTTTAGAGATGGAAATTAGATCTCTCTCATGGAGCCTGACACTACAGTCCATCACTAAGAAGGGAAAATCCAGTCCACTGCAGGCTTATAGCTCCAGAGTTCCTTTCACATTGTGTTCTAATCATTAACAAACAGAACACATCTCCATTTGATTAGCTCCTTTCTATGTTTCTTAATGAAGTAGCCTTTTATCATGTGTGAGGCCTGTCTGAATGGTTTCAGTAATGTTCCAGATTTTGTGAAAATAATGTTCTCACACTACCTAGAAAAAAGACAAACATGAATATTTAAAACAGATGAGTTAAAAGCATATACTTTCATTAATTTAATCAAAGATGTTTCTTCCACCTAATACATACATTAATGACTCTGACAGCAGGGGAAACAGAATAAAAATAAAAAAAAGAAAGCTAGAGGAAAAGGATCTTCCAGAAAAATTTGGTTATACAATATAAATTTAAAGATAATTTCAACATATCTAAAATATACCTACCTGATGTTGTCCTACATAGTTTCAAGAATTATTAGAAACTCCAAATAATTTATATTTTATAAATAAAATTAAATGAAATATTAGAATACTTAAAAACACACTATCTATATGATTAATAAAAACTTTGAGTCACCATCATTATTGTTCTTACTTCATAATCATTTGCTGCTGACAGAAAACAGTAAGAGTTATTTCAGCTGTTGTAATCAAAACTGTATGATAGTGGCACAAAAATAGGCGCATAGATCAATGGAACCGAATAGAGAGCTCAGAAATAAACCCACATGAAAAGGTAAATTAATCTGTGACAAAGGAGCCAAGAACATAAAACGAGGAAAAGACAGTTTCTTTGACAAACAGTACTGGGGAAAGTGAACTTCTAGATGCAAAATAATGAAACTGTATCGATTTTTTACATCATACACAAAAACTAACTCAAATGGATTAAATACCTAAATATGAGACCAGAAACCATAAAAATCTTAAAAGGAATGATAGACAATAAACTCATGGACATGGGCCCTAACAATATTTTTCTGTATAATGTCTCCCCAGGCAAGGGAAATAAAAGCAAAAATAAACGGTTGGAACTACACTAAATGAAACAGCTTTTCAACAGCAACGGAAACCATCAACAAAGTGAAAAGGCAGGTTTACTGAATGGGAGAAGATATTTGCAAATGATATATCTGATAAGAGATTAACATGCCAAATACATAAATACCTCCTACAACTCAAGACCAAGAAAACCCCAAATAATCTGATTAAAAATGTGCTGTGGACCTGAATCGACATTTTTCCAAAGAAGACATACAGATGGCACCAGACACATGAAAAGAGGCTCAACATCACTAATCATGAGGGAAATGCAAATCAAAACCACAATGGCATATCACTTCACATCTGTCACAGTGGCTAGTATCAAAAAGACAAGAAACAAGTGTTAGAGAGGATGTAGAGAAAAAGGAACCCTCATGCACTGTTTGTGGGAATGTAAATTGGGGCAACTACTATGGAAAACAGTATAGGAGTTCCTCAGAAAACTAAAAATAGAAATATGATACAACCCAGGAATTCCACTTCTGAGTATTTACTTGAAGAAAACAAATACACTAATTTGAAAATATATATGCACCCCTATGTTTATTGAAGCATTATTTACAATAACCAAGATATAGAAGCAACTTAAGTACTCCTAGACAGAATAATGGATAAAGAATCTATGGTATACATAAAAAATGGAATATTATTTGGCCATAAAAAAGAATGAAATCTTGCCATTTATTGCAACACAGATGGCATTTTGATAAATGAAATAAGTTATACAGAGATAGACAACATATTATGTGATTTCACTTATATGTGGAATATAAAAAAAAAACAAAGGAACAAGAAAAACCCCTGAACAAACAATAATAACAGTAACAATAGAAACAGATTCATAAATATGAGCAAATTGGTGGTTGACAGAGAGGAGAGGGATTGGGGGGTAGGAGAAATAAGTGAAGGGGATTAAGAGGTACTAACTTCCAGTTATAAAATAACTAAGTCACAGGGATGAAAAGTATACCATAGGGAATACAGTCAATGAAATTATAATAAAAAAGAGTTCTTTTACTGATTAAATGTGTTATACATATTTCTGATGATTGGTCACACTTACATAAATTATGTAATGAGAAGTCTTACTGGATAAAATACTCAGAGTTCAAAATACAAAATATGATTTCTCATAACTAATATATTTGATGCTTAACCTCTTTCTTTTGTGAAATATTTAGTAGATTATGTCTTATTCACTTTCTTCTTTGAAAAGCCCACAATCTGTCATTTGGATAAGGTCTTAGGGAAATGTCCAAAAGGAACAAATGCGTAACATATCAAATGAAGTCCTGTAGGCAATGAATAATTCATATTAAAGTTCAGAGCTTTATTTTTAAAATTCACATATTTATTTGTTGGTTCAAAATGATCTCTTTTTTTCAGTTCAGTGAACCCAAGAATTATTCCAAAAACAATTTAGCACCTTTCTCATCTGTTTCCAATTACAAAGTTCTATTACTAAAAATACTTGATATTTTTTACACACACATATATTTGGAATATGTATACATTCTCCCTCATCTAGCATATGCTTTCCTCACCTGAATATATGAACAGGTGCACTTTACAGAGAAAAATAAGCACACACATTTTTTTATGGCAATAACTCACTTGCCTTCTTTTATTTCACTTCTGCATATGCCTAAATGTAGTAAACGAAACATTGTAGAAAGCAAAACTAGGTAGGCTTGTGATTCCCCAACTGTTTGACCATATTGGTGCCAGGGCTTCTTTGACATGACCATACAATTAATTAACTAATTATTACTGATACATGCTCCTTCTCTTCACCGTTGGAATAACTGGAACACGAAAACACAGAAACTAAACTAAAACAGAGAGGAAGTATATGCCTTATTATTTTGTGATAGATTTGGAAAACCCCTATCTCACTCGGCTCACATCTTAAGCACCTGTTAGTAATCCATTCACTAACTTCACTTTCTGAATGATGTTTCCCCTGGTCACTTAATATATAAAGTTACCATTCTACCACTCCAGTCCCTGTATCTTGTTTTTCTTGTTCTGTTTTCCCTAGCACTCACTGACATTCTAATATCCTATCAGAGCAAAGTTCTGTTTAGTACATTGATAAATCCCAGCATCTAGAACAGTGCCTGACAGTGTAGCCTGTTGTTAGTTTTTGTTGAATCTTCCTTTTGAGAAAGCTGAGGTCTGGAGAGGTTAGCTTATTTACCCAGGGTGATACAACTGGGAAGATGTTGCCTGGTTCCAAAGTTTCAGCCTCTACACCAGAGCATACTTTTTACTTGTGAAGGTAAAGCTTCACTTGCTTAAACAGACTGGCATTCCCCTGCATCAACTCCCCGGTGAGGCAAACTTAATGTTGCAGAATCATGGCACAATACTAAGAGCAGGATGACTGGAAGAATGAGCACTAGCTTTGAGGAGAATCAATTCTGATGTAAGTGTATCTCTTAAGAGAATAAACTGAGGTAAGTTTTCTTGGAAGTCTATCATTGGTGTATTGAATGTATTTTGCAACTGATGTGGATCATTTTTTAAACAGCCCTCCCTGTTGTGTGCTGATCTGTGCACCCCTTGTATCTCAGAATGTGACTAATTATGGACATAACAAAGGTCCTAAGAGGCAAGATAAAATGAGAGCATATGGGTGGGACTCTAATCCAGTATGACTGGTATCCTTTCCAAGAGATCAGAGCACAGACATACACAGACTGAGGGGTGGCTATGTGAGGACACAGAGAGGAGACAGCTGTCTGCAAGCCAGAGAGAGACACCCTTATGAGAAACCAAATCTGCTGACACATTGAACTTGGACTTCCAGCCTCCAAAATTTTAAGGGGAAAAAAATCTATTGTTTAAGTCACACTGTCTATGGTTATTTTGTAATGGCAACCTTAGTGAGCTATCATGAAATAAAGCAAATCGTAATTTCATCCAGAAAAGAAATGCAGAGAGAAAATTTTCTTATTTGGAAACTTGTATGTGTATGTACGTCAGTAGATAAAACTTAAAAAAAAAATTAAAAAGCAGTGAATACTTATTACCATATTAATGTGCGTTTTGAAAGGAAGGAGGGAGAGGTACATGAAGAAAGGCTTCCAGAAAGAGAGAACTCTGCCTGGTTCAGAGAACTTTTTGCACAGACTCCCAGAATTGAGGTAAAATTCTGTGTCCTCTTCTTTAGAATCATGATGCTCTTGTTTATTTCAAACCTACTGTTTAAATACAGGAATGCTTAATGGCACAGGAATTGGAGACATAAGTCACAGCCAAAAATAGTTCAATGAGTTCAAAATCTTTATGAGTTTACTCTCAAAACAAATACATGCAGCGATTTTATGTGTGCATTAAAGTATTTAGAATTTAGGCCAACAAAAGACTTCTGTGGGGGAAATCTATTTTAGCTCTGGTCCAGCTTAAAATTGCCAGTGCATTGTGATGATGAAAAGTTCAACTTTTAAGTGATACTTAAAGTATCACTTGATACTTAAAGTGATACTGTGACTTTTTTAAAAATTTTCTACAGACGGTGCAGCCCTAATTGCTGAATTACCTCCCCCACAGCCACCCACCTTTTATTTTTCACTGTATCTTAATGTTTTTCCCCCAACAAGGAACTTTACCTGTTTTCCATTCCAATACATAAAAATAATTTTCAAGTAAAACTTGCTTTGTTTGTCAAGGGTGCCAGAGTGGCACAGTTGGTTAAGACGTGGAAACTTTTGGTTTCCACCCAGGTCATGATCTCAGGGTCCTGGGATTAAGCCCTGTGTAGGATTCAGTGCTCACCAGGGAATCTGCTTGGGATTCTCCCTCTCCCTCTGCACCCCGTGACTGAAAATAAGTAAATAAATCTTAAGAAAAAAAATCTTTGTTTGTCTACACAGCCTATCACAGGTTTTACCAGCATGAAACAAGGACATGGTGGTTTAAATATTGACAATGTGAATGATACTTTTTGGCTCTGTATCAAGATGGCCTCTTTTTCATGGAGATGTTTTTTCCCCAAGAAATTTTGAAAATTCCTAGGTATTGGCACAGTGCTGTTTGGACCTGACTGATGCTGACCTGGGAGAAATGTCCTGTGCACGCAAACCTGTTTGAAAGTCTCATTCCAAGGTGCATGGCCGGTGAGTGCTGCTGCTGCTTTCCTGTCTGTGTAAGAGATTCTCAGATGCCCAGGTGTCCCTCCTCTTCTTTTCAGAAATCACTTTGAACTAACAGATCCTTCATCTTGGGTAACGCTCAGCCAAAAGGCTGAGCCACTGAGAAGACTAAGAGCAAAGCTGCATTGTTGCTAAAATGCTATGGTCCTTTGTATTTGTTTACTTAGTTGACAAATACTAATGTGCCAGGTATCGTTCTAATAATATAACATATTTAATATATGCCATGGCATATGAGACAGATAGTCTTTCCACTTCCACTGTACAAATGGGGAAATTGAAGCGCACAGATATAAAGTGATTTGCTCAAGGTGCACAGTTAATAGGTGCTGAACTGAATCGGCAACCAAGCCACCTGTCTCCAGAACTTTTCTGTTAGCCTCTAAGCTATGCAACTTTTCACAGGCACACAGCCCTTGCCCCCACACAAGCACATGTGTCCCCAACAGTTGAGTTGAGATAGTTTCAGGAGTCATGCACAAATTCCCTCAATATTTTCAACCATTTATTTCTTGTTGCTGAGTGCAGCCCGCTTTGGCTTTGGTTGAGCATTACTCCCCACTCCCCATCTGCTACACACTGCCCTCTTCCTTTTCAAGACACTTCTTTTCTACTCTGTGTCCTTTCCTGCCATCTGGTCTCCACTGTGGTCACCCATGCCAGTCAAGTGTAATAGCTGCCAGAGTAGCGAAGAACCAACAATTATGGGATTGCATGGAAATCTGGGTTGATAAATCCCTAGAATATAGTTAGATATTTTGAAAATAAATTTCTAAGGTAGGGAAAGTTACCAGATGTCTTTGGGAGATCAAAATGTTGTTGCGAGTCATTTAAATCCAAGGCAAAAAGTGTTGGAATCAAATCTTGAATATCTTTAAGATTCATTTATTCCTTCTGTGTTCCCAACAACACCAAATCTACTTTTTTTTTTGCTTTCCATGGCACTGATGATTCTAATCTTCCATCACACAGGATTTTCTAGTCTCTTGATGAATCAGTTTAAATATATTCTATTTTCTCTTGTCTTTCATTCTAAGAATAAAAGAAAAAAATAGTTTTTTTTTTCTCTGTAGGAGAATAAGAGAAAAAATATTAAAAGCCTAGACCAGAATAGTTCATAGGGAAAAGAAGGGGTGTGAGAAAATGTCTCGGGAATGAGAAGTGTTGTCATTCTCCCTTGAGCAAAAGAAATGCTTTTAAATAGAAAGAGGTATCCTCGTATCAAATGCCCACCACTGCAAAATAATGAAATTTAAAAGTACTTGGAATCAAAACAGATACACAGAAATGATTTTGCTAACTTACCTGAACAATTACAGCAGGGAGTTCAGCATAACATTTTAGTTTTCTTTCTCTATTATGAAATTTCTGCTCTGCTTCTTTAAAAATGCATTTTATTAAAATATAGATAAAAAAGTTTTCCCCTTTACTCCCAGAATGAGAGAAAAGAGAAAATGAAACAAATATATTTCATAAATGATATGTGTATATGTAAAGTATATAAATAAATAAATAATATGTAAAATTCATATCAGTAAAGGAACATCCCTTTTTGTACACCACTTATTGTGTAGCTTATGTGACATTTTCTAGTGAGCTATGGCCATGAATCCATAAATTTGAAGCTTATTTATTAGTTATATCCAACAAAAAATTTTTTGCTGATAAGACTTTTCCATTACCTCAGCTATCTTTTCTTACTAATAAATATCATTATTATGTTTACCAAGAAGTCTGGAGTGCATATGCAAAAGGAGATTTGAAGGGGTCATCTCTTTATCTCTGGATGTGTCTGGTAAAGGAAAAGAATAGGTCACAGGACCTGGGCTAACCGCGCCTTCTCAGTCTTTTATTACACTGGAAAGAGATTCATTATGAATCTTAGATCAGATAAATGATACTTGGATCACAAAGGAGCGTCACAACTGGTCATGCTTTCAATGCAATCTTTTCTAATTTAGAAAGGATACATAGCCTATCCTTCTGAAGTCATGATCCAATCAATTCTTTCTTTTTTATGAGTAGATTTGTAAAGTGTAATAATCTTAAGTTATGTACATGTGTATGTTTTATATATAAATTAAAATACACAATCTCATATAAATAGATTTTATTGGAGAATAATTGGTATTTACTATGCATAATATAGTTTTTTTGTTAAAGTATAATTGGCGTATAATATCCTATTAATTTCAGATGTACATTATAGTGATTCAATGTTTTTATACATTACACAATGATCCCTCTGATAAGCCTAGTTATGAAATGTCACCATACAAAGTTATTATTACTGACTGTATTCCCTATGCTGTACATTATGTCCTCATTACTTACTTATTTTATAACTGGAAATCTGAACCTCTTTATTTTTCAGACACCGCTGACATGCGGACTGATTATTTGGAGTGAAGAACCATTATGGTACTTGGAGAACTGTTCACAAGAATAATGGTTCTATAAGTGTTTGCGGAAGCATGTAAAGTACAAAAATAAGAAACTTCAGAGAGGCATCCTAAAGACTTAGAGACACCAAAAACGTGCTGAACACTTAATGGGGCATCTTTGTTTGAAGGCATTTCTTGTACTGTTAATTCCTATTTTGTACCCATGAGAGCTGTGTATATGACTAAAGACAAATAAAAATGTAGTCACAGAAGTGTTTTAGCTTGCTTTCTAGGTCACCAAGCCAGGAAAAATCAACATTGCATGATAAACCAATGCACTGTTATCATTTCTCCAAAACAATACATGCACTTTCCTGACACACACCTGCGCTCGCGCAAGCGCACACACACACACGCGTATACCTCCCCATTTTAATGTAAGTTATTAATCAGAGCTACTACTCACTACAGAGTCTGTAGGGAATAAAGTTTTCCAGCTTTCTCCAGTATGGTTTAATTATATAGACTCACCAAATGGTTTACTATCAGATGTCAAATCTCTTGGCATCCTAAGAAACATAATCCCACATGTCAGTTTGGGCAGCCCAATAGTGAGCAAGATATGTATGTAAAAGATTCTTCTTTGCTAGAAAGGTAGATCTTTTATGACTCACTGATTTCAGTTAGTTACTTTCTAACTTCAAATTCTTATTTATGTTGTGAAATAGATGGTCTGTTTTTAAGGGCTATACAATACCTTTTATGATGTGGATATGTGCATTAAAATGAGGGAAATTTGTAGACATAAAAGGTTCTGGTTAGGTGTAAAACATTTTAAATGTTGCAATGTTGAAAAATTTCATTTTGTCTTTACAAAATATCGATTTAAGCAAAAGGTTTCCTTCTATATAAAATGCCAAATCACAGAAATACAGTAATAGTAATAAATTCTTGACATAGAACTTTATCTTACGTGTTTTTATACACCAGAATTCATACGAGTATGCTCATGCAAAATATATATTTCTAATTCTTCTTAAAACTAATATTAGAAAACATCTACCTTTGATAAAGACATATGCTTCCTTGAACATACAACTAAATGCTTGTTCTTGTCTTTGAAGTAGAAAGTAAAATTTTAAGCTATATCGACTCTTATCCAGTGTTTTAATATCAGTATATATTTAACAACACAAGACACTGAGTTCTATTTATTATCAGAACATCAGTGGACACAGGACAAACTATGAACAGAACCATATTTGCTTGTCAGCCCCAAAACATTCTGTTTCTAATCCTAGAATATTTGCTTAGTTTCTCTAATTCATTGTTTCCTTTTAGCTAAAATGACTAACTCATATTTTTGACCAAAGGAAATACATGAAAGCAGCTACTCATTTCCAATCATATATATGATGGTAATAAATACTAATATTTATTTCTGTTATTGGTGGTGTCTTCTATTTTAGTGGCTATATATAGCTTTTTGGGAAGCAAATCCCTTATCAATATGCTAACATTTTATACCTACTTTCAATTTCAAAAATCCAAGTTTTTATGTCAGGACATCTTCACAAAAATCATTTGCCATTTAGCATCTAGCATTTATACCTGGCAAATGATATCAATTCCATTTAAAAGTATTGCTCATAAACATCACAAGGCAGGGTGAGCTATTTTATTTTATTTTATTTTATTTTTTTATTATATTATGTTAGTCACCATACAGTACATCAGAGCCCTGTGATGGCTCTTAAGGAGGGAACAGATTGTGTGGAGCACTGGGTATTATATGCAAACAATGAACTTTATTTTATTTTATTTATTTTATTTTATTTTTTAATTTTATTTACTTGACAGAGAGAAACACAGCGAGAGAGGGAACACAAGCAAAGGGAACACAAGTAACGGGAGAAGCAAGCTTCCTGCTGAGCAGGGAGCCCGATGCGGGGCTAGATTCCAGGACCTTGGGATCATAACCTGGGCCAAAGGCAGACGCTTAATGGCTGAGCCACCCAGGCGCCCCTGAACTTTATTTTAGAAATTAAAAATCTGATACATCTGTGAATAGTGGCTTGCTGAACTCAAAAGACAATATTGCTAAATATATGTGCAAATTGTGTCCCTAATTTCAACCAAAGACTATGATGTAGAGCATATCATCATATGTGATATGATATCACATATCAGTGCCATATTTTTTAAAAAGGTAGCATTAAAAAAATCTTATGCTGATTGAAAAAAATCATATATTTTAAGCAATGTTGAAGAACTATATCTTCTTATTTAGTGTAATAGTAGTGGTATCACTCAAAACAATCCAATAACAGCACTTTCTTCATGTATACTGAAGCGGTTTTCAGTGTCTTCTGAATTTTTTCCTCTTATTTGACATATTCTAGAGAAGACAGAAAATCTCAAGTGAATGTGTCCATTGTAGTTCATTTGTTAATAATTCTGAAATTATTTCTTAGGCTGTATATACACACATAATGTTTTGCTTTAAATAGTAATGAAATAAACCTCTTCCTCCATCAAATAACTTTAGAGGCTGGTTTTATAAAAAATATTCATTAGTAGATTCAAAATATTCAGCCTAAGGAATACACTGAAATACTGTCAACTGTAAGTTTGCCAAAATTTTAGCCATTAATTAAGTAAAACAGTATACATAAGTAAATATTTTAAAAATATTTTTCTGAAAATTATCAGGTTTTTTTTTTTTTTACTAACTAGATCTTTTGTATAAGCATTGGAAAACTATCTCATTATTGAAAATAAACAAAATATAAGGGAAAAGGCATTGGGCATCCATGTGATTTTGATTTAATGTTATTAAAATACAATTGGAAATTTAAAATACTAATGCGACATTTTCTAGTTTATGCCCCAAAGATGTAAAGTTTTTCTATAAATTATTTTTAAAAATTTATTTAGTATTGATTACAGTGTTTTTTTTTTTCATTTTTAACTGGGATGCTTTGAAGAATAATATGATAACTGGGTTAAGGTCTGCATAAATGTATATTGTAATCACTCTATACATTGAAGTTATGAGTGGGCAAATACCACAGACTCACCAGATTTCAAACACAAACAGTTACATTTCCTTCATTAAGCTACAGTTTCTTCAATTCATCACCCAAATTACTGTCTCTTAAGATTTACTAATAAATGAATGCAACAAAATTGCCTATAGTTCACAGTGCACTAGTAATGCACTGATGATTTTAATACTTTGAATAAAATCAAAGTGGTACAGTCTTTTTTATGTTTCAATGACTAGAGACATTTAGCTTTACATCATGCCAAAAGCATAAGGCAGATCCCAATTTTCCTTAAATATGTATTGCTTTAACAGAAAGAAGAGAGAAGAGAACATTAAAGAGTAAGAGGAGACAAGATGTTTTTATTTTTTGGTTTTTTTCTTCAGATATAAAATGCTGAATGTAATAATTGTAACATGAAATAGATTAAACTGATTGTATGTAATGGCTCTGTTGTCTTCTATGTGATAGCTATATCGAAGTTAACAAGCTGGAAGATCTTATTTTTAATGTATATCAGCCCTATTCACCATTTATTATCAACATAATTCAGTATTAGTGACTCAGTCCAAGAAAGGGAAATACATACTAAATGGAATAAACGTTACATCTAAAATTAAGACTATTTTCCATATAATTTTAAGACCAAGTCTTTTAAATGCACCTTCAGTAAAGTGGATCTCCCAGGATACACATTAGAATCACCTACGGGAGGAAGGAATACGAGAGATCTATTAATATATTTCATTGTCTAAATCCCACCTCAATTAAATCAGATTTTTGAAGGTTAAGTCCAGGTGTCAGTTATTTAAAAAAAAAATTCCAGGGGCTCCTGGGTGGCTCAGTTGGTTAAGCGTCTGACTCTTGATTCTGGCTCAGGTTATGATCTCAGGGTTGTGAGACTGAGCCCCGTGCCCGGCTCGCCACTCGATGAAGAGTCTGCTTAAGATTCTTTCTCCTTCTCTCTCTGCCCCTCCCCCATATTTGCTTTTTCTCTCAAAAAAGAAAAAAGAATCCGAATAATTCTAAAGTACGATAGGAATTAACAACCCCAATTACTGAATATATTCCATTCTAGGCAAACTTGGATGTGTTTGTAGAAAAGGTTGGAGAGTAAAGGTATTATGGACAGTTTTACTATGTGCTGTAAAACAGCTTCATCAGAAATTTCAAAAAGAAAAAAAAAACATTCATAGTTTTTTCTATAATTATATTGTCCCACAATGAAAGATTTACTACTGTGGCAAACAGAAGAACAAATTGTTAAGATAAACCCTACAAAGACAAAGGATACTTTTATTTTCACTTTCTATATTTGAGTCATTTGCATACCTTTTTACATTTGTAGATTTGGGCCATTGCATAATTAAATTTAGGATGTAGAATAATATATTCTTATTATAAAACTGTAACTTTAAAGTCAACTTAATTTAACCCACTGCTCATTTATTCTTTTCTCTTCTTCCTTTCTTTTTCTTAAAAGATTTTACATATTCATTTGGAGACAGAGGGAGGAGCAGAGGAAAGGGAGAGAGAGAATCTCAAGCAGACTCTACATTGAGCATAGGGCCCATCGTGGGGTTTATTCCATGATCCCAAGATTATGACCTGAGCCAAAATCAAGAGTTGGATGCATAATCAACTGAGCCACCCAAGAGCCCATCTTTCTTTCTTTTGAAACAAATGTGTAATTCTAATCATTGTCCATAGTAGAAGAATTTAATGTGAAGAAGAAACTCTTATGCATTAAAGACCTGTCATCTTCCATGCATAGGTATTGTGTGAAGAGCTTATTATTAAAACACAAAGAATATCTACAATTGATATGAGTTTACACATGAGATAAAACATTGTCACAAGACTAAAGAAAAGCCTCATGAAATAGGTGTTTTTATAAGATTTAAAGATTCTTTTGGCCACAGGACAAAACACCCTGACACTGGTTAAGGCAGAACTCTGCCACTATTTACAGCTCCAAATGAGAGAATGCTTCCACAGGAGGCCACACAGAAGAGTGAACCCCGGGCAGACTGACAGCAAGCTGGAGCTTTGGGTAAGGCAAGCAGGATGGGGGTAGCTAGATTCCTTACAGACTGGCTAATCTGAATAAGTATATGGGCTCCAGGTCAATGAAGCTGTCTCTACCTGTCTGGTACCTGGCTCTAGAGAATGGACCTCAGTGAAGGAGGCTGGGGTGCATGCAGAATGGAGGTCCTGAAGAAAGGAGTGTGCTAAGGAAGATGATGTGGGCAAGGATTTAGTGCACTGCTTGCAACGGGGATTTGAGAGTTTCCAGCCATGACTTTAAAACTGGATCAAGAAAATACTTGTGAAATGTTATATGAAAATTCACTTCTGGATACACCGACATCAGTGTTGAGCTCATTTATTTGGGGTATTGAGTGGTCTGAAGAGTAAAGGAGATTTTCAGAGAACAGGGTTTAAGTTTTCCTAGACAGCAGAGAAAACGTTTTATGGTGTCAGTAGAAAAGAAGAAACCAGGTAAAAACATGAGGAGTCACTGAAGGTCGGTCTGTAACAGGTTCCAATTTGTTTAGTGTTAACCAGAAGAATGATCAGTCATGGCAGGGGACCTCCAGACATATTTGGATCGAATTATGCAATGTACTAAATGTGTTGGTTATGTTTGTTATGATGACATTACAAAAACCTTCCTTGATTAACTAATAATCAAGTGCTAATCTATTGTCAAAAAGACATTTTTTCAAGTTTTCTGGCCTTGAATAAGTAGGTCTAACATTTGTTACACTTTAGAAATATTAAATACTACAGGTGGACATTTATGGATTAACATCAGTGATTTTTGATTATTGGGTTAGAGCAGTGGTCCCTGTAGTAGCCCCAACAATACCAAAGTGTAACAAGTTCCAGTATTTGTACAAACACAATATGTCAATGACTTTTGTTCACAGTGCAGAAAGAACAATTAACATTTATATAAATGGGAACACCAAGAGAGGCCAGAGTGCATCAATATGATTTGTGGCTTAGGAGTAGTGAAAGGGCAAGACCGAGATGAGTACCCCTGTTTGTTGGGCCATAATATATGCCCAAGGTGTTATCTTTAAATTGGAAAGTTGTACCTCACTTTAGGTAAATGGAAATTACTGAAGAAAGACTTTTTTTTTTTTGAGCACATGGTGAGGGTGTGGAATCCTCCATTAGTAGCTATGTGCTGTGTAATGAGGAAGTATGAGTGTACTTGCCACTGACCATGAGGGGGCATCCCCGGGGGAGGCAATAGTTTGGAGGAAGTTTTAATTTCCCAATATTTTTTATTTCCTTTTATTTCCTTTTTTTTTTTTTTATTTCCCAATATTTTTTATTTCCAGGACAGATATCAGCTGGGTAAGTGTGTGGTATAAGATATGTGGAAGCAGACTGAGGGCAAATCCGTTATACAGATAGTGAACGCATGTGAAGCTAGTTCAGTTAGATGTATGTATATGCTGGAGGTTTATGGAAATATCCAAGGGGCTAGGGCGATGGGTTTAGATTTTTTGGGCATGCAGTCTTTTGGAGGGCAAGAGAAATAGGCACTGTGAGGATGAGAGAGACTGAGGTACAGTTAATCTAGCAAAATTACAGCATGCCAATTTAGTTTCTAGTCAATAGCCCATTATTCTGATTTTCTGGGTGGTGAGGGGAAAACCTCACAGGTCCCCATTGGGCCTCCTCCTACACATCCACCTTCCATTTTGCCTCTGAGAGATCAGGATTCACACTCAGTAGAGTTATCATTGCTAAGGCAGTTTAGGGGTTCAGGAGTTCAGGAGACAAGAGTGCTAATTCTCTCTTGTGGGGGAGCCCAATCAGCATGTTCCTCTATAAAGGGGTACCTGAAATACACAGACAAACCAGATATGACTTCCCAAATAAAAAACACTAACACCAAAGATGTGTGTGTCATTCTGAGATAAGCCTCTGCCAAACACAAAAATACATGGGTACACCCAACCTGAAAGGTGCAGCTTAAGTTGGTGTGTCGCTCGAATTACCCTAAAATGAGGCCCCATCTGGATGGCATCTAAACCCTGGAGTTTAACCAATTAGTGCTGTTCATTCTGAAGATTCAGATGCCAAGAAATGTAGTTAGGAAGAGATGAGGCAACTCCAGCAGCCAGTACCAGCTAAAAAGCAAGCTCACCAACAGGCTGCATTTCTGTCCCCCCTGCTGCTTCAGCAGTGATCTGGAACCAATTAGTAAGCCAAGAGCAATCCCTCTAAGAAGCTCTCCAAGAATCAATAGTCATGCCCTGCTATCCTCCTAACCTCACTAATAAGATTTAAAGATTCTTTTATTGGTAGGACACAACATACTGACACTAGATAGATGAAAGGCAGAACTCTTTGTTACCTGCAGCTCAGATTAAGAGAAGGCTGCCATACGGGGCCACATAGAAGATTGCCACCTGGGGCAGGGTACCAGCAACCTGGAAACAACATAAAACAGCTTATGTATTGGCAAGTATGTCGGGATTAATTAGGCTTTTCAGGCTCCTTTGTAGACTGGCTAATTTCATGGACTCTAGGATATGGAGGCTGTTCCTAGCTATTCCATACTGGGCCTGGGAGTGTGGGGAACAGATAGCGGGGGTGGTTGGTGGGATGAAAACACTGGCCTGGAGTGTAGGAATCTGATAAGGCAAGTAGCTAGGATGAGGTTTTAGCAAATGGCCTGAAAAGGGGAATTGAGTGTTTAGCCATGACTTCAACACTGTGTCAAGGAAGCACTTGTGAAATATGATTTTAAAGCAAATGTCTTGTATTCCATTATTCCAGCCACTTCAATATATCAGTGAAGCCTTCGTTAATACCACATATTTGGAAAAATGCTGTATGTTTTATTCCCTCTTTGATTTTAAAAAAGCAGTTTCTTTTTCTCAGTATTCAGAAATGTCCAGAAAGCAAATAATATATGAGAAAACAAAAGGAGTAGTTTTTTTTCTCTAAACTTACTTGTTAAATACCAAAATAATAGGAAAATTGTAAGTATCAGGAATTGAATCATATCAGAACTATTGTTTTGCTTAACATTGTGACCATGTTTACTCTTCGGATTGGTGTTAAACATTTCAGAAAAGGAATTCTAAACATGTCTGGTAGATTTTTTTTCTTCTGATGGTGAATTAGTCTTGGTCTATTTTAGTCTGTCAGATCCAAAATCCATAGAACTCTATTTGGTCTCCTTCTTTTAGCCACATTGCCTTCTCTATCCTTTTTGATAGGATATTAGGATTAATATAAATATATATAAAATATAATATAATATAATATAAAATAGAATATAAATATAATTTGATAGGATATAGGATATCCTTTTTGATAGGATTATAAAAATATAATATTATAATATTATATTTTAGGGCTGTAAATGACCTTGGAAATCATAAAGAGTAGCCCTATCCTTACCCACAGTTTCAATTTCTGCAGTTTTGGTTACCTGTCTCAACTGCCATTCTGAGGCACAGGATCTTTCTTCTGCCACCACCCCAGAGACCCAACAGTAGCCTAACACTACGTCACATTGCTGATATCTTCATCTCACTACATCTCATCATGCAGGCATTCTGTCATCTCACATTATCCCAGGAAGGAGAGGGTAAATGAGTACAATAAGATCTTGAGACAGAGAAAGACCCCCTTCACATAACTTTTATTACAGTATATTGTTATAAGTGCTCTATTTTATTATAAGTTATTGTTGTTAGCTTCTTATTGTGCCTAATTTATAAAGCGAACTTTGTCATAGGTATATATGAATAGGAAAAAACACTTAACTATAAGGTTTGAGACTATTTGCAGTTTCAGGCATCCACTAGAGGTCTTGGAACGTATCCCCCACAGATAAGCAAGATTGCCTGTATTACGATATTCTCATGTTTACAGGAGGAAACTTTTGTAGAGGTTTCATCATTCAATCATTCATTCATTCAAGTTATAGAGCCTATTATTCCCAGTGCCCAAAAGGTACAAACAACTCAAATATCTATCAAAGAATAGATAAATGTAGCATATACATATAATGAAATACTATTCAGCAATAAAAATACTGAAGTGACATATATGACCAAATGGAAGAACCTTAAAAATATTATGCTAAGTGAGAAATGCTTGATAAAAAAAGACCGTATATTGAACGTCCAGAGAGGAAGTGTGTAGAAACAGAAAGTGGATTAACGGATGCCTAGAAATGGTGGTGGGAATGGAGAATGCTTGTAAAAGAGGGTGGAAGATTCTTTCTAAGGTAATAAAGATGTTCCGAATTTAGATTGTGGTGACAGTTACACAACTCTATAAGTACACCAAAACTCTCTGCATTATACACTTAAAATAGATGACTTCTATGCTATGTAAATGAAATCTCAGTAAAGTCATTTAAAAATTGTGGTCCTAATCTGGAGTAACAGAACTACACAAAAGACATGATAATGATCAAAATTCTTGTAGTGGTAAATTATAACATACCAGAATAAGGCCCCAAAGGCACAATACCTACTTCCACATGGGAAGGTGAATTTATATCAAATATTAACATAAATGAAGCCCAAATTGCCACTGTGACATATGGCTATGCCAAAGTGCATGACATCTTTGAAAACCTATGAGAGGGGCTCTGACTTGAGTCAAGGAGATCGACAAACTCAAAAAATAACTAGGCTGAGGGAAAAAGATGAGCATTCCAGGCAGAAGGAGCTAAGCCCTGTGATGTGTATTCACAAGGCCTGTAGAACAGCCAAAGCAGCTGCAGTGCAGAGATTGGAAAGGGATGAACCTGGAATGTAAGGGAAGATTCAGACCACAGCCTGAGAAAGATTTATCCTAGAATGAATTCGAAATCATCACAGTATTTCAAACAGAGGAAGAATCATTATCAGATCCATGTTTTGCAAAGATCCTCATGACTGCAATGCAGAAAATGGATTTCAAGAGTGTCAGAGAGAGAGAGAGTGTGTTATTAGTGATAATTGTTATGTTCAGGAGAGAAATGCCTTAGTACCTTGAACGAGGGTGGTAGAAGTAAAGACAGAAGTGGCCACATAAATGACGGAATCAGTGGGTCTTATTGATTGAGGAGGCACAGACTCGACAGAGGAGAAGTAATCAGAGGTAACCCCCAGCTTTCTTGCTCAGGAAGTAGCTCGAGTCATGTGGCATTTCCCGAGATCTGGAATTGGGGAAGAGGATGAGATTGGGTGAGGGGATTACAAATTTCCTTTAGTGTTTCTTGAATCCGGGGCACCAAAATATTCTGTTTATGTAGCCTCTTGATGTCAAAAAGAATTTTGAAAATTTTTGACTGAAAGCCTAGATATTTCAGGCTTTATTTGTGTTTGCGTAAGTATTGTGTCAATACAAGTTAACAAAAGTCCCGAGACTCTCAATAGCATGTGTTAATGATTGTGCTTAGAATTAAAAAAAATAAAGGATTTTATAAAGCATTTTAAAAGGACAAACAACAACAAACTAAGAACAGAAAAACTAGAGTATTGCACTTTTTCTCTGTGACCTCCCAGGCCCTCTTCGCTATTCCCTACAATTCTCAACTCCTTTTTCTACCTGCCTCACTGCTTAAGTGTCAAAAAACAAAATGAAACTTCATTACTTATTAATTATTTGCAGATTCCCAGAAGACACCATGTTGCTTCTTGTCAAAGTGCTACTTTTTTTTTTTCATTTACCCAATGCTCTAATTCCCGACTTTATCTGTGTTACTGACTTGTACGGTTTAAGATGAATCAAAAGCACACACTTTGCAGAGAGGAGGTATGACTTCTCATCTATTCTCCCAACACACATCACGGCTGCTTTTTCACCATATTCCTTCAGTGCGTAGTTTTGTAATCATCTGCTTCTATTTCTGTTGGCTTCACTTCTCTATTAGGACCCTGTGTCTTATTCAGCCTTACATTATCAATATTCGGCACAACAGCTGTGCTACGGTTGATATTTACCACGTTCCTCACGTGGAATGTCTACAATAACATTCCTCTGCTACTCAGTTTTGAAGAGGTCGAAAAACAAAACTAAGAAAAAGGCTAATGCCAAAATATTACTTTAATTGCCAACAAAGTTCAAATTGTCAGGTGCTTATGTAAGCAGGCACATGGACGTATTAACGTCAAACTCTTGTATTAGGCAAAGGTACCCACTGAGTCACAGGAAACACGGGGGCAAATCACTGTAAACTCGCAGGGTTTACAGGAGGAGCTGAGACAAACCTGGCAGTACACTAATTGAACTTCATTCACAGAATGAAAAGACCGTGAGTGGGAAGAAGCATTCTAATAACAGGGCTCAGTGAATGTGTGCGGTATAATTGAAAGCAAATCCGTAACACTTACCTTGGAAAAAAGTGAAGGCTTAAAAGAGGCAAGGGGAGCAAGGTTTCTGGAAAATAATGATATTAGGATAACCTCACCGTTTCATTCCAACAGGTACTATTAATTTAAAATATGTATTAATATATTACATATTAATTTCCCAAAACGACTTTCATTCCCTACATAAATTGAATTTCTTCAGTGGTCACTCATGTATGGCAAATGTAACCTTCAGCAGGCTTATGCTGAGAGTAATCCTTCAATTTTAAGCTTCACTGTTTTCTTTTGTGTGCACACTCACCCGACAAACATCTTTGGTTTCTCTAGACCAATAGGGAATTCCATTAAAATAAATTCGTTACAAAAGCCTAAAATTAGGAACCACAGCAAACTTACTAGTTGCTTAGCAACAACCTAGTATGCCGAAGCTTAATTTTGGATCAGTTAACCCTGAAGGAAATGCTGAATTAATTTCTCATATTGCAATATCTTTAAAAGGTTACCAGTCCGTGCCTCCAGTTTGTTTTTTCCCCTGTTATTCAATCTTTTATAACTTCTCAAGCATCAAATTGAATTTGTTATTTTCATATTTCTCGATATTTTCCAGGTAAAAAAGTAAAAATTCTTAGATTGTAATTGACCAAAATATTTGAGTAAAATCAACTCATTTGTGAAAAAGTATTTTAATATCGACATTCTTTCTATTGCTACATTCTTGCAGCTGGAGGGGCAGTCAAGAAGTAATTCACAAAGGCCTAGCCCCCCCCCCCCACCCGTTTAACTACAAGTTTGCATCTTACAAGAGTGTCTGTCCTGAAACACTTTTCCCTTCTTTCTGAAGATTGGAGAGAGAATGCTTAGAGAACCATTTTGAAACATTTAGAAACATAGAAACACTTAGAAACATTTGTCTAAACCCACTATTTTGTGTTAAAACTACATCTACCACAACAAATTCTCTTCTTGGCTTTCAATGAGGGTGACAAAAAATTTTTCTTTCTTAGTTACTAACATCAAAACATAAAAATGAGATAAAGTTAGGGGTGCCTGGGTGGCTCAGTGGGTTAAAGCCTCTGCCTTCGGCTCAGGTCATGATCTCAGGGTCCTGGGATCCAGCCCTGCATCGGGCTCTCTGCTCAGTGGGGAGCCTGCTTCCCCCTCTCTCTCTGCCTGCCTCTCTGCCTACTTGTGATCTCTCTCTCTGTCAAATAAATAAATACAATCTTAAATAAAAATAAGAATGAGATAAAGCTCTATTAAATTAAACTTTTGACTAGCTTTAATTTTTATAAAAGTCATAGTCTATAATTACTAAGGCATTTCTAAGATGGCATTAAAAAATCTTTAAAATGTGGATAAAAGTAAACTCATGTATTAGTATTCTCATTTCAAAAGATTCATATGTACACATGTATTTTAAACAAATACACTGGGCACCTGGGGGGCTTAGTGGGTTAGAGCCTCTGCCTTCAGTTCAGGTCATGATCTCAGGGTCCTGGAATGGAGCCCTGTATCAGGCTCTCTGCTCAGCAGGGAGTCTGTTTCCCCCTCCCCCCTCTCTGCCTGCCTCTCTGCCTACTTATGATCTCCTTTTCTCTGTCAAATAAATAAATAAAATCTTAAAATATATATATATAAATTTTGAAGTACCTAAAAATGTATTTTGGAGAGAGTCCACTAAAAATGGCTTGTGGTGGAAGAATTATTTGTGTGAATATAATTTCTAGGTCTAAATTTAGATTTTCAATTTGAAAAGACTTTTTTTTCCTTTTTAATAAAGTATGTAGGGTATTATCTGAAGGCACCAAGAAAAAAAATGAGAAATCAGCTTCCATATTAGATAATACCACACAGAAAAACTGAATCCTTAGTTAAAACAGCATCAGGAAGCTCACTGTTCGTAGTACTCTATCACAAAGCTGAGGATCTACTGAGAGTGTGAATGTTTCTCTTTAGTGCACTTAATAGGAGAAGGATTCAATTATCACAAATAAACTTGTAAATGCACAGTAAATTGTATCTGCTGCACATAACCATCTTTATTTTAGAGGGTGGGGCTTTAGCTGTTCCCCTGGAAACCTTAGAGTCTGGTATAAAATATTATGTGAAAGGGTTTTTTTTTTAAAGATGGAGCTGTATGATTTTCCTGTAATGGACTGTAATATTTAGTCTGCCTTAGTCTAAATATGATCAGAATTCAATCTTACTTATATTAACTTCTTTAAGTCAGAGGGATTTTTTTTCTTCTCCAGCAAAGATTAGGAAATTAGTTTAAGTTTGTAATAAAAGTAATACATACTCAAACGAAAAAAAATCTTTAAACACAAGTCAAACACACAGAGATAGCCACATAAACATTTTATTGAAAAATATTACATGGTTTTACCATGCACGAATGTACATATTTAAACGGCATTTTATTATTATTTTTATTTATTTTTAAATATTTTATTTATTATTTATTTGACAGAGAGAGAGAGAGATCACAAGTAAGCAGAGCTGCAAGCAGAGAGAGAAGGGCAAGCAGGCTCCCTGTTGAGCAGAGAGCCCGATGGGGGGCTCGATCCCAGGATCCCGGCAGAGGCTTTAACCCTCTGAGCCACACAGGCACCCCATTATATGGCATTTTAAAAGATCACACATAACTCTTTGGTAGTATTTTTCACCTAATAACCATGTATAGGTTTTTTTTTGCCAAAAAATACCCATGTTAAAATTAAATTTAATTGATGAAAAATATGCCAGTACAAGGTTAGATCAATTCTTTATTTTTGACACAAATGCCATTTTCAACATCTTATTATTTTAAATATTATTGCAATAAACCTTCTCATAAATTCTTTTTGGCCTACATTGCTATTGAACAGGATTTCTTTTTATTTTTATTTTGAAATAACTTTAGATCTACCAAAAAGTGAAAAATAGTTCAGTTTTTTAACTCAACTATGTCATCCAGTTTCCCCTAATCTTAAACCTTAAATTACCATACAGTAATATCAGTACTAGAAAACTGATGTTGATATATTAGGATTAAGCTATAATTCTTTTTTTTTATAAAAGATTTTATTTATTTGACAGCGAGAAATACAGCGAGAGAGGGAACACAAGCAGAGGGACTGGTAGCGGGAGAAGCAGGCTTCCCGCAGAGCAGAGAGCCCGATATGGGGCTCGATCCCAGGCCCCTGGGATCTGACCTGGGCCGAAGGCAGACGCTTAATGATTGAGCCTCCCAGGTGCCCCAGAATTAAGCTATAATTCTTATTTCAAATTTCACCATTTGAATAGTTCTTATGTTTTCTCATTATTAGACTGATTATATGCATTTTGAGCAAGAATACTTTTCAGTCCGTATTAGAGAAGCATGTCAGTGTGTTTCGTTTCTGGCAGTTAACTTTGATAACTTGGTTAAGTTAGCGTGTCCCAGATTTATCCAATGTAAAAATACTATTTCCCTTTGTCACCTGTAAGTATCTTGTGTAGACATATTTGACAATGTATATAAATATCATTTTTCATCATATTCTCACCCATAATTTTAACATGCAGTGATTCTTGTCTGCAAAAATATTACTAAGATGTTTGTCTAATGATGAAATTGTATTATTTCCATACACTCTTTTTACATTTATTAAATAGAATTTTACCATGAGGAATAGTTCTTCCTAACTCCCACTTATTTATTCGATTGTTTACTTAATCCGTTATGGATTCATGGATATTTATTTTATTTTTTTGGTTGCAATTCAATACTATTATTATTTACATATTATTTATATTTTTCTTATAATTATTCCAGCTTTTGACTTTGGCAGTTTCTTCAAGGGACTTCTGTGTCCTTTTAATAATTCCCCATCATCTTTTGAACACTTTCTTACTTTCTTTTTTTCCCTTCTTTTCAAAGATTTTATTTATTTATTTGTCAGAGAGAGAGACAGTGAGAGCACAATCAAGGGGAGCAGCAGGCAGAGAGAGAAGTAAGCTCCTCGCTGAGCACGGAACCCGATATGGAACTCAATCCCAGGACTTCGGGATCATGACTTCAGCTAAAGGCAGATGCTTAACCAACTGAGCCACCCAGACATCCTTAAACACACTCTTACTTTCTGATGACAGAATATTCCATACCCATCTTGTGTTTTCTCTATTCAAGCCCTAGAATCAATAATTATTCTTAACCAAAATCAGCGGGTAGGAATGTTCATGGCTACTGCTCTGCTATGGCTTCTGTGGCTTGTCAGCAGACCGCGCTAGGAAGCACAGCTATGTGCTCTGACACCAACCTCCCCGAGCCTCCACAGTTCCGTCTGTGTCTATCGATCTGTGCCTATAAGTAAAACCATGAGTTCATATTGTTACCTCCAGTCCAACATCAAAGGATTCATTCTTGCCTCCATTCTTTCCATTTCTGTAAATTCTGTCTCTGACTATGATAAACCTGAATCTTATTCGCAGCATATTTACATGTTCGTTCAATCTTAGTAACTACACAAAGTATTTCAGAAATGCTAACCAAACCAAATGTGGAAAACACATTTATTGGCTAGAATACAGTAACTATATACCAGTTCCACTTGTGCTTAGGATTCTAGCACATGGTTAAAATATTGTTCTCCAAATATACTTCAGTTAGTTATTTCTTCCACCAGTTGCTGAGCATAATTAATGATTTAAAATTAAAAGTAATTAAAATATAAAATGCAGTAATATTATGCATTTGTAGTTCACTTAAATTCATTTTTTACTGTTTGTATTCTATTTTAGATTTCCGCCATATTGTGTTGATTTTATTTCTTAACTTCTTGAAAATGTGAAACATTAACCATGGGACTAAGTATCAGAACTACACTGAAAGTTATATCCAAAGAAATACAGTTACCGTTCATCCCTGAAAATCTCTTTTAATTTCTCCACTTATTTTACTTCATTTCTTTATTTTTCTGTAAATCATCTCAGTGTCTGGTTTATCTTTCTGCACTTCTTTGTGCAAATGGGCAGATACATATCTATTTTATTCTATCCTTTTCTTATGTAAAGGGTAGTATACTAGAGATATTTTTTGGGATTTTTTTTATCTAACAATATAACTTGGAGTTCACTCTCTATTAGGTCATAGACAGCTTCTTCATTCTTATAATATAAAAACCTGAACTTCACAGCAGTGCTTTTAACAATCTGTATCAATGTATGTGCATACCATATGACATCGGGTTTCCAAAGAGAATCACATTTTGTTGCATTTCTTGAATGCCCCAATTAAAAAAAAAAAAAATTCAGAACTCTGCAATCTTAGATGTCTTAAAAAAAAAAAAATAGCAGGTCAAGTGAACAAAAAAACCTTACTCAAGTGACTTATATAAGGTCCATATGTTATTGTTAATGTATATTATAGTAAGAATTTACTATATAGTAAATATATTATATTTAATTTATATTAATTAAATTAAAATATATTTTATAATTAAAATTTTATTAATATATTAAATAAACATATTTAATATATTTATAACATATATAATAAAATATCTCTACACAGCTGCATATTACTTCCTGGTGTGCATGTGCTGTGGGTAATTCAACCACTATCCCATATAGGGGTATTAAATTTTTATCTAACACTTTGCAGTTGCATACAATGTTGAAATGAATAGTCTTGTACATGTTTTGATTTAGATTTTTTAAATCGTTTTTGGAGGTACATCTTCAGGGTAAATACTTAGAAGTGACATTGCTAGGTCAAAAGCTACTTTTTAAAATAGAGATTTCCAAAAAACTCTCTGCTCTATTTCTGAGCAAGCCTACAATTATTTTTAAAGATTTTATTTACTTATTTCAGAGAGAGAGAAGTGACTGAGATAAGGAGAGCACTAGTGGAGAGGAGAAGGAAGGGAGGGCTCCCCACTGAGCAGGAAACCTGACATGCGACTCCATCCCAGGATCCTGGAATCATGACCTGAGCCAAAGACAGATGCTTAACCGACTGTACCACCCAGGTGCCTGCAAGTATACAATTTTAAGGGCTTTGACACCTATTTATAAACACCAACTATCACAAAACTGTCTATCTCTAAGCACTATATTGAATCAGTTGAATGGAGCGAAGAATATAAACTCTAAGAAAGTCTCTGCAGAAATTTTGAAGTTACTAAGAAATTTCAGGGTTAAATTAGGAATAGAAATAGGAATATAGAAGAATATATTAAAATAAGAGATTTTTTTAAATAAAAACAAGTAATATTACAAACACTCCTGCTCAGTTTGGAGGGCTATTGGTCAGTGCTTCCCAGTTCTCATATTTGCTGATCTCATTAATTATTTTAAAAAAGAAGACAGGAAGGAAGAGAGAGACGTAGAGGCAGGGAAAGAGAAGTTGATTTGACATTTCTTTTGACATGACTTTTGATTTGACATTTCATCCAGTATAATGGTTAATTAATTCACTTTATAACACAGGGCAACAAGTTTATATCCTAATATTCAGTATAAGATACATAATAAATATCATTATCTTTTTATTTTCACAATACTGAAATGTTAAGTTGTTAATTTGAGTATATTAAAATATTGTCAGGGCATCTGGGTGGCTCAGTGGGTTAAAGCCTCTGCCTTCGGCTCAGGTCATGATTCCAGAGTCCTGGGACTGAGCCCCGCATTGGGCTCTCTGCTCAGCAGGGAGCCTTCTTCTCCCTCTCTCTACTTGCCTCTCTGCCTGCTTGTGACCTGTCAAATAAATAAAATCTTTTAAAAATAAAATAAAATAAAATAAAATAAAATAAAATAAAATAAAATAAAATAAAAAATAAAAATAAAAATAAAATAAAATAAAATATTGTCTAAACTGGTACAAAAATTTTAAGAAGAAAATTGAGTTAAAAACATACTTTCTAAGCAGAATTCTATATATTGATGAACGTTTTTAATTAGAAATAAATATTTAAGTTCGTCAGTGAATTTAATGAACTTCACACATATATTATTATTTTGACACCACCAAATGGAATCCAATATCCCAAAGCTAAAAACTGGTTATAAAAAAATGAATTTGATTAAATCAAATTATTTACCCAAGAAATATCTTGCTTAATAAAATGCACTTAATTTTTTTTTATTCTGTAATATACTAGTCTTCCCCTCAAGAGAGGGATTTATAACTATTATTTCTATTTTGGTTACCAGCTCATAATATTATTTCTCTGTCAAATAAATAAATAAATAAATACATACATAAATACATACATAAATATCTTAAAAAAAAATGATAGCACTAGAGTGATTCCTCAACCCTTCGCCTGTGCTTACAGAACAAATCACCAATTTTCTTATACATACAAAAATACATCATAATCCATTTCCATCTATATTTTCCTGTTATTTAATTTCATCATCAAAATATGTTTCAAAAATATGTTTCACTTCTAGATAGAAAGCTTTTTTTAAAGTATATTATTCTGAAATAACTGTTTCCAAAGTGTGGTCCGCGGACTACCCAGGGATCCCTGTGATCTCTCCAAGGGGTTTGTGAATTCAAAACTATTGTTATAATAATAGTGAGACCCTTTTACCTTCTATTTTTTTATTACGTGCAATTAACCAACATGTAGTACATCACTAGTTTTTGATGTAGTATTCAATGATTCATTAGTTGCATATAATGCCCAGTGTTAAGTCCTTAAGCGGCTGTCTTCAGCTCAGGTCATGATCCCAGGGTCTTGGGATGGAACCCCATATCAGGCTCGCTGTTCAGTGGGAGTCCTGCTTCTCACTCTCCTACTACCCCTGCTTATGTTCCTCCTCTTCCTGTTTCTCGCCGTCAAATAAATAAAAAGAATCTTAAAAAGACAAACAAACACCTAGTGCTCATCACAACACATGCCCTCCTTGTTACCCATCACCTGGTTACCCTATCTCCCCACCGCCCTCCCTTCTGTGACCCTCAGTTAGTTTCCCAGTGTCCACAGTCACTAATGGTTTGTCTTCTTGTCTGATTTCTTCCCATTAATCCACCCCCCACTTCCCCTGTAGTTCTCTGCACTACTCCTTGTATTCCACATATGAGTGAAACCATATGATAATTGTCTTTCTCTGCTTAACTTATTTCATTTCCATATTGAAGCAAATGGTAGATACTCATCCTTTCTGATGGCTGAATAATATTCCATTGTATATATGAACCACATCTTTATCCATTCATCTACTGAAGGGCCTCTTAGCTCCTTCCACAGTTTGGCTATTGTGGACATTGCTGCCATGAACATTGGGGTGTATGTGTCCCTTCTTTTCACTACATCTGTATCTTTGGGGTAAATACCTAGTGGTGCTATTGTGAGTGTAGGGCAGCTCTATTTTTAACTTCTTGAGGAACCACCATGCTGTTTTCCAGAATGGTTGTACTAGCTTACTTTCCCACCAACAGTGTAAGAGGTTTCCCCTTTCTCTATATCCTTGCCATAATTTGTTGTTCCCTGTCTTGTTATTTTTTTGCCATTTCAGCTTGTGTTAGGTGGTATCTCATTATGGTTTTGATTTGTATTTCCCTGAAGCCTAGTGATGTTGAACATTTTTCATGTGTCTGTTAGCCATTTGTATGTTTTCTTTGGAGAAGTGTCTGTTCAAGTCTTCTGCCCATATCTTGACTAGATTATTTGTTTTTTGGGTGTTGAGTTGATAAGTTCTTTATAGATCTTGGATACCAGCCCTTTATCTGTAATGTCATTGCAAATATCTTCTCCCATTCTGTGGGACGCCTCTTAGTGTTGTCAACTGTTTCCTTTGTTGTGCTGAAGCTTTTTATTGTAATGAAGTCCCAAAAGTTCATTTTTGCTTTTGTTTCCCTTGCCTTTAGAGACATGTCTTGAAAGAAGTTGCTGTGGCCGATGTCGAAGAGGTTATTGCCTATGTTCTCCTCTAGGATTTTGATTGATTCCTGTCTCACATCTTGAAACTACAGAACACTTATAAAAGAAATTGAAGAAGACACAAAGAGATGGAAAAATATTCCATGTTAATGGACTGAAGGAATAAACACTATGAAAATGTTTATGCTTCCCAGAGCAATCTACACATTCAGTGCAATCCCTATCAAAATACTATCGACATTTTTCACAGAGTGGGAACAAACAAAATTTGTATGGAAACAGAAAAGACCCTGAATTGCCAGAGGAATGTTGAAAAAGTAAGATTCTTTTTGTCATTTTTAATCTCCTTTTTTTTTTAAATTTTATTATGTTATGTTAGTCACCATACACTACATCATTAGATTTCGATGTAGTGTTCCATGATTCATTGTTTGCCTATACACCCAGTGCTCCATGTAATACATGCCCTCCTTCATACCCATCACTGAACTAACCCGTCCTTCTACCTCCCTCCCCTCTGAAACCGTCAGTTTGTTTCCCAGAATCCATAGTCTCTCATGGTTCATCTCCCTGTCTGATTCTCTCCCTTGATTTTTCCCTTCTTTCTCCTGATATCCTCCATGTCATTCCTTATGTTCCACAAATAAGTGAAACCATATGATAATTGTCTTTTTCTGCTTGACTTATTTCACTTAGCATAATCTCTTCCAGTTCCATTCTTTTATTTTTTAAGACCACTTTATTCAAGTATGATTCAGAAAACAGGCAATAACTATTTACCGAATGAAAATAATTGTTTTGTATTACAATTTAGATTGAAAAAATTACTTTCTGTTTATGGTTAATTGTTTTTCTACATATCTACTCTATTAATCTTCTCTTTTATAAAGTTATCCATGAAGTACTGAAAAGAAAAAGGTGTCTTCTTTCTCCCACATAGTCTAATGAGTCATGTTTTTCATTTTCTAATATAAATATACATGTAATTAATATCACACCCTCTTCAAGATGACATGAATATATTTATTTTATATAATTATAATATATCCTTAAACTGAAGTACTTTAAGCTATTTGTGTACCCATGACCTAATCTAATACGTATGTATTATTGCACACACAAATACATATGTATATCTTATTAATAATGTAGCCCCCAAATTACATATATGAATATATATGAAGTTGATTATTTTTGTTAAACTTAGTTAAATTGTTTAGTTAGAACCTCAAATTTCCAACTCATTTGGTAAATATACACCACTGGAACAAGAAGGAGCTGAGAGAAGGAAAGGACAAAAGGTTCTAAGGGATGATAATGGATGATGAAAAAATATTTCACTATGTAATACTATCCATTTCTTATTTATTTACGATATAATATATTTACATATATTAATGATTATTTATTAATGAAATATCTTTTAAATTTCACATTTGACTGCATTTTGTTGGATATCTAAAGGTTATACTGATAGATTCTTTCCAGTTTCACCTACATATTTGTCTTCAAAGGTATTTATCTAGTGAATAATAAATACATGGTCAAGTTATTACCTACACAACTATAATACAAAGTAGAACCAAATAACTACATAACTTGGAAGTTATATAATGAGATACCACAATATGAGAGACTGCCTTCATCTTTAAGACTAGTCAAAAGTTCATGAAGCAGTACTACTCAAGAAGTTAGTTGTATTTTTTTTTAAACCTCTCTCTCTTTACCAGTCACCCTGGTAGACTAAGGAAATAGTGGATAAAGAAAATAGAAACTGTCTAAACCTGTGTGAATATTATGTTCTAGAGGAGAACATAATACATTTTTCATCATGAATGTCATTTAATTAGTTACAAATGTGCAGGGAAGTATGGCATAAATATTAAAAATCCAACCCCTAAAAAGTAGGAAATAATCCCAATGATCTTCACTGGAGGGAGGTATACCCAACATGTAAGAGAATTACAGAATGAAAAATCCTGAGGTAACTGTGAGCAACTGGAACCACAGTCACTCTAGCAAAGACTTTATGATAAAACACAGGGCAAATAAAGGAAAAGAAAATAGGAAGTAACGCTGTTCTTATACGCATGTTGTAAGGGGGTACATGAGACTTATTTAATAAAATAATTCATAAGAATGGTATCTTCTGTTATTCTAATTGACAAAACTTTATTTTTCATTCCTGCCAATGAGAAAGATTAGCCATTCAGTAGAAACCTGAGGACAGAACAAAGAATAAATAAGGAGTAAGATTTCAGGTCAAAGTATGGAAAAATTATAGCAACTATAACAAAACAAAATTAAAATGACTCATTTTATTTATTTTTTATTAAAGATTTTTCAGTATTTTTTTTTTAATTTTTATTAACATATAATGTATTATTTGCCCCAGGGTACATGTCTGTGAATCTTCGGGCTTACACATTTCACAGCACTTAACAGCACATACCCTCCCCAATGTCCACAACCCAGCCACCCTATCCCTACCCCACCCACCCACCCCCCCCGGCCACCCTTAGTTCATTTCTTGAGTCTAGGAGTCTCTTATGGTTTGTCTCCCTCCCCATCCCTTCCTGTTTCGTTTCTCTCCCCCACCCCCACAAACTCCTGCCTTGCCTCTCAAGTTCTTCATATCAGAGAGATCATGTGATACTTGTCTTTCTCTGACTGACTTATTTCACTTAGCATAATACCCTCC
>CM053604.1:113226576-113275145 GCA_028646535.1 Procyon lotor | reverse complement strand
GAAAGTAAGACAGGTCAAAGAAAAATTACTTTTATGAACAGAAACCTCCCTGGAATATAAGCCTGAATTTTAGAGTAATTTTGAAATATCTTCCTGCAATAAAATATGGCACCCAGGAGGCTCAATTCAAACAGGAAGAAGTCTATAATAACAAAGGTGGCTACCCACATCCTATCTTCCATCAGTAGATAGATGTTCTCTGATCCCGAATGATAGATATCACCAAGTGAGGTTTTTGTGGGTTTCCCTCATGCAATAGAGGGACATTTAGTTTCCAAACTATTTCCCTCTTACACCCAAGCTTATGTGACATTTTCTAAGAAGTTATGGCTTAAAAACTCATAGATTCTAAATTTACTTAATTTACTTTGAGCAGTCCTTAACTAGGGACATCCTATTAAAAACATTCCATAAGTAATGACCTTCCTAGTGGGAAATACCATAATTTATGTACCCTGAGGTCTAGTAGATTGACAAGAAGACTAGATTGGGTCACCTACTTTTTTGTTCCCTCAGCAGCCCTTCCCTCAGAAAGTGGGGTTAAAAATGGATCACAGATCAGTTGTCTGACCTCCTTCCTTGCTAACCATCAACCTCAAACAAAACCGTGAAAAGCTCATTAGTAGTTTGAATACTGTGTTTAAACAAAAGTGCTATAACTTCACAAGCATATTTTAGCATACAAATAGAAGTTCTGGGTTTTGCATTTGGGTTTTTTTGTTCTTTAACCAGGATAATATGCATACTGGAGGAAAATAATCACTTTGGTAATTCCTGAATGTTCATCTCAAATTTTGAAGAAGAGGAACTGTGAATTACTATAGTGGCAACTCTTCAACTGAGCTGGTAGCTGCAAAGTTTTACAGATAGGAAGTTGCATCCTAAACTATGAAGATGCCTAAGCAACAAGCTTATCTATGTGCGTTAGCATGTATATGTGATTCAACTTTCATTTTGTCACCACTACAATATAGAGAAAGTGAATACAGTGAAACAAAAACTCGGCAGCTATATCCTGTGAAAAATACCTGATATTCTTAAATAAAATATACCAGAGAATCCTTAACTGCTTCAAACTGAAAAATAATTTGCACATCTGACTCAATCTGAAAATAGTTCTTTTTGGTCAAAATACTAAGGCCTATAAACTCTTCTCTCCAGTGGCAGAGCCAGGAAAAGGGCTGATACTGTGTGCGCAGTTGACAGAAGAGAAGTTTTTAGAGGCAGAAGCAAACCATTTGTATTTGATTGGTAGTCTCATTAGGTCTCTGGCAGGTACACAGAGCATGGCCATGGGAACAGAAATAGCTGGAATTAAAGTTCAAGTTACTACTTGGTGTAACTGCAAAGAGAAAGACTGAGAATATCAACCGATTCAAACAAAAATCTAGATATCATGAAGCATCACTGAAAAGGATCCAAACAGCGAACAAAATAATGATGAAAGCAGAAAAGATAAAATCAAGACTAAGATGGTCATTTTGCTGTGTCACAGAGAGGTTGGCAGTCCCTGCTCACATAGACACAAATTGACGCTTCATCTTAAGAGATCAAATATCAATAACTTGTGAGTTCAGTTACTTTCAATTTGTTGTTTTTCTTTCATTCACAAAGTTTTCAGTTATAGGACCCTTCATAAGTTGTTTCAAAAGGTACTTGAATGGAAGTGTGTAAAAGGGACACAGATAGAAAGGTGCAAGCATATCTAGTGGTCAAAGCTGGAAGAATTGGAGCCACCAAATAAATACTGAATTAAATAATCTGAGTGTCCCATACTCACTAGTATAGTGCTGGTGAGTATAAAATAAATACTCCTGAGTTGGAAATGATATAAGTAGATAATTTAATAAATTAGTATGTGGGATTGAAGACACAAGTGTCCCATACAGAAGAATTTCAAATAACTAGTTTACATGTTTCTCCTCGAGGAGGTAGAATATAACTCACCACCCTTTGAGTGAGGGTTGTGCTTATGGACTTGCTTCCAGAAAGTACAGTATGGAAATGAAGTGAGAGGAGCTTAGAGTGAAGAAATCTGGCAAACATTCCCTGAAACAAGTGCTCAAGGTTCACATCATGATATGTCATGTTGATAACCTGTGCCCTTGATATGATGTGTTTAGAATGGCACTATACCTCTGTGGCCTCACAATCTGAAATTCTAGTTATATAAATGAGACAAACACTGTACAAATGTATCTTGAAGGACACTCAACAAAATGCCTGACTCCTCAAAACTGTCAAGGTCTTCCAAAACAAAGAAAGTCTGAGAAACTCTCACAGACCAGTGAAGGCTAAAGACACATGAAGACAAAATGTAATACCATATACTAGATAGAGTCCTGGAATAGAAAAAGCACATTAAGGAAAAACTAGTGAAATACAAATAAACAGTGGTGTCCAGTTAATGGTAATATACCAGTGTCAGTTCCCAAACTGTAGCAAATGCACTATAATAATATACGGGAATGCACCACCCTATTTGCAACTTTTCTATAAATCTAAAGTTACTGTAAAATAAAACATTTATTTTATTATTTTTTTAAACATTAATTTTAAAAAGTGAACATATGCATACACACACAAAAGACATCTGGATTATAGAGACCCAAATGACAATTACAACTAAGATATTCACACTAATAAGCAGCCTTTATAAGAAACAGCCCTTAAAGACTACTTCTTTATCAAAATTTGATTCTCTGTGTATACCCCAATTGCAATGATATATCATTAATTTTTATTACTTATTTACTTCCGATCTCAAAATAAAAGCAACCTATTAGCAAGTGGGCTCCTACAAAAAAGGCAGGGATGACATAAAAGAAAGAACAATTTTAAAAAGGTATAAATATGCTCAGAAAAATTGATCTCTAATGTTAAGAATTTTCATTATTATTATCTATGCATCTGCTTAAATTTCATTAGAGAATGCAACTGAATTTGATGTATATTTTTTAAAATATTTATTTATTTATTTTGAGAGAGAGAGAGAGAGAGCACGTGTGTGTATGTACATATGAGTTGGGGGGGGCAGAGGGAAAGAGAGAAGCAGAGAATCTCGAGCAAACTCCCCACTGAATCCAGGTGGCTCAATCTCAGGATCCTGAGATCATGACCTGAGCCAAAATCAAGAGTCCACTGCTTAAACGACTGGGCCACCTAGGCACACCAAACTGGATATATTTTGAAAGCCCATCCCAAACCAACAAATTTATGGACACAGAATTCTCTGAATAAGGTCCAGAATTATTTCTTTCCTCTGCAAGCTTATTTCATTTTCAACTTTTATGAAATTTTTATATTTCACTTAGTAGTTATTTTTAACAAAGATAAACATTTGCTACAATTTTCTGTGTGATGTCATGTATATGTAGATATCAGCAATGCTACACTGAAGCAGAGGAAGAGAAAGACCTCCTAGGCTTAATATCCAGCTAAACAATACATCCAACAAAGTGCCTTTACAGAGATCTTAATTCAAATTTTTGCCCTGACAAAAGTGCAAATAACCTTATGACACATTCCTTCAAGGTCTTCCAATTATTGATTGGAATTAAAATATTAATCAGAAAAAGAAAAAGTCCTACTATTTTTGTAGCTAGATTTTTTAACTAAAGATCCACTTGAATCAAGTCCCTAGCCTTAATGTATTTTGACAATACTGTCCTTATCTTTCTTCACTTTTTAATTATTATTATAAAGGAAAATTATTTTAAGTTAAAATAAAAAGCATCCCACATCCTGTCACCTACAGTTTCTCTTTTCCTGAATGTGCAGTGGGGTAAGGAGGAGAGACTATCTATCAGGAGAGTTCTCATATTAATCATATGGGATTAGGTGCAATCACTGTGTGCTTCTTTCCAAAGGACACTCATTTACACCTTGGCACTGCTGGTATGTGCTTTGCATGCCCACTTCGCAGGATAACTCAATGGGAAGCCAAGGAAAAGCTAATTGTATTGTAGTATCACTTTAACACTGACTATACAGAGAGTTTACAAAATAAAACTTGGAAGGACAAAAATGTATTTCCCATGGTGTGGTTTAAATTCTCGTATTAATTGATCTATCAATAATATTTTGTAGATTTGAACACTCCTTCCTACCAAAAGTTCTCTCTTCCCTAAATCTGTAATGCAGATTACAGACATATTGTATTACAGGTAATACAACACCAAACATCTGCCCTGCCATTTCTTTTTGCTTCCTTGTGCTTTCATCAGTATCATTTTGCAATCTTCATTGTCCATTTTATGAGATAATCTGACATCGGCTCGGAATTACTTGTAATCTACAGCGAATTATAAATGGTATGTAAACCATTGCATACCTGAAGATACTTTAGAGCAAAGAAAATTCATTGATTCACCATTTATAATATAGTTCTATCTCATTTGCTTGGACAGCTAGGTTTATTTATTTTTTATTTTTTATTTTTGGACAGCTATATTTAATATTATGAAATTAGTCAAAGAAATAAAATTTTCAGGAGACACACTGCACTCCAGTAATTGCTTTACATCATGTCTTATGCTTCTCATTAAAAACATATCGATAATTGATCTAGAAATGATATTATTCAATATTACATAGAGAGAGGTAAAAAGTACCTTTCTTTTTCCCTAAGGTATTATGACTTACAATATGTTAGAAAATAGCCAAAAACATAAAGCTTTAAAATTTCCAAGGAACTATTCATTTTCTTAGTTACATACTCCATATAGAATTCATTGATATTGTGAGAAAACATGAAATAAATACATCCGCTGCTAATAACCTGATGTAGGTGCTCAACATCTCCCTCCATAACTATTCTCAAGATTTTCACTCTCTAGCAATACATTCTTTAGTTTCTGTGAATGTGAGCATTTCCTAGCAGCAATCTCAGTATGGAACTGCAACACCTAACACCTTCCATTGTTTACCAAATAAAGTTTATTTGCCTAATTATAACAGAAAAGCCTCTTTCGTGAATATCAAATTACCTTTCCAGGACTTGAACTTTAAGCCGCAACCTTATCAAAATTTTTACATTTTGTTGACTGTCAATAATTCCCACACATCCACAACTGATAAAGTATTGAATACTACGTCTGAAGCCAATGATGTACTATATTTTGGCTAATTGAATTTAAATAAAAAATTTAAAAAAATAATTCCTGCACATCCACATTGATTCCGCTGCAATGAGTTTTTCTCTGCTTACCCAAGGCCTATTACCCACCCCTCTCTGTAATGCATACCCATTCATCAACCTACTTATATTTTAAGACTAAGTGTATACCATGTGTCCATACGTACTTTGTAAGACAAACATTTGCAAAGACAAAATCGGGATAACAACTAATCCAACTCATCCATCTACTCTGATCTCTAGTTAGGGTCAATAGGAAACCATGGACTAAACCCAACTAGAGGACAGATTTCTTGAGAAAATATTGGTGGTGGAAAGGTGTGGAGAATAAATCTAGAGGGGAAAACAGACTACATCTAGCACAGTATATACCATTTAGCCTGTGCACTGGATCAAAATTTAATTTTTAAAACAAATAAGAATGATAGAATTTTACCACCTATCAATGTTGGGATGCATGGGTGGCTCAGTGGGTTAAGTGCCTGCCTTCAGCTCAGGTCATAAAACCAGGGTCCTGGGATGGAGTCCCACATCAGGATCCTTGCTCAGTGGGGAACCTGCTTCTTCCTCTGTGCTACCCCTGCTTGTGCTCTCTCTCTCTGACAAATAAATAAAGAAAATCCTTATAAAAATTAAAAACAAATAAAACCTGGCAATGTAGATTGAGACACTGTAAGTATATAGCCTAGAAAATTTTTCTTCTTTTACATTAAAAACAAAGGAAAATAATATAAATATGATTTTAGGAAGCAGTAAATCTTTAAAAAGAAAAAAAAGAGAGTTTTTTGGGAAACAATTAGGAAATGGTGTATCCTTTCCAAAGTAGTCTCAATAAGTAAGAAAAATTTATGAGGATGTAGTTTTTATTTTTTAAATCCTAGTAATTCAATCCTATGTTCCTATGTTTTCTGCCTTGGCTTATTGTTTAAGTCTGTAATCACCATCATTATTACTGGCTTAGGCTAATTATGATTTATCACCTGGAACTGAGCATTTCTAGTAATTCTAGAAAATATTTAAATCCAGGAAAGGAAAAGCGGATGGATATCGGCTAAGCAACTGATGTGTCACCTGGAATCATTAAATAATTCTTCCCTGTGTCTTTTCTCTCAATTAGATTCAAAATTGAAAAACATTTTCATTATTATGACACAGTCATTTACAACAATATTCTCTTGTTTATTTGATGGCCCAAATTGACTGAGAGCAATGAAAGTATGACAGGAAATAATGATAGTAGTAGTAATAGATAGCTAGTAGTCATTAATATAAAAAGATACCTTTAAGTTACTCTAAAAAAGTACTTCACAACACTTTCTCACTTTATTGGTTAACACATTCACTATGTCTAATCTGCTGAAATATCACTCAGTTAACACTCATTAGATCTGAGTTCCCGAGACTTACCCACTATGTGTTATGAGTAGCATGAGCCCCTCACCTCTGCCGTTTAGATGTAAAACATTGGGCAAAATGTAGAAACAGCTACCTGGAGACACTTAAAACAAACAAACAAACAAACAAACAACAAACAAGCAGGTTCTGAAAAGTTGCAAAAACTAGAAAAACAACATACATGGAGATTAACTTTTCAGTTTTCCACAAGTGTGGCCCGTGTAAGGGATGGGTGGTGGGGGAGGTGTGTATGTGTGTGTGCATGCTCACATGTGTGTGCAACTAGTTGCAGAGGAGCATAGAGGCAAGGGGGATAAAGCCTCAAGAAAATTTCATGTCTTAACAGACAAATGAGAAAAAAAGATCATCTTTTGGCTACAGAATGTAGCTGGATTCCTTTAGAGGAAAGAGGCAGGGATGGAGGATCCTTTAATTCTGGGGCTGTATGCACAAAAATCTCAGCCTACCCCCAAATCATTCACACCTAAAACAGATCATATCAGCAAAGCAAAAGCTTAGAGAACTAATCTGAGAGTTGAGCCAGAAAACAAGTCAGAATTTAAGATCGCCATATAACGAGTTTGACTCCCTGTTACTACACAAACATCCCCCCAGAAGAGTGTAACAGGGCTCAGAGACTATACAGCACAGCATTCACAATGTCCTAATACAATTCAAAATTCTTCAATGTACAGAGAACTGTGAGAAGACAATTAATGCTCATGGGAGAATGTGATCAATAGATGCTAACTCTGAAATGACTGTGATATTAAAAAGATCAGACAGAGATTTTAAATGTTATAAAATGTTTTTAAGTAGAAATGTGCTTGAAATGTATGATATATATGAAATTTCAAGAGATAATTTAAAACTTAGAAAAAAGAACCAAGTGAAAATTTTAAAAGTAAAAAACGCAATGTGTTAAATAACAATCAAGTGGTGAGCTTAACAATAGAATGGAAATAACATAGGAAAGAGATAATATGAAAGTACACCAGTAGAAATTATCCTATGACGAATAGAAAGAAAAAAGATGAGAGAAATGAGCAGAACCTTAAGGACCTGTGGAACAGTATCAAACTATCAAACATCTGTTTAATTAAAGTCTTAGAAGAGAGAATAAAGATTGGAGCATAGAAGATATATTAATAAATAATGGCTACAAATGTCACAAATTGAGGGAAGATAAAAATTTATAGATTGAAGAAACTCAATAAATATAAACTGGATAAACTTAAAGAAAATCATGGCTTTTAAATACATCATAATCAAAATGCTAAAAAAAATCAAATACAAAAAGTATTGAAATGGCAGAAGAAAATTGTGAGTTACATATAGAGAAGTCATTATCCCAATGGCCAGAAATTTCTCGTCAGAAGCCACAGAGGCCAGAAGACTGAAAAAAAGCATGTTTAAAGTACTGAAAGGAAATAACTTTTCTTTGAAGGAAAAATATGCAAGTAGATCCTTCAGGAATAAAGGGACCATAACTCCTTTTTCAGAGGAAAGAGTATAAAGAATTTGTCCCCAGCAGATCTGCTCTTACAAGAAATACTAAAAGAAGATTTCTCAGTCTGAAGAGAAATGATACCAAAAGAAACTTGGTTCTTCAGAAATGAAGGAAAAGCAACAGAAATGTAAATATCAAGGTAAATAGATAAAATAGTCTTTTCTTATGAGTTTAAAAATATGTTGACTTTTAAAGCCAAATGGCCTGCTGTGATTACCTATATATATGGATTTAACCCATAACAACTCTAACATGAAAGCCAGTAAGGTCTTCACCTATATGTTTGCCAAGTGTCTGAGCTATACATCTAGTAGACTGTAAAGTTTTAGGTATTCCTTTAGTAATCTACAGAGCAAGTACTAAAAAAAAAAAAAATCTGATGAGATACAGCACAAAAGCCAGTGGATTAAAATGAAATACTAAAATATAGGCAGAAAATTGCAAGCAGAGAAACCAAAACAGAGGGGACAAACAAAATATAAAAACAAATTGGTAGACCTAAATAAAAATATGTCAAATATTATATTAAATGATAGTAGTCTAAACACTTCAATAAAAGGCAAAGCAGACAGAGATTTTTTTTTTTTTAAGGCTAGGAATTTTGGGCGCCTGGGTGGCTTAGTGGGTTATAAAACCTCTGCCTTTGGCTCAGGTCATGATCTAAGAGTTCTGGGCTCTGAGCCCCACCTGGGGCTCTCTGCTCAGCAAGGAGCCTGCCCCCTCCACCTGCCTCTCTGCCTACTTGTGATCTCTCTATGTCAAGTAAAATCTTTAAAAAACAAAACAAAACAAAACTAAGACCTTACTGTAAGGTACTTATAAGAATTAAAAATAAATGGGCAGAAATAGATACTCAATGCCAAGAGGAAGCACAAGAAGTTTGGAGTACTTATTCTATTTTCTAATACAATAGACTGACGCCAATGGTCTCCTAAGAGATAAAGAAGGACTATTCTTTATGATAAAAGGAACAAACTCACCAGAAAGATGTACAATCATAAATTAGAAAGTGTCTAATAATAGAGCTACAACATATGTTGAACAAAAATAGAACTAAAGAGAAAAATAGAAAAATTCACAATCATAGTAGATTTTCACAATTTTCTCCCAGTGATTACTAGAGCAACTAGCCCAAAGATCAGTAAAATTATAAAAGATCTGAGCAACACCATGTATGAACCACCTTGATCTCTATCCAGCAGTTTTACACTTTGTATATTCTTTTTTTTTTTTTTTAAAGATTTTATTTATTTGACAGGGAGAAACACAGCTAGAGAGGGAACACAAGCAGAGGGAATGGTAGTGGGAGAAGCAGGCTTCCCGCTGAGCAAGGAGCCCGATGCGGGGCTCGATCCCAGGACCCTGGGTCATGACCTGGGCCGAAGGCAGACACTTAACGACTGAACCACCCAGGCGCCCCCACTATGTATATTCTTTAAGCCCACATGTGCATTCACTAGGACAGACCATATTCTGGGAAATAAAACAAAGTCTCATTAAATTCAAAAGGATTCTCTTCCCACAATAAAATTAAATTAGAAACCAGTAAAAATTTAAACAAATAAATAAAGATTTAGAAATTAAAAATATTTTGAGGAAAACTCTAAATATCTGGGGTTTAATCATTCAGAAGACAAATATGAAATGACAAGTAAATTGGAATCCTAATAAAAATAAAACATATCAAAACTTGTGGAATGTCACTAAAGCAGTATTTAGAAAAAATTAAATATTACATATTTATATTAGAAATAGAAGAGAAAAAAAACTCAATCACCTCGTTTTCTTCTTTAGATAAAAAGGAACAATGCAAAACCAAAGTAAGGAGTGGAAAGGAATTTATGTCAAAAACAAAAAAAAATAGTAGAAAAAATCAAGGTATTTGAAAACAGATAAGTGTAGAAGATTAGCACAGAAGATTAGCTGATTCTTTAAAAAGATCAACAAAATTCACGAAACCCGAGCTACATATATAGTATAAATCACCAATATCTGGAATGGTAAGGACATTATTATGACAGATTATATAGTTCTTAAGTGGATAATAAAAAATGCTTGGAACATCTAAATGTCAACACATTTAACACCTTATAAAGAATGGAAAATTTGAAATATACAACATACCCAAAGATATACCACAAGAAGCAGAAATTTTGAGTGGTCTTATATGTATTTTTTAATGAATTTATTATTTAAAAAAACTTCTTAAAAAAAGCCCATAACTTTTCACTGTGAATTCTGTCAAACACTCAAGAAACAAATAATATCAATACTGCACATATAATTTTCAGAAAGTTGCAGGAGGAATCAATTCTCCATCTCCTTTTATGAGGCCTGCACAAACATAATACCAAAGATATTACAAAAGAGGGAATTTCAGAATAATATCTCTTATGAATAATCCTTTACAAAGTATTACAAAATCAAATCCAACAATACATAAAAAGGATACCACAACATGTTCAGGTAGGGTTTATCCCAAGAAAGTAGAGTTGACTTAACATTAAAAAAAAAAAAATCATTTAATGAAATTCAACATACTAACAAAAAAAGAAAAAGAAAGACATGATCAATTCAATAGATATATAAAAAGTTTTTGGAAAAAAGATCAACACAGATTCATGAAAAAACCTCCTGGCAAACTAGAAATAGCATAGAATTTCCCTGAAGAATATCTGTGAAAACCATTCCTCCAATATCATACTTAATGTTAAAAGACCAATAAGTATTTTAATTGAATTAAACTTTCCTTGGAGGAAGGAAAGAAAGCAAGGATGCTGCTTTTACCACCTCTATTCAACACTGTACTAGAACAAATAAATGATTGTATAGAGACAAAAAGAATTGTAAAATAAAATTTAGAAAAAAATCAACTTGGGGCCCCTGGGTGGCTTAGTGGGTTAAAGCCTCTGCTTTTGGCTCAGGTCATGATTTCAGCATCTTGGGATTGAGCCCAGGCATCGGGCTTTCTGCTCATCAGGGAGCCTGCTTCCCCCTCTCTCTCTGCCTGCCTCTCTGCCTACTTGTGATCTCTTTCTTCTGTCAAATAAATAAATAAAATCTTTAAAAAAAAAAAACTTATAATAGTACCAAAACCAACAAAATACCTGTAAATATTTCTGTCAAAATACTTATCTTGTACTTCTATATAGAAACTAAAAATATTGCTAAGAGGTCATAAAGAAGACCTAAATAAATGCAGAGATGTATCACATTCCTAGATTAAAAGACTTAGTATTGTTAAAAAGGTAATAATCCTGAAATGTAGCTATGTCAACAACATAATTTCTGTCCAAATTCTCTAGTTTGTTTTGGTTTTGGTTTTGGTTTTTTGCTGATTTTACAAGCTGATTCTTCAGTTTATATGGAAATGCAAAGGACTTAGAATTACCAAAGCAATTATATATATTATGTGTGTAATAAATTTAAATAACTAAAAAATAAATGTATCTAATATGTATGTATAGTTGATTGACTTACCTGATATGATTTCAAGATGTACTATAAATCTCAAAATCAAGACAGTTTGGCATTGCAAAGAAGATAAATATATAAATCAATGACACTTACAGAAAGTCTAGAAATAGACCCACCCATATGTGGTTAATTGATTTTCAGTAAAGATGCCAAGAGACTCAGTGGGGTAAAGAAAGCCTTTTCAATAAATGATGCTAGAACCACTAAATATCCATATTGGGGGAGGAAAAAAAAAGCGCATCATCCTCTACTTAACATTATAAGGAAAAATTAATTTCAAATGAATCATAGACCTAAGTGTAATCCCTACAACCACAGAAACTCTAAATGAAACTAGAAAAACATCAAGATCTTGAAGTGGGAAGGGTTTCTTATCTAGAACATAAAAAGAACAAAACCTGAAAGAAAAATTTACAAATCAAACTTAAGTTAAAATGTTTTGCTCTTTGAGAGACACGATAAGGAAACAAAAGGTAAGCCCCTAAAGAATAACATTCACCACATACATATCAGACAAGAAACTCGTGCCCAGCATAAAAGAATAATTTTATGATTCAAGCATGCAAAAAGATTATCATGGAAATGCACATTAAAATCACAAATTGAGATAACATTGCGAGTTGATTAGATGGACTGACAATAAGAAGATTGGTCAAACCAAGGGTCACCAAGGCTATTGTGCAGCCAAAACTTTCGCATAGTGCTGGAAGAAACTCAAAATGGTACATCACTTTGGAGTGCAGTATGAAATTTTCTTAAAAAGTGGAGCATACCCAAATCAGTTGATATTCCTTTTTTTTTTTTTCAAATCAGTTGATATTCAATTCGATTATATATCAATCGAACTGAATATATTCAATTTTTGAATATATTCAACATTCATTCAATTCTTAACTACTTAACCAAGACAACATTCAATTCAACATTCAATACTTAACCAATATTCAATTCTTAACTACTTAACCAATGCAAATTAAAATACATGTCTACATAAAGACTAGCATATATTCTTAGTAACTTTACTTGCAGTAGCCAAAAATTGAAAACAGCTCAAATGTCTGCAAATTTCATGGGAAAAGATAAACTATGTTATACTCATATAATGGAATATTAGTCAGTTAAGAAAAGAGATAAAGTATAGATACACACAATAATAGAAATGAGTCAAAATTTTCATCCTGAGCTACAGAGGTGAGGTTTTTAACATACTGTGTGATTTTTAATTTATAGCATTCTGGAAAATATAATCTAATATATATTGACTAAAAGTACATTAATGGCTGCCTGAAGATAGACTGAAGGGAGGAACAGAAGACAAAGGAGCTCAGAGAATTATTGGTACGTGATGGCAATGTTCATTTGTCTTGATGAAAAATGATGCTTTGATGGTTTCATAGATGTATACATATGTTAAACCTAATTGAATTATGCTTTTTTGAATGTGTATACTTTATTGTATTTCAATAGAGTTGGGAAATAATAGAAATACAGAAGATGATTGATGAAAGAGAGATTGATTCTGTGAAGATTATTAAACATTAAATAAGACATAGTCATTCCTCTCATGCGACTTTTAGTCTCATAGGGATGATAATAACTGCACCAAGAGGTAAAACAAAACAGATTTAAGTAAGTTTTCCAAGAATGTAGGGAAAAAAAAATCTTCTTAAAGTCAAAGGTTTATTTTCTTCGGTGAAATTTTGATAGTTTCATGTTAGGGAGACGCATTTGAGCTTTGCCTTTATGTTGGGGTAGAATTTTGACAGGTGGATCTTGCATAGGAAGCCAAGTGTGATAAGAGGTTACTTTGGTTTTTTTTAAGAGAGAGAGAGAGACCAAGAGTGAGCAGGAGGAAGGAGCAGAGGGACAGGAAAAAGAGAGAATCGTAAGCAGGCTACATGCCCAAAGCAGAGCCCAAGGTGGAGCTTGACGCCCAACTTGGGGCTCAGTCTCATGACCCTGAGACCATGACCTGAAGTGAAATCAAGACTGGACATTTATCAGACTGAGTCACTGAGGCACCCCGTATAGAGGCTACTTTGGATACAAGGGAAGTTAAAAGCAAGCAAAGGACAAGTGTTTTACGGCATTGCAAGTAGTCCTTCATAATTTGAGTGTGGCATGCGTGTATGACCATTATGGGAAACTGAGGACATCTTATTAATATTTGTTTTAAAAAATACTGTGACATCGCTGGTTTGGCAATAAATGTTCCCTAATATCACCCCCAAAGCTGCGCTAGTGAAAGATATAGCAGGTGAGAAAATGCTATATATAATCATTTGAAATGGTTACAGAGATTGTTCAATGGTTGGAATTCAAAAGGGAATAGATAAGTATAAAAGATGCTTGAATAGACCTTAGAAATTATTTAGATGTCAAGGTGGAGAGAGCTTGCTAGAAAGGAGAGGAAAAGTAAAAGAAAACTCCATACTTTAATCTTGGATAACTCGGGGAATGATATTGCCCTTGTCAGAAGCAGGGATTTAAATGGAAACATCAGTTTCGGTAGACAGACATAGGTTTGGGGGACAGTGGAACAAGAAAATTCTGTAATATTTAGACAGATAATTCAGTAAACACTTGAGGGGGAAAAGTCAGAGCTGGATGTGCTTATGGGTATTATCATAAAAACAATACTTGAAGGTGTCTGAAACATGGGGAATAAGCTATTTCAATATGCTTCTTTTCCTTTAATTTTCAAAGTACTAGTTATTCCTAAGTACAAACAGAGAGATAAAGTAGAAATTTATAAAAAAACACCGTAACACGATTCACCTAATTTTACTGAAACCCAAGCACTATATTGCAGAATAGCTCAAGGTTGTTTTGCTTTGGGGTTTCTCTCTGGAATAACATCAGCCTCTTAATTCAGATTCCTCTGGTGTTAAAACAGAGTGGGGCTTATCATGTTAAAGATGTCATTCAGGGTGGCACACTATTGAGCTTAAGGATTATTCATGACAACCAAAAACTATTTGATGTCTAATAAACACTAAATCTTACCAATCCATTCTCCTCCTGTCTTTGCAAGAAAGAAAAATGCAGTCTTTGTTGAAGGAGTTACAGGAAAATGAAATATACAACCATCATTTTAATACCTGGATCATTTCAAAGTTAACCTATAGAAAAAAAAAAAGGTTTAAAGAAAGCACTTGTAAATCCTTTTTTATGTTATCCCACATGGAGCGGAGGCTTCCCAGCTAAAGGGCGCTCCGATTTCTGCAGTGTTCTTGAGAGCAGCACAGATTGGTAAGATAGAATGTAGCCACGGAGCTAACCACAGCACTGACAGATAATGCCTTGCTCAATATAGAGACTCTCTGGGAAAATGGAACAATATATCCTTTTATAAAATATGCTCACTATCTTTAAAAGTGTACTTTTGATGGAGTTTATATTGAAGAAATAGAAAAGACTGAGCATTTAAAAAATATTGTACAATATCCTGGATAAATACGTCGTATGTGTCTGTTCCCACCTCGTCCATATAATTCTTACCGAAAGAAAGAAGACTGGGATGGAAACAGGATAAGAAAGTGACCCAGATGGTTTTCTTTTAAAATAACAAAAGTACTTTAATATTCTTCAAATCATTACATTTCCATTAATGTCTTCAGGGTATAGTAAAGATAGCTATTCCCATCTGCACAGAGCTCAGCCTCCAAGGACTTGAAACCACTTACAGTTTTAATGCTGCAATTTAATCCTCACTAGCCTAGACATCATCGCTATTCAAAGGGGAGTTCTAAACTTCAAAACAATTTTCCAACTTATGAAACGGATATGATTACATAAAGACTGATTCACTTACTTCTGAAGTCATATCACCACTTTTGGGAAGCTCGCTTACAAAGTGGTACCGGCAGGAATATTGTTTTACCATGACAAAATGTGTTACACACTGTAAGGACCATCTATCAAAATTTCCACAAATAAATAAACATTGTGCCCAAGTATAATAGTCACATTTTCTTACAACAGCTACTATGTTTAAATGGTTAAGAAGATACATTAGAAAGTTTCTGGTGAGCTTGTGGGCACTGTAAAAATAAAAGGGTTAAAAGTGAGTTATTAGTGCAAAGAGTACTATGGAGCCCAGTGGCTATGACACTGCTTGTCTTGGGCAAACACTTACCTCTCTGGTTCCCAATTTTCTTCTTTTTCAGGTAGAGGCTGTGGCTTAGAGGATCCTGAAGAGAATTTCAGTCATAGCACTTATAGACCCCAAGATTCTAAATCACTTTAGGGAGTAATGTAGAGAATTAGATAAAGAGAGTAAGTCAGCAATTCTGCTATTAAAGAATGGGATCTGTTCGTTTCCACATGCCACCAGGGATAGAAATAATGTCAGCCCGAGGATAATTTCCACAGCCTACATTTCCTCTTCATTGTCTCGCCATTTGCTTGCTCCCTTTCAGTAGTGGCTAATTCTTTAGGTTCTTATTCAAGGAGCGTGTTTATTTCAAAAAGGCCCTCACACTTCCTGGTAATAAAAATGACCTGGGAACATTTTGAAACAAATGGATTTTAGAACTTCTAGAAGTGTCTTTTTTTTTTTCCCCCAATAGCTACATACGGTTTCCAGACCAGTCTCTGAGAAAAAACCATAGCTTTATCTTTGGCCATTTCTCCTAATGAAGACCATGGAGATAATATAACCCAGTCACAGAGACTCAAATTTGGGGATCAAGTGAGCCAATTACACTTATTTTACATTTTGTAAAGTATGTCTTGCATACACTTCTCTCCCCAAACTTACAGAGATATTAAAAATCCTAAGTTTGAGGTTAAGCTGCATTAGAAGAGAGAACATTCCCTTCCTCAGAATCAGTAGAGAAATGAACCCAAAATGAAGGTCTACCAGTAACACTGTCTTGAGGCAGCAACCTGGTGGCAGAGCAAGAAGGCCAAAGTGAAAGGAAAAGTGGGTGCAGTTTTGTATATCTAAAGCAGATATAAAGCAAGACTCCGAGCCGCTTCTAATTAATGAATAGTTCTAATTGATGAATAGTGGTCTCCATTTCATTTTCACTCACAGTCTGAAGGACTTGTAATATATGTCTTATGAAGGTTGCAAAAATGGAGAAAAATTTATAGATAATTAAACAAAAAAAAGTCTTCATTGACTTTAAATTAATCGGAGAACTTTAAATAGGTGCAAATTTGGGGGTGGGGAGAGTCAGATACTTGATGATGAGTTAAAATAAATCACTTTCAAAGTTGTTTTCAAAAATTTAAACTTTAAAGTCCTTTCCTATTCCTGGATTTATCCTTCTCTGTTATTCAGGGGACAAAGATCCTAGCTAAAATGAATGTTGGTGCTAACTAGCAGTAATACAAACAAGATGTCCCGAGGGCATTATTCTAACCAGAGCTCAATTATGCTAAATTCTTTCCACTTGAAGAATTCAAAGCTATCATTTACTGTGCTAATCATGTAATATCCTATAGGATTTTTTTTTTTTAAGATTTTATTTATTTGACAGAGAGAAACACAGCGAGAAAGGGAACACAAGCAGAGGGAATGGTAGCGGGAGAAGCAGGCTTCTCGCAGAGCAAGGAGCCCGATGTGGGGCTTGATCCCACCACTCTGGGATCATGACCTGAGCCAAAGGCAGCCGCTTAATTACTGAGCCACGCAGGCGCCCCTCCTATAGGATTTTTAAAATTTCCTTTCTCTCTGCTATTATATAGGGCCACTATTAATCCATTTTTTAGCAAATTAATGCACACTTAGCTATCGGATTTATTTTATTTATTTGTTTGTTTATTTATTTGATTTCATTCTGATTATTACTACTCTACCATTGTAAACTATTGTTCATCTACCATTATAATTTAATATTGAAAAAAATTACATATTTGTCTTTTCCTAAATGAAGAAGTTGATACTTATAGAATTATCTTATTTCATTTTAATTTTTTATTTATAATGTTACATATATAAAATTCACGTTATATATATAATAGTATATAGAGAGAATATATGTATGGTATTAAGCAAAAGAATAAAATGAACACATAGGAACCTACCAATAAGCTTAAGAATTAGATATTATTAGCTTTGTAATAATACAAAATGGGATGTGGGCTCCACATTCCATCATCCTGTCTCCTTTCAGGAATAAACACTATTCTGATATTTAAATCTTCCTCTTACTTTCTTTTTGTTTTTAAAAACATAATAATTGGACACATATTATATCTTTCATGTATTTCCATACAAAAAGAAAGCAATATTCTAAATTAAGAATGGAACAATATAGGGAAAGAAAGAGATTGAGTATTTTAAATGCCATGCATTTCAAGCAATCAATTTCCATATAAACATCAGGCCTCTGTGTAATAGATTTTAAAATTTATCTAAGGCCGAAAGCATAATAGCCAAATTTTAATAATTTCTAAAATAGTTCATTCTGTTGACCTGAATATGTCCTACATTCTTTTTTTTTTTTAAAGATTTTTTTTTTTTTTTTTTAATTTGACAGAGAGAAACAGAGCGAGAGAGGGAACACAAGCAGAGGGGATGGGAGCGGGAGAAGCAGACTTCCTGCAGAGCAAGGAGCCCGATGTGGGGCCACATCCCAGGACTCTGGGATCATGACCTGAGCCAAAGGCAGACACTTAACGACTCAGCCACCCAGGCATCCCTATGTCCTACATTCTTTACCTTTGTTACTATTCTGTAGCAACGATATATGTACCACATTCCAAAATATTTTTGTGACTTAAAAAGACTTGGAAAACATCTTAAGAAATATATACATTAGCAAATATGGGACACTATATATCTAAACTGTGGGGAAATGGATGTGTGTGAGTGTGAGTGCATTTTGAAACTTTCAAACTGTAGTTGATCCTTGAGTGGGTCATGGTTTGAACTATGAGGGTCCACTTGTATGTAAATTATTTTTGAAAACTATATTGGAAAAATTTTTGGAGATTTGCAAAGATTAAAAACCCCTCACGGATGAACCAGATAGCTCAGAAATACCAAAGTAAATAAATAAATAAGAAGTTCAGTAGTACTGTTAAAAATACAGTATATTATACATATAACATAAAAGTGTGTGTTAATCAACTGTTACTGGTAAGACCCAGTAAATAGTAGGCTATTAGCAGTTAAGTTTTTGGGGAGTAAAAAATTATATGCAAAGTTTTGACTGCATGAGGGGTCAGTTCCCCCAACCTAGCATGGATCAATGGTCAATGCTCTTCTTTAGGGTAAGTTTCTCAAAGTGGGATTACTCTACCATAGTAGATATACATTAGAGTGTATATTGCTTAATGATCTCCCAGAAAAATGTAAATAGCCTATCACCATTACATTAGAACATCTGCTTATCCACTCCTGCACTGGCCATTATCGCTTATTCTACTCTAAGAACCTGATATGCAAAATTATAATATTTTAAATTTGCACTTGTTTTTACTAGAAATGTTGAATATACTTTAATGTTTACTATTGATATGTCATACTGTGTAAATTGCCTGATTATGCATTTTGTACACATTTCCATTGCTTGTTCACCTTTTTCTTACTACTTCCCAATATATAGTGTATATATATATATGTTAATATTTTGCTATATGCTATTTTATCCCATACTTATCCAATTGTTTATAACTTTTATGAATTAAGCCATTATTTCCACATTTGTTTAAAACTGACATTTTAATCAAATAATAAGTAGTTTGATCCATATCTGTTCTTTACTTACTATTTATATTTAGAATAAGTTTGCTATCTCTTTGTTTGGATTTTATATCTTATTTGTTTGAAATTTTATATAAATTGCCTACTTTCACAAATATTAACAACATGAAATAATACAGCAATCATCTAGATAATTCAATCCAAAATTTATTTTAAAATATTCATATAATTGAGGAAAAATAGATTTGAAATCCACACAGTATCAAGTACTTGTAAAATATATTATTCAAATTTGCATATTTGTGTTTGGAACACTTTTCATTATCAGTTGTAACAATAAATTACAGTAATAATTGTTTTTATCCAAATTTTAGCCACATTAACAATTCTGCTTTTGCAAACTCCAAAATTAAAAATATGTGATGGAAAGCAGGAAGATGGTAGTGATATTCTTAAAGACTTTGTGATCAAATATCCATTAGTGTAGAGAAGACCAAATAGCTTTAAAAAAGAATTGTTATCAAAAGTTTATTTCTGTGCATTGAAGAATGAATCCTGAAAGTAATATCTAACCTTTCAAAATAACTGGCAGAAACAAAATGTACACTGAAATTTGTAAGGAACTATTATTTCTACTTGCCATCAGTGTTCAGGTTAATAATTACATTCTAACATCAAAATGATTATAATCTCAGTAAATTTTATTATAACATTAAGTTCTTGTTATAACTTTTATTATTAAACAATGCATAAATCTGCACCTCTACTTTCTAATTGAAGGGGAAACTGAAGAATTGAGTCAATTATATGGATAATTCAAGCATAAAATTTTCTCGATTCTGCTGAGCTACAATTATGTATCATTTACTTAAAAAAATTGGATGTTTCTTTTCTTACATAAGCATTTACAAAATACATTAGAGTATCTAAATTTTCATTGCTAACTCTAGACTGTTGAAACAAACCAAGAGATCTGAAGGAACTAAAAGTTTCTCACTTTTAGCTAATGCAGGGCAGAGAATATAAAATCCAAAAAAAACTACTTTGAAGAAATTAAATAAAGAATGCATTTTATTTACTTATTTATTTATGCTTAATTAATATTTTATTTTATTTTATCTTATTATGTTCAATAAGCTAACATATAATACATCATTAGTTTTTGATGTAGTGTTCACCGATTCATCAGTTGCCTCTAACACCCAGTACTCATCACCACATGTGTCCTCCTTAATACCCATCACCTGGTTACTCCATCCCCCCACCTCTCTCCCTTATGTAACCCTAGTTTGTTTCCTGGAGCCCAGACCCCCTCATGGTTTGTCTCCCTCTCTGATTTCTATCCATTCAATTTTGCCTCCCTTCCCCTGTGGTCCTCCATGCTATGGCTTATGTCCACAGTAGCCAAACTGTGGAAGGAGCCGAGATGCCCTTCAACAGATGAATAAAGACTGCATTTTAAAGGGTTTGGGGGACAGAGTCATTCTGAAGACAGTTTGGGAAAAGAAAAACAAATAAAAATTTTAAAAAAATGTTTTGATTAAGTATTTGACACACAATTTTTAGCACAAGTGCATGCTGTTGGTGTGTATAGGAGCAAAAGGGCCCTCTGCAATTACACAATAAAAATGTGAGTGATTAACCCTTAGTAACTTCTACCTTAGGACCACCTGGAACTTTTCGGTATCTTCAGGGACCCAAAGAAACGGTTACCACTCAATTTTCTTTCCTTTTCCATTTGGTGGGTGTGTTGAACATTAGGAAGGTAAGGAGGAAACCAGAGGAGGTGCTAATAGAGAAGGTAGAGAAACTCTTGCTAGTGCCAAAAAGGAAAGGAGTTGCTTGAATGTGAGTGCTCCAGCCGGTTTTCACACATATTCAGTATCTCCCTGTACTTATTCCTGTGCTGATCCAAAGCACATTATAAACTGTTGTTTTTCTCTTGGACATACCTGTATAGTCTGTAAGAACTCATCTTCATGTCTCTCATTCAACCCCTTCTCCTTACAGTGGGGAAAAGTGGGTAAAATCTTTTCTGTGTTGTTGTGGTACACAAAACATACATTCTTTAGAAAAATCTTCACTCATGTTATTTAATATTCAGTATCTCTGAGCCCTATTGTGCACAGGATTAAAGAATTAAATGAAGGACAAGACAGTCATTCTCTTTGAATCCATAAAGTTCACAGGCTTGTGAAGAAGTGGAAGAATGTAAGTTTTACCAGAAGTTAAATAGGCAATTGGGAAGGCTGTCCTGCAGTGGGCCTAGAAGGGCTCCTAAAAGCAGAGAGGACAGGAAAAATGTGTCCTTTCCAGACACAATGGGAAAAGAGAGAAGGAAGGATGTGTAATGGCAGAAAAGGTTTCTAGTGTGGCTGGAAAATAGGTAAAGAGGAAATGACACGAAGAAATTTCAGTAATGTCATCAAATGAAGTGCAATTGATTTATTGGAGTATAAAATATTAGTATTCAAAACAGATCAAGTTAGAAGGAAAAATAAAAATAACTTCCAGTACCTGCAATGTACAGATAAAAAACAAAACCACAGAGATCTCATGGGACATTAATGAAATCCCAACTGGTCATTCTTTTTTTTTTTTTTTTAAGATTTGTTTATTTATGTATTTATTTGATAGAGAGAGCACAACTGAGCATGAGCAGGGCAGAGGGACAGAGGAAGAAACAGACTCTCTGCTGAGCAGGGAACCCAATGTGGGGCTCGATCCCAGGACCCTGAGATCATGACCTGAGCCCAGGTCAGACATTTAACTGACTGAGCCACCCAGGCACCCCTCAGCTGGTCATTCTGAACAAGCTGTGTTGTTTGTAGATCTACAATGAGTTCTTGTGGTTATTTTCAGAATGATTTAAATTACTCTATGCTGTTGTAACCATTTGATTTTAAAAAAAAAATTTTATTATGTTATGTTAGATGTCATACAGTACATCATTAGTTTTGATGCAGCGTTCCATGATTCATTGTTTGCTTACAACACCCAGTGTTCTATGCAATCCATGCCCTCGTTAATACCCATCACCTTTTCAACCAGTCCCCTGAATTTAGCTAGAAAAAAAATTGAAAATGTTAATGAGGTGCCAAAGCAATGCTTTCACATTCAGTGTCATTCTAATTTTAATAATAATTTGTATAAATGTCTACATCTAATTTCCAATGTATGGTAACAGACACGAAATTCAACTAGAAGGATACTTCAGTGACTAATTTATGTTGAGGAGGAACCCTATGGAAAACTTAAGTGTGCTGAGCCACAAAATAACTTATTCTAAAAGCCAGAACAACAGAAAGTCACAATATCATTGGCAGCATTTACTAAGTTAATTTTATATAACAAATATTATATCCTAGTCAGTCACTTTTTTTTGTTCATATATGTATAGGGATGAGTGTACAGTGGAAAAAAACAAAGTGGGAAAAAGGCAAGGTGGGGGACCAATGGGTAGAGAACAGTTGTAATCACGTATGGGGTCATTAGTGGGGGGGCCTGGAAGTTACATTTTAGCAAAGCCTTTAAGTTGGTGAGTTCCTTTGATTATACATATTGAGATTAATCTGAAATGAGGAAGATCTACACTGGGGACCATTCTCAAGAAGTTTTTGAAATATAAGTGATAAGAAAAGATGATGACTTTTTTCAAGGCAATAGTGTTGGAGGTGGTAGCTTTCTTCAAATTTATTTCTTCACTTGGAACACTGGAAAAATAAAATTAAATTAAAAAATATTTCTTCAGAAATACACACAAATATTATACTTTAAGACATTTGTATTGAAGTATATTTAACATATGGTGTTATATTAGTTTCAGGTGTACAATATAATGATTCAACAATTCTACATATTACTCAGGGCTCATCGTGGTAAGTGTACTCGATCCTTTTTATCTATTTTACCCAGCCCTCCACCCACTTATCCTCTGGCAACAATACAAATATTTTCTTTAGTATTTTAATTTATTTAAACTTAGAATTATAAAAATGAAACTATTGATAATATAGTTCATTTTTCTCAAATAATCTCCTAAATTTTAAATATTTGCCTTCAATATAGGAAGGGATAGGCATAAGTAGAATCCAAATTTTTTCCTTGAAAGCTAACAGACATTTTCTTGTCATTTTATTTCATTTCATACATTTCATTCTTGGGACATACTTATTTTTGTTTTACTTCTAAATAAAATTAGCAATGTGCTTTCAAACAATGTGCCGTTAAAATTTACAATTATTTCCTCTGAGGGATGAGCTTGTGATTCCTCTGAAGAAGGAATCATTCAATGGCCTGTTTTGTTTTCATGTACCTGTTTTGTCCCAGTTCTAGCTCCCCCAGCCCGTGACAATGTCTAGCCCTTGTGTATTTTCTTATAATGATGTTGTTAATTTTGTTTTTAATTTAATTAACATATGTGAATTGTTTAAGGAGTTTATTAGTTTTATGACCTTTAAGATAAAGAACAGCCCCCACCCCTTTGGTTGGTGCACAGCTGTGGTCTTCAGACCTCCCTTTCGCCAGGATCTTGGGGATGCTCTTCACTTTCTCAGTTGTCTTTTCTGGGATCTCTAGGCTTCTCTTTTCATTTGTTATCCAGTAACTTCCTGTAAAAATGTGTGAGGAAGGTACCTTTTCTCAGTCTTTATATATCTGAAAAAGTACTTGTTTTCTCCTCTTTCTTGTCAATATTTTGATTACACGTGGAATTAGTAACTTGAAATAATTTGCCTTCAGTATTTTAAAGGGATTGATCAGTTATCTTCCAGCTTCCTATATTGCTATTGAGAAGATCTTAGTCATCTTAATTTTTAATCTTTATCTGCAAATATTTATGTATTCTGGATATTAGACCCTTATCCAACATGATAGCTCTCCTTTCTCTGGGTTGTCTTTCCAGTCTCATAACAGTTTCCTTTAATGCAAAAAAGTTTTAAAATTTAATAAATTTATCTATTTTCCCTTTTGTTGCTTGTACTTTTGGTATCATATCCAAGATATCATTATGAAATCCACACTCATGAAGATTTATTTTATCTTTTATTCTGAGTTTATTATTTTAGCTCTTATATTTAGAACTTTTATCCATTATGAAGTGATTTATTTAAAGACTTATTTATTTATTTGAGAGAGAGAGAGAGAGCATGAGCAGGAAGGACAGAGGGAAAAAGAGAGAAAATCTCAACCAGACTCCATGCTGAGCATGGAGCCTAACAATGGGCTCAGTCTTAGGACCCTGAGATCATGACCTGAGCTGAAACCAAGAGTCAGATGCTAACCAACTGTGCCTCCCAGGTGTCCCCATTATGAAGTGATTTTTAGGTGTGGTGTGATTTGCCTGTGAGTATCCAGTTGTCCCAGCACCATTTGTTAAAAAGGTCATTATCCATTCACCTGCCCCCATTGAATGGTCCTGTTCCCTTGTAGTTAAATTTAGGAGTCAGGATACTTAAGTTATCCAACTTTGTTCTTTTTTTCAAAATTGTTTTGTTTATTCAGGGTGTCTTGCAATTCCATAAGAATTTTAGGATCAGCTTTCCCATTTCTGAGAAAAAAAACAATTGAGATTTTGAAGAGGATTGTATAGAATTTGTAAACAGCTTTGGGGTATTGTCATTTAAATGTTATTAAGTCTTCTAATGCACGAACATGTTTTGTAGTTTTCAGTGTACAAGTCTTTGTATTCCCCTGGTTAAATTTATTCCTAACTATTTTATGCTTTTTGATGTCATTATAAATGGAACTATGTTGTTAATTTCCTTTTGGGTTTTCATTGCTAGTTTAAAAAATGTCTCTAGTTGTTTTCTGTTGATCTTATATCCTATAACTTTCTTTTACATATTATATCATGTCTTGTCTGTGAACAGAGATAGTTTCACTTTTCCATCCCAATTTTTCTTTATTTCTTTTTCTTAACTAATTGCTCTGGATAGAAATTCTGATAAAATAATATTTATTGAGCATGCTAAGAATGAGCATATTTGTCTTGATCTTAGGGAAAATCTTTTAATGTTTTACCTTTGAGTATGATGTTACCTATTTTTTTTGTTTTTTAATTAAACACCTTTATCAAATTGAGAAAGTGTCCTTATAATTTTAGTTTAAGTGGTTTGTGTGTATGTTTTATGAAAAGCTGTAAAATGTTTCCTGCATCAATTTCAATGGTAATGTTTCTTTTTTTCCCCCTCTTTATTCTACTATCTGATATATTTGGTGTTTGGTGTAGTAATGAAATACATCATCTAATATTTCAGTGAGGAAAGCAGGCATTTCTCATTGACTCCCCCTGGAGTCAGTGTAGAGATGTTTAAAGAGTGAGAACCCAAAATATAGGTAACTATTGTGTAGATTGAAGAGTGGCCTTTGGTCTACTGATGTACTAAAACTGATTCTTGTTATTCTTACATTATCTCACCTGCATTCTTTCATGTTGTCTATACTAAGACCCAGATCCACATGCCATTTCTTTCACAGGCATTTTGCTGCATTTCTGGTCTCAAGCACACCTTTATTTTTAGTTAGATTTAGAAATAAAAAATATATCAAATTATATAGAATAAATATGCCCAGGAGTGCCTGGGTGGCTCAGTCAGTTAAACACCTGTCTCTTGGTTTCAGCTCAGGTTATGATCTCGAAGGTCATGATCTCCAAGGTCATGAAGTTCTCGAAGGTCATGATCTCGAAGGTCACAAGCCCTGTGTCAGGCTCCTCACTCAGTGCAAGTCTGCTTAAGATTCTTTCCCTCTCCCTCTGTCTCTGCCCTCGCTCACACACACTCTCTTTCTCTAAAATAAATAAAATCTTTTAAAAAAAGTCCACATTCTCTCTCTCTCCCTTTGTAATTTCCCCCACTCATGTGCACATTCTCTCCCTCTAAAAAAAAAAAGAACATGTCCATTCATCATTCGACTTGTTAAAAGGGGATTTGATTAATATTTTATATAAAGATGTTATTACAATACAGGAGGTTCCATCCTATCACTCTGAGTTAAAGAGTGTATACATATGTGTGCATATATATATATATATTTAATAAGCTTTATTAAAGTGAAATATTGTACATGAGTAATTGAAATATTTGAGTAAAAATGACAATTGGTGCCACACCCAGCATAGAGCCTGATACAGGGATCAAACTTACAACCCTGAAATCAAGACCTGAGCTGAAATCAAGGATTAGCTTCTTAACTGACTGAGCCACCCAGGCATCCTGAAATGTGCTTTAAATAACATGTTTAATAGTCTATGAAAGCAAGTCATTTCTGAGTTTCTTGTCTGTTTCAACACTGCTACTGACTCATGATACTTCCCCTGGAAGGATTTCGGTTTCCTTCTCTTGTGAAGATATGGTAGTTGATTCAGAGCACTTTGAAAATAGGCTGTGTATGAAAGTGCTGAAAATTAACTTTAAGGGCCCTGTCCTTGATTCCTTTCCCCACATTCATGAATTTTGTTTGCAATTATAGAATTATGAACTACATGATTTAGGTAAATATTTGCTCAGCTGTCCCCTTTGTACAAAAATCATATCCCCTGATTGTTTCTAAAAATTTTTGTTGCATGTTTGTATTAATGTCATTGTATTTTATGCCTGCTCTCTATATTAAAAATATAGATTTTAAAATTAAAATCTAATTTAATTTTAAAATATAGATTTTAAAATTAAAAAATAATTTTTCTATATTAAAAATTACATAAAAGAAATTAAGACATATTACATAGTGTATTATATTTGTTGATTTGTTTTTAAATGTTTGAACCATCCTTACATTCCTGGAAAAAAAAACCCTTTCATCATGGTATATGATATTTTTATTATACTGCTGGATTCAGTTTGTTAGTGCTTTAATGAAGGTCTTTGTATCTTTATTCTTAAGCAACATTGGTCTTTAGTTTTCTTTTTTAAAGATTTCTTTGGCTTTTGTATAGGGCAATGGCATCATAGAATGAGTTAAGAATGAATTAGGAAGGTCTCTCAACTCTTTTATTTTTAGAACCATCTGAGAAATATTAGTTTAATTCCTGAAATGTTTGATTGAAGTTAATTACTTGACTGGTGAAGTCATTTGGTTTTGGGCTTTTCTTTGTTGGGAGTTTTTTTGTTTACTGAGTCCATCTTTTTACTTATTATGGTTATGTTGAGAGCTCTTATTTCTTCTTGAATCAGTTTTGGTAGTTTTTGTGTTTCTAAAAATGTATCTATTTTATCTGTCTTATCTAATTTTTGGCAAATAATTGTTTGTAATATTCTTTTATATTCCCTTTTTATTTCTGTAAGGTCAACATTACCCACTTTCATTTCTTATATTCATAATTTGAGTCTGTTCTCTTTTTCTTTGTCAATTTGTTGATTTTTTTTTCAAAAAACCAACTTCTGGTTTTATTAAATCTCTATTCTTTCATTACTTCACTGTTCTAATATTCCTTATTTCTTTCTCCTTGGTTTAAGCTTAGTTTACTCTTTTTTTCTAGTTCATCAAAGTGTAAATTTAAGTTATTAATTTAAGATTATTTTTTAATGGAGGTATTCAGAGCTATAAATATCCCCGTGAACACTGCCTTTGCTTCCTCCTGTACATTTTGGTGTATTTTTGTCATTGTTGTTTTCTTTCACCTCTAAATATTTTCAATATCCCTCTGACTTCTTTGACCCTTGGTTGTTTAAACATACGTTGTTTATTTCTATATATTTGTGAATTTTCTATATTTATTTCTAGCTTCATTCCATTGTGTTTGGAAAAGTTACTTCTTATGATTTCAGACTTTTAAAATATCCCAGGATTTTTTTTGTGTGACCTAACATATAATATATCCTGGAAGTTGTTCCATGTTCACTTGAGAAGATTGTGTATTCTGTTGTTGAGTGGAATCTTCTGTATATGTTAGGTGTAGTTGATTTTTTTGTTTGAGTCCTCTCAAAAAGTTCTTCACCTGCTTCAAAGGTTAAGGACAGACTGTCAGCAATCTGAAAATAAACAGGGAATGGACACTGCTGTCTCATATTTCAACTAACTTTGTGGACTTATGTATTAGACAAACACACACACAAATAAAACAATAAAAGCAATTCATGTATTATTGTTTCAGTGAGGTTTCAAAAGGGAGCAGATGTAGATTGAATTTGTCATCAACTTTATTTTTTTAAAGATTTTATTTATTTATTTGAGAGAGTCCCCCCCCCCCATTTGAACAGTGGGGAGGGACAGATGGAGAGAGAGAAAAAAGAAAGAAAGAAAGAAAGAAAGAAAGAAAGAAAGAAAGAAAGAAAGAAAGAAAGGAAGGAAGGAAGGAAGGAAGGAAGGAAGGAAGGAAGGAAGGAAGGAAGGAAGGAAGGAAGGAAGAGGGGGACTACCTGCTGAACAGGAAGCCCAGTTTTGGGGCTCGATCCCAGGACCTGGAGATCATGACCTGAGCTGAAGGCAGATGCTAACTGACTGAGCCACCCAGGTACCTTTTCAACTTTAATCAGACAGATTTAAAATGCAGGTTTTGACAAAATGAATTGATTCACTTAATAGGTTACACATTTTTAAGACTTATTAAGCCTTATTATATAATAGGACTAGGATATAAGTCTTCAGTACAAACATACAAAAATACATCCAAATTCCAATATTGTCTAAAAGCGAACATCTACTTTGCTTGATTGAGAGACAAGAAAGAATGATCAAGGATGGATGTTAAAATTGAGTTAAAGTTCCTTCTCTGAATTACTGAAACTGAAGGACTTTTGAAGAATTCATAGCTTATGAGAGTTAATACTATTATATGCTTTCCATTTATTATATTATCTTTGGGACTAAGATAAAAATACAATTTACTTTTTCTATGCCATTGGTAGGAAAATTTAGACATGTTTCTGAAATATTGCATCTAACATTCCATCTTAAAAATCCTTGCCTGTTCAAAGATATTTTTTTTTTCTTTTCTGTTTCTATAGAAGCCCAATGCAAACACCTGTGCTCTCTTTTTTACCCATGGGAGGAAGGCAAATAAGATTGACAAAATATTTGCCTATTTACATTTACTTTCATATAGCCTTTTGGTCATTGCCTTATAGGTGAATCTGATCAAGAGATTAGTAAGTCCTTATGAATACATGAAAGAACAATTGTAATCTTTCCCTGTTCAAGAAAGCGTTCTTTAAGACAAGCATGATTTACTTCCTGTTTGTTGCAGTAGCTGCATGAATGCATTGTATTGGTATTAATGGGCAGTAAGGGATAAATCACAGACATACATAGGCTAAGAGAGAAGGAAGGTTCCAATTTTAGGCTGATAGGGGAACTTTGGAAAATCTGTCTTGTCAGGGTTAGCAGAAACTAATTCTGTCAAGTCTCAGTGAAGTTTGACACAACTGCATTCACAAGAAAGCTGCAAAGGTCATGATGCGCTGTGTACCTTTAGGGAGTTCAGCAGAACCAATTTGGACCAATTCTGTCAAAAGGACATCTAAGTAACCTAGAATAATACGTCTTTGTAAAGGAGTTTATGAGTTTTGGGAATGGGAAGCCAGAGAAGGCAATGTGTCAAACCATTACTCTCCATGAATCAAAATTGAGCTTTGCTATCTTTAAAAAATACAGTTCTGCTACTCACAAGAAAAGGCTAGATAGAAGCATTAATCCAGAGCTATATTAAAAAGCAAAAAGCAAACAAACAAAAAACCCACCAGGACCTTTTTGGATGATATTCACCAATTGCACAATGCAAAAACTTTACTCTTTCTTCTTGCACCCATGGGAGTTTCTGGGTTCTATGTTTTATAGAAGGAAAGAGAGTACATTTCTCGGCACACTTTTAAAGTCATTACTATTTTTGGAAAAGACATAGCCACATAGTCTCTGAAGGCTACAGTCAGAGTGGCCTGTATGAAAAATGAAGTAAAATTCACAAAAGCAAATATAGCCATGATTCTTAGCCAGAAGAACAGATAATTTCAACAACTGATTATGATATAGGTAATATTTTTATTGTATATATATGTATATATGATATACATGATATATGTGATATATATGTATATATATGATATATATATGTATATATATGATATATATTCTAATAATATATATGAACCACTCTATGGTCCACTAATCTGAGTGCAAAAAATATATAAATAAGCTTTTTTTAGCTTGTATTAAGTTTTCAAACCAGATAAATTAGTTTCACTAAATTATAGCAAGTAGTAATGAATTATAACGTCTGTTGGAAATTTTATTGAAGAGCAAATCTCCTTGATGCTAGAACACCAGCATAATTAATAGGGTATAACTAATTACCACCTCTCTCCTACCACTGTGATCAACACAATTTTATTTTCTCTTTCTCTTTTCTCTTTTTTTGTAATTGAAACAGATTTTCATTTTATATGTGATAACTTTTCAATAATTCTGATATTGAAAAAAATGAAGGAAATTTATAAATGTCTTATTATTCAGAAGATTATTATCTACATTGAAGAGAAAAAGTAAGTTTGAATAATGAAACATTGATTATGCCTAATAACTAGGAAAAACATTACTTCTTAATTTTTGAGAATAAGCATCCTATTCAATTTAAAATTTGTGCTGAATTATTTAGAATTCTTAATGATTTATCTGTAATACTAAATTTAATCAATATTAATGTGTTCCCAATTATGTTGTGTTAAGGGATTTTGTGTACCAAAATATTGTCCAAGATGTTATTATTCTCCTTTTGGATCTACATGACTTTAGATAAGAATTGATTTTCCGTGTCCTCTGCTCCTCTTTGTCTTTGGCCCATGTGGTAGCTTGTCTTGCTTTTTCTTCACTAACTTTTTGGTACGTTGACATATTCATGGTCTTCCCATGCCCAAGCTACTACTCATTTTTGAATGACCCCTTGTCAGCTTTTGGAGTTTTGTGATTTTCAGCAATCTTAGAATATAAAATACACTTACCTCTCTCTGTATTTGATACAAATGGATTGGAAGATAGCAGTGGATTGTAATTCAGTAGCCGGACAGCATGAACTATAACTATATAACTATAACTATAACTACAACTACAACTATAACTATAACTATATATATATATGTATATGTATATGTATAATATTTTCCAGGAAAAAAATATATACCCTTCAAACATGTAAGTCAAAATAAACCAAGTTCAAATAACACTATAGAAAATTATTTTTAAGTCTCTAAGTTTCTCTATTACTAAGTCACTCCATTGATTAGCATGGTAAGACCACATTAGTTCACACACATTTTAAACCTTGAATGACTAAATTGCAGTACTTTATATAAAGGAGTCTCTCGGTGCAGTTCATTGGTTTCTGGAAAATGTTAATTCTCATGATATAAAGAAAAGAATGACTTGAATTGTTGAACACAAAGTGATATGCTGAATGATAATTTGAGAGATATAAAAATTATATACTGATAGAAATTGTAAAAAGACAGTCATCAACAAAACTTACTTTAATTATATTAAAGTTATAATTGGTGCTACACTAGGCCATGTTTAACTCATCAGAATTATCAAATTGCTTTCTGGGTTTCATTTGGGTACATTTCTTTCTTTCTTTTTTAATTTAAATTTAAGTTAGTTAGCATATAGTGTTTTATTAGTGTAAAGGTAGAATTTAGTAATTCATCAGTTGCTGAAATGATTTTGAACCCCACCGAAGAGTAAACATAGAGATATCTGTGAAAGTCTGGAGTTAATCTGTGCGTGTGTGTGTGTATATGTGTGTGCACATGCACAAAATATTCCACAGAGGTTGCTCTACTCCCCTACCTCTGAGCAAAACCCAACTCAATTGAGCACAAAATGATGACTCACTTGAGGAAAACACCAGTACCAGTCTTGACAAAGACAACAGCATTCCAGTTATGGGCTATGGCATGAGACTGTACACAGCCTGACACTGATCATGAGCAGGAGTAGGAGCAGATTGAAATTGAAAATGTAATACTTGGGAAGTCTGGGTGGCTCAATCAGTAAAGTGTTTGCCTACAGCTCAGGTCATGATCCCAGGGTCTTGGGATTGAGCCCCACATTGGCTCCCTGTTCAGTGGGGAGCCTGCTTTTCCCTCTGCCTGCTGCTCCCCCTGCTTGTGTGCTCTCTCTCTGACGAGTAAATAAAATCTTTAAATAAATAAATAAACAAACAATAAAAATGTAATGCCATTTACATTAGTATCCCAAAAGGAAATACTTATGTATCAATCTAACAAAATGTGCACAAGACCTATATAAGGAAAACTGCAAAAGTCTGATGAACTCCCTAAAGTAAAATGAGTGCTAAAAAAAAAAAAAAAAAACCTCCTAAGTGCTGTTTACTTCATACACACAAAACATATTAATCATTAAATATTTAATAAACTGAACCTTCATATTTAACACTTTTCAGTGTACTATGTTCTAAATAAACTCCACATTATATTTTATATAGATAAATGTTTCTCCCTCTACAGAAGTTTGAAAATCAAGCTGATTACAGAATGTCAAAAAAGTGAGAAAGAATATATCTAATACCTAAATCTGTAGAACTTTAATAACAAAGTCATTTATTTTTGCCATTCCTTTAATTTTGGCTAACCATGTTTATCATTTTTCTTTCTTTCATAAAAAGTTTGCTAGTTATAATATAAATATGCATTTCCAGTCCCTTATGATCTCAAAAACAATAAAAAGGAAACAAAATGGGAGCACCTAGGGGTTCAGTCAGTTAAGCATCGGGCTCTTGGCTTTGGTTTAGGTCATGATCTCATGGGTTGTGAGATCAAACTCACCGGAAGTCTCTGCACTCAGTTGGAAGTCTGCTTGAAGATTCTCTCTTCTGCCCCTCCTCTTGCTCATGTTCTCTCTCTCTAAAATAAATAAATCTTTTTTAAAAAGCAAACAAAATGGAGGAGTGCCTGGGTGGCTCAGTGGGTTAAAGCCTCTGCCTTCGGCTCAGGTCATGATCTCAGGGTCCTGGGATCAAGCCCCACATCAGGATTTCTGCTCAGCAGGGAGCCTGCTTCCCCCTCTCTTTCTACCTGCCTCTCTGTCTACTTGTGATCTCACTCTCTCTGTCAAATAAATAAATAAAATCTTTAAAAAAAAAAAAAAGCAAACAAAATGGAGATTTGTGCAACATATTAAAGAAATGTATGAATTAAAATGAGATAAAATTGTTCAAAAGCACAATGAGATATCACCTAACACCAATCAGAATGGCTAAAATTAACAAGCCAGGAAACAACAAATTGTTAGTGAGGATGGAGAGAAAGGGGAAACTTCTTACACTATTGGTGGGAATGCAAGCTGGTACAGCTACTTTGAGAAACAGTATGGAGGTTCCTCAAGAAGTTAAAAATAGAGCTATCCTACGACCCAGCAATTGCACTACCAGGTATTTACCCCAAAGATACAAATGTTATCTGAAGGGCACTGTACCCCAATGTTTATAACAGCAATGTCCACAATAGCCAAATTGTGGAAACTGTGGAAAGAGCCAAGATGTCCATTGACAGATGAATGGATAAAGACATGGTATGTGTATACATACACACACACACACACACACACGGATAAAGATGTGGTATATAATAAACATATATATACACAATAAGTATATATATATATATATATACACACATCATATATATTATATTATAATATTATATAGCCATAAAAATTATGATATTTTCAGCCATAAAAAGTGAAATCTTGCCATTTACAACATGACTGTAACTAAAGGGTATTATGCTAAGCAAAATAAGTCAATCAGAGAAATGATTATCATATGGTTCCCCTCCTGTGTGGAATTTAAGAAACGAAACAGGATCATAGGGGAAGGGAGGGAAAATAAAATGAGACAAAATCAGAGAGGGAGGCAAACCATAAGAAACACTTAACTATAGGAAATAAACTGAAGGCTGCTGGACGGGAGGTGGTTGGGGCATGGGGTAACTAGGTGATGGACATTAAGGAGGGTACATGATATGATGAGCACCGAGTGTTATATGCAACAGATGAATAACTGAACTCTACATCTGAAACTAATGATACACTACATGTTAAATAATTGAATTTAAATAAAATAAGTTTTTAAAAATGAGATAAAATTGTTAGAAGGATATTGTCATGTCCTGAATCCTCAGAAAATACATTGCTTTTGGTTCATACTACATATATCTAAAGCTTTGCCTTGTGGCTTGATAATTAAGAATACTTTCAGAGAATAGGGATAAACCTGTTTGGAATCGATGGTGAAAAAGGAATCCAAATCATTTTGATCTATGGACATGGATGAGAAGGCCATGCTCATAGTTATGAAGTCAGTGGAATCTGAGTAAATTCAATTAATTAAGCACTTCAATTTATCAAGGACACTAAAAGTTCTTTCTAATTATCAAAAGTGGGTTAAACCTTGGTTTTCAAAAAGATCAGAGAAATCATATAAAATTTTCACAGAAACTCAGTAAATTAAAACATCCCCAAAACCTTTACTAATTACATTAGAAGTAGTTATTTTAGAAAGCTGAAAGACAAGATAACTAGATTTAGCCTAGCATTCCACTTACATAGAAAGCCAAGTATATATGACATGCCTGTAACAGAAAAGGCAGAGAGTTAATTACCTTTAGTGCTATCGCAGCCACTCTCTTGGAAGCAAAGTCTTTTTTTTTTTTTTTAATTCAATAACAAAACTTGCTTATTCGTTTGTTAACAGATCCTAACTGCAGTGAAACTGCACTTTAAATTAATGTTGGAAAAATTAAAGTTTAAATACTTTAGCATAATCATGTCCTAGTCCAAAGTATTCCTTTTATTTCAGAAATTATTGTAACAGTGGAGCTTCTAGTGTGGTTAAATATTATGACTCTTATTAACAAATAAAAATTTGAAAATATTTTAATAATGAGACTAAAATTAACAGAACATTAAAAATATTCAAGTCTGGCAATAATGGGTATATGCTGAGGGCACTGATTTATTGGAGAAGCATGCTGGAACTGACACCTACAGGCTGGCAGAAGCTCATTGTGCACATCTCTTCCAAGTTCTTGTTCTATGGCATTATGTAGATTACTTGAGATCAGCCATGATGGGAGCATTTATATAATGGAAATCTGCAAACACTATAAATTAGACTCTTTTTGTGGTTTACTAGCATACCAGTGGTGAAGTAAAATATTGTTAACTAATAAAATCCTATGCAGAGTTTTTAATTTTTAATGCAATGAGATCAATGATTATTAGAATATTTAAATTTTGACTTCCTGCTATTTTCTACTTTATGATTACCAACAATGAGACTTAACTTTACCACTGCATACCTTACATTACTAAGTAGTTCATAATAGCCTTTTTCATATAATTTGTTTTGGCAAAATGTTGCCTAATAACACACACACACACATACACACACACACATGCACACGTGCACACACATTTGTTTTAGGTTCATAACAAAATTTAAAAAGTACATAGATTTCCCATATACTCCCTGCCCCAATACTTGAATAGCCTATTATTACCATCTCCCCCCAGTGTGGTATATTTGTTACAAGTGATGAATTTACATTGATACATCATAATTACTCATGTCCATAGTTTACATTACAATTCCCTTGTAGTGATGTACATTCTGTTGGTTTAGACAAATGTATAATGGCATGTATTCCTCATTATGATATCATACAGATTATTTTGACAACGCTAAAGATCCTTTGTAAACTGCCTATTCATCCCCCACCCACCCATTCAGCAGACTCCAGAAACCATTGATCTTTTACTATCTTAATAGTTTTGCCTTGTTAGAATGTCATATAGCTGGAATCACACAGGATGTAGCCTTCTCAGATTTGTTTCTTTTACTTAGTAATATGCATTTAAGTTTCTTCCATCCATGTCTTTTTATGACATGACAGCTCATTCCTTTTTAGTGCTAAATAATATTCCAATATCTAGATGTACTACAGTTTATTTATTCATATGCCTAAAGACATCTTGGTTGCTTCTGAGGTTTGGCAATTATGAACAAAGCTTCCATAAACATTAGAATACAGGTTTTTGTGTAGATATTAGTTTTCAACTCTTTTTGGAAATACCAAGGAGAGTGATTGCTGCATTGTATAATAAGATTACATTTAATTTTGTTAGGAACTGCCAAACCATCTTCCAAAGTGGCTGTACTATTTTGCATTTCCACCAGCTCCACATTCTTGTCAGGATTTGGTGTTGCCAGTTTTCCAAATTTTGTCCGTTTTTATAGGTCTGTAGTAGCATCTCATTGTTTTAATTTGCTCTCCCTAATGATGTATGAGGTGGATCATCTTTTTATATGCTTGTTAACCATTCCTGTATCTTCTTTCATGCAATGTCCATTAAGGACTTTGTCTATTTTTTAATCTGGTTGTTTGTTTTCTATTTAAGTACCGGTAATGCTTGCTTAAGACTTCTATTTCATTTTTTTTTTCTATTTCATTTTTAAAAAGACATATTTTCGGGTCATCTGAGTGGCTCAGTCCTTAAGCATCTGCCTTCAGCTCAGGTCATGATCCGAGGGTCCTGGGAATGAGCCCCACTTCAGGCTCCCTGCTCAGCAGGGAAGCCTGCTTCTCCCTTTCCACTCCCCCTGCTTGTGCCCTGTCTCTTCTTGCTATCTCTCTGTCAAATTAAAAAATAAAATCTTAAAAAAAGACATATTTTATTAAAGAATTTTTGTAATATTGGTATTGTATATTCTTTAAATAATTGGTAGATTTTGCAAAAGTATCCATCTGGACCTCTGTAAATAATGTTTCTTTTTTATCCGATTGTCTTCTAGATTTCCTCTTCATCTTTTTAGCAGTTTGAATATGATGTCTCTGGGTTTGAATTTGTGGAGAAGACGATATTTTCCAGCTTTATAGTCTTTGAGTTTTTTGGAAGTTAGTTTAGTGTTTTTCATTATTTTCGGGAAATGTTCAGACTATCTCCTCAATGTTTTGTTTTGGTTTTGTTTTGTTTTTGGGGGTGGTTTATTTCCCTCTCTTCTCCTATGAGATTCTAATTACATTTGTGTCCAACCATCTGATATCCTAAAGTGCAGAGTGCTCTCTTCTCTATTTTGTTTCCTCTTTATTTACTTTTTGTATTTCAATCTGGGTAATTTCTATTGGCTTAACCTCAGGTTTACTAATTCTTTCTTTGGTTGTGTTAAGTCTACATATGACTCTATTAAAGACATTTTTCATCTCTGTCACTATATTTTTCATTTCTAGTGTTTCAACTTGACTATTTCTTATAGTTTCCATTAATATGCTGAAATTACCTATCTATGCGCACTGTGAAATTTTTCTATGGGAGTCTTTATCACATTAATCATAATAGTTTTAAATTCCCTGTCTGTTTAAATTCCCATCTGGGTCATATATAAATATGAATATTTTGATTGGTTTGTCACTTGACAGTGTAGTATGTCTCTTGATTTGATTTTCTGTGGTCAGTGAATTTTTGGTGGAAAGCCAGACATCATGTGTAGGACATTAGAAACTGAAGTAAATAGTATTTTATGCCTAGAAATGGGAAATCCACTTATTTGGCTACGCCATTTACTCTAGGGGCTCAGGAGTATATATCTGGGTGTGTGCTTTGCTGTTATTATGTTTAACTTCAAGGTGGCACTAACCTTAAATTTCTATTGCATTCTTTTTGTTTTCTGGTTTCAAGGTTCTATACTCTGATGGTAGCCAAAAATTAAACCTCTCAAAATTTAATTCAATAAGCATCTCTACCTTCCTTTCTTGCTTTTCCCTTGGTAAGTCAGTGTTTTTATGGCCATTTTGCTTTAAGAATCACAGCTCTATTTTTAGATATAATAATTGGTGGCCTTGTGACCTCAGCTTTTTGATGTATCCAATGAAGTTTGTGACTTTGTGGATATTTCCTTATTGTTAGGATAGGAGAGATGCTCTTTCCAACATTTCATATTGTAACCGGAAGCTAAAAAAAATTTTATTTTCTTTTTGTATGCTTTGTACTGTTGGCTCCATCAGGAAGCCCATAACTACATTTTACTATGTGAATTATTTCCTGGATGGAAAAAAAAGAGAAGGAAAGAAGCAGTTAGAACAAATGATTGCTGTTAAAGTTAAATGCATTATTAGCATAACAGGGAACCTACAACACAACATCTTCATTTGAATTATTTATGGAAATACATATTTTATAAGGATGTGACAATTTGGTTATTTATCAGAAAAATATCTCTCACAGACATTAATCACATTTTACAGCTGAAGTCCATAAAGTTTTTAATCTTTTAAAGACTTGGAACACATTACAGAGAGTATACATATCTCGAATTTTAGTTTGCAGGTCTGCCAGACATAAGCTTGTCTTAAAAACAAACAAAAAAAAAGGATGAGAAAGGGAAAAAAAAAAGGTGTTGATTATCTACTGGGCTGCCATAGGAAATCTAGCTATTTTAAGCACATCCTTCAGTGAGGGAACAACTCCACTAATCTTCTTCCAAACAACTTCAGATTTAGAATACTCTGGTTCATTAAGTGCTTTAAAATGTTATTCATTGGGAAGAGGCCAATCTCATGAGTGATGTTTGGGTAACCAGACAATTTGATTTTGCTTCTTCCAAATATTTCTTATTGAAATTTGTACTCTGAAATTTAAGTGAATATATAATAAAAAATGCATTTATTTAATAGTGTCTAGGCAGCATAAAATTTCTATTTCTCTTCAGATGTCATTTTAAATTTTATAATTCTTCACATATAACCTAAATACGGGAAACACTGCCAAAAGGAGATATTGGCTTGACTTTACCATTAATAATACTTAAAATAATATATCCAAAATATGCAAATAATGAGAGTTCACATCTTTCTAGTAACGAAGCAATAAATGTTACTTTTAAATAAATTATGGAAATTTTGTCTTTATAATCCTATATCTAAAACCATAAAAGGTAGGTATCACAATCACAGTCTTAGTTAACCTTTAGTCTAAGATTGCAGAGTAAATTTCTCTCTGTGTGTTTTTATGTTTTACACCAAGCAAAACTGTGGGAATGAGAAATCAAAATAGAAACTGCACCTTTGATGACTCTAGAAGACACCTTTGTTCCCCAGTCATGATAAGAATAAGAGGCTGTCAGGGGCAATTTAAGTTGGACAATATTGGGAAAGAAGTCTAAAGACACTGTGGCAACCATCTCTTTTGATCTTAAGCTAGTTTTAGATACATGGAACAAACTATTTTTGGTGTATTTGCTCAACAGTATTTATTAATGAAAAGAACAAATGTTAAAGCATAATGTATTTTAGACACTGTATCAAATATTAGAGATACTAGTACACTGTCCTTTCCGGTTTAATTTCTTGAAAAATAATTAAAGACGAATGTATAACCAGAATATTTTCACAAAATAGGGAACAAGAAACTCCACCTATTTCCTTTTATATGCACGAGTTTTATTTTTAAATGGAATTGCTTTCCACTTTAAAAAACCCTGGCTGTGATTTTATCCTAAAAATATGATATATTCCTCCACCCAAGTATCTCAAGATGACAAATTTCAATTTACTTTTAGTAACTCAAACAAGAGTAGCCTTTTAGTGGTAAGAATCTTGATCTGAGTATCTTCAATTTATATGAACCCATGGTCTATATTTTCCTTATGACCTATTCAATAACATCAAGAAAAATAATCAAATTTTAATTCACTTTCTTTTCTCATTTCATCAATGCTTTCTACAAATATTTTTAATGAGAAGCTTCTTAGCATATGAACTTTATTTCTACTTTTTCATAAACTTAAGGGATGTGACTTTGAATTTATACATATATTTAACTTCCAGTTGCTCTAAATACTCAGATCATTAACTTTTCCTTGTTCTTGTTGACATATATGGTGGATGTTTTACTAACCAAATATATAAATAAAATTCATAATTTACCATGATACTAATATCTCATTTATTATGGGTCCAAGTTTGTTGAAATTTTTAATTTATGTTGGCTTTATTTTATAAAGCTAAGAAAGCAGCTATTACTCTAACAAAAAGAATTTTTAGTCATGAATTATAAGTAAAATATTCTTTTCTAGTTTATTCAGAAAGATGAACTCAGGATTAAATAAGAAAGTAGTGAAGAGATTATTTAATCTAACAGAATGCAATTTTGAAAAAAAATCACTGGTTACAAATAAAGCAGATAAATTTTGTGAAGCTGAAAATTTTTTGAGGGCAAGGTTGTGTATTATTCATTTTTGTATTGACAAATCCTAACGAAGTGACTGATACTTAAACTACCATTAAATGTATTTTAAATGTATTATGTTTAGTATTTTACCAAGTGAAACTATTACTGACTCACTAAGTGATGAAATCAATCAGTGGATGTGCCAGTTTTCTGGGGAGCTTCATAATATTTAGAATTTTCCACATTGGTTCAGTAGCATTAGTGCAAACAAAAGAGCTCAGAGCTGGACCTGCCTTCTACGCCTATCACTACTCATCACCTGTTTGTACCGAGGCAAGATGCTCAGTGCTTAAGGTTTTTATTTTTTCAATTCTAGCCTGGGATGTTTCACTTATCCTTCATAATAAATTTACCTCAAAAATTCTCATAAAAACTATGCAGACAGGTTTTTCCATAAGATTTTTAATTTTTAAGCTGAGAGTCTGTGTTTTTGTCTCCTTTCTCCTTAAATATGTGGATTTTCTTTTATAAATATGGAAAAGAGTCAGCTCACTCTATTTTTTTTTCTCTCAGCATAATCTCTCCAAAGTGAAACTTTCTGCCTCATTGGTACCAATAGAGAGAAGTTGTGCCTATATAAACTCTCCAATATGATGAAGAATAAAGAGCATAAAATGATTCCTCTGGCCTGAAATAATAAGAACTATGAAGGATTGTTTTTTTCCCATTATCTTCAAGGATCTGTCAAAAATGTTCTGTATTTAATTTTTTTTTAAAGATTTTATTTATTTGACAGAAACACAGTGAGAGAGGGAACACAAGCAGAGGGAATGTTAGCGGGAGAAGCAGGCTTCCCGCAGAGCAGGGAGCCCGATGTGGGGCTCGATCCCAGGACTCTGGGATCATGACCTGGGCCGAAGGTAGACGCTAAACGACTGAGCCACCCAGGCTCCCCATGTTCTGTATTTAAAAAAATAAAATCTCTTTATAGTTTATTTGTTAAGCTAGTCCATGAATTTTTAACAGCAATATGTGAAAACTAAACTGTAGCTCAACGGTCAACACAAATGTTACATCAACAATTTTGCTTCTGACAGGCAGGAAGAAATCCATGAGCAAAGTGACATTAGAATTAAAGAAGGCTACTTGTAGTCTTTTCTCAGCTGTGCAATGAACTCTTATAAAAGTGTATCCCTGACACAAGGGAAAAAAAAAACAAACCTTATCAGTGTTTTGTTATTTTTTTTTGTCTACTGAATTTAATGCCATGGGTATGATTAAACTTATTATAACCAGTAGCAATGAATTCAGTTTGCATGGATAGTAAGTCCCTATTGATAGGTAAATATTTATCTAAGTATTTAAATTTCTTAAGATATTTTTCTAGACACTTTCAGTTAGCTCTTTGATATTTTCATGTCTCATTCAATGATTCTAATAAAACACTTATTGTAATTACCTCTACTTGACACTTCTCTGGATTTCTAATAGCCTCACCATCATCTTAGTATAATAAATTACTTCTTTATTTTATCATGACCCACGTTCAAAGGATCTTTGTTCCTCATTAAGCTTCAACTCACTACTGCATGGTTGTTCTGCTATGTTCTCCACAAACAACTACAGACATGATTTTTGGTGACTAAGTTTTCTCTTTTAGATCATCAGCCACAACATATTGTAATTCATTAAATTAAGAATTTATCCTCTCTTTTATGATCTCTTTAGATGCTTCATTCTGTTGTCTATAAAATGTGAATGATGGACCATAACCTAAGAAAGAATGCTAATCATCACTATATATACCTATAATAAACTTTGTAAATTCTTCAAAAAACCATGACTTGAATAAGATAGAATTATACCAACAAGGAATATAGACGCCAAAGAAATGTAATAGTTTCTTCTCATACTTTGTCTTGTCTCGCTATTTGAAAATGATAGTAGTAACACTAACTTCCTTTTTTATAGTCTGAATCCATCTAAAATTATCAGCTCAGTACCAACAATAATCATATACTTGCCACTACTTTATTATAAAAACATAAAATGTCATATGTGGAAAACACTCAAGAGACTATTAAATTGAATTCCTTCATTTATTCATGAAGAAGTAGCGAATTGGAAGGCTTAAGATAAGTTCTGTTTAGTTTGTTTAAGTACAAATATGGTTATTCTATCTACATGATTGTTGAAATGCTACTCTACTGAGTTATTTGGGTCTGTTCTGTTCTTTTGCCCTCACATTTCTTTGTCACCAATTTTTCAATAATGTTCCTTACAATTCCTTGACCATCCAGCCAAACCTTATAATTGTACATCTATTTCTCCTTCCAAGCAAAGTGATCAACCAAATACACTGGCCAAAGTACCACCCACTGGGGAGGATTTCCGTTCATGATCATCCTTCAGAAATGTTCCAAAAAAGGTCCAGAGTGCTGAGCTGTCTACTTTTAGATGGTGTCTACATATTGTATCTGTACTTCTTTTGCTGTGAAGTGAGTTATTTGATCAGATTTCCTTTGTCAATTGATAGTAGAGAACTCTCTATGAAGTGATAGATGCAGGCCAAGAAACAGAAGCAAAGTAGGACTAAATAGCCCCTGGGAACCAGGCATTTGGGCCACTTCCTCATGTAGTTTACTTGCGCCTTGTGGGCCTTCTTGGCCCAATTGCATATATGCAAGTTCCATCTGATAAAAGAGTTTTGTTCTGCACACTCAAATGTATGGCTTGGTGGGTCAGATAATACCCACATCCTGAGAGGCAGCCCAGGTCATATGGTAACTTCGTGGCCATTGTCAAGTGTTCAGTCTCTCCCAAGGCTCAGGAGCAGCCTAACAGCTGTTTCTCAAAAGGAGAGCATTTCTCTGCAGATGATGGCAGAGATTTGGATTTCTTACTCTGAAATCCAAAAGTCTTGTACTACAGTATACATATAGGGGCTTTTCAAAGGCTCTAAACAGCATCCCTACCTGCCACTGAACCTTCGGCACCATTGGATTTGCTGGATTGTATGGCCCAAGTGGTAGAGCAGCTTGTACAGCAGCCTAGACCTGCTTCAGAGCCTTCTCATGTTCTGGCCCTACAAAATTGGCAGCTTTTAAAATTTCATCTGCATCTATCATCTCAAATTCATGAACTGGTTGAAATGGAAGGACATTTGCCAGCAGTATTGGTGGTGTGTGTTGTAGAATATAAAAATGAGTCATTCTACTAAAATAACATGTTGCAAAATCAGAACTTTGATTAGATTTCTTAAGAATTTTTAGGGGTGGGGAGCGCCTGAGTGGCTCAGTGTGTTAAGGCTCTGCCTTCGGCTCAGGTCATGATCTCAGGGTCCTAGGACTGAGCCCCGCATCAGGCTCTCTGCTAAGCAGGGAGCCTGCTTCCCTCGCTCTCTCTGCCTGCCTCTCTGCCTGCTTGTGATCTCTCTCTTTGTCAAATAAATAAATAAAATTTAAAAAAAAAAGAATTTTTAGTTGGCACCAAATCAACCAATTATTTCCTTCTAGCTCTTGGCAACAAAATATCCTTGGCATAAAATCCATCTAATCTAACACCAATTTCAAATAAAAATACAAGATCAATCAAATTTGAGGGGAGAGTTCAAGATCTTATATCATGCCATTCCATTTTATTTAAATATGTTTTATTATTTTTGACCAGAGATTTTATAATGGCAATCCTTATTTTATTGCCAAACAAAGGAAATGTTTTTGAAAGCATTATTATCACAGTAAAGCCTAGGTTCAAGCAATTAGTCCCATCAAGAAATAATAAATGCTATTAACCATTCAGAATGCTTCTTTGAAGTATCTTTTTTCTGTATCTACTCTCTATTGGTTACATGGGAAGTCTGGATTATTCTTCCAAAGAGCTAAATTTAGTATAATTTAAGTTGGTTCCCAAATAAATGTTCTTCAAGGAAACAAACAAAAAAAATAATGCATGTATTTAGAATTCTTTCACTTAAAAAATCTTATATTGTATTATATACTGTAGAGTCAAGTGTCTTTCAGTGCCTTTCTTTCTCATTTTTTCTGCATACTGGATTTGTACTGTTTAAAGTTGTCTGTGAAACAGGGTGCTGTGTTAAGACTTGGTTATCATCCTAAGGGCTTGTTGGTTCTCAAGATCCTCAGGAGCCTCTCAGCTAACACCTGAAACTGCCCGCCATATGCAGAAGGCAGTGAGAGACTAAAGAAAGATGCAGCTTGCGTGAGATTGGTGGTGGCAGGTTTAATAAGCAAGAAAACTATGATAGGAGGCTTTCCTCGGCAGCTGCAAGATGAGTAGATCTCTGCATTAGCTTGCCAAATCTTAAAAGCTTATATAGATGATGTCTTAACTGTTTCAGTTATATATATCGCCCAGATGGTCTTAATACCACATCTCTATCTCAAGGCTATCTAAAGGGCAGCCTCTGGGAACAAGTAGAATGCACATTCCTAGGACAGGGGAGGGGATGAGGAGCCTCTTATTGCCCTGATCCAGTTCACAGATGAACCAGAGGTCAGGTCCTGCCCGTGTCATCCTCAAAGAGCTTTTTAATATACAGTGCTTGTCATGTTATGTTTTTTTTTTTTTTCTCAAGTGCTGACACAACTAAAGGGTCATTACATTGCAACTTTTAATTTCTAATTTCCTAATGTATGTATTGCATAAGAGAGCATAGATAAATGCTGATGATGAGAATATGACCATTTGATTTCTTAAGAGCTTTGTTGTAGGAAAAGCAACATCACTGTTCTGCATGCTGCCCTGTATTTCTTCTTACTGTTAGGTGCCTCTTTGTCTTTAAAATTTAACATTATATTAGGATTCATCACTATGGCTGGTAGTCCCTTGAAGGAAAAGTCAAGATATACAAACACAATTTGCCAATTGTCCTCTCAAGATGAATTCAGAAGATAAAAAGTAAAATTTTCTCATAGGATTATAGTCAAATTTTGTTCTTGCTAAGACAGCTGTCCTGGATCAATTAACCTTCAAACATCCTGCCAAAACAATATGTTTCTGTATTAGCATATGATAAGAGAACATTTATATGGGAAAAGGGCCCCTTTTTGAGAGGTGCTTGTTAATAAAGTTTAGTAACTTAAAATTGGGTTGTCTGAATGTGGAAAATGGATTGAAATAAAATGAGTGCTTATAGCCAAACATAAAATCTAGTTATGTTAGCCTAAAGAAACATGTGGCCAAAACTGTCTGAGTATTCCCCTTATGATGATTAAACTTTAGACAGGTTGCTTCTTGACTTTCTTTTTCCTAAGAGTATTTACTTTAGAAAACATGTAACTGTAAATTCCTCCGCTGCTAAATTCGAGGTATAAATCTTCTCCCAGACTCTTATCAATATTACAAACCAGTAATGTCATTCTCAAGGGCTGGAAACTACCACATGATAATATAATCAAGAAATTACCCTAATCTCCCGGTTTCTGTGGGAATATAGTAGCCAAACTTCAGTGAGCACCAATTAACAAATACAAATGGCTTAATCACTTTAAGTGATTAAGTCCTCCATTACTTTTCCAATAACTCATTCCAGCACCTAACGTTCTTTTGCCCCACCGGAACTGAATTCAATCCCTCTCCTATTGCAGTAGTTTTGAATAAAATCTGCCTTGCCTGTTCAACTTGTCCAATGCAATTTTTCTTTGACACATGTATACCATTAATATTTGAACAATTTCTCAATAGCACATTCATTAGAAGTCTAGTATTTTTTAGGCCCATAGAACATTGAAGTAAAAGAAGTATCCTTGCTAAAGGACAGAGAGGCACTTAAGTTAATCAGCTATACCAATGATGTAAGATATTCTGTTTAACGCCCACCTGTGTATCTATACTGATTATAAAAATCTACAGTGATTATAAGAATGAGAAAGAAAAAGCCATGCTCAGGTGAGGGTGAAGAATCAGAATCACTCTTACCTTTGCAGAACCATTCTAACTTCCTGTATCTCAAAGAAAACAAAAACAAAAACCCTGCAATTGCTTATCAGAAACCTCAAGTAGATAAGGAACAATGGAAAAAAGGTGGCTCTCTAGAGGAGAAAAGAAAGACAATCTGAAAATCAGTGTGATCAGACTTATTACAATAACCTGGGAAGCGTCACAGTGTTCTAGGGAGGATGTTTATGCACAAACTGATAGAAGAGAGGGCTTCTAAAGCTGGAGTACTTTAGGCTTCAGGCCGCTAACGAATAAATTCTTGTAATTTATTGTGATACTGGAAACTTTTCTTGCCAAGGGAAATGATACTTAAAAGATTCCCCTAGAGTCTTTCTGGTGTCACTAAGTTGGTTAGCCTCCAAAGCAGTGTTTTGGGTTCTACTGTAAGACGCAATACAACAAATTGGGATTTAACTCACCTCTTTGAGGCCGGATATTTCAGATTGTGGAGTTCAGTTTTTAAGTAGATTACCGTTCCTCCAGGACCGGCTTCATTTTAAGCCAGAAAAAGACAGGCCTAAGGGTATGGGCGGGAAAACTATTTCTGGAATTTAGCTTCCCTGTGTGAAGCCTAGCCCCTGAGTTGTTCAAATGCACCAATGAAATGCATAGATTTAGGTAATTGCCATATAAAAAATAAGGAACTCGCCTACGTGTGTAGTGACGTGTGTAGTGACATATGTGCTTGTTTACTCGTGCATAAAAATGCTACAAAGGGGAGAGGCGGGGCTTCTCACCTTAGCACTGCACTGTGTCACTGTGTCCTATGTGCCGGTGAGAGCCCCAGCTAGCTGGAAATAAATCTTCTTGCTGTTGCATCCAGCCTGCCTTTTGTGGCTTCTTTTGGGAGGGTCTCGATCCGGACATAACAGGATGAAGAGACTCTATCACTCCCTGTATGTCTGAGTTCATCACCATTCCCTATCTTTGAATCAAAATGGAATTGAGAGAATTCTAAAAGAAATTGGGAGGAGCGCCCGGGTGGCTCATTCAATTAAGCATCTGACTCTTGATTTCAGCTCAGCTCATGATTTCAGGGTCTTCAGATCAAGCTCCCCATTGGGTTCTACACTCAGTGTGGTGTTTGCTTAGGATTCTCTCTCTCTCTGCTTCTGTCCCTCCCCGCCACTTGCACTCACTCTGTCTCTCAAAATAGTCTTTAAAAGAACCTAGGATTATGACTAAATCCCCTGCACTAAATATATGCAACAGAGAAGAACAGTTAATACCTGAAGATTTGCTTCTTCGGGGAATGTGTCCTCCTAGGCATCTAGTTTCACTGTAGAAAGTAATAGTTCTTACAGATATAACATTTTCATCGCTAAGGTCAACTTTTCCCTCTGCTGTTATAGTCTGTATTTGATGGTAAAACCAAAGTGAAATGCACATCTCTCAATGACTTTCTCAAGAATTATGCCAGGAAAGAACTGAGAAAGAGGAGCAGACCTTAGAAAAGGGATAGACTAAACTTCCATTTCCAGAAGAGGACACCAATCCCTTACTTGGGGTAGACTGGAACAAATTATCTGTAGCTTAAGCTATGCTATGCATTTTTACCTTTATTGATTTTTAATGTCTTGAATTTTGTTAATTTCTCTTTCCTTAACTTTACTTGCTATGTAAAGATATAATTAATATCCTTCATTGTTGTAGCTTTTGACAGGCTATTGAAAGGTAACGCCTTAAAAGTTCATTTTGGCATAACTCAGGTTTTTAAAGTCTGTGTGAAACATCATAATCTGGCTACCAAAACCATGACTTTTTTGGGGGTGCCTAGCTGGCTTTGTCAGTGAAACACCCATCTCTTGGTCTCCGGGTCATGAGTTTGAGCCCCACTTTGGGTGTTGAGATTACTTAAAAGATAAATGAATAAAAAGTATGCCTTTATTTACTTTCTTTTTAAAAATATTTTATTTATTTATTTGACAGAGAGAGATCACAAGTAGGCAGAGAGGCAGGCAGAGAGAGAGGGGGGAGCAGGCTCCCTGCTGAGCAGAGAGCCCGATGTGGGGCTTGATCCCAGGACCCTGAGATCATGACCTGAGCCGAAGGCAGAGGCTTAATCCACTGAGCCACCCAGGTGCCCCTATTTACTTTCTTTGAGAAGTCTATATGGTATGATAAGATGCAAATATTTTGGGTTTTTTTTTGTTGTTGTTGTTGTTTTTGTTTTTTGTTTGTTTTTGTTAATCACATTTATGACTTTAAAAAAAATATGTTTTAAAGAAATTATATCGGGGCGCCTGGGTGGATCA
>CM053604.1:113180502-113226076 GCA_028646535.1 Procyon lotor | reverse complement strand
GGCAATACTATAATATTAACACTTGTCAGAGACCAAAGACCAACGTGGTAAAATAAAATAATAACACTCTGCAGATATCACTATATTTATACTTCAATAATTAAAACTTATCTTTAGGGTACCTGTGTGGCTTAGTGGGTTAAAGCCTCTGCCTTCGGGCTCAGGGTCCTGGGATCGAGCCCTGCGTTGGGCTTTCTGCTTGGCAGGGAGCCTGCTTCTCCCTCTCTCTGCCTGCCTCTCTGCCTACTTGTGATCTCTCTCTCTCTCTGTCAAATAAATAAATAATTTTTTTTTTAAAAGAAAGAATACTATATTGGAGTTGAGTAAACCAGTAAGTAATTGTTTTTAACAACTTAATTATCTTCTCAAAATATAGAGATCAGTAATATTATCCTGCAGTAGTATCTCTAATGTTTTATTTGAAAAATCAAAAGCTTTGTAAAGGGGCGCCTGGGTGGCTCCGTGGATTAAAGCCTCTGCCTGCAGCTCAGGCCATGATCTCAGGGTCCTGGGATTGAGCCCCGCATTGGGCTCTCTGCCCAACAAGGAGCCTGCTCCCCCCTCTGCCTTTGCCTGCCTCTCTGCCTACTTGTGATCTCGCTCTGTCAAATAAATAAATAAAATCTTTTAATAAAAAAAAGCTTTGTAAACATTTAAAACTTGATATGTAACCCTCCATACGTGTGCTTTAGAGCTGTGATGCTTCAGCACACACATAATACAACATATCAGTGAATTTATACAAAATCATACATAAATAAGTTACAACCCCCCACCAAAATCTTAACCCCCAGCCATTTTTTCCTAGTTTGTATTTGTAAGTCGGTTATATAGAGCAATGTTTCTCAAATTGTAATGTGCACATGATCACCCAGTCTCTTTTTATTTATTTTATTTTATTTAAGATTTTATTTATTTACTTGACAGAGAGAGAGAGAGATCACAAGCAGGCAAAGAGGCAGGCAGAGAGACAGGGGGAAGCAGGGTCCCTGCTGAGCAGAGAGCCCGATGTGGAGCTTGATCCTGGGACCCTGAGATCATGACCTGAGCCAAAGGCAGAGGCTTTAACCCATTGAGCCACCCAGGCGCCCCACCCAGTCTCTTTTTAAAACATAGATTCTTGGGGCGCCTGGGTGGCTCAGTGGGTTAAAGCCTCTAACTTCAGCTCAGGTCAGGATCTCAGGGTCCTGGGAGTGAGCCCACATCAAGCTCTCTGCTCAGCAGGGACCCTGCTTTCCCTTCTCTCTGCCTGCCTCTCTGCCTGCTTGTGATCTCTCTCCTCTCTGTCAAATAAATGAAATCTTAACACACACACACAAAAAAACCAGATTCTTATCTTAACAAATTCCCAGGTGATGTTGATAATACTGGTTCATGAACCTCTCCTTTCAAAACAGGACCTTTTGATCCCTAAATATGGCTGAACTCAACGTTCACAAAGGTAAAGCTGGTAGTTTAGGAATATGAAATTTTCTGTGTAACTAGCTGTCTTAACTAGCAGCCTTAATGTGTAAGCGTTGTATTTATTTGAGTTTGGAAAGAGTCTAGAGCCAATAATAGTTAATCTAAGTCATTTTAACCTCTTGGCATTGCAGCTAATGAACAAGAAGAGGAGGATACTAATTTAAAAACCAGAGTGGAGAATAATTGAAGGAAATGTCAATTGTGGAGTTGATTATTTTCCTACAATTTTAAATAGAGTCCTTTTTGCTAACAGTCATAATAAATGTAATGTCAACTGCCAGTTAGCGGCAATTGCACTATAGAAAACGCGTAGGCAGTTCTTGTCAAATACTTGATTTTCCCGTGAAGACTGGTACATGAAAGGTGAACACGGCGTGATTTTTCTTTTTCTTTTTCCTCGGTATTTCGTGTTTTCTCTACTTGTGCCTTAGAATTGAAGTCTGCACAAATCCTTTCTCTAAGGGTTGCGTGATAAACACCAGCCTCTCCATTTCCCAGCAGCAGCTATGTGCTTAAGCGGCAGGACTCTCATTTCCTCTAATCGGAGTCACAGTTTCGAACCCCCACGATTCTTTGAAAATCATGTAAAGAGAAAGCTACACTTTCTTTTTTTCTGCCAGGTTGTGCTAAGATAGTCTATTATGCATTGGCGTTTGAGTGGGAAACCTAAATGATAAATATACTCCGTAGGTGTGGTATTTCAAATCCCACTTGGTTTTGAAGTGCCCTGGGGAACTCAGGGTATTATTTACTGAGCATTTTTAAAATTGTTCCCTGCAATGCATTGCCGTGGGTACTTTGTCTTTCTTACCCACCTAGTGAAATGTGATTTGTTTTAAAGTAGATATATTAAAATGACCTTTCAATCCCTATCGCTACAAAGAAAGCTATTTTTGAAGCTAGGAACAACCATTTGACCACTTAAATGATGTCACTTTCTGTTTATTTTTGCCTTTTCCCTGGGGCAGAGGTCATATATGTATTTTCTACTTGCTTCTTTTGTTTCTTGTTGACTGTTTCAGCTCTTGGATTGTTTTTATGTGAATGTATATAAATACTTAAAAGACTTCCGAAGTCTTTCATTTTGTTCTTTGCCACACCCTAGATGTTTATTCTGTTATTACTATAATTTTTTCAGAATTTTCCAATACGCAAATATACACTAACTAAAATGAGAAAAGGAAGACAAGACGTTTTCTTTCTTTCTTTTTTTTTTTTAAAGATTGTATTTATTTGACAGAGAGAAACACAGCGAGGGAGGGAACACAAGCAGAGGGAATGGTAGCGGGAGAAGCAGGCTCCCCGCAGAGCAGAGAGCCTGATGCGGGGCTCGATCCCAGGCCCCTGGGATCTGACCGGGGCCGAAGGAAGATGCTCAATGACTGAGCCACCCAGGTGCCCCAAGACGTTTTCTTTTGTGAAAATAGTTTGTCGTTTAGAGCGTATTGAGAAACTATATCCTAATGTAGAACTATTTGGTAAGGATAGATAATAGATAGATGATAGATAGATAGATAGATAGATAGATGATAGATAGATATTGTTATATGGATTAAAAATAGCAGAAGCAACCTTTACTATGCCATTATTAAAGTGACAAAAAAATCAATGCAAAAATCTGAACTAAAGTAAGAGCTACCAAATGTACCTGTAGCTGGGGCGCAAGGATGTAAGACCCCCGGCCCCGGGGGATCCCAAACAGACCAAGCTCTGCCACTCCTGCTGACAAAATCCTGAGACAGAAAAATGAGTGGTAGTGAAACAAGAAAAGAATTTATTTCAGAGCCGCCAACACTGGGAAGACGGCAGACTAAGGTCTCAAAGACTGTCTTTAAAGTGCTGAAAATACTTCCAGTTTTATTACAAGGAAAATCTGGGACAAAGACGGTTGACTATGTGCAGATCAAACTGAACTGTTGTTTTGGAGTTAATGGCGGGTGATGTTTTGGGGCCTCAGATTAGTCCACAAGCTTGAAGGGGTAGTTTCTTGTCCCATCAGGGGAGTCTTTGCCCTTGGGGGCTTCTGCTTAAGCCAAGAGACAGACTGGAAGGAAAAACCCAACTAGAAAGTTTGAGGTCAAAATGGATTTGGCTGAAGTCCCCTTTCATACCTAACATCACAAAAGAATGTTTGGAGTCTCTACCATATGGTAAGTGTTGTGGTAAATACTGTCAGAACACAAATAAATGTACGTTGTCTAAAACACTATGGTTTGTTTCCGTACAGAGTTATCTAGTAAATTTCCCTAAATAAATTGTCATTGGAAATATTTATTTCTCTTTCTGTGTGAAATAATTTCTTTATCCTGATGTAAGAAAAATACAACAGAATGCTACAAACCTGGTATAAGGAGAGTTAAAAGGAAAACTGCAAGCCCCAAATGGTATTATATAGGTCAAAGCCCTTAGTCAGTAAATCAAGACTTAATTCCTAAGTTAACTGCAGTTTCAACTCCCGGGAAATAGAACCTTTCTCCAGTCAACATGGAAATTTTCTGGTCAGCACGAGAGATTTACTGATAAACATGCTTCTGTTCCCCTTAGGAGAGTGATCTTTCCTAAAAGAATGGATTCTTTTCTAATAACTTTTTTCCCATTCTCTCTCTACTTGTGAAAATCTCTCCCATTCTGTAGCCCTTTAGAGCTCTCATTTGCTTGCTAGATGGGATGCTGCCCAATTCATGAACCAAATAGTAAAACCGAATAGATCTTTAAAATTACTCGGTTGAATTTTTCTTATTTAACAATGAGATTAGTAAAATTGGTCCATATATGAAAGAGATGAAAATGTTCCAATTTGCTATAGTATATATGTCCTCTGCATGATGCCCTGTGAATTTCTTGAGGTTTTTTTTTTTGAGCTAGAAAATTCTAAAAGATAGCTAACTCAACGTTTTTCAAAGGATGGTCCAGCAGCAATAACATCACCTGGGAAACGGTCTTAGACACTCGTTTTCAGGCCTCAGCTCAGATACACTGAACCAAACATTCTGACGGGGGGCCAGAAACTCCTTTTTAATAAACCTCCTGGTGATTCTGATTAACAATGTTTCCTCTAGCCTAACTCCCTCTTTATCAAAGGAGAACATTAATTAAAATCAAGGGGAAAAAACAAGGTCATAGAGCTACTAAAAAGTGGAAGAACATAAAATATAGTACACAGCAGGTACCCAGTTATGGAGTCTTACCCATGGCATAATTAAAGCCACAAAATAATTAAGTGTAAAAATTAAAATCACTTTATATCTAAATTATTTCTGAAATTTAGGTGTACTGCATTATTCTAGTACCAATGCCAAATCAAAATTGAACCTAATCTTTAAAATCACTTTGTGTAATTATTTAGACAGCTGATGATGACAAGATGTCTTGAGCCTAAGATTAGGTTTTAGTCGGAGAGCGTCAGTTAGTTACCAGAGAAGTTTGTTTGTTTTAGCCTTAGTCTAATCCTAATGTGAGTCTGAATTCAGGAGCCTTTTTGATTGTTGAGGATTGTTGAAGACACTGAGCAGAGAAACAGAAATGTTACAAGGGTCATTCCTCAGAGAAGTAATCAAAGGAGTATCTTTTAACGTATCTTTTTGGGTACACATTGGAGAAAAGGTCAGTAATCAGTGAAAAGATACAATTCTGGTTGCCTTTAAGCAAATTAAATATATACATTCCAGTGTTTTCAATGATCATTCTCTCTTCATTACTTCCCATTTGCCTATAAAAATAACATGATGAACACTACCTTAAAAAGAAATTTGACATCTCTAAATCTCTGTTAATCCGCCCTGCTAACTTCATTCTTTGGTTTGCTGCAAATTTTTTCTAACTACCAAATTAATATAGATTAAAAGTTGAAAACTCAGACACCGCAGAACAAATCAAAGATAAAACATAAATTTTTGCTTGAAATATCTCCAATTAATATGTTTTCAAAGAGTGTATATATGCTCATTTGTTAGCCAAAGTAGTATGATGTGACAATTGTTTTGAAGCTTTTTAAAAAATAAACAAATTTTGTAATTTTCCACTTCAGTAAATAGTCTTTTGAAGGCATAATTACAATGAGTATTTAATATTCCATTATATAGACATCTGATAATTTTCCAATCCCTGGTATTTAGATATTTGGGTCATTCCCAACTCTTCATCATTATGCTTGATTCTGTGATGACAAACATCCCTATAGTAGATAAATAATATCTTCAAGCAGTTTATCTCTGATAATATTTTAGCATAAATATAAAAAGTAAAAAAAAAAAAACACTTAGAATTTTGTTATACATTGCAAATTGCCTTTCATACCTTCTTAGAAGTATACAATATTCACATCCAACAAGTAGTATATGAAACTATTACTTCTTGGGGCACCTGGTTGGCTTATTTGGCTAAGCATCTGCCTTTGGCTCAGGTCCTGATCTCAGGGTCCTGGGATCGAGCCCCACTGGTGAGCTTCCTGCTCAGCAGGAAGTCTGCTTCTCCCTCTGCCCCTCCTCCCTGCTGTGCTCTCTCTTTCTTTCTCTCTCTCAAATAAATGAATAAAAAAATCTTTAAAAAAAAAGCATTACTTCCTTGAGTTGCCTGAGTGGCTCAGTCATTTGGGCTATAGACACTTGCTTATGGCTCAGGTCATGATCTCAGGGTCCTTGGAAGGAGGATTGCCTTGAGCCCCACCTTGACCCCGAAGTGGATCCCTGAGCCCAGCAGCTGGGTGGGAGTCTGTTTGAGGACTCTCTCTCTCCAACTCTCTCTGCCCTCCCCACTCCGACACACGCACCCGTGCTCTCTCTCTCTAAAATAATCTTTAAAAACAAACAAACATTTTTACTTCTTTTATATCTTCAAAGATTTTATAGAACAAATAATATTGTAGTTTCTGTTTCACTAAACTTATGTTAATGCTGTGGTAGATTAATATTTTTAAATAATCATTGGCCATTTGTAGTTCCCACTCAAGTACTTTGCCCATTTTTAAGTGATATGTTCATATATTTGTTATTGATAAAGCAAAAATCTCTTTAAGCATTAAAAGAAACTTTTTCATTTCTGTTATAAATGCCTATTGTCAATATCTTGGGAAGAACAATTTAAGAGCACTATAAAATTTTACTTGCATTCTTTTCTCCTCAAATTTTAAAAATCTACATTTCTCTCCCTCTGCTACAAAAACTGCTCTTGGTAAGGGCATCCTCATGGTCAAAATACATTTCACTCCTTCTATGTTAGCTGTCTGCAGCATGAACTCTTGTTGCCCCTGGCCTACACTTTAAAACTTTTCTACTTAATTTCCCTGGTTCTACTTCAGTGTTCTGGGCTGTCCTGTATTTCTTCTTGAGCTCCTCTTGCTTACTAGTCTCCCGAAAAGAAAGGTTCCCCTGAGTTCTTCCCTTGGTTCTATGCTTTTGTTTCAATAGATTCACACAAAGAATATATTTTCCCAAGAGGCAGGAGGGTTTAGGGTTCAGATTCCAAAGAATTTAGTTTTGTCTTAAATCTCCAGCTCTAGTAGCATTTTCCCACTTAGCAGATAATTCATTCTCGAAATTATAATAATCATAATGATTGAAGTCATCAGACTCTCAACATCTAAGCACACAAATTTACCTATGTTCTTACAAATTTTCTTTCCTTCCTCTCCTGTTAGAAAAGAAAAATCCAACTACTTGCCATGGCTATTTCCCAGACTGCTGAAAATTGCTTAAAATAAACAAAAACAACATAAAACAACACCACCAACAAAACTCCATCAAGAAACAAACAAACAGGGGCACCTGGTAGCTCAGTCCTAAGCCTCTGCCTTTGCCTCAGGTCATGATCCTGGAGTCCTGGGACTGAGCCCTGCATCAGGCTCCCTGCTCGGCGGGAAGCCTGTTTGCTTCTCCCTCTCCCACCACCCTGCTTGTGTTCCCTCTCTCGCTGTGTCTGTCTCTGTCAAATAAATAAACAAACAAACAAACTACAATAAATAAATCTTTAAAAAAAAAAGAAAAGAAAAGAAACAAACAACCAAGGGCTGCCTGAGTGGCTCAGTGAGTTAAAGCCTCTGCCTTAGGCTCAGGTCATGATCTCAGGGTCCTGGGATCCAGCCCCATGTGGGGCTCTTTGCTCAGCAGGGGGCCTGCTTCCCTCTCTTTCGCTGCCTAATTGTGATCTCTGTCAAATAAATAAATAAAATTAAAAGAAAAAAAGAAACAACCAACAACAAAAATAGAAACAGACCATAAATACAGAGAACAAACTGGTGGTTGTCAAAGGGGTTGAGGGATTAAGAGGTACAAATTTCCAGTTATAGAATAAATAAGTAAAGGAGTGAAAAGTACAGCATGGGGAATATAGTCAATAATATTTTAATTACTTTGCATGGTGATAGATGGTGACCACATTTATCATGGTGAGCATTTATTTTATAATGTATATAACTGTCAAATCACTATGTTGTACACCTGAAACTAACAAAATGTTATGTGTCAATTATACTCCAATCAAATTTTTTAAAACATAATAATTAATTAACATTTGGCAACCCTCAAAACATTAAAATTCTGAATTTTCCACAAGAGCAAGTTCTCTTCTATCTCCCTCTCTCTTCAAAAATGACACCTTCATAACTTACATGCTCAGGAGTCAGATATAATGAATCCAAATCTTCATCTGTTCTGGCTTCAAGACCACAATTACAGTGTATGATATGAGGGCACGAGTCATGGCAGTAGCTGGAAGTAGAGGTAGAGCTCTAGCTCTACTGTTTCTGTTTGGAAACAGAAAAGATTGCTGGGTGTTTTCCAGTGCGCTGCTAAGCTTGACTTTCTATTGACAGGACAATTAAAAAAATCTATCAGGGCAGAAGTTAATGTGTAGATTTTTGTTTTTTCAAATTTCTAATTATTGCTGTCTGGTGAAATTGATAATTCCAGAAATTAGATTTATGGTTCTATCAGACATTAACCAATTTTAATCTAATCAAGGACTCTTAACCTTTTTTTTTTTAAAGATTTTATTTATTTGACAGAGAGAAACACAGCGAGAGAGGGAACACAAGCAGAGGGAATGGTAGCGGGAGAAGCAGGCTTCCTCCTGAGCAAGGAGCCTGATGTGGGGCTCGACCCTAGGACCCTGGGATCATGACCTGAGCTGAAGGCAGACGCTTAATGACTGAGCCACCTAGGCGCCCCGGACTCTTAACATTTCTTAAGAAATGTCGTCCAATTCTGTGTTCTAAATGTTGTCTAGTACTATGTTCTCAGTAACATTGTTGTCTACATATTCCTACTTCTCAAATGTTCTCTGGACATTCATAACATCCTTCTTATGATTCAATGAACAAACTTTTGACAAGAGTTCATTTTATTTTTACATGAGTCATGATTTTACCTTTTTATAAAGATGTATATACTTGAAATCACTGTAATTTAGTGCTTATTCCAATATTCACAATTATACTGCAGAATAAGAATATTTGTCTCTGTTCATACATTGCGAAATGTGAAACTCATACATGTTAAATAAGTGGCCCAATGTCATACAACTGCTGAGGGCTAGACTTTGAATAGAAGACAACTTTTCTTCTATGTCATGCTTCTCAAATTATGCCATATGGCTCTGTGCTAGAAATTTGTTGAGTCTGGGTTATAAGTTAATATGGTGAGGCATTTCAGCACTATTAATTTTATTGAAACATATGTGGGAAAATATATAATTTAAATTATTAATTTATGCCACAAAATAATTTTGTAGTGAATCCAAAATTATATGAATTTTTGTATTTGCTAATGCGATCACTTGTTTTGAGCTGAATTCCCTAACCTTGGGGTATTTTTTGAATATATCAGGGTACATTGGTGAAAAAAATATTAAGAAGCACTATTGAGGTACGACTTCTCCAAATGCATAGGCTGAAAAGCGTATTATTCCTATACATAATGAAACATAATTTCATGTTCTAGATTATTTATATTCCAAGCCATAAGCTATGATTCAGATCAGAATTGCATATACAGACTTTGTAGATTGACTATGTTATTGCAAATATTTTTGTTCAATTGAGCCTTATCATACAGCTATTGCTTAAGTAGCCTTTAGCCGAAGGACTAAAATACATATTATAAATACAGAGAAATACGATATAAAAGTGAACAGATCTTCACTGATGAACACAAAATTTTGATATTCAGTAAAAATTTTAATACATAATATTACATGTATATTTTCTCTCTCCTTATGAAAATGGAAATTATAACCTGTTTCTACCTATATATTTGCTTATTTAGTATTAATCCAAGTAGATAGGTTTTGTATTATATTTAAATACTGGGATATCTTTCTTAGTAAGACTTTAATTAAATATTTGCTAAAAAATCCATTTATTAAATGACTGTATTTGAATGCCTATCATGCACCCAAGAAAGTCTAATGATTATTTTGTCTATGTGGAACACAAGGCAAAAAAGTATGCAAAGAAAAAAAAATATGAACTTGATATTGGAAGCAGATATCATTTGCATTATGTCACTCTTGATTTTCCTATAAAATGCACTCAGAGATTTTATTCTTTCATTCAGAACAATTATTCTACTTATACTAAAAATTTTCATATGTGTAGCAAAGTTAAGTCATCCAAGGAAGATGAAAAAAGGGTACTAAATGCACTTTCCCATGAAAACTTATTAGAGTACTTGACACAAAAGAAATTAAACCAGTTTTTAGATGTTGGACAATAAGCAGCACAGCACTGTCGTACTCTAAAAGAAAACAAGGAGGGCTCTATCGTTGCCCCGGTTAATAATACCTAAAGGTATCAACATCAGACATTATCTCAGTTTTAATCTCTTTAAAAGATAAATCACTCTTTAGGCAAAAAATTAACAACAGTGTATTTTGAACTTCATAACATACATGGAAGTATAACGTATACGCCAATAGCCAAAAAGATGAAGTAGAGGAAAGAGTATATCATTGTAAGGTTCATTCAAGATACATGAAGTAGAAAAATATTCTTTAAAAGTAGAGTGTGAGGGGCGCCTGGGTGGCTCAGTCGTTAAGTGTCTGCCTTTGGCTCAAGTCATGATCTCAGGGTCCTGGGATTGGGCCCCGCATCAAGCTCTCTGCTCAGCAGGGAGCCTGCTTCTCCATCTCCCACTCCCCCTGCCTGTGTTCCCTCTCTCTCTGTGTCTCTCTCCGTAAAGCAAATAAATAAACTCTTTTAAAAAATTTAAAATAATAAATAAAAAATAAAAATAGAGTGTGATTACCAAAAGGAGATGGGGGAGAAAGAATCAAATAGTGAAGAGAGTAAATAATTGAAAACTCAATCAATGCAAATGATGGCAGGGAAAGAAAAAAATGATTAAAAAGCAGATGGGACAAATAGAAAGTAAATAGAAATTATAGTGTTTTGTTTTGCTTTGGTTTTTTGAAAGAGAGATGGAGAGTTGGAGCGAGAGGAGGAGAGACTCTCAAGCAGAATCCCTGCTGAGCCCGAAACCCCATGTGGGGCTCGATCCCACTACCCTGAGATCATGACCTAGGCTGAAGTCAAGAGTCAGATGCTTAACCAACTGGGCCATCCAGGTGCCCCAGAAATGATAGTTTTAAACTCAATCATATCAATAATTAAATTAAATTAATTAAAATAAATAACATTTAATTTAATTTAATTTATAATTAAAATAAATAAAATTGGCTTAAACATTCAATAAAAATACATTGTCATATACTGTATACTATTGGCAAGAAACTCATTCTAATTTTTTTTATATGTAGATGGGGCAAAAGTAAATGGATGGAAAAACAAAATTTCATTATAGAACACTGGAATTTCTCAAGCTTAAATTCCTTGCCCAGAACAGAACTTACTATGTGTTCAAACATATGGCCCCATGGCACCTGAGACTCAGGAAGTAGAACAAATGCTGATACTCCTGCGACTGCTATTGCAGTGAGGAAAACCTTGTCCTCTGTCTCTGACTGAGGAGTCTCATTTCTTTTGCCAGAAACCATGAAACTGTGGTAGGCTAGATTGTTAGATTTCAAGAAGTGTAAAAAGAAGATAACAAGGGGGCACCTGGGTGGCTCATTTAAGCGTCTGACTTTAGCTCAGGTTATGATCTCAGGGGCTTGGGATCGAGCCCCCTCTCCTACCTGCACTTCTCCTCTGCCTTGGACTCCCTGCTCAGTGGAGAGTTTGCTTCCCCCTCTGGCCCTCCATCTGCTCATGCTCTCACTCTCTCAAGTAAATAAAGTCTTAAGAAAAAAAAAAAGAACAAGATAACAAGTAGGAAAAAATTTTAAACTCTTCACAGTCTATGACAGAATCCATTTCCAATTGTTACATGACTGACAACTGTGGACTGATTTTCTCCATAAGCAGGAGTTTCCACAGGCTGCTTGAGTGCTTTCACAACATGGTAGCTGTCTTCCCTCAGAGAATGATCCAAAAAGATGAAAAGCCAAGTGGAAACTAACACTTTTATTACCTAACCTCAGAAGTCAATTAGCATGATTCCACAAAATTCCTAGTTAAAGCTAGCTAGTAAATTCAACCCTCACTGAAATAGAGAGGAATGAAGCATCCTCTTTTGAAGGGAAGAGTGTCAAAGAATTTTCTGGACATATTTAAAAGCCATGGTGCAGTAGATTTCCACTTATATGAAGTTCTAGAAAAGGTAAGTGCATAATGATGGAAAACTGATCAGTAGTTGGCAGTGACCAGGGGTGGGAAATAAGCAAACACTTTTCGAACTTTGCGAAAAGACAGAAATGCTCTACATTATGATTCTTATGCTCATTTTGGGATTCATGAAATGTTGGTTATTATTACACGGGGTCATAGTATCTTGACTTCTGAGAAAGAATACATCATCAGTGAGAGTGACAGTACAAGTGATTAATTCAATGGCACGAGAGGGAGCTCGTAATTTCCAATAGAAAGTTATGTCCATCGCACTTTTCTAGCCCAACTTCTCTAAATTAAAGGATGAAAATAAGAGTCAGTAGTAATTACTCTGGTTTTCCTTCACCATCTCTTCTGTGGGTCATCAAGGTACAATGAACCCAGCATTGATGCCAATAGCTTCGGCTGTAATAGAAAGCTTCCTATGGAAATGTCAGGCAGCATGCTTGGAACTGGGTGATGGGAGTGGTCAGTAAGCAATACTATCACCAGCTGGCACCAGTTACAGTGTTGTTACTGACAATAGCAGCAGAGGAAATAGTCTCATGGTAAGTCAGAGCAAGAAGATGAGGAATGTCATGAAGGAGCCAGAAGATCTGGTCTTCAGAGCACAAGAGAGACTTTAGTAGCATCCCAGACTAGCCAGAGAGGATTTTAGGGGCATCTGGACTTTATAGAAAAATTTTCAAGGTGAATTCAGAGAAATGGAACACTATTTTAACCTGACTGATAGGAATTTGGAAATATGTAACATAGGTAGAATATAGAATATTCTAATTAATATATATTAGATAATATATATATATAATATATATAGATAATAATATATATTAGAATAACCCAAGAGGTTTCAAACTATTAACTTTATAACAATCACCTACAGCTCTTGTTAAAATGAAATTTGCTGGGCTCAAGAACAGATATTCTACTCTATTTTGGGTAAGATCCAGGAATCTGAATTTTTAGACAAATATTCTGAGTGGTTCTAAAGCAAGGGGACCTCACATTTTGAGAAACACTGAAAAGAGTAATATCAATACTTAATAGACCATAATCTCAGCATTCAGAAGCAATGCAGGCAAAACACTACATTATGGAGTAAAAGGCTATACCATCAAAAGCTTAATCCTATATGGATTTTGATTTCTTTTTCTCAGCACATTTGAAAAAAATGTATTAGTACTGGGGACATTTCTATTAATACTTTTCAACCCTATGGGCTAATTATATATGAAAATGTTCTCTTTCATTATTTTCTTGGATCACTGCCATATAATTATTTTTTCTCATCTAAAAATTGCTCTTGTTCTATAGCACAATCTTACTTAGAATTCTTTCTAGAAAGCAATTAACTGAAACTTCTTTGTCTGTATCTGATCCCAAACTGCAAGCAGTCTAACATTCACACAGATTTAATTACTACTAAATCAATATTATGTATTTAAATCTAATTATAGTACAAGAATTAGGATTTTGATGAAGAAAAGATCTCGTGGCTAATTAGAAATTTAGTTAGCTTGCATTAAAACTAGCATATTCTACATCTTGACTATCTTGATAGCTTCAGGATATTAAAAACTGACTTAAAGACAATCAATTGTCATGACAATAGTCATTATAATTGTACATTAGGTATACATAGACCAAGTTTGTTTTCTAATAGGTTTACAATTTGCATTCAGAGCATTCTTTCACCTTACCTCTGGCTAGAACTTAGCTCCAAAAGAGAGAAAACAGCTCTCTTTTCTTGAAGTTATCCAGAAGTTCAAATCTTATAACCGCTGTACCACTGTTGTCATTCAGCAACAATGTTATGTTACAAACCTAAATACAGAAGCCTCTTCCTCCCCACTTATCTGTGGGGAATATGTTCCAAGACCCCTAGAAGATGCCTGATTCCACGGCTGGTACTGAGCCCTATGTATCTTATGCTTTCTCCTATTCAGACATACCATAAAGTTTAATTTATAAATTAGGCACAGTGAAAGAAATTAGCAACAATAATTAATAATAATGCAGAGCAATTATAACATACAAAAGTAATGAAAATCATATGAATGTGATCTCTCACACACAGAAAATCTCGCACTCCTTCTATGTGATGAGAGGAAGTGGGGTGAATGCTAGAGGCACTGTGACATAGTTAGGCTACTACTGCTCTTCTGACAACGCATCAGAAGGAAGATCATCGGGGCGTCAGGGTGGCTCAGTGGGTTAAAGCCTCTGCCCTCGGCTCAGGTCATGATCTCAGGGTCCTGGGATCGAGCCCCGCATCGGGCTCTCTGCTCAGCAGGGAGCCTGCTTCCCCCCATCTTTGCCTACTTGTGATCTCTCTCTCTCTCTCTCTCTTTCCCTCCCTCTCTCTGTCAAATAAATAAATAAAATCTAAAAAAAAATCTTTAAAAAAAAAAAAAAGAAAGATCATCCGCTTGGGCACTGTGGTCGACTGTGGGTAACTGTAACCAGGAAAGTCAATCCTCACATAAGGGAGGACTACTATATTTCCCATTACTTTTCACTTCCTTATTTGTGATCTTCTGGGGAAACAGAAGAAATGTTCCACTCTATTTACATAAAGAGTCTTCACGTATTTGAAACAGCCTATCATTCCCATTTAACTGTGTAATGTTAACAACTGCACCCATAATGCCCAGGAAAATCAAAACTTACAGTGTGGAGATTTAACAACGAATAAGACTCAGTGGTGTGCTGTGAATGAAAATCTTTTCAGATATCTCTTTTAAGCAGTAGATTATTGACAGCTGTGTAAGATTTGGATCTGAAAAAACACTCCACCGTGAAGGCACAAATTCTGTTTTCCCTCCTCACACATCAAACTGTTCTTTTATATGATTACCTACTGCTCAGTGCACCATTTCCTGAAAAATCCCTGCCCATTGTCTAGATAAAATCAAGACCTTTTTTCTTAACCACTTCTTTTTTTTTTTTAAGATTTTATTTATTTGACAGAGAGAGACACAGCAAGAGAGGGAACACAAGCAGTGGGAGTGGGAGAGGGAGAAACAGGCTTCCCGCTGGGCAAGGAGCCCTATGTGAAGAGGGGCTCCATCCCAGGAGCCTGGGATCATGACCTCAGCCAATGGCAGACGCTTAATGACTGAGCCACCCAGGCACCTCTTCTTAAACACATTTAATGCCTCTATGGAGAATAAGCTCACTCCACTGTTGCATATCCATGTGTTATATACGCATGATACGCTGTCCTTGCAGGCATCAGCTTTAAATGTATGTAGATTTTTTTTTAACATCTCTCTGCCTAGAGATAGGTAAGCTCCGTGAAGGCAAAGGTGGTTGTCTTAGCAAGTGAGTCACTGCCACGACACAGTGAGTTGTCAATAATTTTTCTTAACCTAATTTTCAAGTCATTTTCCTATTTATCATCAATTCACCTTATTCCTTTTTTCTTGCATAGTTTTTTTTTTCCCCGTGAGAACTTGTTTTCCTACTCTGCAAGAGTGCTATTTCTTCATTTGTTTGCTTTTTTTTGGCTGTCACTTATTGTTCCTCTGTGGTTTTAAAAATCCTGTTCTGTATTGTTTCAATTTCTGTACTACCTTGAAAAAAACCCATTGTTTGCATTCTTTCCTAACAAAGGCTATGAATAGAAACAATTCCTCATTATTTTCAACAACCTTGACTATGAAATAAATATATATCTGAAAAATATTAATGTATGCTAAGTAGAAAAGTTAGGGAGTTCCATGAGAGAGAATTAGAAGCAAACTTCAAGTGAAAGGCTTCTTTGAAGAAGTAACACTTAAGCTGACACCTAAGGAATATAATGTAGTGGAAGCGAAGATAAAAGGATACTTAAAGTCTCTGAGGCAAGGAAGAAGAACATGGCCTATTACAGGAGCAATGAGAAGGACTCTGGGTCTGGAATATATAGCACAGGGGAAGGGTTGGTTACATGAGCAAAATATGGTGCTTAAGACAAGGCGTAAGAGATCAGGCAGGGCTTTGTAGGATGCAATTAGGAATTGGGATTTTTAACTTAAATGAAATGGAAAGGCATGAAAGAGTTTAGAGTCAGAGGACAGCATGATTAATATTTTAGGAAAATTTCCATTATAATATAGTGATCAATTAAAGTGAATGGAGTGAGTGGGTAACCCTTTATAGACGTAGGAAATAGGAGACACATAGACTCAGCAACTGAAACTTGTTTGCTAGGGACAATTCTGATTGGGGTGTTAGATATTATTTCTGTTTATCTTCAGTTTGGAAGAGATTTCTACTAACAGTTCATATCTGCAAGGGGGACAAAAGGAAAATCATTCACAGACATATCCTTCATGCCAATCTGGGAAGGCAGTGCATAGCGATCATTTACAGAAAAGAAGTTAGATATTTTTGTTGTCTAATATTCATCTTGTCTCTCAGATTCTTCTGGAAATGAACACCAAAAGCAGCTTCCGAAGACTCCCTGATGAGAATCACATTTGAAATTAAAATGAACAGCCTGCTGCAGACGCAGATATCCACAAACCTTTGACATTTAAAAAAAGTAAATACAATTACATTATTTTATGGCTAATGATTTTTAAAATATGGATGTTTTTGGTGCCATAAATTACTTATATGTGTTATTTCCCCACAAATATATTTAAGTAACAGCTAGTTTAAAAATTTCTATTACTTTCTATTCCACTTATTTATAAAATTTCATTTACTTCACTGTCAACTCCATTGAAAAAATAGCCTAAATTCACTACTTAGCATCAAGTTTCTCCCCTATTACTACTGATAAAACCATCATCAAAGATCATGCAACAGCTTTTTCTATGTTCATAAACCACTTCATATCTTTACAGTTCTCTACATCTCTTATATAAACTTTTTATCTTCTTTTATTCAATTTTTTTCTGTACAAATTTCTTAAACTTCAGCTTTCTCAGACTGCATTGCTTTATCTATTCTATAGCTTCCCCTCTTTATCTTACGGCTTCCTCTTTACGTCCATGAACAGACCGCCAACTTGCTGCCCAGGCAACAAATTGTGTTCAAATCAAGATTCAGTATTTTCTGTCAGTTCCTTATTCTTTTTTCTGCTAAAGACCATACTACCCTCCTGGTATCACAAACTCCTCCACCTAAAACCTACTTTTAAATAAGTAGCCATAACTGAACAATTCTTTATAAACTACATGAGTCTTCTCTTTTTCATTGCCAATCTCACTACCTAAAAGGAATTCCCTAATCGATTGCCTTTGCCCATAACCTTTCTCTTTTTTGGATTTCATCATTTACATAGCTTTCATATTTATTTTTCTAAATTATTGGTGACCTGATAGCAGCACCCCCTTCATAGAAAATATGCTTAAAAATATTCTGAATTTTTCACAGAAAATTCAAAGCAGTTGCAATTGAGTTATAAATTACTTTTTCAACTTTGTCTGCTAATACACTTTTCACCCACGCACATTGTGCTCATCATCAAGTTTGCCTACCATTTTTAGAATGCAGTACATGCTATATATGTTTCTGGCTCCTCCTTTAGGTCAGGTGTCTTACAAACAGAGTCCAACACTAAGAATCTTGTGAAAGTGATTTATTGAGATAGTCCTCTTGGGTGGAAGGAAGTGCTATAGACTGATGGGTCTTATGACCCCAAATTCATTTATTGGAACCTAATCCCCACTATGACCCTATTAGGAGGTGATTAGTGCACTTATAGAAGAGCCCCTAGAGTGCTCTCTTGCTCCTTCCTCTTTCTACCATGTGAGGACACAGTGAGAAGACAGACATCTATAAACCAAGAAGTGGACTGAAAACTGAATCCTCCAGAGCCTTGATTTTGGATTCCCTAGCCTCCAGAACTGTGAGAAACAAATTTGTATTGTTTACAAGCTACCCAGTCCATGGTATTTTTGGTATAGCAGCCTGAAAGAACTACCACAGTAAGAGAAATAATAAAAATGCATTGCTTCTTCATTGCCTTTAAGAGCATATTCTCTTTATCAGCATTTAACACTTTTCTTCTATATCCTTTTACAATGAGTTTCTTATCCGTAGAAAGTCCTTGAGAACAAGGACAGTTTTTTTGTTCATTATTTTAATACCCACTCTACTACAGGTTCTAGTAAAAAGCCCTATAACATAGTCAAAATTTTAAAAGTATTTCTTGAAATGTATTGTCAGTAAAAGCAAATATTTTACAGGAAATCTTAAGAGTAGTAATCTCATTTTCTGGAAAAAAGCCATTATATATTTTATATTTCAATGTTATATTTATGATTATGGATTTAAGGTCTTCTTTTGTATTTCATGTCAGACCTTTCAAAAAAATCATCATTATATTTGTCACTGAAATGCTATTTGGTATTGTTCCAAGATTAATTATACTAGCCATCCTTTTTATTTTTTCCTTATAGCAAAACTGCAAGATATTAGACATAAAATTCATACACCTAAAAAAGAGTCTCAGGAGGTCACCTTAGATCAAGTCTTAAGTGGACCTAAACACTGATTTCAAATTAATCCCAGAGATAGATGTCCACGTGTTCCATTTTTTTTTTTTTGTAAAGAAAAAGCCACCATTCTATTATTCTAGTATTTCATGACTTTTATAGACTTTCTTTTCATTCATGCAAAAATATAGTGGGTGTGTTTTTTTCTGTTTTTTGGGCCTCTAACAAAGTCTAGGTTCCCACTGACTTGCTTTTATAGTTGAAAGCAAGCATTATTTTCATATATCTTCCTCGATTGGCTTAATGTTTTAATCTACAGTAACTTTCTTCTAAATTTTAGAAAAAACCATTTAAAAGTGAACAATTTAACTTATTTTAGTGATCTTTTTTTTTGAGATGATTGGAAATTCTCAAGCTAGTCGTAAGAAATAATACTCTTTAATCAATTCTTCTGATAATGTCTTGAAAATTATAGTACAAGATCACAACCAGAATGTTGACATTGATAACAGTCAACATGCAGAAATTTTCCATCACCACAAGGATACTTCATGTTGCCCACTCCCCTCTCTTCCTCATCCTCCTTAACTTGGTGCAACAAGAATACTATATAAATGGAATCATATAATATGTAAACTCTGAGTTGGCTTTTTTTTCACTCAGTATAATTCCCTTCAGATTCATCCAGGCTCTTTTAGCTATCTATAATTTGTTCTTTTTCAATGTTGAATAATATTCCATAGTGTGGCTGTATCACAGTAGTTTAACTACTCACCCAGTGGAGGACATCTAGGTTGTTTATAGCTTTGGGTTATTAAAAATAGTTACTATAAACATTCATGTACAGGTTTTTAGTGAACACAAATCTTCATGTCTCTGGCTAAAAGCCTAATAGTGCAAAGCCTAGGAGTGCAGTTGCTGGGTCACGTGATAGATACATATTTATTTTTTTAAGACACTGTTAAACTGTTTTCCAGCCTGGTTATTATACATAGCCAGGAATGGATGAATGATCAAGCTTTCCTTCATCCAGTATTTAATATTGACACTATTTATGTTAGCCATTATGATAGGTGTGTAGTAATATTTCATTATTGTTTTAGTTTGCATTTCCCTACTAATAGCAATGATACTGGGTATTTTGTATGTACTTATCTGCCTTCTGTATACATTCTTCATTTAAATATCCCTTCATATATGTTGCGTATTTTCTAATTGGACTGTTTATCCTTTTACTGCTGAGTTTTGCAAGCTCTTTCTATATTCCCGATACTAGTCCTTTGTCATATATGTGATTTACATGTATTCTCAACCATTTTGTAATTTGCTTTTTCATTCTTTGTAAAGTTTTAAATTTTTATAAAGTCTAATTTTCCATTTTTTATTATGAACCATATTTTTGTGTGAATTTTAAGAATTCTTGCCTAATCCTATATTCTGAAGTTCTTCAATTTTTTTCCAAAGATTTTATAGTTTTACATTTAATTATAAATTTATTTTGAGTTAATTTTCTTAAAGATTTTATTTATTTATTTATTTATTTGTTTATTTATTTATTTATTTATTTGACACAGAGAGAGAGAGGGATCACAAGTAGGCAGAGAGGCAAGCAGAGAGAGAGGGGGGAAGCAGGCTCCCTGCTGAGCAGAGAGCCTAATGCAGGGCTCAATCCCAGGACCCTGAGATCATGACCTGAGCCGAAGGCAGAGGCTTTATCCCACTGAACCACCCAGGTGTCCCTATTTTGAATTAATTTTTGTACAAACTGTGAAACCTAGGTAACAATTACTTACCTCTCTCCCTGTTTCATGCTCTCTCCTTTTTTTATTTAACTTTTTAGCACATGAATAGCTAATTGCTCTGGTCCCATTTGTCGAAAAGGCTATCTTTCCTCCATTTAATTGCTTTTTCACCTTTATTGAAATCAGTTGAGCTTGTGTTAGTCTTTTTCTGGATACTCTGTTCCATTCTACTGATGTGTGTGTCTATCCTTCTACCAATGTCACAAAGTTATGATTACTGTTACAATTATAAAAATTATTGAAATTGAGTAATTGCTTCCTCTAATTTTTCTTTCATAATATTCCTTTTTCTATCCTAGGTCCTTTGCATTTTTATATAAATTTTAATATGATACTTTCTATTCTACAGAAAATCTTGCTGGCCTTTTCTTATTTATTTATTTATTTATTTATTTATTTATTTATTTATTTTTAAAGATTTTATTTATTTGATAGAGAGATCTTGCTGGGATTTTCATAAGTTTTATATCATCTGTGTATCAGTTTGTGGAAAACTGACATTTTTATTGTGTTGATTCTTTCAATCCATGAACATATTATGTTTTCTCATTTATTTGTATCTTTTTAAATTTTTTCCCTTCAAAATTGTACAGTTTTTAGCATATAAATTCTTTATATATTTTAGATTTATATTTAAGTATTTAATTTTTAAGCAACTACAAATTATACTTTTAATTTCAGTTTCCACATAGTATACAGAAATACAATTGAATTTTGTGTGTTAACTTCTATCTTGCATCTTTGCTAGACTCATTTGTAAGCTATGAGAGGTTTTCTTTGAGGTTTGTTTTTTTTTTTGTGGGGTACATTTCTTGAAATTGAATTTTTTTTACAGATTCAACAATGCTCTCTGCAAATAGGGAAAGTTTTAATTTCTTCCTAATGTGTATACCTCATGTTTCCTTTTCTTGCTTTATTGCTTAAAACTTCCAAAACTCGTTGAAAAAAAGTGGTAAGGGTGAACATCTTTGTCTTGTTCTCAATCTTAGAGGGAAAGCATTCAATCTTTCAGTAGTAAGTATAATATTAATTATAGGGTTTTTGTAAAACATTCTCTATGTAGTTGAGGAAGTTCCATTTTTTACCAGCCTGTTTACCAGAGCACCATTCACTTCACTTTTTTTCCAGAAATTAAACAAATCATTGAATTCTCTAGGCCTATGTTTGAGAAGAAAAATAATATAATTTTGATTTCTTTCTTTCTTTAAAGATTTTATTTATTTATTTGAAAGAGAAGAGAGATCACAAGTAGGCAGAGAAGCAGGCAGAGAGAGAGGGGGAAGTGGGCTCCCCGCTGAGCAGAGAGCCCGATGTGGGGCTCAATCCCAGGACCCTGAGATCATGACCTGAGCTGAAGGCAGAGGCTTTAACCCACTGAGCCACCCAGGTGCCCCTATAATTTTGATTTTTATATGAACCTTAAATTAAAGGTATTAGTAAGTAATAGAAAATAAAAGGATGAAACTGAAGAAATAGATGCATTAGTCATCATCATAGAGTTTACACCTATATAACATTTGTATCATATTATATCCATTATATCTACAGCTTCAGTAAAACATGGAAATCTATAGTATAAAATGTATGGATCAAGGGAAACTATGATAAACAGCTAAACTATTGAATACTGGAAAGAAGTTTAAAAAAAATTAAGAGACTCTTCTCTTCAAAATCAGATACATTATGTCACAATCACTATTGCAAATATGTGTGGATTAAATATATTTATAGTTAAGGAGTGTCTTCATTTTGCTTTAAAAGTGATAAAAACATCCCCTTGTTTCCTTGTTTATGGTAATAGATTTCACTTCAGACAGGGAGATCTTTTTTTGTTTCTTCAACATGAAATATAAATGTAATCAATATAATCAACCATGTATCATCCTCTTGTGATAATAGTTCTTTTCTTTGAACCAATCACATCAATTCCACAAGGCAGAAAAGAGTGGAAACACCAATTATGTTTCAAGTTATCAAAGACTGGAATTAGCAAAACTCAGTCATACTTAAAATATTAGGAAATTAGATGCCAATAAATATTTGTGGAATAAATAGACGATTATAATCTTAAACATTATATTAGGAGAAAAACAGCCTGATTCTCATAAGAATTAAGTTGCTTCCATAAGACGGTAGATTGGTGAAAGTAGAGCAAAACAGATAACAGAAAAACAAGAAATCTTTTGTTCTATGTAGATTCACAGTTATCAGTGTACCAAGTGCAGTGAATGTGCACCAATAACATTTGACAGTCAAGTCAGCAGGAAAAGGAAAATGACTGGGCCCATGTTAACAATTCCTTGCTTCAGTTTCCAGTTAACTATGTCTGCAGCTGTCTCAGCCAGCTGTCCAGTGGTAGCCTGATTCCCAACGTGCATCTGTGGGTGGTGGAAGAATGCCAATAAAGAATAGGAAAGGACTAAATATGCCAGTGGAAACCAACTAACCATGGTGAATCTGCCACATCTATGTGTGCAGAGGGAAAATACTAACTGCACCTCCTTGGAATGCCAGTGTCTCCTCACTCATTGGATTTTATAACCCTTTCTTTGCTAATTTCTAGTCATCTTGTTTTCATAACTCCAGTTGTGTTTCCAAAGCTTATTTTCTTTTCCATAATTCATATGCTGTTCCCTCACTATTTAGAATTCATTTTGCTTCCAGTGCTGTCTCTTTAGTTTGTTAATATCAGAGAATATTATGAGGGAATATTTATCATGTTATTTAGCTTTCTTGAAATCTTCAGAGTGTTTGTGATCAGCATTTGGCTAAATTTTCACAAAAACCTATTACAAGTGAGCTTTACAGTTGACGTTCCTTCTGACGAAGATGGAAAAATAGGGATGAGATTTACTTTCATGCCTTAAAAGATTAAAAATAAGGATAAAATATAAGAAATCAGTTCATAAGACCCTTGACATCAAGGAATGAAAGACAGTTATTCCTGAAAAAGAGGAAACAAATGAGATGAAATTCAGCTTACTGACTATAGAAAATTTCCAGGACATAGAGCAGATTGGAGAATTCTAGCAGAGTCCAGACAGTGTGAGTTGACAATACAGAACAAGAAGTCCAAGGAGACCAAAATGACTAGAGTTCACAAAAAAAGAGTACTGGAGGGGAGAGGAGTACATAGAAAGAAGACTCCAAATATCTGCAGAAGAACTCCTTCATGTGTTCATTTGTGTACCAATCAGCACACGTGTGTGAACAAACTACCCGAAGCTAGAAAGAACTACCCAAAAAAATTAGAAAAAAATAATGCCTGCAGATCACACAGGGCCAAGAATAGTGCCTGTGCCCACTAGCCAAAGTGAAATACCTCGTAATTCATGTGGTATCAATTAGAGTTCTAAGAAGGGTCTTACTTCAGTAACATGGAAAAAAATTTACTCTAGACTTAATTGTACTCTGGTACTGCCTAACAAAGCCAAAAACCAAGACCCAAGGGAATCAAACTGATCCCAAGTAATTTAACTGTGTTGCAGAGCACAGATCAACATATTCACAAAAACAAAAAACAAAACACAAAAAACAAAAAAATCCCTTCACATCCAACAATGTAAAATTTACAATGTCTGACATTTGATAAAAAATTACCAGGCATGCATGCAAAGGAAGAAATGAAGAAAAGTATCAACCACTTAAAACTACACCAGAAATGACATAAGTCATAGTATTAATAAGCAAAAACATAAAGAAATGTTAGTATAACTGTATTCCAAATGCTCAAGAAGCTACAAGGAAGACTAAGCCTGTTAAGCATAGACATGGAATAGATTTTTAAATAAGACCTAAATTGAATGTCTCTAGATGAAATCTATACTGTCTGAGATGAAAAATACACTGGATTGGATTAACCCTAGATTAGACATTGCAGAAGAATATATCAGTGAATTGAACACATGCCAAAAGATACCACCTAAGTGAAACAGGGAGGAAATAATATGAAAAAAAAGATCAGTGAACTTCAGCAAGTCTTCAAGTGGCAAAGATGTGTTTAACTGGTATCTCCAAAGTAAAGAATGACAGCAAATATATGGTTTACAATTAATGGCTTTTTTTCTTTTCTTCAAAATTCGGCAAAAACCATAAATTGGCAGGTCTAAGAATCTCAATGAACCTAAACACAAGGATGTGAAGTACTATATACTAAAGCATGTCATAATGAATTGCTTAAAATCCATGATAAATAGAAAAACTTTAAAGTAGTTAGTGAAAGACACATTACATGTAGAGGAACAAAAATAAAGGCAACAGATTTCTGGTCAGAAACAATGTAAGTTACAAGGCAGTCTGGAAAATTATGTTCAGTCTATCAAATATAAATAACACCTAGAACTTAAACTCATAAGAAAGATATTTCTAAAAGGAAAGTGAAATAAAGATGCTTTGAATGTAGAAAGGTGAAATAGGCCTTTACTACAGTAGGCCTTTACTACAATAAAAATTAAAAGAAGCTCCGAAAAAAGAAGAAAAATAATGCCATATGTATTCAAAAACTAAAAGGACGGGAAATGATCACTAATGGGTAAATATGATGACTTTTTTCTTATTATCAAAATATCTTTAAAATACATATTCTAGTGCTTATAACAAATACAGAACTAAAATGTATTTCAATAAATAACACAAGGACTAGAATAAAGAAAAATAAATATACTAGTATAAATAAGGTTCCTATTCTATACATGAGAAACTATGTTATCATTTGAAGGGTGGACTATGATAAACTACAAATGTGTACTCTAAACCTCAAAACAATCACAGAAGGCACACAACCAAGAATTGTGTCTCAGAAGTTAAAAAGGAAATTCTGTTTTGTAATTTCTATATTAAGATTGTAGATTTAAATCAATAAATCAATAAATTTGATTGATTTGAATCAATAAATCTATTAAATGTCTGATTATCTCAATTAAGAGGTAGACAACATCAAATTAGCTAAAAAAATCAAGACCCAAATGAATGCTGCCTACAGCTAATCCATTTAAAGTATAATGACACAAATAAATAAAAAATAAATATGGAAAAGATATGCATGTTTATAATAGGCAACAAACATTAGGTTGATTATATTAATATCAGACACAATAGATTTCAGGGCAAAAAATGTACTAATAACAAAGAGGGTCAACTCATCATGAAATATACTGACCATAAATGCTTATATACTAACCGAAATTCGAAAGACATAAGACAACTCATAAACCTGTAAGAAGAACTAGAAAAATTCACAATGATAGCGATTTGAGCATCTTCCTCTTACTGACAAAACAATTAAATGGACAATCAATACAAACATAGATGAACTATACCATCAACCCACTTAGCCTTGTTGATGTTTATAGATTACTCATTAACAGATGAATAGACTTTTTTTGTGAGTACACCAGCAATATCTGCCGTGATAGACAAATACTGGGCCATAAAACAAATCTTAATCCACTTAAAAGTACTCAAGTAAAAAAAAAAAAAAAATTCAAGTCACTAGGAACTCAGATCACAAAGAAGTTGAATTTTAAATCTGTAACAAAAAGAGATCTGAATAGCTCCCACATATTTGAGAATGAACACACTTCTAAATAACCAGTGGGCCAATAAAAAGAATTAAAAGAAGGATTAGAAATATTTTAATTGGATAAAAATCAAAATAGAACATGTCAAAATTTGTGGGATTGAGTTAAACTGGTACTTAGAAGGAAATTTGTAGTACAAAATAGCACTATTACACAGAGTAAAGATCTAAAATAAATAACTTCAGATTCCTCCTAAAGAAACCAAAAAGGAGAGCAAATGAAGACCAAGGTAGCAGAAGAAAGGAAATGAAGGTCAGAACAGTAGTCAAAGAAATTAAAAAAAAAAAAAAAACCGTGAAAATAATATCAACTATCAGTAAAATTAAAAACTAGGATGTTTTGTTTTTGTTTTTAGAAAATCAATAAAATTGATAAAGCTCTAGGCAGATTGATGGGAAAAAAGGGAGGAAACAAACTACTAACCTACCAACATCAGGAAGGAGAAACATATTAAAACTGATAGATTTTCCAGATATTAAATATTTATTTATTTATTTTATTTTAATTTTTTTTAAAGATTTTATCTATTTATTTGACAGAGAGAGGGAGCACAAGTGGAGGGAGTAAGAGAGGAAGAAGCAGGCTTCTCACTGAGCAGGGAGCCGGATGCGGGGCTCAATCCCAGGACCCTGGGATCATAACTCCAGCTGACGGCAGACACCCAACGACTGAGCCACCCAGGAACCCCAGATATTAAATATTTAATAAAGGAATATCCTTATGCTAATACTTTATATGCTAATACTTTCAATGCTTTAGATGAAATAGATACATTCCTTGAAAGAGTTAAATGATCAAAATCTATTTATTAAGTAATAGTTAACCTAAACAGCCCTTTATATATTAAATAAATTGTATCTATAGTTAAAAAACTTCTGGCAAAAAAAATTCTAGGCACTGATGGCCTCACTGGTGAATTCTAACAAGCATTTTATTTTATTTTATTTATTTTATTATTTTATTTTAAAATTTTTATTTATATATTAGAGAGAGAGATCACAAGTAGACAGAGAGGCAGGCAGAGAGAGAGGAGGAAGCAGGCTCCCTGCTGAGCAGAGAGCCTCATGTGGGGATCGATCCCAGAACCCTGAGATCATGACCTGAGCTGAAGGCAGAGGCTTTAATCGCCTGAGCCACCCAAGAGCCCTCTACCAAGCATTTTAGAAAACAATTATTATCAATTATATATCAATTCCTTAAAAAAATTTGAGGAAGTGAGATTGTTACCAAAGTCATTTTCTGAGGTCAGGATTATTCTGATACAAAAATAAGAAAGAGATATTTCAAAAACTAGAAATTACAGAAGCAATATTTCTTATGAACACAAATGCAAAACATTTTGAAAAAATTTTGATAAAATAAATCCAATGATGCATAAATGTAACACAGAAAAAATTTTAAAATAAAAATAAAAATAAATTCCACTAAAATGATAATACACTATGAGGAAGCAAGATTTATTCTAGTAATACAGGGATAGTTTAACATCAAAATGAATCAATATAATTCTTCTTATGAGCTGACAAATTACACACACGCACACATATTCATCTCAACAGATGTGGAAAAAAATTACAAAAACCAACATCCAATCCAGGAAAAAATAATAACAACAACAAAAAAACCCTTCTCAGCTAAGTAGGAAAAGAAAGGAACTTCCTTAAACTCAGATATGCCTGACTCCAAAACCCGTTTTTGAATGCCTTACCACCTCGATTATAAAGCAGGGTCCAGATTCTGTCAAGGATTGCATTTATACATTAGGGATACAAAACCAGTCTAAAACACATCACTCTTGGGGCGCCTGGGTGACTCAGTCATTAAGCGTCTGCCTTCGGCTCAGGTCGTGATCCCAGTGTCCTGGGATCGAGCCCCACATCGGGCTCCTTGCTCATCAGAAGGTCTGCTTTCTCCCTCCGCCACTCCTCCTGCTTGTGTTCCTCTCTCACTATGTTTCTCTCTGTCAAATAAATAAAATCCTTAAAGAAATAAATAAAATAAAATAAAATAAAATAAAATAAAATAAAATAAAATAAAATAAAAAACACATCACTCTACTTTCAAAATAATTCACTCTAGGACTCTGTTAGCATTCTCTCCAATCTATACATTCTGTAGAGGAGTAGCACAAATCTCTCCCAAAGAAGTATGTAAGATGGTTATTCCTGTTAAGAGCTTTACAGTTTGTTTCCTTTTATCTCTTTTTAGTAAATTTTATTGTGTTTCTCTTGTGCGCCAGCCTTAGCTGAACTTCTGTTATGCTGTTGTGAATTGTATTCAGTGTTGACTAGATAGAGGACAGATCTCTCTCAAGTAGAATATGGCATCAAAGGACTTCATAAGTAGCCCATTCACCCTGGCATTTCATAAACTTACTGTTGCATAGAATCTCACTGAGACCTCAGCAGCTGTATGCTCTCTATTATGGATTCCAGAACAAAAGCTGAGAAAACTCAAGAAATGTTTATGGCATATTGTTTTCTTCTATTATAAGTGCCCACTTGAGAAAAGCTGTTCCATGCAAGGGAATATTAGGAAATTTTTTGATCAGAGAGTATTTTTTTCATGATCAATAATTGGAATTTTTAATAAAAAGTACCATATTCAATTTATTAACAGAATCACATTGAGAGCTATTTGGAGGGCAAGGACCACATTTTACACCACTCTGTATACCTAACAACAATAATAAGACAGGTATATAATGAATACTTGTCTCCCAAATGCAAGCCAGTGATTTCTCCATAGCATCAGAATACCTTCATTTTTGGTCAGATGAATATAAAATTCTTATTAATAAAATACCAGTCAAAAATATTAATGATTAAAAATAATCGCACATTACTGTACTTACTCCTCCCTGCTAAATGTTTAATTTATAATGTAAAGCAATAATGACATAGATTTATTACAGCATCTATCCAACAAGTGTTAAGTAATAATGTCTATACAGAAGGCTAAATTTATTTTTCAATTTTCTGGAGAGATGATATTGAGAAACTTATGTTTCTTTCACCTGAGGTAGCAACATCCACTGGAAATTTAGTAGAAGGATGAATGACAATGACTTCAATTGAACATTTACCCTATGTCTAACATAGCAGAGGATTTATGTATTTATTAATCCTACACTTTTTGAGTAGTTACTATCTATAAGACACTGTCCTTTGTGCTAGAAACACTATGGTGCATGGAACAAATCAGTTCCCTTAGTGATACATTTCAGTGAGGCTGAGAGAGGCAGTAAACAAGAAAGTAAATAAATAAGGTATTGGTAGTCAGTGATAAATGTCAGCAGAAAGTAAAACGGGATAATTTAATAGCAAATGGAGGGGAAGCTCTTCTAAATTAGATATTAGAGAAGACCAAAACATAAATGACAAGGGCTGGCTTGAAGGGAGATGTAGGAAAAAGAGATTTTCAAGAGCTTTTCAACGGGGAAAGCATGGGCAGAGGGCCCAAGGCCACCATTGTTTGGCCTCCTCAAGGGAAGGCAAGGGACCAGTATGACAGAATGAGAGTGAGGGAGGGAAGTCAGGAGATGTAGGAACTTGCTGTAGGCCATGAGAGGAAATTTGAATTTATTTTGAGTAAGATGGAAATTCACTACAGGGATTTAAGCCGAGGGCGAATATGATATTTTATCTGTATTTTTAAGAGATGTCTCGGGTCAGTCAGAAGATCATACATATAATGCTAGGACTGAGGAAGCAGGAATGAAACCAAAGTGACCACTTGGGAGATTAATTCTGTACTTCAAAGAAATAATGGTTGTTGGACTAACAGGAGAACACTGAGGAGAGAGAGTGTCAGTTGGGTGGATTTGGAATATAATTTGAAGGTAGAGCTGACAGTCCTTGCTAATTTCTTGGATTTAGAAATTGGAAGATTATGGGAGAAGGGCAGTCAAGAATACCACCTCAAATTTTTAGCTTAATTTGTATTGGTGCCATACAATGTTTCATTAATTTCTCATTATGAACTTGCCAAGTAAACATTAAAATTTGAATGCCAGGGAGAGGAGGGACTTGCACATACAGCCAAGGAATAGCAGAGTTAAGATTCAAATCCAAATAACAATATGTTTCTTTCTATAACATTGTCACACTTGGTGACAACGCACCTTTACATTCTCCTGCCAGCTTTGACTAGGATAGAAAATAAAGACCTACAAGTTACAAGCTGAACATTAGAGCATCTAGTATGCAAAACTAAAATTAGTGGAAGTATCTGACATTAGCTTGTTCAGGAATCCTCCAAAAGCAGTGGTTCATTCTACCAAGCACACCCTCTACTTGAGAATTTCAATTTGTGGGGAACTTGTGGCAGACCATTACATTTGGCATCATTTTTTTAAATCGTTGCCCAAATCTACCTTCTGACTTCCTCATTTTTGCTGTTAGAACATTCACACAAGAGGTAATCCCTCAGCTGTATAAAACCATTAAAATACTTGAAGATAGAATTGTTTCTCAAGAGAGATCTTCACTCACTGCACTTTGTTTGGAAAATGGACTTAAATAAAACTTGATTTTCAGTTGGTTGTATGTTTTGTTTTTAATAGTAGATAGATATTCTTTTAAGAGAATTATTTCATGTTTCTATTCATTTCTCTATTGCTTAAAAATTTTTACATGCATGCGTGACTAATAAGCTAATATTTCTTCCTATTCCCTAGGATTTTAGGTTATAAGAATATAAGAACAATATCTGATATCTGCTATAGGTAAATTCTATACCATTAATGGTAGTTTTATTGCCTCTCTATGAAGTTTCCTTTCAGTGCTTCAAACAAAAACAGGAAGGAAGGTTTGTATACAGAGGCTGTCTCTTAAAGACCACCTTGGTCTAGGGAAGCAGCAATCATGTCAGACTCCTAGAGTTAGGCCTACAACAGACCTTTCTTTGTTTTCCCATTCTGAGATGCAAGCACAGGGGAAGGTCAACAGTGGTGTGACTTCTGAAGCAATTCAGAGAGAGACATCTCACCTGCAACATATGCAAGTAACATCTGATTAAATTATCTTTGGCAAGAAAGAAAGAAAAAAGAGACAGGGAGCGAGGAGGGAAGGAAGGAAGGAGGGAAGGAAGGCGGGAAGGAAGGAAGGAGGGAAGGAAGGCGGGAAGGAAGGAAGGAAGGAAGGAAGGAAGGAAGGAAGGAAGGAAGGAAGGAAGGAAGGAAGGAAGGAAGGAAAGAAGGAAGGAAGGAAGGACACTTTTTACACTTTTTATGATTGATGCCCTTTTGCCTATTAAAAGTCTGATTTCTTTAACAGCTGCCTTAGATTCCCTTCATTCAATTTTAGTTTAGCAAGAAAAAGGAAGTCTCTGTTCTTTGGACAAAGCTCCCTAAAACATCAATAATCATTAACTAGAAAAAACATATTCTTTATAATATAGGCCCTAAACAATATTATATTTAACCAAAGGAAAGAGATTCAGAATAGATGATACTCTGTAATATGCATAGTAGGGAGATTTCCTCCGGCATAAGTAAATTTTTGTGTAGGCTAAAAGAGCTTCATGTAGATGTCCTCAAGACACTGCTTCAGAAAAAGTTTTCAAGCTGCAGTTGATTTTCTCTTTCCTTATCCCTATTAATTTAAGGAAAATTATAGCACAAAGGACCATTATAATGATTTATGATTTCTTGTGGTAAATGTTGGGTAGAAAAATCAGTAAATGAATGAGATAAGCCCATAGCTATTACTGTGAAATCATAATTTGTTTTCATGAACTATAAATAACAGTCTATAATAGAAGCAAGGAAATTAAACTTATATAGAAATACCAATTAGAGATGCAGACAATGATTTCATAAATTGATATCTGGAGCAGCATTAATAATATCTTTCATTTAGAGATAGCCTTCATGTCTAGTGATAATAGGAAAATAGTTATGTAGACCTATTCATTCCTAAGCCTTTCTATGATGTTTCCACAAACTAGTGAGCCAAAGAAATGCTCATATTAGAAATGGACATGGTTTGATATAAGGTAACATAGATTGCTCCCATCTTGGGCTAAGCTCTGTGTTGTATATCACGTAATCTTCACCATTCAAAAAAAAGTAGCTACTGTTTCTATATTTTCCTAGTGTTTTAATAGTGGGTAGATTAAATGAATTTCCAACTAACACGTAATAGTTGGTAGAGCACCTATTTGATTTGAACCTGTTGTGTCTGCTTCCAAAGTTCATGCTCTTAATCAGGACTTGCTCTCTTTTCCTTAGAATTGTCACAAATACTCGGCTTAACTATTGTCAGGGTGATTGAATCTCATTTTATTGCTTAGTGCTCTCATGCTAATATGCAGCCAACAAAACACTTCAAACCAGTGTGATTCTATTCAAAACATAAGTAACAAAACATCTCCTATAATTCTGATTGGCTTAAAAATGTTCACTCCTGGGATCTCATTAATGTAAGAAATTAGGATTTTTCAAAGCGCCTCTGTTTCCGTGACCATGATGTCATCATAGTAAGCAAAGTTTTTTTGAAGCTTTTATTTTTATTTTTTAAGATTTTTTTATTTGTCAGAGAAAGAGAGAAAGAGCACAGGCTGGCAGAGCAGAGGTAAAGGAAGAAGCAGGCTTCCAGCTAAGCAAGGAGACCGATGTGGAACTCAGTCCCAGGACTCTGGGATCATGACCTGAGCCAAAGGCAGATGCTTAACTGACTGAGCCTCCAGGCGTCCATCTTGAACCTTTTAGTTGTGAATTCCTCTACCATACCTTTATACACTTGGTCCTTTTCTTTCTTTTTTTTTTTTTTTTTTGGTACTCACTGACTACTGAAAGTATGATATCCAATATGCATTAATGTTATTTGTATAAACATGTAAGGGTATACTAATTTTGCCTCTTTCTTTGTGTGGTCAACTTCCATTTATCTGATTCATCTTAAGTGTTAGGATTCCACAAGCACGATTCTCTCTGATACTCCATTAATATGCCTATTTATAGAACAACAGACTTCCGGATGTTATTCCATCTTCACTGGCTGCTCCTTCCCAGTCTTCTTCACTGATCATCCCTAAATTCCTACTTCTAAACATTAGAGGTCAAGACTCAACACTTAGACCTTTCTGGGGTTATTTTATCCATACCTATGGCTTTAAGTGCAATCTCTTAGCTAATACACAAACTCAAATTGTGCATCTCAGCATGAATATATCCAAATGCTCGCTTGACAGTCTTATGTGGAGGTCTAAATAGGTATTTCAAACTTCTATGACCAAAATAAACTTCTCGATTTTCCACTCTATCTGATAAACAAAATCAAGCAATGAAACAAGGAAACCGACAGCAAAAAACAACAACCCCCCCTGCTCCCGCCCCTCTCATTTCCAGCCTTAGTAAATAGCACCACCACCACCACTACTCACCTCTGAGGGCTAAGTTTATGCCCTCACCTATAATCTGTCATCACAGAGGCTTTATCTTCAAAGTATATTTCTAGTTGACTCACATCTCCATCCCTGCAAAGTGTCATGGCTCATGCCATCTCTCAGCAGAGTTTCCAACTGGACTCCCTACTTTTGCTCAAACTCCTCTGAGTCTACTGTCAGACTTAGCAGTTTCAATCACCAGCTCAATCACCAGCTCCAGGACCATGTGAGAGTCACTTGATTTCTGCTTCTGTTTCCTCATTTGTTAAATAAGGAAAACATAAATACCTCAAAGATTTGATGTGAGTATGACATGAGGTATTCAAGATAAAATGCTTTCCATAATGTTCGCACTTCATTAGCAGTTAGTTATTATTTTTGAGCCAATGTTAATAGCCAATTTTAATACATATATTTATTTGGTCATGTCACTTCTCTGATCCATCACATTTGATCAAAATCCAAAGTTAGTCACATGACCCCCAAACTCTAAAAGATCTGGACTATTATTACACCTGATCCCATTTCTAACTACTATTTCCCAGCCTACTGTATGCACACCTCTTTTTCCAGTGTCTCCTGAATTTTCTAAGCTCTTTCAGCCTCACTTTCTGTTTCCAGATGTCTCTGCTTGCATCTCTTCACCTAGATCTTTGCAACACTTTCTCATTTCATTTATGTTTTTCTAATATTTTACCCAAATTTCAGGGGTGACATGACTTCCCTGGCTATCAAAAATAACACCCCCTAATGTTCTCCATCTTTTTTCCTTGCTTTATTTTGCTTCATATCACTCATCACAACCTGATATTTATTTGCCCATTTGTTCATTTCCAGTCCCTTTTACAAGCGAGTAACCTCGATGATGAAAAAAAAGACTTATCTCAACAAGATTTTTGTTCACCTCCATGTTTCCAGCACCCGGAATGCTGCGTAGTACTAATAGGTGTGCAAAAAATACTAGATGAATGAAGGATAGCCTAAAATGCTTTATAATTATCTTTTCACATATCTGTCGCCCCCAGTAGAGAGCAACCTATTTTCATTACTTGATGCATACAATGGTTATGTCTTTTGCATGGATTGTTACGGCCTAAATCCTATGTTTCAATAGCAAAGACAATTACCACTGAAGAAGAGACAGAGGGCAAGGGACTGAGGACAGAGATGTGGTGCAGTACCTAGGGGAAGGCTTGAGAAACAGGAAGATTCGAAGAATACTTGAACACTCAAACCCTCTTAATGTGCTTATGCTTTTAAATATTTTTCACAAGATTTTTCTAGAGATTCCTCCAGGATTTCATATTGTCAGAAATGCATTTCATTCAAAATTCTCTTTGCTAAAATCAACTTGAGATAGCAGAAATCATCATCTGTTGTCGAATACTTAACCGAGATACGTTTATTACCAAAGGGGAAGGTGCAAAGATTCATTTGATCTTTTTAAGAACAAAGAGGAAAATTCATTGAGACTTCACTCATGAATTCACTGAGATTCATTTCGATTGAGTCTAGTGTACAGTAATCTATTCCAGGGTAAACAGAACATGCAGGACAAGTCATTTTCTGACCTGACTAGGAACCTGAGGACAGGGCTCTAACCACAGGAACATGTGCTAGCTGGAGAGGAGAGCAGCAGGATACCCAGAAAGATGGGGGGCTCGAAGCCAAAGAGCTGGCACTGGTAGTTCTGGCTGATACCTCCTAGCTTCCAGAACATGGGAATGTTTCATTACTTTATTAGTCACACTTGTAAGCATGGATGCTATCTAACAGGATTTCTGTAAGTTGCTATGAATATCACCTGGTTCAAGCAAGCACCAAGCTCTGGAAAAGAGGCAGCACAGCCCTTCTGGGGGGTAGCTTCTAAAAATAAACTCCAGGAGCTACAGAGCAGTGTAGGATAGCATGCTGACGCTGCTAAGCAAGAGAGAGATCATTCTAGTCTACCTTCCCCAGTGTGCTAGACTCCAGACTTCTGTCATTTTCTGGTTTGCAAGAGTTGCACTGTCTCTTCTGCCTGAAATGCTCTTCCTCTAACACTCTCTCCTTTGCTGTAACTCCCACTTGTCCTTTAAGTCTCAGCTCAAATGTCGTTTTCCCCTAGGAGGCCTGCCAGAGCCCACTCAAACTAGATTAGGCCCACCTTGTCCCCCATAGCACACGCTTCTTCATAACTCAGCTCTTCTGGTGACTGCTTGTGCAAAATTTCTCTTATCGGTCACACCAGGAGTTCTAAAGGGCGAGGACTCTGTGTGTTTTATCCAGTACTTACCATCATAGTACAATACTAATGCCTCTTACAGGAGTAGGTGCTCAATACGTATTTGTTGGGTGAATTAACAAGTAATTTTATTCCACATCTCTGAATACTTAGGAATATAATAAGGAGACAACGGAGGGATGAGACATATGTAGAAGACAAGTAAAGAAATTTGAAGAACATCTTGAACAATTTGCTTTTTCGTATAAGATAGATGAAACATAACGGAAGCACCATGTATTATTGTATGATATGGAACCTGTCACATAATAAATGTTCAATAAATACTCACGGGATAAATAAATGTACAATTAAACGAATGCATAGACAGTTAACATAAGGCTTCTGGGACTCTGATAGAAGACATTCTAGGTGTCATCATAACACAAGGAACAACACTTAACTGTTAAAATGAAATGAACTATAATTTCAAGAATGGAAACATAAGAATTGTTTGTGGATTTTTTCCCCCCATCAGATTTATAGTTGTTCAAAATACCTTGATTAGCATTTGTATATGTTCATAAATGTAATTGTGAAGAGGCAAAGAGTGGTTCTAGAAGGGTTTCTCCTGCACTTACAAAGATGGTGAAGATATTGTTTATTTTTTTCTCTGTATAAGAAGGTTCACATTTACAATAGTAACCTAAGAGCCAAATGGAACCACAAAGATTTACTGGAGGGAGGAACAATTTTTTCTGGAAAGATAAAGTCAGTTTTGAATTTGTTCAGATTGAAGTGTCTATGGGAATTTCCAGCTGTAGCTGAGGCTTAGGGCAAGTTTTGAAATCTCTTTTGCCCCTATTTCATTAAGGCATAGTGGATCTAAAAGTATCAGACTCATAAGATCCTGCTGTTAAAAGCATAGATCTATGTAAAATGCTTAAAATAGTGACTGGCAACTGATATTCAATGGATATTAGCCATTTTTTTAAGATTTATGTATTTATTTGAGAGAGAGAGAAAGAGAAACTTTACAGACTCCTCACTGAGCTTGGAGGCTGATGCGACACTCAATTCCAAGACCCTGAGATCATGACCTGAGCTCAAGCCAAGGGTCAGGCACTTAACCAACTGTGCCACCCAGGTGTCCCAGATATTAGCCATTATTTTAATAATATTGGTGATAGTAATACTAAGAAGTCTACTAGAGAGTGGAATATATAGGTCTAGAATCAAGGAAAGAGATCAGGGTTATTCACACACATTTGGGAAAACCCAGTATAGAGATGATGATTAAATCTATAATGAAAATCGGGTTTCCCTAGAGTGAGAGAGAATAATTGGAGAAAAATTGAGATAGAAGGGAAATCTCTCGGGAATATTTCTGTTCATATTGTGGATAGCAGGGTTAACTCAGTGAAGGAGCTAAAAAGAAATTGAAACAATGTGGACCATTTAAAAGGAAGTCATTATAAAGCTTGCTAAACAAAATACATTTCTATTGATTTAGATATTTGCAGGACTAGTCACAAAATATGACATAAAAAGTCATTATGTAAAAGTAATATGCTATAAAAAGTTTCTTTGCAGAAGAGGCTGATTTATCTTGAACTTTGCTTTCATTTTCTTAGTGATTTCTGCTCTGGCTCCAAACTCAGCCAATATGATGTACCCTCTTTTGACGGCAGTGTAGCAATTCTCTACTATTACCGGAAGGTATCTGTCAGGGAGCTCTAGCCCAAGTGACTTAGTACATTAGCCTTTCAAGTACACATACCACTGTCCCATGGGGACCGCACTAAATACCCTTTTCTCCACTTCATCACATATCCAGTGATATTTGAGTACTCATTATATATCTGAGCTCCTGGCATTTATGTGGCTGTTTGGTAAGTTCCATCCTTAATTCATTTTTTCTCTTAATTCATTTTTTAAAATCTTTAGACTCCATTTGTAATCACTGAGCATCATATGGTGACCTGGATTTTCCCATGTGAGGGTCACTAGCACTAACTCTGACACCATCATGCCCTGATATGAAATCTGCTTCTACCTCTTACCAGCTACATGACTTTGAACAAATTATTTTACTGCTCTGTGTCCTTGTGCCTCATATTCCTTGTTTGTAAAATGAGGGTTATGGCTGTAGTGTGACCCTCATTGAATGATGCCTTGCACATAATATGTGCTTTATAAGTATAAACTATTATTACTTTGAAGAAGGATTAAATACTCAAGGATGAATAAAACATATTTATTCCCCGCCTTCAGGAAGCTCACACTATAATAACAGAAATAAATGTTTAAGCAAATAACTGAAAATATAGCATCATTGTTGGATCAGAGAGATGCTTACTAGGCAACAGCATTTGAACACACAAAGTACTTAATCAGCTTTGCTTGGGGTGCAGGGGGTGTGGGAGATCCAGGTTAGGTGTTACAAGAAAGGGCAATATTTCACATGCTACTTGAGAGATTACTAGGCTTATGCCAAATTATGTATTTTTGTAGAGTCTTATTAGTAGAGAAGGGGAAATGATAAGGGAATCATTATCATGTGGATGCCTGTGAGTGAGAGCTGGCCAAATGGAGAGGGCACATTATGGAAAATAAAGATAAAACAGAAAAAGTGAAAGTGAAAAATTATGGATTTTTTCAGGCATCAATGATAAATTTTGTGCTTTAAAATGTTTTCTTGTTTTGCCACTGCATTTGGAAAGACAGCATGTTAATAGGCATGATGTGATAATATGTAAGTAGTGAAGATAAACCTGAGAACCAAACATGAAAATGTTTTGAAATTTACACATTGCTATACAGTAATACTAAATTTTTATATGCAGAAGTTTTATATAAACTACAAACCCAGATAGTAGTATTTTCTAACCTAATAGAGCTAAAAAAATCACTCTTTATAAGCATTAAAAATAAACATTAAAATGTATATTTGACATTATATACTCAGTCTATGATTTTATGCACTTCCTCAAATTTTTACTTGCAAAATATTTTCACATTTTCTGGAAGCGAAGTTAATATGTAATAATAGCAGCCTGTGTTTTATTTATTTTTTTGATTTTTTTAAAGATTTTTAAAATTTATTTTATTTGACAGAGAGAGAGAGAGAGATCACAAGTAGACAGAGAGGCAGGCAGAGAGCGAGGGGAAGCAAGCTCCCTGCTGAGCAGAGAGCCCAAGGCGATGTGGGGCTTGATCCCAGGACCGTGAGATCATAACCTGAGCTGAAGGCAGAGGCTTAACCCACTGAGCCACCCAGGCACCCCTGTGTTTGTATTTATAATCCCACCTCTTTCAAAAATGGTCTTGGGGCAGCCAATAAGCAAAGATGGGCATGTATATTTCTTTACCAATTATTAGATTGAATGACTTTGTTTTCCTCATAAATACTTAAGACATCAAGAAAAATAAATGCAAATGCTTCCTTAAAAATGTATAATACCATTCAAAATTATATTACTATCAAGTGTCATTCTGTTTCTTTGGCCAGTTTTATGCCATCTATCCCAATGGGAGTTTAAAAATTTCTGCATACAAATTCAATCACAAAAGTGCATCCTAATTCAAAAGTTAAACCATTAGTTATTTAAAAAAAAAGTATCCTTCTTGGTAGAGCGCTCCTACTTTTCTTATATATAACTGTTTGAGAACTAAAGAGATCCCATCTAGTAAAGGGAGGGGAAAGTGGGGGAATAGGGCTGGAATTGGGACTCAGCCCTGGTTACAATCCTGACTTGCCCTTTCCCAGCTATCTACAGTTGACCAATGACTTAACTTCTCTATGCCTCAGTCCGTATCATCAGGGAAATGAATGTCCTGAAGATAATCATGACCCTGAAAATTATATTGGTAACTACTTATCCTTTGATGTTGAAAACTGTTATTCAGATAGTTGAGATATATGATTTTTCCTATCTCCAGAAAACCATTCCCAGATATTGAAGTGCAATTTTATTCCCCATGTTTTGTTGTTACTATTATTGATGTACTTTGATGAAAATGCTGATGACACATGGCGTAAATGTGACTCCCAACTTCCATCCCTTGTAGAGATGATTTGACAGCTCATTATGAAGTACAAATCTTGGAAAATCAATTTTGAAGAATCAAATACTTGAAAATAAATTTCAAATTAGAAAAAATATTTGAAGGTATAATTTTGTGCTTGAGTTTAGTCACTTTGACTCTTATATGCTCTACCTAAATAGTTTCTTAATTTTTTAAACCCTTTTGAAATCTCTATAATAATTTACTGTAAGCCATGTAATATTTTTGAGTTAAAAAACTTAGAAGATATGTCAGCAATGTTATAAATAATTAGCAGAATAAATGCTACAGAGGATGTGGAATTTCTTTTAATACACACATGAACATACACACGCACAGAAACATAAACAACATTAAATAAAAATGAACAAAGACATGTTTATCACTTTAACACAAATAGCTGACAAGGTAATGCACATAGAACAGACCTGAAAGGTTTTTAAGATACAGGCTAAATATAGTTATAATTCTGAGAATGCATTTTAATTTAAAATGAACCCCAAATAAGGATGACAGCTTCACACTGCTTATCCATATTAACCCTCACTGAGAACTAAGGCACATATTTGCAAGAAGAATATGTAAAGACTGATATGTTGTCTATGATTTCAGAATCATGTAAAATTAATGGTTACATATGTTTGTAACTCATGATTTAGACTTCAGTATAATTCTCCTCTGATCAATTGAAATAGTAAGCCAAACCAAATCTAATCTGGGGAGGGAGAGAAGGCAGTTTATAATACTACAGATTTCCATTTTCATAAGTATTTTAGGAAATTCGCAAATCATTTTTATGAAGCTATTTCCTTTTAAATCTGTAAATATTTACACAAAAGTGTTTTTAGATTTCGTTCAAATATATCAATAGATTAAAATTATAATAAGTACAGTATTTTTTTTAAATACAAAATTCTTGACCATAAGATGCTGGGGGGAAAGTGATTTCTACATAAAAACCTTCTAAGTTACATTATAATGAGTCAAAAAAAAGACATGGGAGATATGTACAAGTTAACTTATAATTGATTTTGAGTCCAATTCTTACCAAATGGACTTCCTTACCTATTAATGTTGGCAATACAATGAGGGATACTTAAAATATCATGGCTCTAATGTATGAATTCCTAAATGTAAAATGCATTTTTCTTTGGTTTAGGAAACCCAATAAAAGTACAAATTCCTTCAAAATGTTTTCCATTTGAAATTAAATATCCAAATTTTGTAATTTAATGGAAATGTTTAAGTAAAATTTTTTAAATGATAGTGACTTTCATTTTAAGAATTTTCATGAATAAATTCTCAATTGGCTGGCTCATGATTAAGAAATTATGAGCTTGTTTTAAAAATATTTTTTCTTTAATTTTTGCTGTAGTTTGATTATAAGATACTGTTTTGCTGCTGACCAAAATATGTTGAGTGATATTTGAATTAAACTCTTATCCAGAGAAATGGATTCTAGATATATGTAAGCCATGCAGATGGCAACAATTTAAAATTACCAAACTGTGCGATTTGTTAATGGATTTAGTCTGACTCTGAAAACAGAGCTACTGATCAGATGCCAAATAAATTTACAGACAAGCCCAATTTACACAATCTAAATTTTGAAAGAGAGAGAAATATGAGTCCATATTTATGGAAGTTGTTGATGAATGTTATCAGATATGTGCTCTTAATTAACATTTGAATGCCTTTGTTAAAAATTGTTGGGACAGAAATATAAAACTCTTGAATGTCGCAGTTATCCATATACTGACAATAGTATTTCTAAGTGAACAGGATCAAAGAACTGCATGCTTTAAAGAAAATATAGTACTTAATCCTCGGAATACAGGTTTCAAATATAGCCCTTACCTTCAGTTTATGTTTATTCAGGACGTATTCACTAAATGTTTTTTTTAGAATGAATCATTAACTGAATGACTGAAAGAGGACAGCTTTTCTAATGGTTTGAGATGAGGAGACAAATTTGTAAATGATGCGAAAAACCTTTTCTACATCAAGTGGAACTCCAATGCACAAACGTACCCCTTTAAGCCATTTTTTAAAGAAGATACAATGTTACATTATGTTTTAAATAATCATATTAAATTTCCTCGCATCATTGCCATGAGATAGTCCTAGTATCCATATACTGCAGTTGAGAAGACAGAGACAAAGGGAGGCGTGAAACCAGGAGAGATAAAGCTAGAATCCTGGTTTTGACTCCCTCCCAAGTGCTTAATCCACTCCCCCACATTCCAATTTACAATAAAATGAAATTGGCACCTTAACCTGAAAGGAAAGAAAAAGAAAGAAAAATGACCAAATTCATTCAGCGAATTCAGGCATATCCAATGAAGTAACAGTGAGTTTATGCTTATCTGAAAAGAAATTTGGTTGTGCAACAGCACAATTGACTTATAGCTAGTGGGGGAAAAAGGCAATTAAAGAACAATCGGGAAGTGCTTGAGAGTGGAATTAAAGTAGAGAATTGGCTTGTGCTCATTGTAAAGTGACTTTAAAAAGAGATTCTGATGAGCACACATATTAAAAATAGAATTCTCACTCTTCCTGCTCCATTGAAGAGCCTCCCACTTCCTACAGAAATTCTATAAATTGTGTGACTCTTTAAGTACATGGAGGAATATCACACATTCGAAATTATTGGGTCAGAATATGTGAGTCATGCAGAAATGGAGCTTCGCAGGAAATTTTTATTTCATTGGAGAATTCTTAGTCATTTATTACAGTTATTAAGAAGACTCTGAAACTGTCAGATCTGTCTTTGACAAAATGAACTGTATTCCAAGTGCCCTCCAAGCAAAATCTCTCATAAAAGACAGGCCAGAAATAGATGGGATAACATGGAGAAAAAGCAAAAAGGCAAGATGAATGAAACTAAAAACTGAAGGACCATCTGAGGTATAATATATGAAAAATGACAGTTGTACTTAAGGGCAGGAAGAGAATGTAAAATGGTAAAGCAAGAAGGAAATGAATAGAGACAGGATATAAAACGTATACACAAATCCTTATGATCGAGAATTACCCCAGGCACTTCCTGGCTTGCACTAGGTAGTAGGTCATTTGCGTTCGTCTCTGTGCCTAAATACCATATTTATGTAAATATCTTTGAGCCTTCATGTACTTAGAGTGCCATACGCTGCCTATGAACTGGTGTTATTTGAAAACATAGAAATAGAGAAAGTATAATTTATTGATAGAACCTAATCGAATTTCCAGTGTCATAGTCTAGTAAAAGCAATACAGTAAAAGAATGAACCCCTCCTTTTAATCAAATTTGATACAACTTTCACAAACTGTTTAATACATCCCCCAGTTTTCATTCAGAATGTCATGATGATTCTTTTATACTTACCCATCTTTCACGTTGGTGATTAAAAATGAACCGATTTTAAGTATTAGAATCCCTTGCACAAAATTATTTTACTTTTAAACATATGTTTATACCTCATTCTTCTATTTCCTTTAACAAGCTTATTTTGAGTTCATATAAAATTTGTGAGACTTAACAAATAAACTCTCCAAAGTCCATGGTATATTATTAATCAAACATACATTATCAACTAAAATTGATAAGACAGAATTTATGCAACTAATTCAATTAAAACATTACTTATTTCATTCAAATTAGAAGTAAATGGATTATTTGCCTAAATTACACATTAATTTACATAACAGACTAGAGGGCTCTTGAAGTGCAATAGATAATAAATTCTACCCAGCTGAAAACAAGTTAACCCGTAGATACATTTCAAGGTAGAGGTAGTTCTTGAGTTATTTTTTTAAATTTACTAGACTCATAGCTCTAGGATGTGATGAAATAAGGGATAGAAAGAAGGGGAGAAAACACATTGAATTTCTATTCTGATTAGTTTCGGTAAGTGTTCTTTTTAAATGGTACGGTTAAAGTGTTGTATTGCAATCATCCAGTAGGGTTGTTATATTGTTAACGCTTGTCTGCATTTGCTTAATTTACTGCCATGACCACTAAAATATTTAGAGAATTTGCAGAGTGGAAAGTCAAGATTACTGTATTTTTAAGCAGGTGTATTTGCATACTCATTCGTTAAACATTAAATATATTAAAACCCACTAATTTTTGAAAGAAATTTTAATGTGAAATTTTGAAGAACTAAAATGTCTTAATAATTTTAGAACTTACCTATGAAGGACCGCCTAAATATTAAAATAATCACCTTTGCAAAAAGACTTAATCAGAATGTGAGTTTTAGTTTCCCATTAGTACTCTCATAAAACAATAAATGACCACACTTTTTGAAACATATAAGCCTGGAAATGTGTTCCCTTACGGAATTTGTAAAGCAAGTCACCGTTCTGGCTCTTTAATAGGACTATAAAGGCAACTGATCTCACAACACACAGTGCAATGGCCGATGATAGCAATATAAGACATTTATATCTACCAAAAAATGAGAAATGTGATAAATTCAGTCACATTTCTCCATATGCCCAAAGCACTTAATGATTGTAGATTTAGAATACCGAAAATGTTACTCATTTTAGCTAAAAAAAGTTATTTCTACTCTATTACATTTGTACTTAGCTGACATATAAATTGAGCAAAGAAGTCTTTGTTTGATAGAAACAGCCAGGTTTGTTTCGGAGTAAACTTAAATATACTTTTTGATTTTTCACTATTATTAGTTTAAAGGACTTTTCAGTAAAAAGAAAAAATAAAGATCTTTGCCTTTTGTAAGAACATGTTTTATGTATGATTGAAGTTTTTACAACACTCTGAGAAAGCCATCCGATGTTAGATTTAAAAATAAAATCAAAAGCATTTTCCGACATAGTACACATGAAAAATTGGAAATTCCAATATCTTCAATAGAAGTTGTAGAAAGTGTATGTCTCCTTGGAGTTTGACACCCACTTAACACAGCAGAAAATAAGGTACTATACTGTAAACAAAAAAGTACAGTAAAGGACAGTTGTAAGTTTACATAAGAATAGTTCATAAACATTTTGGTCTTTCCAGAACAGTTTTTATATAAAATGAATAGAAAAACCTTTAGACAGCTGTCATCACTCTTGTTTGACCACTTTTCACTTTATGCACACAGACATATTTATATAGCAATATATTGATGCACCGTTACATGGATATTAAACTATGATTACTGCTTTGTAACTGAGATGTGCATTATCCAATCAACATTATCCATAGTTGAAATATTCTTACATTATGTAGTTTTGTCATGTTGTATCTATAAAAACATGAAAATATAACTTTACATTATTTCAATTATTTACATTAGTTCAAGCTTGACAGAGAAAAATTGATAAGCTACAATTTTTAGAAGAGTAGGCCCAGAGGTACAATAAATAGCATTGATTGTATAGAGTCATCTTTTTCATTTTTAAAAACTCATTTGACATACAATATGGAAACAATTAGTCTGCAATTTGGTCATTCTAGCATTAATTATTAAAACTTAAAATGCACCTCCAACATTCCTGATGAGGAGAAATGCACTGAAATTATATTGTATTGTCTTGGAATTTGTGATCAGGGACATTAAATTTGGTGAAAAACATCATGATACTACATGATGGCATGTTCCATGGAAGGGGCTGTTGTTTAATCCCACATTCTCTTTCCCTTCTGTGAAACATAATCAATAAGATGTTGTTTTCATGGCACTTGGAAAAGACCAAGTGCTATACAAAGGCTTGCTTGCAGAAATAACAAGAATAAAAAATGTTAAAAATGACTACTGGATGTTAACAATTATTTAAAACCCTAAACTAATTTTATTTTGGGGGCTTTAAGAGAAATAAATGGCCTTTTACGAAGGGAAAGAACATTCCTTTAAATTTTTTAATTAGAGAAATATAAGCTCTTTAGTCAAAAGTTACAGAAATGTGATGTTTTATCCCCAGCTGGGCATTTAAAAGAGCCATTCCACCTGAGGAATAAGTATAAATACAAGGTATTAGGGTTGTTT
>CM053604.1:113100502-113175502 GCA_028646535.1 Procyon lotor | reverse complement strand
AGAATGCAGTACTTTTCAAAATCATCATAGACAGTACCTAGAATATGGATAAGTCTCCATCTTTACAAAATCTTTTTTCCTTCATACTTATAAGGACCTCAGAGGTCATTTTGTCATGACACATTTTAGCTATAAACAAATTACTACTCAACTAAGAAATAATCTGAAATACTCATGCTCCAAAATAAATTGAAAACTACACTTTACTACCTTTAGGAATAATTCAAGTTAAGAGATAAGCAAAAGTGTACTTTCATTGCTAAAATCCTAAATCATCTATCCTTAATTAGTGGCAGAAGAGGAATGTGTGAAATGTTAATTGGTCAGGCATATAAGTGGTAAGATCCTAATGTAATGCTGGTCATCTCAGGAATAAAAAAAAGAATGCCAGAAGCCTCTCTTCGATGTTGACTCAAACACTCCCAGAGTAACACTGATTTTTCAAAGAAATATCCTTTGGGCATGAAAATTTTTCTTTAATAAGCCAGAAAATTTGATTTTGAATATTTAAACACTAAAATCCTGCTTACTACAATATATACTGGAAAAATATTCTTATGAGTGCCAGGAAAGAAAGAAGGGCTAATTGCAGAGTATAACTGAGGGAATATTTGTCATAAATTCACTGACTTAAAAGCAAAGACAGATATCAAAAGAGTTACTTAATACTTTATCAGAGAGAAAAAGAAAGCTGAACACAGAGTTGGAAAGTCATAGCGTTTGAGTTTTTGCTTTTCTGCTCACAATTTTCTCAACTGAGTTTAATCCCTCTTGGAAAGGTGATTCTGAATGACCTCTTTTATTATTGTAATAGAGGAAGCTTGAAATTGAAAACTTTTTTTTAAGATTCATTAGATTTGGGGGGCTTTTTGTTTGCTTTTTACTCTGAGGAATTTAAAAATATAATCTTTACCTTAGAGAAAGCAAGTAGAGATCAATTCATTAAAAGCAAACCTAATGTAAACCCAAATTTGTATAGAATACTGCCCTAGAAATTAGGGCAGATATGTGTGTGTGTGTGTGTGTGTGTGTGTGTGTGTATGTATATATATATATATATACACATAGACATAGACATAGGCGTGCGCGTGCACACACACACACACACACACACACACATTTTATTTTGGTGAAAATCTAGAGTCTAGTGTAAATAAAGTATGGGGTAGGTTTCTAACACCAAAGTTTGTAATTCAGGTAATAGTGAAAAGTGCTCTTCTCCATTGTCTCCATCTGAATAGGACTGCTCTATAGAGATAGCCCTTGTAATACATCAGCCCAGTGGACTCTGCTGTGAGTAGACCCAGACGTCTTCCCAAAAAAATACTTTACCTTAAACTTACACGAGTTCCTTACTTATTAATAATATTTTTATTATCTAATAATTTATCTAAACCGTTCTTAAATTTGTTTCTATTTCTAAACACTGCCTTTACTTCAGAAAACAAATTTAAAACTTAATTACCTAACAAATCAGACTTCCTCTCTGTTGTAACAGTGCGTCCATGACAGTGAAAACTCCAGTAGGTCCCCAACTAGGAATATTCTATCTTCATAAAATTTCATGGTGTCTAGAGTATCTTGCACATAGGAGATTCATAATTAATGTATGCTAACTGAATACCTTGCAAACTGATTAGAAAGAAGACCATCTTTGCTTTAGTTGCATATTTGCCTACTGTAGAAGATGTTTATACTGCTTTTACATTTTCCCTTCATGATCTCTACCAAATTAAAAAATGCTATGTTACTTGAGTTTGATAATACATCATACAATCTCATAAAACGTCAAGGTCTTTTTGTAACATGAGTTTCTGCAAAGATAGGTAATATCAAAATGTTTTAGAAAAAAATCACATGCTGATAAAGAAGAGATAAAAATTAAATTATAGAATAATTGGTTTATGGCCATACCACCCTGAACCCACCCGAACTTGTCTGATCTCAGAAGCTAAGCAGTGTTGGGCCTGGTTAGTACTTGGATGGGAGACCACCCGGGAATGCTGAGTGCTGTAGGCTTTTATATTATAGAATAATTGTATCAAGTCATTAATTAAATATCAATTATTCCAAGTTTTAAATACAAATTTGAGGACATAAATATGTTTCATAAAATGCTTCGTAAATATTTATGTCCTTTAGGGAAAATCCAAAAATTAATAATGACGTAAGAGGAAAAATAGAAATTAAACTAAAGATGACTTCTCTTTAAAGACTATTTTTAGTTTTACATATTCAGGTTGTTCTAAACATACTTTTTTTAAAATTTCAGTATAATTATTGTACTGTGTTATATTAGTTTCAGGCGTATAATTTAGTGATTCAAAAATTCTGTATATTACTTAGTGCGTGTCATGATAAGTGTGCTCTTTATCCCCTTCACCTATTTGACCCATTCCACTTAGATGATAACCATTAATTTCTTCTCTCTAAGAGTGCTTTTTTCTTTGTAAAGACTAAATTTCTGAAGGGACATTTAAATGACTTGAAATATGTAAAAAAATAATATTCATTAAGTGATGAAAAAAATTTCCTGTTTCGTTCATAAAATCTTTCTTTAGTTTAAATATATTTTTCAATGAACGAATAAAATATTATTTCTAAGTAGCAGGGGATTTTAAAATGCAATCTGGAAAAAAATATATATATGGCTTTAGTAGTTTTTTTTAAAGATTTATTTATTTGAGAGGGAGAGAGTGAAAGTGAGAAAGGGTGTAGAGAGAGAGAGAGAGAGTCTTAAGCAGGCTCCCCACTGAACATGAAGCTTTATGCAGGGCTCTATCTCACAACCCTGAGTTTATGACCCTGAGATCATCAACTGAGCCTAAATTAAGACTGGGATGCTCAGTCACCCAGGCGCCTGAGCTACCCAGGCTCCTCTAGCTATAGTGTTTTGACAGAGCTACTCAATCTCTGTGTTTGTAGTTTTGAAACATTTGGAAAATTATTCAAGTTCTGATATAGTAATCTAAACATGTAAGTACTATTAAGTTAAATCAGTGACTTTTTGTGATTAGGCTTCAAATGCATTATAAAATGGCATAATTTTTCAACTAAGTAGGATTTTATGATATCATGGTGGATTAATGAAAAATGCATAAATTAAAAAGTATCTGCTGATACTGCATAAAGCTAAAAGTAATTTTTTTATGAGTCAGAATTTTTAAAAGATACATACATTTTCCTGATGGATTCATTTGTCTCCTAGTTCTTAGTTTACTGTTTACTTCCCTAACAAAGCTAATGAAATGTTTTCATAACTGTATCTATTCAAGAACTATTAGTTTGAACAGATTTGGCCTAAGGTGCACAAGGACGGTAAGTTACAAACAGTATAATGCTGTTTTGTTGAAAGCTTCATTCAAGACATTTGATTTGAACTTTCTAGCTGCCTTCAAAAAAGCAATAGAAACAACCCAACTAGATATTTACTGAGAGACAGTTCAGAGGATCTGTGTTTAATTTTTATTGTCAACCTCAAGAAAATTGTTAGTCTGAACTAAATAAGTAAATAGATGATGACTAGAAAGCCTGCTCTTCTCTAGATCCACAAAAACTGAAAAAGAAACCAGCAAAAAAGCTATCTAAAGGCCAAGGGAAACTCTCCCTAGGCTTCTCATCCAAGAGCCTGCATGAGAAATTATAGTTATTTTTATTGCCAGGTTAGTTTAGGTGACAATGTTTAGGTTTGGCCTAATTTGTGAGTTAATGAGTTATCTGATACACTGGAGAACACACTACAATCTTCCTAACTACTCCAGCCTCTTGATAACTCATTTCTTAGAATATATTTACTATAGACTAAAAAGAAAAATGGAGATTTTTTCCAAATTAATAAAATCCCATGTGGTCAACTAAGGTAATATATATAACTACTGTTTCCTATTAAAATTCTGTATTCCAGCAATTTACATTACAGACATTATTCTACAGCAAAAGCATCCAGAAAATTTAGGTAATTACCTGGAAAATGTAGGTCAAATACTTATCAGATTGACTCAATTAGCCCCGCTGTGTGGACTTTGAAGCTGAGTACCAAGCAATAATGATCACTACGCTCCTAAACAATGTCTAAATTTGAGCATGTTTTAGCACTGTAGAATAGAGAACATAGGCAACCATACGGACTTCTTAAATAAACCACACATTTCCTATAATTTGTAATACTGGTCCCAAGAGAAGAGAATGGTACAATGCTGAAGGAAAATGAAGGGCTGGTATTGGTTTTTAATCTCCCAGGGCCATCTAAGCCTTTATTAGGAATCATCATAACTCCCTTTCCACCTCTCTCCAATATCTAAGTACTGCTTCTCACCAGATTTAAATGCCCTCAATATATAGATATTTTTAAAATATCAACCACAGCTAAGCCAAGAAAGACTGTAATTTTTAAGTTTAATGTTAAATCAAGGACAGTGGTTCTTTTAGGAAGTATGATAAAGTGAAATGGATTTTTTCGGGATGGCATCTGCCATCACATTTTGATGAGATAAGTGATGCGTTGTTAAGAGGAGACAAATGACTGCTTGGTCAGGACAACACTCTGGACTATTCTGTGATTCTTAAGGAGCGAAGACTCTTTGAACATGGCCATTCAAATCTTTTTCCATGGTTTAATATTAGTAATAGGCATATTAATTTGACTTATATTTCACAACAATAACAATGTGAAATTTTAATGTCTATTTAGAAAATACAGCCACTGTCTAGTGTTGTTGGGGACAAGTTCCATATAAACTATACAGATCAGGGACACGTGGGTGGCTCAGTCAGTTGTGTGTCAGACTCTTTGTTTCAGCTCAAGTTATGATCCAGGGTCAAGGGATTGAAGCCTTCTTTGGGCTCCCCGCTCAATGAGGAGTCTGTCTGAGATTCCCTCTCTCTGTTCCCTCTGCCGCTCCCCCTTTTGGCACTTTCTTTCTCTCTAAAATAAATAAAGTCTTAAAAAAACAAACAAACAAAAAACTATACAGACTGGATAAACTAAATAAGCCCTTTTCCCTCAGGAAAAAATGATTAAAGGAAATAGTTATTATCCTTCTGAAGCATACACATTTACTCAAGAATTAGAAGCATGGGTGTTGCGTTGAAGACATTCTTTACTTGCCTATTTTTACATATTTCACTTTCTTTCTATTTTTTACACATTTCACTTTTGAAAAATAAATCTCTTTATTAATTTCTATAAAATATCAAAATTCCTACTCACAATATCAAGAGAATATTTGTTGAAAGAATGGAAGTTCTAAATGATTTCCAAACACACTAAGTGAAAATTTCCACATGGCTGATGTGACTTCACACCAGGAGTGAATTTACAGAGTTTTTAGAACTGTGTTCTCCACTGTGGTAATCTCCAGATCTTATTTTTCCTTCAAACATGAATAGAGATACTTTTCATGACAAATTCTTTTTTTTTCCCTATAAAAACTACCACATCTGAGGTAGTATAACAACTAGTAAGAAGGTAATTCTGTGAGTCAAAGAACTTGACCTAAGGCATCCTGAAAATATATTTTAGAATGTCAAAATGATTCAGTCAGAAAAGCATGTGACTCTTGACCTTCGGGTCTTGAGTTTAAGTCCTATGTTGGATATAGAGATTACTAAAAATTAAATAAATAAATTAGAGTGTCAAATTGAATTGATAACTTATTTCCTAGTCCGTTTGGTTGACATTCTATAAAAATTTGCATTTGGGACAAAGGAAAATTGGCTTTCATTTTAAGATTTTACCCTTTTGTCTGATTCTTTAGCCTTCCTGTGGAACTCATAGCATGCATGGCCCATTATTTCATTTCAAGTGGCAGCCAAAATTCAAACTGTTCCTGGAAACTGCTAGAGTTGGCAGGCAAAAAGAAAAAAATTTACATAGGTCTCATTCCGTTATTCTTTCTGGTCAACAAATCTACAATCCCTACAAAAAAACGCTCTTATGTTTTGTTTTTTGAGTGACAGTTACTTATTTGAGATTAGAATTTTAAACATTCACTAGCACACACTGGAATTTTAATTTTTAATAGTAGAGTCACCCTGCATATAGAGAGCATCTATTGTTCATCATTTAGATGTAATTTCCAACATAAACAACATATAGTCAAATTGAACGGAGGGAATCTTCTTATTTTAAATTGAGCTCCCCATCACTCTCTTTATCATGCATGATTTGAGGTCTTCATGTCCTACTATTTCTTTGAATGAAGCTAAAATAACATTGACTTTTAAAGCTTCATCCTTCAATAGTTGCCATAACTATATATGTATGTATGCTAAATGTGAATGGTATTTAAAGGTGAAGCTTATAAATTTGTTTTTGTGAGATTATTACAAAACAAGTGGTAAGAGGAGAAAAGCATGTGGCCTTAGTAAGACAAAACAGAATGGTTAGAAAAATGAGAGAAGAGATGAGAAAGCACTAGGGTTTCATGAATTAAAGGAGGAAAAAGTATCAGAAGAATTTGCACAATGGTATTAAACACAGTACAATTATTACAAAGCTTGAAAATACACACAAAACATTTCAATTTGGCCAGCAAGACATTACGTGATCCTTTTAAGAAGGCAATTTTCAGAGTTCTAAAGAAAACCAAATTTGAAATGGATGAAGGAGAAAATGGCTAGTATGGGAATAAAGGAGTTTCTGGGAAACAAATTTATGAAGTTACTGGCTCAAAGGAATGGAAGAAGAGAAATTGAAGGTAAAAGAGAGCACTGCCACAAGAGTGTTTTCAAAATTAAGGACCAACTGAACATAGACAAAGGGAGATGGAAAGACTAAAAAACATTATTAAGGTATGAATTTTAGAGCAATATTTTTGATAACTGGAAAGAAATAAGGCCCAAGCAGAGATATTACAGAAATGGGGACAACTCTTCCTCTGACACTAGTAGAATAAAAACTTAAAGATAAGCATGGCATTATATTGGCAAATATAAGAGCCAAAAATACTCTCATGCCTGTGTCTAACACTGAAAGTGGTTTTGTTTTAATGGGAATTCCCCCAGCAAAAAATCCCTTTAATAAAAATTGTGAATTAGAATATGACTTATCTCTTCAACGTACTTAAAAAGTATTTAATTTAGATTGCTATAAGAAAGTAAAATATCTAAAATATAAGTCCATCTTATGTCCATTCCTGGGAGTCCTACAGTATATACATCAAGAAAACATTGCATTTACATTCCAAATACAAATTCATTTTAAAGGTTATAAGCTGAAAATATGGAGCAAAACATAAATAAAAACAATGTAAGGGGCGCCTGGGTGGCTCAGTTGGTTAAGCAGCTGCCTTCAGCTCGGGTCATGATTCCAGGGTCCTGGGATCAAGTCCCACATCGGGCTCCCTGCTCAGCAGAGAGCCTGCTTCTCTCTCTCCCTCTGCCTGCCTCTCTGCTTACTTGTGCTCTATCTCTCTGTCAATTAAATAATTAAAATCTTAAAAAAAAAAACCAAAAACAATGTAATAGCACTGGGTGTTATAAGCAACTGATGAAATATTAAACTCTACATCTGAAACTAATGATGTACTATATGCTGGCTATTTGAATTTAAATTAAAAAATAAAATAAAACACAGAAGTGCTTTAAAACTTTGCCTTTATTTCAAATTTTGATACTACTTTTTCATTTTACTTGCCAATAACAATAGAAACAAAAAAAAAGGCAGAAAAAAAAGAAACCATAAAAACCTAAAATGTGTTCTGTATTTCAGTTATAATGATTACATGTAATAAAATCATTAGACCTCTCCTGAGTCTTTTGAAATCCAACTTGCTAATAAAAGTCTATCTCATTACATGGATAAAAATAAAATATTATTTACTTTTAAGGTTGTTTTTTCTTTTTTAAGTTTAAAAAGAAGCTTATTATTTTCCCCAATGGAAAAAAAAATACAGCTGCAGATATGGACTTCCACAGTGCAAATAAATGGGAAGGGAAAACTAAGAAGTTGGGTTGTACCACAAGAGATTTTCAAAGAGTTTAATTACATCAATGTACCACTACTGACTTGTTATTTAGCTTAAAAAAAGACCAAAAAATGAGTTATTGCTCATCTATTGATTTTCTTCTGTATAATCAAAAACTACACCATTTATTTCATGTAAAATGTTAATAAATATTTGAATAAAGTAAACACATTTTTCACTCACTTAGACTCATTAAAATTTGATGTTTTAACATTAACTTTTAGGATTTAAAACAAAGGAAAAGTTTATATTCAAATGATCAATTCTGTGAAGTCATGAATCAAGTCAGTGGGAAATATCCCTTGAATCATTAAAAATGAGATATATGGGGTAATTATCAGCATTGTATATGATGTCTCATAGCATGTTTTTCTTTTTTTATTAAAATGCAAAACTTAGCTCTTCTTAAAGGATTATAGTTAACAAAATATTTTATAGAAGTATGACTTGATTTAATGACTTTTCATTAAGATTTTCTATAAAGATTAAGATTTTCTATAAAGGTAGTCTCTCGTTTTATTTTTTAATTTTTTTTACTTTTTTTTTTTTTTTCGTAATCTCTACACCCAACATAGAGCTCAAACTCACAACCCCAGAGATCAAGAGTTGCTTACTCTTCCAACTGATCCAGCCAGGCACTGCATAATTAATCTCTAATTTTAAATAAAACCAATCCTTCAATCATATTAATAAGATGCATAATAAACTATATTTCTGGCAATTTCTTAGCTTCTTAAAATTGAAATGATATTTTTGGAAGAATATAACTAATAGGATATTAATAGGCCAAAGTCTTTGAATGATTAGCACTAGAATGGATCTTAAAAACAATTTAATATATTCCAAGTCTTTTATTTTAGGGGCAAGAATCAGGAAGATTAAATAACTTGTCTAAGTTAACACGGTTTGTTATTCCTTAGAAGAACTAGGAAAAAGATTTGAAACCCAAATCCTCAATATATGTGTTTATACTTAAACCATAAAAATACTCAAGCATAGTATTTAGAAAAGTAATGTTCTATTCAGAAGAAAAATTCACTTGATTATATTGTAAAATTTAGAGCAATTCAGTTAAATATTATTGCATACTTTACTGATAAGTAAACAGGCTTAAGTAGAATTGAATCTGTTGTCGCATTTTAATTATTCAAAAATAAAGCTAAGTTATATCTCAGAGTTCTCTTTGGCATTTTGAAAATACTTTCAAATATGAAAAATACAAAGTCAGGTTAATTAATACATTATTAATAGAATCATATCTTTTTGAGAATTTCCTTCATAGATGACAGTGTCTTTAAATGTTACTTTTTACTTTTTTTTGAGAGAGAGAGAGAGATCAAGTGGGTTTGGGGGTAGAGGTAGAAGGAGAGGGAGAGAGAGAATCTTAAGCAGGCTCCACTCAGTGCAGAGCCCAATGCCCGGCTCAATCTCATGATCCTGAGATCATAACGTAAGCCCAAATCAAGAGTCAGACACTCAACTAAGTCACCCAGGCACCCCATCTTTAAGTTTCAAAAAGTAATGGGTATTTTCATGGTTTCATTCCCTTAAGATGGCTAAATGATATGCTCACTGAAGTATACTACTAGTTATGTCTTATATATTACCCATATGTGTGTATATAATGTGAATTGATAATGGAAGAGGAACAGCAAGTAATTCCCTATAATCAGATCTTTTATTTTATTTTTTTTTCAGATCTTTTATTTTTAATGGGGTTACTCAATTGACCTATTCAAAGTCTATTTGAACAGAGAATATCTTGGGTATCATCAATGTATTTGACAAAATATCTCATTTTTGTTGAATACGGAGAGAGTTAGGGTTATTCGAAGTAGGAGAGCTTATGATTAAATGTCAATCACACTCAAAAAGTATTGGTTATTATTTATTAACATGCAAATATTGAGCCAAAGGGAAACATTGTTATACCACTAAGTCCATACATAGTCCCACTCAGCTCAGTGTTCAGTCAATTTGGATGAAAACATAAATAACAAATGTTTCAAAGTTACAGATATTTTTATGATAGATGACAGAAACAATATTTCAACTTTATAGGCTTGGGAAAATAAACCTATAACCAAGGTGAACTTTAATAGGGATGGATGTAAAATCTGACAGGCTTTAATCAATTGCATATTCATGGAATGGATGATATGAGGCTTATTGCAATTCATCTTAAAATCACCTGGGTTTTCAGTCAACAATTTTAGGGAAATCTTTTAATATGATGCAGTTGCCATAAACAGTAACAAACTTGAAGGTTTTATGTGGAATTATATATGGAATTATATTAGATAATAGTTGTAATTTCAAATACTTTGAGGGCCAAAAAGGAAATGTAAGTGAGTGAAACATATAAGGATGGGGAAACAGAATGCGGCAGGTACCTGGAAAGTACATTCTCTAGTAAAAGCATTTTTTCTCCATTTCTTTTTCTTTAATGTAAATACACTGTTGCCTGAAAAACAAAACTGTTCAGGTTGAAACAGGTCTGAAATCTTAACTTTCATATTCTGGCTAAGCTCTTCTAAAGTTAGACCAAGTCACACCCTGCATCTAGATAACACACATTAAGAATAATACTGAGAGGTGGAGGAAAGATGGCAGAAGAGTAAGGGACTCTCATTTCGTCGGGTCCCTTGAATTCATCAAGATATTAAATCATTCTGAACACCTATGAATTCAATCTGAGATCTAAGAAAAGAACTGCTGCAATTCTACAAATAGAACATCAACCACTTTTTGCAAGGTAGGAGGTGCAAAGAAGCGATAAACTGCATGGGGTGGGGGGGGGCTCCAGAAGCTGGCTACTGGAAAGTGATGTAGCAGCAAAACACAAAAAAAGTCTTCTCTTCTGAGGGATAGCCCTGCCTGAGAGATGCTCAGGTGGTGAATAGAGGCACAATTCTAGGTGGGACAATGTGATTTCAGGATCCCTGGTCACAGAAAGAGCAGGGGTGCCTGGGTGTGGCAGAGTTCCCAGGCATCGGAGCAGAGAAGTTGGCTGCTATCAGCAAGCCCAGTAGTGGGATCTCAACTTGGTTTTCCATAAACCACGAATCCTTTCATGGTTGTTCAAATGCTCTCCAAGCAGGGGCCCAAGAGCAGTCTCACAATCTCTGTGAGACTCCGCTTCACTCCCCCGGAGGAATGGCATGGTGCATGAGGAATATGGCAACCGCTCCCAGAGCAGCTGCCCAGGAAGCAACAAAACAGCTGTGAGACGCTGCTCCCTCCTCTGGGGAGACTGGTGCAGGTGTGCACCACAGAAGTCTGTGGAGTTTGGCAATCTGGAAGAAATGGATGCATTCCTGGAAACTTATAAACTACCAAAACTGAACCAGAAGAAAGAGAATACTTGAACAGACCCACAACCAACAAGGAAATTGAAATTGAAAACTCTTCAAAACAACCCAACAAACAAGAGTCTAGCACTAGATGGCTTCCCAGAGGAATACTATTGACTGTTTAGAGAACTAAGACCTATTTTTCAAAGCTGTTTCAAAAAATAGAAAAGGAAGGAAAACTTCTAAACTTATCCTATGAGGACAGCATTACCTTGATTCCAAAACCAAAGACTCCATGAAAAAGGAGAATTACCAACAATATTCCTGATGAACATGGATGCAAAAATTCTCACCAAAATACAAGCTAATAAGATCCAACAGTACATTAAAAGGATTATTCACCACTACCAAGTGGGATTTATTCTTGAGCTGCAAGGGTGATTTAACATTTGCAAATCAATTAACATGAAAAATCACATTAATAAAAGAAATGACAAGAACCATATGATCCTCAATTGATGCAAAAAAGGCATTTGACAAAACACAGCACCCCTCCTTGATTAAAACTCTCCATAGTGTAGGGATAGAGGGGACATATATCAATATCATAAAAGCTATCTATGAAAAGTCCACAGTGAATACCATTCTCAATGGGAGAAAACTGACAACTTTTCCCCTAAGGTCAGGAACATGGCAGGGATGCTCACTCTCACCACTTTTGCTCAACATAGTACTAGAAGTCCTAGCCTCAGCAACCAGACAACAAAAAGAAATAAAAAGCATTCAAATTGTCAAAGATTAACCTAAAGAAGTCAAGCTCTTACTCTTCGCAGAGGACACGATATTGAATTTAAATAAAAAACAAACAAAAAACCAAACCCAAGCCAAAACAACAACAACAAAAAAAGACATTATGGTACTGGAAAAAAAACAGTCATATAAATCAGTGGAACAGAATAGAGAACCCAGAAATGGACCCTCAACTCTATGGTCAACTAATCTTTGACAAAAGGAAAGAATACCTAATGGAAAAAGGACAGCCTCTTCAACAAATGGTGTTGGGAAAATCGGACAGCCGCGTGTAGAAGAATGAAACTGGACCAATTTCTTACACCATACACAAAGATAAACTCAAAATAGATGAAAGACCTAAATGTGATACAAGAATCCATCAAAATCCTAGAGGAGAACACAGGTTGCAACCTCTTTTTTTTTTTTTTTTTGGTTGCAACCTCTTTAACCTTGGCCTCAGCAACTTCTTGGTAGACATGTCTCCAAAGGCAAGGGAAACAAAAGCAAAAACAAACTATCGGGTCTTCATCAAGATAAAAAGCTTCTGGGGGTGCCTGGGTGGCTCAGTGGGTTAAAGCCTCTGCCTTCGGCTCAGGTCATGATCTCAGAGTCCTGGGATCAAGCCCCACATCAGGCTCTCTGCTCAGCAGGGACCCTGCTTCCCCCTCTCTCTCTGCCTGCCTCTGCATACTTGTGATCTCTCTCTCTGTGTGTCAAATAAATAAAGTCTTTAAAAAAATAAAAAGCTTCTGCAAACAAAGGAACAGTCAACAAAACTAATAGTCAACCTATGGAATGGGAGAAGACACTTGCAAATGACATATCAGAGGAGGGATTAGTGTCCAAGATTTATAAAGAACTTAGGAAACTCAACACCCAACAAACAAATAATCCAGTCAAAAAATGGGCAGAATACACCAACAGACATTTCTCCAAAGACATACAAATGGTCAACAGAAACGTGAAAAAAATGTTCCACGTCACTTGACATCAGGGAAATACAAATCAAAACCACAATGAGTTACCTACCACCTCACTCAGTCAGAATGGCTAAAATTAGCAAGTCAGGAAACAACAAATGTTGGTGAGGATGCGGAAAAGGGGAACCCTCTTACTCTGTTGGCAGGAACGCAAGCTGGTGCAGCCAATCTGGAAAACGGTATGGAGGTTCCTCAAGAAGTTGAAAATAGAGCTACCCTATAACCCAGCAGTTGCACTACCAGGCATTTACCCCAATGATACAAATGTCTTGATTAGAAGAGGCATATGCACCTGTGTTTATAGCAGCAATGTCCACAATAGCCAAACTATGGAAAGAGCTGAGATGTCCATCAATGGATGAGTGGATAGGGAATTGGTGTATACACACACACACACACACACACACACACACACACACTCATCCATCAGAAAAGATGAATACTTATTATTTATATCAGTGTGGATGGAACCGAAGAGTATAATGCTAAGTGAAATTAATCCAGCAGAGAAAGACAATTATCACATGATTTTACTCATATGTGGAATATAAGAAACAGTGCAGGGGCGCCTGGGTGGCTCAGTGGGTTAAAGCCTCTGCCTTCGGCTCAGGTCATGATCTCAGGGTCCTGGGATCGAGCCCCGCATCGGGATCTCTGCTCAGCAGGGAGTCTGCCTCCTCCTCTCTCTCTGCCTGCCTCTCTGCCTACTTGTAGTCTCTCTCTCTGTCAAATAAATAAATAAATAAATAAAATTAAAAAAAAAAAAAAAAGAAACAGCAGAGAGGATCATAGGGAAAGGGAGGAAAAACTGAATTGGAAGTCATCAGAGAGGGAGAAAAACCATGAAAGACTCTTAACCATAGGAAACAAACTGAGAGTTGCTGGAGGGGAGGTGGGTGGGGGATGGGGTAATTGGATGATGGGAATTAAGGAGGGCAAATGATGAGTATTGGGTGTTAAACACAACTGATGAATAACTCTACATCTGAAACTAATGATGTACTGTATGTTGGTTAATTGAATTTAAATAAATAAAAGAATAATACTGAAAAAGCTACATTCAAAAGATACAGAGACCAGAATAAAGGGCTCAAAAATATAATTTAATAAAGAGTGGTGGAGGGAACTAAGAATTCTTAGGTTAGATAATGAGAAAATTTATGAAAGAGAGGATAGTTTTGTATTTGATTTATGTGTCCTATGAAAAAAATGCAATTACTAAAGTCAGTATAGGACCAATGAATGAAAACACTTGGGAATCCAGTTTTAGTTTCAAATAAATTTCTAAAAAGTATAACAATAAAAACTAACAAAATGAAATTTAATGCTAAGGAGAGTGGCAAGTTAACATCCGTAAGATACATTCAATAATAGTTTGCATGATTAATTCTTCATAAGTGTCACAATATTTCAAACATGAACAGAATTTGAGAGGTAATTTACAACCCAAGCTCTGTATGTAAAGATGAAAACGCTAATGCCATCTGAGATCACCATGTAGTAGAAGGAACTTTATCTGTTATGTGAGAGTTTGCTTTTAAAACACTCTAATTGATCTTTTTTATCCAACCTTACCATGGTATCTATAATTTTAAGTATAACCTTTTTAATTAAAAGATGTATGCAAATATGGGCAAAACTGGTTTTTGTTGGTTAACCATTCCAATTTTAAAAATGTGAGATTATTTTTGTTATGAATGAACAAATTTTCAGGGGAGCACAGTATTTCCAAATAGTACTATATCATGTGCACTGTATTCTTTAACAACATACTATTACTTCAGCAAATAAGAAAATATTACTACACGTCCCACTGTCAGGCTTCAGATTGGTACTCTGAAGTTACACAAATAAGGAAGTCCTAATACAAGGACTAAATTTCTTTTATTAATTTTATTTAAGAAAGTTGGATTTTATTAGAAAATGATGGATGCTTAAGTGTGAACCCATTCTTTACTCCTCGCCTCTTCCTCCCAATGTGTATATTGTGTCATATTTTATGTCCTTTTATATTATGAATCACCTGGCCAATTTTACAGAAATACTTATTCTTACTGCTTTTGTGGTTTTTATTTTTCATACTCTCAATAATTAAAAAATGGACAGAAGACATGTACAGACATTTCTCCAAAGAAGATATACAGATGACTAACGGACTCAACATCAGGGAAATGCAAATCAAAGATATCACCTCACACCTGACAGAATGGCTAAAATCAACAACACAAGAAACAGCAGGTGTTGGCAAGGATGCAGAGAAAGAAGAACTCTTTTGTGGTGTTGGTGGGAATGCAAACTGGTATAGTCACTCTGGAAAACCAAATGGAGGTTCCTCAAAAAATTTAAAATACAACTACACTATGATCCAGTAATCACACGACTGGGTATTTACCTCCAAAAATACAAAAAAAAATTGCTTCAAAGGGACACATGTTTATAGCAACATTATTTACAACAGCCAAGATATGGAAGTAGCCCAAGTGTCCATTGATAGATGAATGAATAAAGAAGATGTGATGTATACATATATGAATATTATTTATTTAGCCACAAAAAAGAATGAAATCTTGCCATTTACAAGACATAGACGGGGCTGGATAGTGTAATGCTAAGTGAAATAAGTCAGTCAGAGAAAGACAAATACCATATGATTTCATTCATATGAGGAATTTAAGAAACAAAGCAAATTAGCAGAGGAAAAAGAGAGAGAGAGAACCTAAGAAACAGACTCTTAACTATAAAAAACAAACTGGTAGTTCTCAGAGGGGGAGGTGGGTGGAAGGATGGATAAAAAGGAGTGAATAGAATACATTTATCATAATGACCATTGAGTAATGTATAGATTTACAAAATCACTATATCATATACCTGACATTAATATAAAACTAATATAACTAATTAAACTGATTTAACATTGTACATTAACTACACTGGAATTAAAATTTTAAACTTAATAAAAAAATTGCTGAATTTCATTTTTAAATAAGTAGACAATCAAAAAACCTTGGTACTCAGAGGAAGGAAAACAAGAAAACGTTAGCAAAGGAGAAAGGGCGGCAAAAGCCACGGAGTGTCTATGAAAATATTCTTACCATATAGATATGTTGGGCCCCTTGGCTTATAAGTATGAATCCCTTTAGTAAATCAAATACCACAGTATTTCCTACCCTTTTTTAAAGATTTGATTTACTTATTTGACAGAGAGATCACAAGTAGGCAGAGAGGCAGGTGGGGGGTGGGGGAAGCAGGCTCCCCGCTGAGCAGAGAGCCAGACCCTGGTTCGCAGGGCTTGATCCCAGAACCCGATGTCAGGATCCTGAGATCATGACCTGAGCCGAAGGCAGAGGCTTTAACCCACTGAGCCACCCAGGCGCCCCTAGATCTTACTTTTTAACCTTTAATCAACTTTGAGTTGACTTTTGTGTATGGTATGAGTCCTATTTCATTTGTTTGCATGTGGGTATCCAGTTATTCCAACATCATTTCCTGAGAAGATTGTCCTTTCCCCACTATGCAGTCTTGGATCCTTGTCAAAGATCACTTAATCATATATGCATGGGTTTACTTCTGGTTCTCTATTCTGTTCTAATGGTCTATAAATCCATCTTTAGGCCTATATCATACCTTTCTAATAGGTTTTGAAGTCAAGGAGTGTAAGGCTTGTTTCTATTTTTCCAGATTGTTTTGGTTATTTCTTAATCTTTATGATTCTGTGTGAATGTTAGGATTTTTTTCTATGCCTGAAAATAACAATATTGGGATTTTGGTAGGGATTCCAGTGAATCTGTAGATCATGGGGTAGTATAGACATTTTAACAATATTAAATCTTTCAATCCATGAACAAGGAATTCTTCCCATTTATTTGTGTCTTCTTTAACTTCTTGCAGCAATCTTTTGGTGTTTTCAGTGAACACTGCTTTTGCCTTCTTGGTTTAGTTTATTCTTAAGTATTTTATTTTTTTCAATGGGATTGTTCATTGTTAATGTATAGAAATGCAACCGGTTTTTTAATATTTTGCATCTTGCAACTTCACTGAATTTATTAGTTCTTACAGTTTTTTGGGGGGGCATTGGTGTTGAGGTTAGTGAAATCCCTTGAGTTGCCTACACATTAGAACATGTGACCTTTGAACAGAGAAAATTTTACTTCTTTTCCAATTTGGATGTCTTTTATTTTTCTTGCCTAATTGGTCTAGCTAATTTCTTTACTATGCCACATAAAAGTGGCAATATGTGGGCATCCTTGCTTTGTTCTTGACTTAGAAGAAAAGCTTTCTGTTTCATCATTGAGTGTGATTTCAGCTGTGGGCTTCATATGTGGACTTTATTATGTGGAGGTAATTTAATTCTCTTCCTAGTTTATTATTTTTATCATTGAAGGGCACTCAATTCTGTAAAGTGCTTTTTCTGGATCAATTGTGATGATTATGAGATTTTTATTCTTCATTCTGTAATTGTGGTGTATCACGTTGATTAATTTTCATAGATTGAAATACCGTTGCACTTCAGGGATAACTCGTGGTCATGGCCATTTATGATCCTTTTAATGTTCTGTTGAGTTTGGCCTACTGGAATTTTGCTGCGAATTTTTACGCATATATTTTTCAGGGCTATGGGCCTCTAGTTTTCTTTTCTTATGATGTCTTTTCCTGGCTTGGTATCAGAGTAATACTGGCCTCATAAAATGAGTTCAGAACTGTTCCCTATTCTATTTTTTGGAAGAATTTGAAAAGGAGTATCATTAATTCTTCTTTAAATATTTGGTCGAATTCTCCAGTGAGCTCATAATCTCTTGCTCCTTTGGTATCCTACTCTATCTTTTGGTTGGAAAGTTTAATCCATTACATTTAAAGTTGCTAATAGGTTAATCCTACCATTTTGTGAATTGTTTTCTGTCCATCTTGTAGCTTTTTTTTACTTATCTTTACCTCTCTTGCTGCCTTTCTTTGTATTTCATTGGCTTTTTTGTAGTGATGCACTGATTACTTTCCTATTTCTTCATGTAACTTCTATAGGTTGTTTCTTTGTAGTTACCATGGAAGTTACATAAAATATGACCACAAAAAATGATTTTAGGCTTAAGAATTTCACTTCAATTACATTCAAAATCTACTCTTTTACTTCCCCACTCATAATTTGTATTATTGATGGTAAATTAATCTTTTTATATTGTGTATCAGTAACATACTCCATATAGTTATCTTTCTTACTTTTATATTTTAACATCTATACCACAATTAAAAGAGACTTTGGCAACACTGTTATAGTACTATGATATTCTGGGTTAGTCTATATATATGCTTTTATCAATGAGATCTGTACTTTCATATGCTTTGTGCTGATGTCTAGCATCCTTTCATTTCAACTGAAAGTATTCCCTTTAACATTTCTTGTAAGGCTGCTTTAGTGTTGATCACTCTTAACTTTTGTTTATCTGAGAAAGTCTTTATCTTTCATTTTTGAAGGACAGTTTTGTCAGATACAGTGTTCTTGATTGGTAATTTTCTTTCTTTTCCTTGTTATTCGAAAATATCCTCTCTCTCTCTCTGACCTACAAGGTTTCTGCTAATAAACCTGCTAGTAATCTTATGGACACTCACATACACCTGACAAGTCACATTTCTCCTCTATTTTTAAAAATATTTTTTTTATATTTGACAATTTGATTATTATGTTTTTCAGTATACAATGTTTTGAGTCCTCCTTCTCAGAATTCCTTGTGTTTCATAAACGTATTTCCTCCCCCAGATTTGGGAAGTTCGGAGCCATAATGGCCTCCCTCTCTCACACTCCTTGCTTGTGTTCCCTCTCTTACTATCTCTCTCTTTGTCAAATAAATAAGTAAAATTTTTTTTTAAGATTTTATTTATTTATTTGACAGAGAGAGAGAGAGATATCACAAGTAGGCAGAGAGGCAGGCAGAGAGACAGGGGGAAGCAGTCCCCCTGCTGAGCAGAGAGCCTGATGTGTGGCTCGATCCCAGGACTCCGAGATCATGACCTGAGCTAAAGGCAGAGGCTTTAACCCACTGAGCCACCCAGGTGCCCCTAAATAAGTAAAATCTTTAAAAAATAAGTAAATTACTGTAATTCTCTATTGTGATTATTTATGGTAAATCATATATATATATATGATCATGTCATATGGTAATACATCATATATATTTTTATATATGAAGATTTATATACACATATGGAAAGGAAAATTTCAAACTAGTCTTTTCATTCAGGTAAGAAGTATCTGCATTAATACTATTTATTTATCACTTACACAATTTCTAAGTTCTAGAAAAGTCTATGATGCTAGGTAACAATAGTATTGTTTCATGGATTATCAGACTATCTCCTCTGAAAGATAGTTAATAATTAACTTCATTAAATGAGAATACTTTTATTTCGACAATGTTCTAGAATCTTTTTCTTCCAAAGTCAGAATAATTAAAGTAGATCACTTATTCAGACAATACACCCCATTCCTCATCCTTCCAGAGAAAACCAGAGGAAATAAGCTGACTGCAGCCTGGGGGATTTAGCATAGGCATGAAGAAATACTTCTTATCTACAAGTAATAATTGTGTTTCAGGGATTGACAATGGTCAATGATAGGTCTATTTATAAAGCCATTTCCTATCCCCTAAGCTTACATTTCCATTGGAACCTAATGCATATGGGTCCTATAAAATCATTTTCTACTCAGACTCATCTAATTCAAGACCTGTCCTCTTTTATTGAGAGAAGATATTATCAAAATGTGAAAACCTAAAAATAGTAGTTTCTAATTGAAAGCCTAATTCTTTCTTAATTATAGGTATGCTACAGTGGTACTATAATTAGAGATGATCAGTGCTCCAAAATGAGTCAGACTTTATCATTCACTTTGTACAAATGTACATGAGTTTCATAGCAGAAAACCCTGGAAAATGAAGATGCAGGGTCTTCTTCTTCAGATCTCTTGGTGGTTACGAGATTGTCCTCCATTTATTATCTCTCTCTGGAAGAACAATGTAAATATTTCATTTATATTTGTTTTACTCGTTATCTCTAATTTTAAGTTAGAAAATTTACAGCTGAAATTGGAATTGTGAAGCTAATACCCACTTGCTGACTTTACTAAAGCAATATTATTATAGCACAGTTTATTAAATTATTTACCTGAAATCTGAAAATACTCTAGACTTAAAGTGAGTAACTCCTAGGATCTTAGGACAGAACAGATAGGCCCATATAAAGGATGAAATACTCATCTTATAATTTTAAACAATGTGCTTTCATCCCAACAAAGATATACTTTTAGGAAACATTTGTTATGTTCAGACAAAAGACAACAAGTTATTTTTCATTCTTTAGAGCTAGTTACATATCTTTAAAATTCAGAAAATGACCTGGCTTCTTAAATCAATTTCTTCAATCACTAAATCCAAAACTCTTACTGTGATAGAAACAAAAAACTGGTTTGATAAACTCTTGGACAGTAGAAAATTTTGAATAATATAGATAATAAAATCCCTAGTCATAAACAGTGTAATCGGAAAAAGTTTTTAAGGAAGCCAAATCAAGCTATATTAGGAAACATAAGATAACTGTTAGAACGTTAAATATTAGCAAATGGTAAAAATGGTAAATGTTGGGGTGCCTGGGTGGCTCATTTGTTAAGCTTCTGCCTTAGGCCCAGGTCATGATCTCAGGGTCCTAGGATCAAAGCGTGTATCGGGCTCCTTGCTCAGCAAGAAGCCTGCTTCTCCCTCTCCCACTTCCCTTGCTTGTGTTCCCTCTCTCATTGTGTCTCTCTGTCAAATAAATAAATAAAATCTTTTTAAAAAAATGGTAAATATTTTTCTTCCACATGTGATTAGCTTTCTTAGGTCTGAAAGTAAGCACAACAGATGGCCAGGGAAGAAAAAGTGCAATACATGTCTTCAGTCTAACTTCAGCCCACTCCATCTATATGTCCTTTTCTGACAGACTGGGCACCATGATAATCAATCCGCCAGCTTTCGCTCTGTCCTGAATCCACCTCACAGGAGCCCCCGGCATGCCTAGAGCTAAATGACAGTTGAGAGAGGACGAGCCAGGATGGATGGTGAATGTTAATTTTCGAAATAGCAGCAAGGAGAATTTCCCATGTAACATTTTCCACCAGAAGCTTAGATATTCACCAGACTACAGAGAATAGACAAATTATAATATACCTGAGGATTTGAGGGAAAGAAGGTTAGTAAAAACCAATGATATTTTGCTTTTATAATGTCTATGAATTAGCTTCACCTTATCCAACACATTTTAAATAATACTCTAAAGAGAAATTCTTTTTTCGGAAAGGGAAGCTCTTAGTCAATCTCCATATTCTATTGCAGTAAACTTTATGTGAAAAGGTATGAGGCATGATGAGTAAAGCTGGAAAGCCACAGTATCCCAGAAAATATTTTTGGGAGTTAAAAGCACAATAAGTTTGTCCTTACTATTGTGGGCTTGGCATCCAATTTTCAAACATTAATACCATCAGCAAAATTATTCAAAATTACTCATGATTTAGCAGCACCTTTTTATTGATCCAACTTTTAGAAACACAACTTTTATATACATAATTTCTCAAATTATAACTGTGTCATATATGTCAGTGAAAAAATTAACGTGACAAACTCCTAGCACTCTGGTGTTGTGTGCTGTTGATGTGGTGATGTTAGCTTCTCTTTACCGGGAATCAATATTAATAAATAGTGTGGCTCTTAAGTACTTTTGAGGCCACACTCTTCTTTCTTTGGATATGGAGAAGCTGACTACAGTGTTATATGCACTGAGACCTAACCAAAGTTGATTCACCAAGAGTTCCTTTTGAAGATACGTGGAAAAGAAGTGTGAAGCCCTGCCTGAGTTTCTACCATTATAATTTTCCAATGCCACACAAGCAAACAAGGATATCACCTAAACTGAGCATGGGCACAGCAAAATAGATCCAGAGACCTTTATCAGCAGGAAAAAATGGGATATTGAAAGAACCCTAGAGGTTTAGGTAAAATGCCTCAGCACACTTACTAGCTGCCTGAATTTGGTCAAGTCCACAAAATTATCTGAGCTTTAGCTTAATAATGCGTGGTACACAAAGAAAAATCATTGCCTTGATTATCAGGCAGAAGTACTGTGAGAAACAAGAAGATAATGGGATAAAGAAGATGTGAAATATACACATCACGGAATATTATTCAGCCATGAGATTGAGATCATGCCGTTTGTAACAAAACAGACTGAGAGGGAATAATGTTAAGTGGAATAAGTCAGACAAAGACAAATCCTATATGGGTACACTTAGAGGTGAAATTTTAGAAACAAAACAAACAAGCCAACAAACAAAAAACCCCAACTCTCAAATACAGAGAACAAACTGGTGGTTGTGGGGGTGGAGCAGAGATGGGTAAAGTAGATAAAGGGAATTAAGAGTACACTTAATGTACTGAGTAACGTATAGAATTGTTGAATCACTTTACTGTACACCTGAAACTAATAAAACTGAGTTATGAGCACTGAGTTATGTACAGAATTGTTGAGCACTGAGTAATGTATAGAATTGTTGAGTCATTTTATTGTATGCCTGAAACTAATATAATACTGTATGTTAATTATACTTTAATAAATAAATAAATAGGCAAAGAGATAATGCATAAGAAACTGGGAAAGCGGGACGCCTGGGTGGCTCAGTTGGTTAAGCAGCTGCCTTCGGCTCAGGTCATGATCCCAAGGTCCTGGGATCAAGTCCCATATCAGGCTCCTTGCTCAGCAGGAAGCCTGCTCCACCCTCCGCCTCTCTGCCTGCTTGTGTTCTCTCTCTGACAAATAAATAAATAAAATCTTAAAAAAAAAAAAAGAAACTGGGAAAGCTATGGTAATAAAAGATATCAGTTTGCATGATTACTCAATATCACTTCCTTATTACTCTAGGAAGGATAAGCTCCACAATGTTATATTGCCAAATGGCACACCACAAATTATGTTGGCAAGTGCATATATGTATACATGAACATACTGCATATTCGAACTATGGTCCTCATGGAGTTAGTGTACCGAAACACGACAGTAACAGCATTCTTTTCCCAGAGTCATCTAGCCTTTTCATCTTGTCTACTAGGTAACTTGGGTATACCAATCACGAAATCTTGGCATCTTGATTATTACATATATGTTTCTATGATTGACTGAGTTAAGGAAACTGCAAAGCTCTGGAAATGTGAATATACGGTTGCTGAGAGTACTTAGTACTACTGCTATACAAACTAGCTAATGACAGTAACTCTCAACACATGGATAGTAATCTGTAAGACAATATCTGGAAACAAGATTATTTTAATCAACATTAAGTAGCACTAAATAAACCATGATATAGCAGGTACTTTATTCATTCACATATTTTATTCACTTCAAGAAGAGAGTATGAATAAAATAAATAAATAAAATAAATGCAAGTCCTACTGGGGTACAAATAATAAAAACTGCCACAAAATATACTTCTGGTTAAGAACCATGCAATATCCTAATTTATTTTAATAGATCCAGTGTTATGATAAAGCTAGAACACTGTGCTACATTAAAAGTGCTTATAGACATGCTACATATATATTCATAAATGAAAGCAAATTATCATTAGAAGCAAATCTGTACTAATACACTCATACATAGAACTGCATTAAAGTCAAAGTAGCTGCTGATAGATTGGCCACACTTCTGTGCTTAAATTGCAGTGCTTAAAGAAAGCATCAAGGTCCTGCCCTCCCTACACATAACCAGATTATTATCTATTATCAGTTGTGTTCTGCACCCCTCCACACTGGTTCTCCTATCATATTTCAGCTCAATTGAAGTTAGTTAGAAAAGATACCAGAGGCAATGTAGATGAAACAGTCTTCAAATTATACTCAACTGATCGTAATCTTAATTCTGGAATGGTCTAGATCTCACTCAAGCAAATTCAGATACATTCAAAGATTTTGTTATATTATCAGAAATCACCATATGTTATATATATCTGCCAAAACCCAAGTTTATCAGCTGTATCAGACATTTTAATAAAATGACTTCTTATATAGAGAAAATAGTACAATTAAAGAAAATTGTACCAACATCAGGGTATTGGACTTGTCCTATATACAAATACCATATGGTCACAATTTTTTTGAAAAGTAAAATATATTTAATAGACACATCAGAATTATGTTACCCATTTAGACCTTTATTAGCCTTTTTTTGGAGAGTGAGTTTGAAAAAAATTCAGAATTTTCACATTTATAAAAATTATCTCCTGACACAGAGTTAATATTACTGATTTGAAAGTGAATTTTCAACTGTAAACTATGTAAAATATATGACAGTCATGCTTGTTTAAAATAAAAAGAACCTTTTGTTTCAAAAATAATAACAATCTAAACTTAACTATACTTTGCTTCAATTTTGTTCCAAAAAGACAATCTTTATAAAACTATCTTCTGTTGTAATGTTGTGCTTTTCTTCTAATGTGTTAGGCATGACAAAATAGACAGAGATGGGGCTAAGGATAAGGATGGGGACGGGAGGAGTATAGACACAAGGTCAGGAACAGAAAGAGAGACAAAGAGGGGGATTACTGTCACATGGTACCTTTGGAGAGCACAGGAAGGAGGGAGAGAGGACAAAATGGAAAATGGTTAAATTTTAAGATCAAAAGCAGAACTTAAGAAACAGAATCTCTTACCCTGAAAAACTCTTTAGTGGATCCAGAGTCTAATGTTCCATAAGCAATTTCTGTTTGCTTAGAAAGATCCTCAGCACTTTCGATGGGAGACACCATCCTCTCTACAGTCAGGAAGGCAGCTAAGTTAGCCGTGTAGGAGGAGATTATGATCAGGGTAAAGAACCACCACACACCTCCAACAATGCGCCCAGAGAGGGATCTAATAACAAGTATGAAATGGATTTGTAAAGTGAAATGAATGACCTAGTAAAAAAAAACAAGTTAGCAATATTATGCAAATATTGACTTATATGGGAATATTTAAATTGATACTTTTCAATATATCTGCTAGTTAATAAAACTGGAAATTATTAAGCATTCTCAGTAAGGAGTATAGATTAGCTAGATTTAATGAGCTACCCAGAGGCCAAAACTTCAGATCCCTCAGATTCTTTCATAGTTATAATGCCCAAATTGTCTACAGCATGAAATTTCATAATGAAGCAACTTTAAGAAAAGTGCAAATAATCCAGCCAATGCCCATTCTACTATCCATTCATGACATAAGTAAACATGAACAAGAGAATTTAGCATCACTCATAAAACTCACAATAATGTTGACAAACAAAATCAAATATTAAAAGCATAAGAATGAGCACCATAGATGAAGTTGAAGCCCTCCCTTTAGTTCAACCAATGAAGTTCCAAAACCCTCAAAAAGGTCCAAAATTTCATTGGGTTTTTGTGTGTGCAAAAACATAGGTTTTTGATACAGTGCAGAATAGAAAATGGGAAAAAATTATGCAACAAACAAAAGGATGACACAAAGTATAATTCTTAATGAATAAAAATCTGAGGCTTCCTGGCATGAACTGCTACCACCTTGCTCCTCTGTGCCTCCTGCTTAAGAAGGAAAGACAACTCAAGGAAAAAAAATTAGACACTTAAACATTTGCCAAGATACAAACTCCTGATTTGCAATATAATAAAATAATATTATTTCTTTGACCATAAATTCATATGTAAAATACTTTTAAAAGCTTAATAGATCCCTATTAACTTACTTTAAATCCTAGAGAGATAAATATAGGTATGTAGATATGGAAATAGATACATAGCATATTATTTTGAAAGATTTGGTGGGATTCTCTGTATAAAGGGATTTAAAAAAGTAAAGAGATTTAAGTAATATTAACAATCCAACACAATAACATTTTGGATTCATAACTTTGCTATGTCTAACAGTTAAACTTGCTACAGAGAAGAGGTAACATTTCTAAAAATTTAAATTACAAACGTTTGGTAATTTATGGTCTAAAACAGACCTCCTGACACTTAAAAGTAAGAAATACACCTTTGTAGAATAAACTATTCTGGCAGTCCAAAAAAAAAGGGGTGGGGCGGGAAGCTTATTTAAACGTAAAGAATTAAATAAATTAAATTAAATGCCAAGAATCAAATAAATATGACGGGATGGAAAAAAGTTAACTTCTCTCTCATGGACAGGCTATTAAATAAATTTTAAATTTAAGAAACCTCTCCTGTGTAGACACAGCCACTCTCAAAATGCTCACTATTCGATAACAAGGGAAGGTATAATTAAAAGGCATGTGCCCCATATTCAAGATGGCAGCTCAAATCCCTTAAAACAAAACTGTCTTCTTAGTAATTGCTTTGACACTATCAACTGCATGGTAACTGGCAATGTATTTCAGAATCGTTTTTATAAGTAATTCTGTTCCATTTATAAAATAAACACAAGTTAAAGATATGTTATTCTCTATTTCAGTGCTAAGGTCAGATTTAATGAGTTTAAATATGGCAATTTACTTAAAGTTTGATAAGATATCTCAAAAAATTTATTGAACTTATACATCATTCAAAATGGAAAATTCTCAAGCAATTTTTATTCATCTGTAACTGTTTTCAAAGAATCAATTAATGTTTCTGAAAAAGTTCCTAAGAAATTTTATGCAGAGGGCAAAGTCAGTTTATGTCTTATGGTAACAGACAAAAATGGTTTCTCTAATTAAAAACAAACCTTCACCTCTTTGAATCTGCATTAAAAGAGCAAATAAACAGATGTGCTACTATTTCCTTCTTTTTTATTCTACCATTTCTTTTAAATCTATATTAAGTAATTGTTTTAAGAATGATGTTTTTATTCATTGGAATCCTTTTGAGATATTGGGGAAAAAAACAGAGGCCAGCAGGAAAATAAAAGTCAACTTTATAGCATTTTGCTCGCACAATTTCTGTGGTCCTAGGCTTCAGAAAACTATAGTAAACATATTCTAAACTTAATTTCAGGAAAAAGACCAATTCAGGTTAGTAAATCATTCCTGATTAAAATTTAAATGTTCTATTAATATTAATAATATAATTCCATACCATGTTTTACTTGAAAAGAGGTGATAAATATATTTTAAAATACTTAAAGAGTATCTCAAAGTGATCTGTACATTTCATGAATCATCATCACTATCATTATTATTAGATACTATTCTTCTTTCCTAAACTGGAGTAATCATCATTGCATTGTAAAAAAAAAGATTGTTTGTTTTAAAAAAATCATTAAATTTGCCAATATTACACAGTATTTCAATATTCAAATGCACATATAATATAGAATGAAAGATATGCACACTTAAAATTTTTTAGCAGAGCAAATTTTGCTTATATATATTCTATAGCAAAAAATAAATCAATTGATAATGAGGAAAATATACTATCTAAAATCTATTTATCATACTAGGGAATACAAATTATTCTATGTTAAATTGTAGCAAGTCATGACTCATGAATGAAATCAAGAGCACAGAAAAAAGGCTAAATAGGCTTGTCGAAAATTAGTAGTTGTCTATTTGTCATGGTAAACCCTAGGGTAATACAGATTTTTAAATGTGCTCTGTGCTCCAGCCCCTATAAATATGTTTTCTGTTCCTTGACAGGCACTGGACACCAAAACAACTAGCTTCAGAGCCATGAGGCATGAAGAATAAGGCAAAAAAATCTAAGGATCCATCTACAGGAACCCAGATCAAGATATCCTGCTTTATAATGAACCTCACACACTTCTCCTTACTTAATCAAAAGGCAGAGCATAGTTTACATTACCCTATGATAATTGTGTTTTATTTCAGGATTAAAGTTATACTATACTTCAGTAGTCTTCTTACCAAAGATGATTCATTTTATTGTTATTTTTGGTCCAGAATATTCTCTAGATTCCCATTAGTTAATATTTTCTCCCTCATCATTAGAAACTTCTCTTTATATCTTTAACTGAAATCAGGTAAATGTGGAGATAAAACTATGAATCTTACATATTTTATGGGAGGTCATCATATTTATGTACATTATGTTATTATATATAACATTATAATATATTTCTATATGATTCTACACTGTATATATTAAAATTATCATACATATATGCCATGCAAATACCATTGGCATATTTCTAATTCAGGGCAGTTCCATAAAAAAGTCACAAGGCATCTATGGAATTAAGATTGTTTAGGTCTAAATAATTCATAACAATGTGTCCTACTAACAGAGAAGTGATTAATAATTTCTGCATACATGATATATTTAATTCACTTGGTGGAGCATACAAAAAAAGATGCAAAAGATAAAAATTTTTGAGTTTCTCACATAGTTTTTTTTTTAAATTAATCAGTTATCTCCAAAGTGCTCAGAAACTAATAATATACTGTAATAGTATTAGAAAAATCATCCCCTTTACTAGTTATTAAGATATCCCATAGAATCAAAGGAAAGTAATCAAACCTAGATTAAAATGTGCCAGTGGACCATAATTTAGGCTTCAAATGTGAAAGAATGATACTAGAAAAAGCATGCTTTATTCTTCCAAAGAGACAGATATGGCTATCCTTCTTATTCATGTAGTAACATGAACAAAGGCAAAATGTATTTTGCAAGATATTCATTATATTTAGGCATTTTAGTGCAGTACTTAATATATCATAATGAGACGAGAATGCAGAAATGTATCCCATTAACTGTGTGTATTATTACTGAATATGGTGCAAGCTGCAGTGAATCAGTCATCGTTATTACCCAACCATGTATTTCTAAATACTTGGAAAATATCTTATCGGACATTCTCTTTAATTTAGCTACCTAACTTTAAAAAAAAAAACCAGAAAACAAATTTTATAATCTCTCTCTGATACCATCTGCATGAGCTAATAATGGGAAAATAAAAGAGATGGGATGTGTGCCAATGAAGTTTTGTAAACAAGTTGTTGCTTTTGTATTTAATAAGTGATGTTGCCCATTTTCCCATATACAGGTCTGTGGATCAACACACAGATGGCTGTAAAATGAGAATATGCAGCAAAAACACGGTACCCCTCCAAGAAGGCATGGAATGATAGGAACCTTATGCATTTTATAGCCTCTCCATGGTGTGTATAATTTCACCAGGAAATACAAGATCAACATTCAAAGAACATTGCTCAAATATTTCACAGACTTATGCCGACAGTAAGAGTCTGCCCTGAAGAGTCTTAAACTGCTTGGACAGGTAGTCGGCAGCTGTTTACTTCTTTATAGTGAATTCATAAACACCATGAATATCCACTTGAGACCTAAAATGCACAAAGTTGAAGCAGGTGAGTAACCAACCTTGGCGAAATATCGCATCCTTGCTGCATAAAGGCACCCAAGGAAAACCAGAGACTATTAAAAATCCCAAATTCATTAGTTGATTCACTACTTTGTGTTTCTCTTCCATCTTCAAATTCCTCAGTGTGCCACTCGTAGGGGCTAAATCTGCTGACCAGGAATAAAACTACACTGACCCCAATGTAGGCAAAAACAATGCACATCCAGATCTCATAGGCTAAAGGATCAAGAAATGAAAACACTCCTGGTTTGGACTTCTGAGGCTTCTTGATCATGATAGATATCCCGAGGCTCATAAAGGGCTTTGAGAAGTCAATCACCTCTTCTCTCACAAGGGTAATAGTTAATGGAGCAATTGCAATGTCAGCTTTCTGTAAGGAAAACAAATGAAAGTAATAGTATCCAGAGTCATGGTCTGAAAGGAATCATGGTTACATTACTGGATCAAAAGGGAAGAAAAGGAAATCAGGGAAATGTCAATAATTATTTCCCTGGCAGAGTCCCAGGAAAGAATAAACAAAAAAGCAATTTGTTCCCCAAATATCCCTCCTTTTTATAAATACACAGTATACACATCTGACTTGATTATGATAATTACATCTCTACCCTGAATCTATGCCTTTGGCGCCTTTGAACAATGCATATGGCTCATATGCTTCAAGACAGATAGAATGTCTGTCTCATTTAGTGTGCATGTGTGCTTCTGGCTTTAGTCTTAACTTTCAGATGTTCATAAGGCAATAAGATAGTATTCTTCAGTAATGTGAGAAACTAACAACCTCAGATAGAGGTACTTTGCAGGGAAGTGGGGCATTCTGTCAACAAGAGTTCAAACTGAATGACTTTATTTGGGAGAAGAGCTATACTTACCCCATATACAAGTTCTCCAACCATCCCATTCCAAATTTTCGTGTCAGCATCCCTGGCCCCATACTTGCCATCCCCAACAATTGTCAACTTGTACTTGAACCCACAGTGTTTGGCGATTTCTGCAGCCAAGTCAACACAGTAGCCCTCATAACGCTCATTGCCTTCAAGCATTTCATGATTTTTCTTCATCATAACATATGGAGATTCCTATATGGAAAGACAGTGCTTTCATTGATTAAAAAAAATTAGCTATGTTAACTACTCTCACTGAATCAAGTCTTCTGGTTTAATTATTGCCTGTTAGCCAGAGAAATTGTAGAATATGAATGGTGGAAAATATCAGCAGAAAAAAAGTAAGCATAATACCTTTGAAAAAAAGGTCCTCAAATGTCTAGCATTATTTTTCATTAATATGACTTGTATCTAACCATCACAAAGTCAACAAGAAACTCAAAAGCACAAACTGTCGACATGTCCCCTTGTCATGTTTGTTAACTCCTAGAGCGTAGATAGGAGTAACGCTGCTCAACGTCTGTTTTATCAACTCCAGATCCACCACACTCTCACTCTACATTAAAGTCATGTCAACTTCAAGAACCAGCATTCACCCAAAACCCTGTGTGTTGCTGCTTCAAGGATAAGGTTCATGTGGAAACCAGGTTCATAATCAGTAATGGATAGACTAAAGAATCATTGCCACGGTGACGTGCTGATGCTACCCTCTCAGATTTCACATCTCACTTCATCTATGAGATATAATATCCTAGAATAACATTACAAGGATGGAGAGGAGCTTCCCCCTGTAAACATAAGAAAAAGGAAGTATGAAAATGATTCAACATAGCCCCAAATTCTCTACTGGAAAAGGTCATCAAGCGTATTTGAGAGTTCAGTGAGATAGTCCCTCTCGATGGCATGATCAGCAAAAGCCCTCGCATATCAGAACTTACACTTATTAAGGCATTTCCAAATGCCAACTAATGTTTTTATTCAAATCCCTTATTAGCCTACCTATGTTTTTCTTCTTCTCGATATTGTTAGAATAATGAATCCCGTAGTTTTACTATATCACTGCTCAGCAAAATAAAATTGTAGTGTCGCAAACTCATGTACTATTAGTGAACCCCTTTTCCTCCATCTCATTTCACCAACATCTTGTCACAATGATCTACATCTACCTTCCATCTCTCCAGAGCCTAGGTGATCAAGATTCAGTTCAATTTTGTCTCATTCCTTCAGTGCTGGCTATGTGCCAACAACTGTGTTGACATCAGGGGTTAAAAGGAAGGGAGATTATCCTTATCTTTAAGGAGTTCATCTTATAAAGAAAGAGGTGTTGCCAACATTTATTAATAAATGTAAAGGTAGTAGGTACCCAGAATTTTGTATGGAAAGTGAAAGGTAAAGCATACGAGGAAATACAGGGAAAGCTCTTCCAGACTTTCCCCAGTTACTCACACTTGTGGACGCAGCAGTGTATGACTTTTCTGTCAAGTTAAATTTCAGTATTGAAGAGGATAGGAAATATTTTGAAGGCTTTAAGTAATTCTTGTGTGGTCCTTTTGACAGAGTAAATTTGCTGTACATGATTAAAACAGTGCCAAGGAAGCACTCCATTAATTATTATTCTAAAACACTAGCAGCAATTCTAGTTGGCAGATATTTTTCATAAGAAAAACTGCAGTAGCATCTGTAGCTAATTACCAAAATTGTAGTGACAACAACAGTCTTATTCTCAAGCCCAGAGGTATCATTTCCAGAAGGGAGCTCAGTAAGGGTAACAACCATTTTGTCCACTTCACTCCAGTATCCGATCTGAAAAAGGTTACAGAAGACAGGCGCATGGATGAATGATCTTTCTATTAGCCAAGGACTGAATTATTTCAAACTCATGTATGAATCAAAAATCCTATCTATATTAACTAGATTTCTACTAGACAAAGATGGGACTTTTATTTTCGTGAATCTAATAGAAATTGAGATTATAAAAACAATGAAACGAAAGCAATTCTTAAAAACACTTGTCTCTTCATGTTCACTTCTCATACTTTCCAGGGTAATTTATTTTGGGGTGATCATATAGAAATAGAAATAAAATCCAAACAATGGAATGTTTTCCATAACAGTTAAAAGAAAGGTACTGAATTAAAACATTAATGCACATTTGCACAGCTACGTTTTGGCTTCTGAACTGTAAACTATCAGCGATAGTTTCTTTTTCTTCTCATTAAACTTCTTATACCTTGATCGAAAAATAAAAAAAATAAAAAGAGTTCTGCCATTCATAGTCATTTGAAGATTACATTTCAGTATTACTTACCAGAAATGAATATATTAGATTTAGAAAAAAATTATTTAAAAATATCTCTGTTTCTGGAAGTAGATAAACTCTACCTATGTGAATATTCATTTCCAGGACTCTGGAAGAAGAGGTGATGGGTTAGGAAACTCACCTCCTCGCAGAGAGAAAACTGCCTTTAGATCACTAATGATTTACCTTACGGGGCCCATTGGTTTTGAGTTCCATGATGTTAATCGTATAGTTTACTCTTTTTCCATTCTGGTCAAACTTTATATTTCCTGAGAGACCTTCAACCTGAACCTAATGAGGAAATGTGAAAACAGCACAGTTATCCATTTACTGCAACCGAAGATACTAACTGTACAGATTACTCTCACTGGGCTCAAGGTAAGAATACTACATTTATAAGATTTCTTTTCACCCTTCAACCTACCTTTGTGCAATTAGGAAATAATATTCGCTTTACATTAAACATAGCAAGGAGACTAACGTAGCGGAAAAGCATGGTGTCCACTGTTACGTCACACTCACAGTCATTTTGAGTGACTGACCTGTTTGAGGGCCCTTTCTATTTCTACACCTTGTCCCCACGGGACTGCTGGGTTTGCCAGGCAATCTCCTGCATTCCCCCTTCGAGAGATTTCAATTCTCTGCTTCCGTAGGTTGCGGAATGCTTCAGTCATCACTTGAACAGCGTCATAGGTTAGAGCAGAAGTATACTGAAAAACATTACACACATTTCATAAGAACAGGAAAAAAATTCAGAGGCTCACTATGCACTGGCCGTCCGGGTTGCAGCTGGCCACCACACTGTTGCATGACATTCCAGTGAATGAATGTATGACACTCATTCCATATGACAGTCCAAAAATTTAGGCACAATTCCTACATCTAGAAGTCTATGAATCTGAGGAGTAGCATGGAATACTGGGACCATGGAGTGTGCTCTTGAGCGTAAGCATTTCCTCTTACGTTAGTATCTCAGCTGTTTTGGGTGAGACCTTTTATAATAATTAGGTCTTTTCCTTTTAAACCAATTCCTTATTTATTTATTTTTAAAAATATCTTATTTATTTATTTGACAGAGAGAGAGATCACAAGTAGGCAGGGAGGCAGGCAGAGAGAGAGGGGGAAGCAGGCTCCCTGCTGAGCAGAGAGCCCGATGTGGGGCTGGATCCCAGGATCCTGAGATCATGATCTGAGCTGAAGGTAGAGGCTTTTAACCCACTGAGCCACCCAGGCAACCCCAATTCCTTATTTAGAGAATTACCTTGTGGTCTGATTAGGGGATATAGGAAATTATCAAATTTACAAATATGCCTCCACTAATGCAAGATTTATCTGGCAATAGGGAAAGAATAATGATGAGTTTAAGTCTCTAATTCTACCTCAGTGATGCTCACATAGATCTGCAATAGTCTTGAAATATCTGTTTTTTAAGATCCCCTACATGGGTATGGTAATCAAAAAGAAGAACCATCACATTCCATAATTTCTATGCCCCCTTTATGCTTCAACAGTCTATGATAAAATAACATTGGTTCCAAACTGATGGTATGCAGATCCCAGTGGGACAGTTGGATTATTACAAGAGCTGGGGGCCAAGCAGAAAAAAAAAGAGCATTATCTAAGGGTACTAAGCATTGTCAGAGGCTGGATAAGTATTATCACATGCATGTATATATACCACCATCTATCACATGTATCATGCTGCTATTGTTAATGAACAGTCACATTTTTACATAAAAGCTTTAATGAATACCGAGGAAATTTCTTTTATTGATTATTTTTCAATCTGTGAGTAACAAAAGTACAGCAAAGCTGGGTAAAAATGCAGCATCGTACTGATTTTGCGACACCCTAACATTCTTGATCACGAATCCAAAACAGGCATGTACTATTTCCAAGTCCTCCTCCTTTCTTTAGTAACTCAGTTCTTCTACTCTCAAAAATGATTATTTTATACCTTCTCTTTTCTTCTCTTAATACCCTCAGCTCCACCTGCTTCTCTTTCTCTGAATTCTTGCTGATTATCTTGATGACACGTCACCAAAAAAATAGAAGCCTTCAGACAGAAACCCTTTACCTTTCAATCATAAAACTGCCAAGATTGCATTCTCTCTGTTTCCCTCCTGAGTTGACGACACATGAGGTGGCCATGCTCCTAAATGAGGACAGCCACTGCAAAAGCACACTGATACAGTCCCTCGGATCTTTCTAAGGACATTTCATCTACAATTATAGTCTCAATATCCTACATCAGCCTTTTTCCTCTCTCTACTGGATCATCTCTATTAGCACGTCAAATGCTCCAATATCTCCTACCACAAATAAAGAGATAGATGATGATAGATGATAGATAGATAATAGATTAGTAGGTAGGTAGGTAGGTAGGTAGATAGATGATAGCTACAATAACTGCTTCTTAGGTTTATAGCTCCTTCCAATACCCACTCCCCCTTTTTTTTCTGTTCACTTCATTAAAAAATTTAAGAGGAATTTTCTAAACTTGCCATTCCACATCAATCCCCTTGGCTCTTGTTCTAGGTGGTCTCGCTCAGTTCACGGTTCTAAATTACATGTATGTGCTCAAACGTTACTTCCTCAATGATGGCCTTCCCGCCCAGCATGGACCCAATCACTCCTCTTCACATTACCTTATTTCCTTTGTAGTCTCTACCAGTATCCAAATATCTTGTTCATGCATTCTTTATTACTCTATTTCATCTCTCTTCTCTCTTTCCCACTAGAATATTTATTCTAGGAAAGTAGAAAACTCATCTGACATCACTGAACTCACAGAGCCCAGGGCAGGACCAGATACATTGAAAAGACTTAGGAAGGAAGGAAAGAATGCAGGGAGGGAAGTCAAAGATCTTGAGATGGACCCTGTTTTTACAGGATTCACGTTCTCTTCCAGTCTAGTGAAAGATTATAAGCAGATAATTGCAATATATCTATCATAGTGTTATAAATTAATCTGATGATAAATGATTTATCATTTTAATATGACAGATATTATAATTAGGCAAATGAAAAATAGTTTATGTAGTATGAATCTCCCCACCATGTATTCAGAAATTTCTTAAGCTTCCATTTTTCTAATACTAAAATGGCAGTGTGAGGTTATCATTCATTTAATCTTTGCGCATATTAGTTTAGTTGAATCTCTTTCATTTGACCATATGAATGAGTCATATTTAATGGGAAAGTTGACAAGAAGAAGAAAAATAGAACATGATTTTGACGCCATGAGCCCTGTGACTGAGTGCTGCAAACTGTAATAAGATATTCATATTTACCTCTAGGTTTTCTTCCTTATTTCTTCTCTGGTGATACCACCTAAGCAATGTCATTGCAAGCCTATATAGGAGTCCTGTACATACTTAGATTATCTCCTGGATGGATGCACTTGAGTTTCTCACGAATATCTCAACTAGACAGATCTAAGTAAAACCCATCACCACTTTTCCCAAAAAATCTGCAACCTTTTTCTCCAAACCATATGCGAGAAATTAGCAAAATAGAATATGTGACAGATCCATCCATGTTTAGAAACAACCCACATTTTTGACTGTAAAGGAATGCTTAACACCTATACTTTCTGCCTTAATAAAGTATAATGCAGCCATAAAAAGTAATACTAATAAAGGTTATATAAAATATGAATAATGTCAATTATAAAATTAGTGATAAACATTATCACAACTTAATTTAAAAAATACCTTCTTTGATTAATGAGAGTGGTAAAAAAATGGTAATATCCTTTCACAAATAAGGGAAAGGAAAATAAACAAAATGGTTATAAATAATAGGGAGGAAACATACATGATTATATTTCTTTTCTAAGTATTCTCGAATATTCATGTACTGTTTTTTAAGAAAAAGACATTATTTAGGGGCGCCTGGGTGGCTCAGTGGGTTAAGCCTCTGCCTTTGGCTCAGGTCATGATCTCGGGGTCCTGGGATCGAGCCCCCATCGGGCTCTCTGCTCCGCAGGGGAGCCTGCTTCCTCCTCTCTCTTTGCCTGCCTCTCTGCCTACTTGTGATCTCTCTGTCAAATAAATAAATAAAATCTTTAAAAAAAAAAAAAAGAAAAAGACATTGTTTAAATCCTATTTACTTAAGGGAAGACCTGGAGAAATAAGATTACATATCAGGATTTATCCACCTTACATAGATATTTATTTCTATTCTCCTAGAGAAAAAAAATGATTAATTTGCCTTCTTATACAGTAATTAGTTCATTGCCAATGTAATTTTTAAAATAAAGTCTAGGTCAGTGAGTAGGAAACAGAGCCTAAATTAAATAAATTGGATATTAAAAAAAGTTACAATAATAGTGAAAAGCCAAAATCTTCATTGAGTCAGCCTGCTCACATTACTATGAGAAATCTATAAAGCCATCTGCTAAATGTTTTAGAGGTCTATAAATGTTGGCGAACTACATTAAAAGATAAGATTAGGTTGAATGAACTAAAAGCATTGAGGTTCATGCAGCAGGGTAACAATTATGATTCGGAGCATGAGCACACTAAGAAGAAAAATCCTTTCAACCTTTTTCAAATGTTCAAATTTAATCAAGTCTCCAGCCCATTATTGGTTTAAATTAAAAGTCACAATCATAAAAACACAATTCTGGACGGAGAGAAAATAAACAGACACCGTATCCAGAGTTCCTCTTTGTTTATGTTCTACATATGCGGCTCATTTATTTTTCTAAACAAATATATTCATATTTTTGATGGGAGAGTTAGATATTTTAGTTCTACCATTCCCTAAACTAGATGTAAATTAACTTGAAGGGAACATGATGACAATGTAACTATCTCCATCTTTGAAAACAAATGTATCATCTCTGCCCTGGTGTTTATGTTCTGTGAAATCCCTCAGCAGAGCTGGAAATTTACAATTCAGTGGGGGACCATTATGTTTTGCAATGCTGTATCACAATCACCTCCTATCCACACTATAAGAAGAAATCTGGGAAAACGTTTTTATGGTCCATTTTCCAAATGCACTTTTTATTTGATTTTAAATGTATATTTATTGAGACTTATTTTTCAAATACAAAATGAAATATGCATTTTAAACATGTTTGTTATGCCCAATAGTCATCAGACATTATCCAATAATACATTACTATAATCACTGAAACCAGAAAACAGTATTCTGACAGCCAACAAAAAGGAGGAATAAAAAGTTCTATGTACACTTAGAATTTAATGAACATACAAAAAGGACAAATAGGCTATAGTATAACATTTTATGGGTCATTATTAAGATAGCACCTATTCCTAAATACATGCCTTCTGCACTGTGCTAAAATAGAAGACATTCGAAGAAAAAGTACTAGACTTCACATGTTGCGAAAGTGCTAAAAACTTACGATGAATGGCCCTTTTCCAAATTTTCCTTGACACTTGAAATTGAATTGTATATAGTTTAGAAAGCATTGAATGTATCATCAGAAGACAGGGCCCAAACCCTGATTTTATCATTTACCGCTCAATTGCCTTGGGTAACTTAAAGTGTCCCAGGTTTCTTAACAATGAAGTAAGTAAAGCAATGCCTCTTCTATGTCATAGTAGTAGCAGAAATCTAGCGAGGCAAAAAGAATTCATGTTGACCAAGTTCTCTACATGCCAAACCTGAGCTGGGTGGTTTCCTCATAAGTCCTTTTTAAAAAATCTATGCAACAAACATTTACATCCCAGTTTTATAAATGAGGATTCCAAGTTAACAGATTATATTTTGCCTGGGTTTTAAAAAAATTAAGGGGAAGTTTGAATCCAGATCTCTGTTTCTGGGACAATGACGGTGACTACCCGTCTTGGTTTGTCAGGGACTATCTCTGTTTTACACAGCAAGTCTGCAGTCCCAGGAAACTCCTTGGTACCAGGCACACAGGGACAGTGGGCCCCCTTGTTTGGCAAACACCACATCAAATGCGTACAGTTACAGGAAATGAAAAGCCAGATGACTTATAAAGTATGCTCCAAAATACAAGTTATTGACCAGCGTGTTTGCTTCTTTTTTTTCCTTTTATTACTATCTGTCCTGGTACAAAATTAATTTGTTTTGATGCTTTGAAAACCACTATGCTAATCTACAAAAGAGTCTGTGAGCCAATAAATTCAGAAACAGATTCTCACATTGGCATATTAAAGGCCCTAAGAAATCCTGCAGTGACAATTCCAGTTTAGTTATGTCTGAAGAACATTCACTGTCCAAACAAATTACCATTTTAAAAATTTCCTTAATACCAGTTACTTTTCATAAAAATAATGTTCTTTGCAACATACTTTGGGCTGTTAAAGGTTTTATGGCCTGATAAATTTTATACACTAATTTTTAAAATTGTATCACTTATTTGATTAAAGTTATTGTATGCTGAATGATATGTCCCTAAAGAATCTTACAATATAATTCTCAATTTCTTCATTTTATCAAGTTATCAAAATGGTCAAAAATGATGAGTTCTAGGAAAAATAAGTAAATCTGTAAGAAAAACTTTAGAAAGTCTCCTTTTCTTTCTCCTTTCTTCCTTTTTCTTTCTTTCTCTTTCTTTCTTCCTCCCTCCCTTCTTTCCTTTCTCCTTTGTTTCTCTTTCTTTCTTTCTTTCTTTCTTTCTTTCTTTCTTTCTTTCTTTCTTTCTGTCTTTCTTTCTTTCTTTCTTTCTTTCTTTCTTTCTTTCTTTCTTTCTTTCTTTCTAGATTCTGGGCAATGACTAAGATCAACTAGAGCCATTAAAAAAACAGTAATGGGAAATATGTTATAAATTTAAGTTTATTCACTTGTCTTTTTTTTTTTTTAAAGATTTTATTTATTTGACAGAGAGAAACACAGCGAGAGAGGGAACACAAGCAGAGGGAATGGTAGCGGGAGAAGCAGGCTTCCTGCAGAGCAAGGAGCCCGATGCGGGGCTCGATCCCAGGACTCTGGGATCATGACCTGAGCCGAAGGCAGCCGCTTAACGACTGAGCCACCCAGGCGCCCCTATTCACTTGTCTTAATATCAAATTTAATTGCAGTCTACCCTCTGAAAAAGAGGTATCTGTGACAAGGCTGTTTAAGGCTTGTTGAATATGTGCCCTTTGAAACTTCCCTGTATAAAGTCACAGTACCTTCATGGACATTCAACATCAGTGGAGCAACAGGAACTGTCATTCATTGCTAGTGACAATGCAAAATGGTACAGCCATTTTGGGAGACAATTTAGCAGTTCCTTAAAAACTAAATATACTCTCATCGTATGATCCAGCAACTGTACTATTTGGTATTTACCCAAAGGAGTTGAAACTGTATATCCACTCAAAAACCATCGCACAGATATTCAAGGTAGCTTTATTCATAACTGCTGAAAATCGGAAGCAATCAGGATGTCCTTCAGTAAGTGAATGGTACAACCAGGTAATGGAATGTAATGGAATATTAGCAGGGCTAAAAAGGAGTGAGTTACCGAGCCGTGAAAAGACATGGAGGAAGCTTGAATGTGTATTACGAAGTAAAAAAAAGCCAATCTAAAAGGCTACTTACTGATAATTCCAAATACATGGCATTCTGGAAAAGGTAAAACTCAGAGATAGTAAAAAGATCTGTGTTTGCTATGAGTGAAAGGAGAGATGAATAGGCAGAACACAGAAGATTTTTAGAGTAGTGAAAATACTCACTATGAGACTATATAACGATGGAAGCCTGTTATTATACATTTGTCCCAAACTATAGGATGTACACTAAGCATACATAATGTAAAATATGGACTTTGGGTAATCATGATGTCAATGAAGATTCATCAGTTCTAACAAACGAATCACTCTGGTGAGTGAAGTGGATATTGGAGGAGGTTGTGTGTGTGTGGGGACAGGTATACAGGAATTCTTTTTTTGCTCAATGTTGCCGTGAACCTTAAACTGCTCTAAAAAAGTTAAATTGCAACTACAAAATAAAAAAAAAAAATCAACATCTTTAGTAAGCACACATTTCCAAGGGAGAAAAAACCCAGCTCTGTTGGCAAGAAACCAAAATTAACATCCTTTATTATTCTTTATGAGTAGTAAAAATAATTTTTAAGCCCCTGTGAAGAAAGACTCTTCATGTAAAAGGAATACATTAAACACAACATATTTTGCCCGAATTATCCAGATTGGCTACTGACTCTGACTGAGTCTTGCTTAAGGGCAAAGACTTTTACATTCTGAAATTTTGGGTTCATGTAAGCACTAAAAATTTTCAGATAAAACTAATTAGATTCATCAAGATGGAAAAAAGATACTTAAATCAAAACATTGTCTGGCTTTGATTCGCCCATTGCCAGGTAGAGACTTTCTTAGAGACAGATCTTTTATTTTGTTGGTTGCATCAATTTCTCCGGGACTCTCCCCACTTCCTAGGAATCGTCTAACAAAGTGAAAGTTCCCCATCTTTTTTAATCCAGGGAAGATATATAAATATGTTCCAAGACATTTTAGGATTTGATTTCGATATCTGGAGTTCATAGATGACTGCATGCAAGTCACTACAATTTTTGAGAGACAGAGGAACCATCTGAGAAATCATAGATTCAGCAGATATTAGAACTGTTAGTGTATCCTTTATTAAGTGCCAAATTAGCACTTTACATAATCATGGCATTAGAGATTTGGGATAAATATTACACATTGTCTAAACTTATTCCCTCTACAGATGAAGAAATGTGGAAATGAGATGAATCAGAAATCCTGCAGTAGTATTACAAATAGTAGTGATGCCTTTTTAGTTTTAATGCTCTAACATAAGTTTAAATAGTACAACCTATTATTTTTTCAATTATTTTTAATAAAATTTTACCAGTATCATAATTTTATTTCATTTTTAAATTTAATTCTCTTATTTTTAAAAATATTTTGCATATTTATCTGAGAGAAAGAGAGAGTATGTGCTCAAGAGAGCACAAGCAGTGGGGGGTGAGGACCAGCAGAGGGAGAGGGAGAAGCAGGCTTCCTGCTGAGTAGGGAGACCAACATGGGACTGGATCCCGGGATCCTGGGATCATGATCTGAGACCAAGGCAGACACTTAACTGACTGAGCCACCCAGGTGCCCCCCATATCAAAATTTTAATTTATGGGCTTATTTCAACCATTTACATATCTTTTCAAGCCACAGAATATAAGAAATGAAATATGTCAAGCCTCTAAGCTATCGTGGCAAAATACTTTTTTTTTTTTTTTTTTAAGATTTTATCTATTTATTTGACAGGGAGAGAGCATATGTAGGCAGAGAGGCAGGCAGGCGGGGGTGGGGGGAGCAGGCTCCCCGCTGAGCAGAGAGCCCGATGTGGGGTTCGATCCCAGGACCCTGAGATCATGACCTGAGCCGAAGGCAGAGGCTTTAACCCACTGAGCCACCCAGGTGCCCCGTGGCAAAGTAATAATAGGAGTAGGGGATGCCAATGTGTCAGCAGTGGTTTTGGTCAGTTAAAATGTTCAAGAAGCAGAATTAATTCTATTAAGCCATCAGGGTACTATACAATGCACGGCCCTAATTACTGAACTGAAAAAGATTATGCTATTTTCAGACAGGCCTAATAACTCTCTTAGGACAGCAATTTAAAAAGTTTGAGTCTGTGCTTTAAGTCGTCTCCTGACTGAAATGAGATTCTGGTGGGAAAACCATTATTTAAAGTGCCCCAAAAAGGTCAGTCATGGTCACGTATTATTGTTGAATCCCTTAACACAGGCGGAACAGCAGAACATCACAGACAAAGAAGCAGAGCTAAGGTTCAGTTAGTGGATGTGACCTGGCAGAATGGATAGCCATCATGTTGCAAGTTGCTGGAGACACTGAAAACACTGAAAATCTATCTAAAAATAGAAGTATTTGGAAATTATTTTTGAGAGCGTGGCAAATCATCTTTATTACCCACCTCTTTTGAAACTTTTTATTTTTATTTTTTAATTTTTTTTAAGGAAGGTAAAATGGTCACTTTAATTGTCCCGTTTAAATCTCGGTGCCGTGATGGTTCAGGTCTGATGACCGAAGTCATCCTACACATTGTCAAGTAAAATACCCCTACTTTTCTGCCAGGGCTGAATAAAAGGACCTAATAAATGTTAGTGCAGAAATTTTAGCCAAATTTCATAGCAATGATAATTACTTTTTTTTCTTTCTCAGTGATTTGTTATATTCAAAGGGTTTCTTTATATTTTCATTTCAACAAATACCTACAATGTGTCTACTGTGTGTAAAGCCCTGTAGGAGATTGGGGTCAGGAAGACACACATGATGCAGATTGCCTTTCAGAGTCTTGTTTTTAACCCACAAATATCTTTCAACTGCATATATATTACTATATAATAAATGAATGGTTATGACTTCTGCAATAATTTTTTCATTACAAATAAAGAAATCTGAAAGAATCGGCAATTGTAACAAATCCATTGATTCCCCTCCATCCTGGCACCATCACCACGGTTCAGACAACTATGATTGGTTGCATCAGTTGCCTGGATTGTTCATGATATCTTCCTAAAAGCTCACCTGCCATCAAATGCACCCCCTACAATCTATTGTCAGCAGACAGTGTTGCAGAAGAGGATAGCCAGTAATCTGTGGCTGTATCAAGGATTGATACAGGATTCAAAATCCTGTATCAAAACTCTCCTCTGGTGGTGCCTTAATGCTCTCAGACTGGAACTTTGTCATTTCTCTGACACTTAGAGCCATGCCAGCTTACAGAGTAAAATCTCAACAGATAGGCATTGAATGGATAAATGCATTGATAAATGAATAAATGAATGAACATTGCCTGAAATTAGCAAATTGGTAAATCAGATTTAGAATCTCAGTACCATGACTCTAGAGTAATTTTTTGTACAGAGTATAAGAATGAGGAAATTTAACATTTGTAACTTATATTTCATGATTATTAAAATATGTGAAATACTGAAACATTTATATTTTACTTGTATTTATTGAATGAGGATGGTTTTAACAAAGAAATTAAGGAAGATTTGTTAACTTTTAGAGAAGATTAAAACTTTAGAACAATCATTTATTTAATACTCCCACAACCTGAAATAATTTATATTATTTCCCAAGCCCAACCATGGAGAGAATTTCATGTACTGAATTGCATTTTCGCAGGTTTTTATTATGCCTATAAGTTTTTATTTTGGTGATAATAAAACATGATTTAAATTATCAGGCAATGTACCTGGTACAGTCAATGACCCAAAGACAATATAGAAAGAAATAGTCTTGCTTTCCTTCCTTAAACAGATCATAGATAAAAGATAATGCTATTGTTTATATTAGAAAATATTATATCATCCTCCGAGTACATTTTCTTCCATTCTTCTGCCCATGGAGCAGAAAAAATCATGAAAGCCCTGTCTATTAATTCTTATCTTTTACATCTGTTGACATTTGAAGAGCATTATCTCTTGGTAACTCCCACAAAATGTCTGTCTCCCACCCAACCTATGTATTTTAAATTTTTACAGCAGAAAAAAAACAAAACAACAAAACAAAACAAAACAAAACAAAAAAATAGAAGAAAAAGTTCAGTTTCCTGACTCTTTCATGCCTTTCTATCACTTTGATTCTCTGTACAGGCTCTTTCCCCAGCACCCTCCCATAGTTTTTCTCCTGTTCAACCACGTGCAAAGCCCTGCTGAGATACCCCTCCCCTAGAAAGCCCTCCTTAATATCCTTTCCCTCATACTGTCCTAAGCATATGCGAGGAGCTGGCATATTTTACCGCATCATTCTCTGTTTTGCTTATTTGCTTATTGATATGTTAGTCTCCTCCATCAGACTGGGGATTATCAAAGGTAAGAGTCTTTTTTTGTTGTTGTTGTTGTTTCCTTTGGTTTATTTTGGTTTTTGTTTTTGGTTTCGGTTTTAAGTGCTACAGCAGGGAGGGAGCAACCTCCCAGCAGAGTGAAATCTGGAGCTAGGTTTTGGTGAAATTGTTAACAGAATGCACTGCTCAAGATCTCTCATACCACAAATTTGCCTTGCATTTTGATACATGACCTGTGCACTTCAATAATGATATGACTTCTATGAAAAAACAGTCATCTCATTTTGCGCTTGTCCTTCTCACAGTAGACAGCAATGGTAGGAACACGGTGACTAATCCAGTGTTCAAAAGAAGAACTTTAGTTCTATTTGGGGATGAATGCCACATGCAATCTTCATCAGAGAGCTTTAAAAGCACCATCTTGGAATGGATGGAAGCCTGAAATTCCAAAGAATGAGAGCAGCAGGTGGAGACACACCCTGACATCAATGAAAAGACTAAATGTCCATTTGTCTTCTTATCAGCATTGTTACCTGAAGGTACCCCCACCAACCCAAAGTACTCTTATAAACAGTGTACATAGTGAATAGTCAAGGTCACCAAACAAGAAGTCACCTAGTTTTGAGAAAAAAATAACTCTGGGTTATTCTTTCACATTCTATGAGATGCTTTCCTGAATTTAACTTAAAATTAACAGGATCCATTCACATATCCAAAAGTAGAGCATTCAATGCTTTCAATACTACCTAGGATCAGTATCACAATCAGACACATTTTAAACCAAGCCAAACACCCATATCTTTTTTTTTTTTTCATTAGATGCAGAAAACAACCACAAAACCTCTGTCTGATGTACAAACAGGGAGAGCAACTAAAATAACACTGTCCTTGACTGGTTCATACACATCTGCTTAAAAATACACAAATAAACAAACAAAATCACTATGTACTTGAAATGGTTTGTAACATTTGCTCTTACTTTTTATAAGTCTAGTTTCATAAAAAATGTGATCATCTCATTCCACACATGCTATGATCCTCTCTTATCTCTACTGCCAATAAGGTGACCAACAGAAGGGAAAAAACCTTTCCTATCAACAGCAGAAACATTTACCATTTAGAGGTAAATATATGTATGTAGGTATATGCATAATAAAATATGTTGAATAAACAAGTGAAGTCCAAACCCATGGAGAATAAAAATGAGTCTGGGCAGTGCTCATATCAGAACAGTGCACTGTATTTAGAATTCAAAGATTCCTTGTTTGATTATATAAAGCATTTATTGCTTTTTGTTCCTAAAACAAATTAAGATTTTTATCTTCTTCCTAGAGTGTCCCAGAGAACACTCTACTTGCCAGTAGTTAGATATAGATAAAGATACAGATATATAGACCCAGATGTAGATGTACATATTAGTAGATAGAGACATACCTTAATTGTAGTCGTGTGTGCTCCAGGGTATTCTTTTTCTTCCAGTGTTGACCATCTTTCTATAAATTTGGATACCAGGGAATCATCATAATCCACTATCTGAAATCCAGAGACATTTGCACCTCCAAACTGAATTTTTAATAGGTCTCCATCAGTAAATCCCTAGACATAGAACACCTATGTCAGGCTTTCCATTGAGAGTCAAAGAGAACTTAACATTTACCAAATAACTGTATACATTGTGGTTTTACAAATGTCAAAGAACACATGAGAGATAAAAAGCCTAGAGTAAATGTTTTGTGTATTATCAGCCAATACTCTGCACAAGTACCTACTGTCATCTTGGCATCACAGTGGATCCTTAATCAATGATTGTTTATTGGTTGTACTCACATAAATGCTCTCCATTTTACTGAGAAATCTTCCATGGGTAAGTACTGGTTTTATTTATTCAATCTACAACAGAGCACTACCACATAGTTATAAATACTCAATAAGGTAAAGCTAATTCCTCAAGAGATACAACATGGTAAGCAAGTTATTCCTATTTTAATTGTTCATTCTCTTAGGTGATAAAACATCTTTAAAATGAGAATGGAATGTACCATATGCCTAGTCACTATCTGAGAACATTCAAACAATTTCATATTAAGTATGGAGCTTAATTTTTTATAAAATATCTGAAAATTTAAGAATCAATCTCTTGCATTATTACAATGAATTCAGTCATTAGTAAAACTATCATGTGGTGCTGCCATTAATTTCAAATATTGTGTTGTCATAAATCCTACCTCGATTTGAAAGTACTTTCTCTAAAGGATGAAGTCACGATTTTAATAAATCACAGTTATAAATATTTTCACTTTATGCATTTACTCCTTATTATTCAGCATAAGGACTGAAAATATCCCTGAATCCCAAATACAGGAGTATCTTTTCTCTATTATTGATATTAAAAAACATATTTTAATACTATTTGTGTAAAGAAGGATAATTACTTTGCTTTTGGCTCATATATTGGTTTTTCTTTTTATTGAAATAATGCAAATAGTGCAAGAACATATATAACAAAAGTCACAGATTTGTCTCACCCATGCTCTAGTTAAGCTGATTCAAAACAAGCAATTTCAGTAATTTTTGTTTTTCATATATTTACCTCCATAATTCTGCATGACATTTTCTCTATTCTTTCTTATTTATCCATTTTAGATATTTTTGAGTTTCTGCTTATGTCAGATGAGTATGTAATTCATTTATTTTTACCTGCTCACCCATTTTCATGTTCATGGTTTTCATATTTATAATTCTGTTATTCAGAGCAAAGTCAAATAATGTGGTAGGACTACATTTACCTTTTTTTTTTTTTTTATTGAGAGAGAGAGAGAGCACTAGTTGGAGGGGAGATACAGAGAGAGAGAGAGAGAGAATCTTAAGTAGGCTCCACGCTCAGCACAGAGACAGGGCTCAATCTCACAACCCTGAGATCATGACTTGAGTGGAAATCAAGAGTCTGAAGCTTAACTGACTGAGCCACCCAGGCGCCCCTGCATTTTCCTATTCAAATAGTATTTCACTCTAATATTAATAATTGCTTCATTTTTTTCACTACTATAGTTTTCTGTGTACCTATCCTTATTTTTCTCTAGTTGCCCCATGAGAACTTTCCATGTTTATATGAGTAAATCTTTTTTTTAAGATATCAAACATATCAAGTAACCTGTTTCTCTTTTTTCTGAATATTTAATTTATAGGAGACCTTCTGAATGCTGCAATCTGAATTAATGCCTCTTTCCATCTTCTCTGCAACTGTTACTCTGGAGTGTTCCATCACCATGTTTCTGACTTGTCCCCTCACTTCCTGGATCACTATTCTCTCGTGTTTTACTCCCTTTTTCTTCCAAAACCCTCAATAGCTTCTTAGACACATTGGACATAAATTTTTGAGACACTGAATGTCTCAATATATCTTCATTTTGCTCTGACCCTTGATTTCTCTCATAACCTGAAGACATTATTCCACCAACTTTTATTGTTCCTATTGGAAAAATACAATGCCATTATTCCTAATTATTTTTGTATGTGACCTGTTTCATACTTCTCTCTGCCTCTACTCCCACCTGTCTGAAACTTTTAAGATCTTCTATTGATCCCCGAAGATTTCATGATGACATTTTTTTTGAAACATGAAAGAAGTCTCTTTTCTTTCATTGTTTTGTGTACTCCATGGGCATATTTGCTTCATTGAGTACTGGGAATTTTCCTGAATGCTCTTTGATAATTTCTTTCCCCTGTTTTCAGTGTCTGTCTTTCTAGAATGCCTATTATTAAGACATTGTAACTCTTAAAAGTCTAAGTTCTGCACAGTTTCCTCGTACACACCACCTCATATTGTGTTGTCATTTTGTTACATAATATCAAAGAATTTTCTTAACCTTATCATTAAAGTCATATAATTTTACTTGTTGTATTAGAAAAAGAAAAAAAAAACAAGTTAACTTCTCATAGCTCTTTCTTATCCTCTTTTTTTTTTTCATAACATACTTTCTCTCTTCTATATGGATAGTTAATTTTCTCCTATTGCTCTGCAGATACTCATTATAATTTTAAACATTTTTCTTGTGTTTTCTGCCTGCCCTATTCCTGTTTATTTTATTTATTCATTTATTTGTTTGTTTGTTTTGTATTACAACCTTCATGGCCCAGACTTTTTTCAAATGCTTGATTCTCTTTGACTATTTAACACAGATACCAAAGGATTTCTTGAAATTTCCATGTGCATGGGGGAGGCTACTTGATGAATGTGCTTCACTGTAAGGTAGTTAGGTGGGGGTGGATTGCAGTACTTTTTGTCCATATTTGGTCAAAGAAATGAGAACTGCATCCCTTTACGACCACTTCTCCATTACTTTATGTACAAACTATCCTTTTAAATGCTGTATCAGGAACTTAATCACAATCTGTGTTTTGGGGGCCTAATCAAGCATTACCAATTCCTGAGGAGATTCATGACTAATGGTAACTGAGGACTTTTCTATCTTTTATCACCACCTCCTTTAACACTCATTAGGCCCTGAACAGGGAAAAGGAGACATCTCCAATCAAGAATTTGGAAGATGAAAGCTTTTCAACTCTGAATGGCATTCTTCAATTTTAAATGTCAGTGAAATTTTCAAGTGCCCTCTAAATTCTCAGAAACTGCAACGCTCTTCAGATTCTTTGAACTTACTGATTCACTGGAAGTTCCATATGGTGAAGATACCAAGTATTCAGAAATGGAAACACAGAATTTGAATTCAGATAAAATACTAGGTATATTCCTCCCTAGAAGCATGATAGCAGCAGGCATTCATTTTCTATTTCCTATTTTTTTTTTTTTTTTTGCTTTGGTCATCTGTACATTTCTTTCCTTTTCATAGCATCAGATATCAACTCTCAAATTGATGAGCCACCTTCTGTCATTATTTCTCAATGTTCCAATATAATCTTCTCCATCTGGACATTTTTAAAGATCACGGCTTTCAATGTGGCTCTGTGTTGTTCATCAAATGGCACAATCCACACAGGGGACTGACTGTTCAGGCTGTTCCCTGTTCCCTGCACAGAATGTGGTTCTGAAGAGAGGGAATACACAGCTTCATCTATTTTAACCCTTGCTTCTCTGGTAGGGAGTCCTTTAAGATCTGTAATATCATATTAGTGGATAAATTCTAATGAATTTTATAATAGCCATATCATTGTCAAACCGAAATTTTATCTGAACAACCAACTTCTATAATAACATGCAGGTTTGAGATTTAACATTCTAAATCACTGGTACCACCTTCTAGTGAAAACAGTATTTATTAGTTGCAAAGTTGTTTTTTTTTTCCCCATCATTACTAGAAATAATATCTTCTGATTGAATAATCTAGTATTCCAGAAACCACCTACAGAAACAAATCTATAGGGGCACCTGGGCTCAATGGGTTAAGCAGCTTATTCTTGGTTCAGCTCAGGTCATGATCTCAGGGCATGACATCAAGCCCCGAGTAAGGCTCCACACTGCTGAGCATAGAGTCAGCTTGAGATTGTCTCTCTCCCTCTCCCTCTGTCGTTACCCTCCATCCCTCTTTCTCTCTTGGTCTCTCAAAAACACAAAAGAAAAAGAAAGAAAGAAAGAAAGAAAGAAAGAAAGAAAGAAAGAAAGAAAGAAAGAAAGAAAGAAAGAAAGAAAGAAAGAAAGAAAGAAAGAAAAGAAAGAAGGAAAGAAGGAAGGAAGGAAAGGAAGAAAGAAGGAAAGGAAGAAAGAAAGAAAGAAGGAAAGGAAGAAAGAAAGGAAGAAATAAATCTACATTTGGGTAAATATGAAACTTTTTCAGAGTCCTATTATGCTATTTAGAATAAGCTCTCATTTTCTCCCTCTTTTTCTATCTTCCTGAGATAGGGGAGAGCAGTTTTCTCAGTCAAGTAAGATCATACTTCCTCAAAGAACATAAAACTTTGCAACAGTAAAGGCTTACGGTCTTTTTACTACTGATCTAAAAACTATTTTGAAAAAAAATGTCTAATGATAATTCTAACTTGACTTTGATTATATGTAAGAGAGGGTGATACAATTAACCACTTTGGAAGTTCAGCATAATCATAATATGACAGAAATCCCAATGAAAAAGTGATCAGCTGCAGGAATTTATGTCATTGTGTTACTTACATAGTAAATAGAAAATCAGAAATAAATAAAAATAATATATTACTATTCTTGACACTTGCAGTTTTAATTTTTCCACTAAGATGTAGTCTCACAAATGTGTACTTATTTCAAATACTATATTAATTAAAAAGCTTTACAGGAATGCACAAAGGGAAAAATTATAAAACACCGTGATAGTGAGAAACAAGAAGAAATTTGAACAATTTAACTTTATATATTTTTGAAAACTTTTCTAGAATTATATATGTCTTCTAAGACAATTTATAAAGTTTATCAAATATTTCTTATATCATTTATAATAGGAAATTGATTAGAAAATGTAAAGTGTAAAATTAGAAAATGTAAGTCTAAAACACAAACTCAGAAAAATATTTTTACTTCTAATTGATCAGTATAAACAAGATATGTTTTTAAAAATAACACTGATAAATGCTGGTCATTCAAAATTATTTTATAAGTATCTCTATTAATATTATAAGTAGCAATTAATTCACCTACCAGATTTGCAATGATATAATGGTAACCTTTCACATGTTTTCCAATGGTAATAACCTAACAAAGATAAAGAAACAATTATTTAATACATGCAAGTAATATAAATTAAAATTATTGATGTTATGACCCAACTGAGGAAGAAAGTTGAATTTTATCTACTATGTTTTCTGATATTTTATGAGAAGTCCTATTTGACAAAATATAATTATCAAGTACAAAGAATATTTCTCTCAGGAAAAATAACAATACATTTTAGTGCTTTATAAATGCTATCTTTCAAGAAGTCAATAAGTAAACAAATAATTATTGAAGTTTTGTCAACAGTGAAAATAAAGTCACAAGATTTTAAGAAGTGTAAAATGAAAGAATGTTGAATCCATAAGTCATAATTTTACTCCTACAAAAGTTATTTTTCTAAAACATTAGACAGCTAAAACCAACACCTGAGATTTTATATTCATACACTGATACTGAAATTTATATTTGAACATAAATTTAATAGAATATTAATAAGTGTATAAAATAATTCTTATATGAATCTCTAAAGTAATATTCCCATCTTAAGAGTCATGAGATGCTTGCAATTTAGTTCAAATGAACATTATTATTTCCAGCTCAAGGCAGCAAAGCATAAGAGAAGCTAATCTTTCTCAACAAATCTAAGTCAAAAATCAATGGTGAGATAAATGTGTGATGGAACATGAGGTTGAGGTCTTATTGGTAATGCTCATGACAGTTTAGGGCATTACTGAATCAATGTTACTTTTCACTAATCTATAGCAATTCAAGAGAGTAGACATTGGTGAATTGGCCATGCGATATCCTAGTACTTAGATATTCAAATGCAATTTTATTTTTAAGAAAATTGTCACACCAATAGAAAGCATGAAATTCCAGGGCTGCAGACAAACAGTCAAACCATTAGCTCATTTCCCTGATGACGCAATTTTAGTGGCTTCCCATTGCTTTTAGCATAATAAGCAAAATTCGTAATTTATGCTACAAAGTCCAATGATTTTGCAAGCTTCTCCAGGCCCTCTTTTCCCACTCTGTATATTAGAGTCTCATCGGCCCTCCTTTTAAGTATTTTTGTACATGAAAAGGCTTCTTTCCATCACCTCAGGACTTCACATAGTCTGTCTCTGCTTGGAAAGCTCTTTCCGCCACCATATCATTTGTCTTATTATTTCTTCAGGCACAATTCTCAGGAATCTGAGCCCAATGTTACCTCCTGGGAAAAGACTTCCTTGACCTTCCCTTATCCCACACAAAGTCAGGTACTCTAAAGCAATGCATTTAGTTTGAGAACAAGGGCAAAATCCTAGGAAAGATTCCACTAAATGCCCCTTTGATGTTAAGTGATAGCTATTTGGAAGAGAGTTAGGGCTTGTATCATTTTCTAACCTATTTTTATGTAATACAACTAAATCACTTTTTCCAAGAAAATGAACCCTCTGAATTAAAAGGAAAATAACGAAGAAAAGATGTCCTTCTGCATGAAAAATATATTAATTAGCATCACTTGAATTATGTCCCTCATACTTCCTACTGACATCTGTTGATTCTGCGTACTATCCTTTCTACTTTCTGAATCATGCATGTCTTCCTTCTGGGAATTAAAAACAAACAACAACAAAAATCATATAAATGGTGTTACCAGTAGTTGAGTTTAGTGTTCACTGAAAGAAAGGGGGGGATGTGAAAATTCACTAGCTCTGCCTCTACAGTGGAATTCCTGTTGACTATACTATCACATTTTTTATAATAATTAGCATTGCACTAACAGTAGTAAATTTATATTGATTTCTAAATGTTTCTGATGGCTGAGTCCCTTTCCCACCCAATCACAACCAGAAATTGGTAACTCCAAGGTTTTCTTGAATGATAAAATATTCATTATCAACAAAGATTGATTCTCTTTCTAACTTTAAGCTATTATAACAATAAAATTTCATTACCTCTGTTCTCTTATAAGTGTTGATAGAGTAAATAAGTAAATAGTGTTTCTTTTTCTTGAAATGTACTTCAATCCACTTTTTGCTTCATCAACTCTATTCCTTGAAGGTCTTCCATGATCTCCTAGTCTAATATTTTTTTGTAATTTTCTTAATAACACCCTGTTCTCTTCATTCATATATACCACTATTATAATTGCATATTAATTTCTGTAAATATATCACAAATATTCACCTTAATGGTGTTTAGCCTGTTTTATTTAACATTACTTTCTTGGATCCACCATAGTCGCTGTCTGGCAAACATTAGACACTCAAGGAAACTTACTGAATGAGTAAATGAATGAACCCAAGCCAGACAAATGCTACCAGTGTGTGAACACTTCATAGATCCTCCTGTTCCTGTTAAAGACAGGATCTTCCACCTCCTCTTAGACCACATTGTTTTCTAACTTATAGTATGACAGTGAGACATGCAAAATTTGTCTTCCCCTCTAAACCACAGGTTCTAATGGAGTACAGCTACCACTCTTTTCTTTTCTTTGCATATTTCATTCTAGACACAGAGGATGTCTGCAGTTAATGTTTGCTGAATGATGCAACCAACCACTGTACATGCTCATTTAATACATTCAGGAGTGTCTTACGAAAATCCAATAAACACGTGCAAAGTCTGTGTACCTTTTGAATGGATGTCCATATGGACATTTAATCATCATATATTTGTTTCAAAACACTACATTCCGTATAGTCTCAAATTCTCCTATATTTCCTTCTTCTAATTTTGGAAATAATTATTTTCATATAGACTTTCACCAACATGTATTATGATGATCCATGAATACATAAATTCTTTAAAAAAAGACTAATGACTATTATTAAAATTCAGTTTTAATGAGAATCTCCTATGAAATTCAAATGAGTTGTTGAGGTTCACATTTGAACAAGCGGCCTTTTAACAAGGTTAAAAACAACCCTAACTTCATCCCCTGAGACAAGAATCAAGATTTTTTCACTGAAATGTTCACCTCTCTGGCATATAACATTAGCTCTTTCTCATAACAAGTTAGTTTTATCCAGTTATTTGATATTTTATGCGAGATCCATTTTACGTTTTAGGGCCTGTATTATTATATATCAATTAAAGCTACATCAACATTTATGTTTGCAAAATGCCTTGTGTTATACAAATTGTGAATTAATTTTCTCCTCAAAGCCTAGAAAGGCCAAGAAATGCATACTTAACTGCATATTTTTCTTCCAATCCCATATTATTCCAAGGAACTAGCAGCCACTACACACACACACACACACACACACACACACACACACACACACACACACATTTATCAGTTGGGAAAAGAGGCAGATACCCAGTGAAGCAGATCTACCCTATGTATATAATATGGCAGATCTTATTTTTTTATCATTAGGATATTACTGAATGGCTGTCCTATCCTAAAAGACCTTAAATGGAATCAAGGTGGTATGGTAAGCCCAGATAAAACGACCTTATATTAAACTTCTCAAACAGCAAACAAACTGAATATGTCTCCCCTACACATTTTAATTTCATAAATTGATAGTTTTATAGTGACACAAAGCCTATCTTGCAGAAGGGGAAAAAAATCTTGGAAAAATAAACACAGCTTTTCTCTGAAGACACAGAGGCATTCAGACACTATAGGCGCAAAGTTCCATACTGTGCTCTAATGTTTGACGTTCTCCATGTTTTGCCACGAACTACTCACATCTCTCTTAGAACCCCAGCCTTATTTTCACTTAATCAGTGGCAATTTCTTTATCACTAAAAAATTCAACAAGTTAAATTTTAAATTCCCAACTAAAAATATTAACGTTTAGGGCGATGCTTATCATACAAAACATAAGACTCAGTAGTTACATATTGAATATAGTTAATGATTACTATGATGTGTCAGCATGATTGAAGACCATCTGCTATTGCTAACTGAAGCCAGAGATAATTTAATTGATGATCTTTGCTTCATCCTACATAAACCGTAAAGGAAAAACTGCTGCTCAGCACCTCACACAAATACTCATTGCAAATGCTGACACTGCACGCACGTTCTATATTTGGTGCCATTAGAAAACAGAGAGTAGCCAACCTGGTCTACGATGTCGTTTACTTTATCCCGTTCACAGTCCAGGATTACACGCCGTTCCTTTTTTAACTCCAGATCTTGAAAAAGTGATCGGTACGTCTCATCTTTCTTGTCATTGTTGATGTTTCCCACATTGATAGCAGTCACTTGCCATTTCTTTTCGGCAGCAGAATCCAGCACAGCTTGCAGTGTTGATAAGCCTAGGAAGGCAAAGAAAAATGATGACTGATAAAGATACTTGAATAACTCAGAATTACGTTGTGAAATTGACAAAGAATATATTTTTAAGTCTGATATTTTTGTGCAACTGAGGGGATGTTGACTCCTCTAAAAAGCTACAGTGATGATCTTTATTGACATTGAATTATTTCTGCTTCACATCAAAAACTCTTTTATCTACATGCTATTGTTCTGATGGAAAAGAACCGTGTTTGGAGGGGAAAATAAGTCTCCCCTTCTTTCAGCTCTCTCAGCTGTCTTCTTCCGGATATCACCAAAGAGTAATGTCTGCTATACCTTTGGTTAAAGTGAGATCCAAAGACATTACACACATTTCTTTCTCTTACAGAATGGGAAAGACTGTTTCTTTACATATGACAGCCTATCATTTCATATTAACATACTCAAGAGGTTGCAAACATTTTCAGGGAGACAAGGCTACATGAGTATCTGTAAGCACAGGAACCGATAATCTCAGGGAGGTTCTTCTATTTCCTCCTACTGTCTTCCAGTCAGGAGTTGTTTTTCCTCAGCCTTCTGTCACATCATGTTTTTGTTATTGGGACTGATCTCATAGAGATTAAAATGTTCACCTATTAACCAGATGGCAGCAGTTAGTTTTCTAGCTCAGACTTGTTACATTTACTTAACTTTCCAAATGTAAGAACTGTTTACAATTTATTAGTACTTTGCTTATAACAACATATGACTTAGGAAATTTTCTTTGCATTTTTAATAAAAATATATTACCTCATACATAGGCTTGAGAAGGAAAATAATTGGGAAATTTATTCCCTGAAGTTAAATCTGCAGTTTAGCACTAGGAAAAGCAGTATATAAACTTGTCCTCCATATTATTTCAAGTCCTCACAGCCAACCTAAATTCATCATTTCTATTAATAGCTTAATGAACAACACAAAATCTGGGCTTCCAAAAGAATTCAGGACTCATCACATCATCTTCCTGATTCCAGAAAGTCCTACATCTTTCTCAGAAGAATGCTGATTTCTTTTTAGCCATAACGTGTGGAATTTACCTAATGTGATCACACTGCTCTAAAAATTTTATTCATGTGCTACACTTTATTTCAATCTATTTACCATTGCAAAAATATGTGCATTCTAAAAAAACTATTGAAACTGGAAAACAGTATTAAAAATTGTATTGATTCAGTTTTGACCAGAGTATATAAGATTAGCCTAGAACATCTTGGAAACAAGCTGCAAAGAAACTCTCCAAAACTATCAGAGTTGTGTCAAAAGACTCAGGAGCCAACATGATGAAGATCACTTTAAGTAAAGATGAGGCAATTTGGAAATCAATAAGAATAATAACTGCAAAAGACTTAAATACATAACATATTTTAAACCCATGAATTCTTATTAATACCTAAAATTATAAACTACCAAAACTGAAACAGCAAGAAATAGAAAACTTGAACAGACTGACAACCACAAGGCAATTGAATCAGTGATATCTAAATATATATAATTATCTGGTTGCTTTTGAAGGATACTAGGAGCTGAGTTATTATTTTGAAATTGGTAAATAAAGGAAGAGAAATAAGCATTATCCTGCCCCTCCTTTATGAACTATACTCAGGATAATAATTAATTAAGACAGCTTTTCCTTTTATGGAATGACTCCAGCTAACAAATGATGAAGAAATATAGATTCAGAATTACAACTATCTTGTAACACATAGTGAATTAATGAATCAAGGTAACAATCACTAACAGCTGCTAAAAACACAAAACTTATGTGTCTCTAAATAGGAATATTTAACATCATCTATGGAGTATTCCTGCCAAAAAAGTGAACATGAATCTTACTGAGCTTCTAGATCTAGTTATCAATTTATAAAGAATATGTAGCAGAGTAGTACTCTAAATATCAGAGTGTTGCAATCACCAAATTGAAACTCTATATATGTTACTAAAGACTTAAGAAATATATTAACAAATTGGGAGATAAGGACCTCATTTTTATTTTGATTCAAATAAACTGTGAGGAAAAAATAGATGATATTAATGAATTACTGTTAATCTGCCTGCATATGATAACGATATAGTAGTTATGTTGAATACAAGAGTATTCTCTCACAATACAAACTATGTACAGATGAAATGACATGATGGCAGGTATTTGTTTCAAAATAATTGTGAAGGACATAGGGATACAGATAATTACAGAATTCCTTGTATATTTGTTATTAAAAAAGTTGAGTTGAGAGTCCTTGGGGATCTCCATACTATTCTACTTTTCATATAAAATATTTCATTTTGAAAATTGAAAATAATTTATTTTTATTTCAAGTTGAGAAGTTGAACCATAAATTGAACTTAAAGTGAATCTGTTTTGTTTGTTGTTTTTTTTTGTTTTTGGTAAAACAACACTAATTGTTTCCTCTGTCCAATCCAAAGCAAAAACATAGGATATACAAGAATTTTCAAGGAATAATTTAAACAAGAGACCACTTTCCATTGTAAAAAAATCTGTTAATAATAAAATTTCTTTTAAAAGGGGCGCCTGGGTGGCTCAGTCGTTAAGCATCTGCCTTCCGCTCAGGTCATGATCCCAGGGTCCTGGGATCGAGCCCCACATCGGGCTTCCTGCTCTGCGGGAAGCCTGCTTCTCCCGCTACCATTCCCTCTGCTTATGTTCCCTCTCTCACTGTGTTTCCCTCTGTCAAATAAATAAAAACTTTAAAAAAAAAATTTTCTTTTAAAAACTTCATAGATCACCTATGATTTCTATTCACTATTTATAAATAAACATTCCATGATATAATTCAAACCCTTTTCCTGTTTTTCATCATCAGTGAAGACAGAACATACAGCTGGCCATCATGATCAATACAACAGCTCTCAAAGTGCTTGAGAACAGTTATTAAATCTATCTAGTTTTCTTTCCCGAGTAGGGAAAAAAAGCTAATTTTCTAAACCTCTTTCACTATCTAGGTCCTACTTTTCCACAAATTCTATTTTTTTTTAAATTTCATTTATTTGACAGGAGAGAGATCAAAAGTAGGAAGAGAGAGGGAGGCAGAGAGAGAATGGGAAGCAGGCTCCCCACTGAGCAGAGAGCCTGATGTGGGGCTCAGGGCTTGATCCCAGGATGCTGACATCATGACCTGAATTGAAGGCAGAGGCTTTAACCACTGAGCCACCCAGGCACCCCCAACAAATACTAATCTTTATGCAACTAACTCTTCCTTGTTACCTCCTTGAAAACATTTTATCCATGAATGATCTTCCATATGCTATCCACATCTTATCATATAACACTGTGATTCCTTTCTTCTAGGCAGAAATTATTTTTTGTTTTTATTTAATCCTGAAGCTTACCACATACTAAAATTTCAAGTGGTGATGTTCTCGATATTCTATTCCATCTTTTAATATATATTATAAGAAATTTTAGATACAAATAATGATTTGCAAAATCAAGTGATATTTCTATACCTAACAAAGGCAGTTCATCTTGTTAAAAAATGGGAAGATGATATGTTAAATTAATAAGAAGGCATTTAAAGAAATGGTTGAGTTTTCATCTAATTCATTCTATGTGGCAAAAGTAACTCATAGTTGGTGTGGATTTTCTCTTATTAAAACTCTCAGAATTAATGTTTTGTAACCTATGAAGCCTAAAAACATTATATCCATTAAGAAGCTAAATAGCTCAAGTGGTGCAATATCAGACTTGATTAATTTAGTGCCATCAGAAGACAATGAATAATATTAAATCATCTCCTGGGGACAGCCAGAGGTACTCACAATCCATAATATAGTCTGACTCATGATTTAAAGAGATTGCTGTCCTATGCTTAGTAATCGATATTTTTTCAGTGATAGTAACAGACCTCTTAGTTTCTTAACTTGATTTGTGTCTTCCTCACAACAAAGAATTTTGTGTTAATTCTGATTACTTTAAAATGATAGATCATTTTAAAAGTCACTGAAAATACATGTTATAACTATGGAGGTGAAATTAACCTCTTCAGACCTAACACAAATTCATGTTCTTTGTTTCTTGATGCCACATTCTAAATAGGGGAAACAATAATATTTGAGATAATTACTCTTTCCTTTCCACACAAACGAGCATAAAATTATCTTCATAAATACCTCCATCCCTTAATCAGACTATAAACTTGTATGGACAGTGAGAATTATTTATAAATATTGGTTTACTTCAAGTAATTAGTAAGTAATAATTATTCTACTCTATATCTATACAATATCAGGATATTTGAATTATTGCAGACTGATTTATTTTTACTGAATTACTCAGAACAAAGTAAGCTTGAGATATGCAGTTGTTCATCTACAAATAGGAAAAAAAAACCCAGAAAATTAACAATTCCTGTTAATCCATGTATTTAAAATATACTCTAAAGTAACTCAAGAATATTACAAGATCTGAAATTATGTCCTAAACACTATAAATTCTCAGGCTTTTGCCTAAAATAAAGAAAGGCTAGACTGAGTTTTGTTGGGTTACATTATCACTTCAAATGCCTAATTTTTGATACCTGGGAATAAACCTAACCAAAGAGGTAAAGGATCTGTACTCGAGGAACTACAGAACACTTATGAAAGAAATTGAAGAAGACGCAAAAAGATGGAAAAGCATTCCATGCTCATGGATTGGAAGAATAAACATTGTTAAAATGTCTATACTGCTCAGAGCAATCTATACTTTCAATGCCATCCCAATCAAAATTCCACTGGTTTTCTTCAAAGGGATAGAACAAACAATCCTAAAATTTGTATGGAACCAGAAAAGACCCCCAACTGCTAAGGAAATGTTGAAAAAGAAAAACAAAGCTGGGGCATCACATTACCTCATTTCAAGCTTTACTACAAAGCTGTGATCACCAAGAAAGAGAGCATGGATCTAGCACAAAAACAGACACATAGACCAGTGGAACAGAATAGAGAGCCCAGATACGGACCTGCAATTCTATGGTCAAATAATCTTTGACAAAACAGGAAAAAATATCCAGTGAAAAAGACAGTCTCTTCAATAAATGGTGCTGGGAAAATTGGACAGCTATATGTAGAAGAATGAAACTTGACCATTCTCTTACATCATACACGAAGATAAACTCGAAATGGGTAAAAGACCTCAACATGAGGCAGGAGTCTATCAAATCCCTAGAGAAGAACATAGGCAGTAACCTCTTCATCATCAGCCACAGCAACTTCTTTCAGGACATGTCTCCAAAGGCAAAGGAAACAAAAGCAAAAGTGAACTTTTGGGACTTCATCAAGATAAAAAGCTTCTGCACACAGCTTTCTGACTGTTTTGAAACAGTCAACAAAACAAACAAGCAACCCACGGATTGGGAGAAGATATTCACAAATGACACTACAGACAAAAGTCTGATATCTAAGATCTATAAAGAATTCCTCAAACTCAACACTCACAAAACCAATAATCACGTCAAAAAAAAATGGGCAGAAGAAATGAACAGACACTTCTCCAAAGAAGACATACAAATGGCTAACAGACACATGAAAAAAATGTTCATAATCTTTAGCCATCGGGGAGATTCAAATAAAACCACATTGAGATAACCACCTTACACCACTTAGAATGGCCAAAATCAACAGGACAGTAAACAACAAATGCTGGAGAGGGTATGGAGAAAGGGGCACCCTCTCACACTGTTGGTAGGATTGTAATTTGATGCAGCCACTTTGGAAAACAGTGTGGAGATTCCTCAAGAAACTAAAAATAGAGCTACCCTATGACCCTTCTATTGCACTCCTGGCATTTACCCCAAAGAAGCAGATGCAGTACAAAGAAGGGCCACATGTACCCCAATGTTCATAGCGGCAATGACCACAATTGCCAAACTGTGGAAAGAACCAAAATGCCCTTCAACAGATGAATGGATAAAGAAGATATGGTACATATACACAATGGAATATTATGCCTCCGTCAGAAAGGATGAATATCCAACTTTTGTATCAACATAGACGGGACTGGAAGAGATTATGCGGAGTGAAATAAGTCAAGTGGAGAGAGCCAATTATCTTATGGTCTCACTTACGTGTGGAGCATACGGAAAAACATGGAGGGCATTGTGAGAAGGAATGGAAGGGTGAATGGGGGAAAATCAGGGGGCGATGAACCATGAGAGACTGTGGACTCTGAGCAACAAACTGAGGGTTTTGGAGGGGAGGGGTTCAGGGGTTGGGTGAGCCTGGTGGTGGGTATTGAGGAGGGCATGTATTGCATGGAGCACTGGGTGTGGTGCATGAACAATTAATCTTGTAACACTGAAAAAATAAACATATTTGGGAAAAAAATTAAAAAAATGCCTAATTGTTGCAAGACTAGTTATAGTTGTATAGCCTATTTGTGAGCTGACAGTCACCCTAAAACTCTTCCAAAGTATTACCATCAGTTCTTCACAGTTTCATCTTGAGCTACTGTTAATAATGAGAATTATAGAAATGTCATCAGCCTAAAGACAGTTAAAGTCTACATGTTTCAATGTGTATATTAGTGGGTGCAATTAAAAATGATTACTGCAAATAGGTATATTTCATTCAGACCATTTCTTTCTTTTCAAAAATATTTTCTTTGTTTCATTTAAAATTCAGTGCCCTTATTCGTCTTTCAGGCACAGAAATTAATATTTATGATCACTAAATCATGGCAGCATGCCTAGGCGGATTGGATTAACATATATTTCTCTCATTGACTTTCTCAGGAACATCTGAAAAGAAATTTATAATTTGGAACCATTTTTATTCTATGCATGATTCTTCTTGGAACCAGAATCAAAGTGCTGTCCCTTCAGAGAACAAATATTATGGCTAAAAAGTAAAATCAAGACATAAAGATATAAAGCGTTAGTTCTAGTTTTTAGTTTTACTTACTATCTATAGAAATGTGTTGTCTTACGTTATTGACACTGAACCAATAACTAAGAGATACATTTTGATGAAAGTCTTGGTTCAAACTTAATACATGAAACTATATTTAATGCATTAACATAAGTAAGCCCATTACTCTATAGTTTCAAATGTATTGAAGATCTATCTACCTCCTGTTTATGAAGTAACAATATACTTTTAGGAAGAGGACTGGGTCATCAGGAAGTTGCAGGCTGCTGCAATATGGCTTGGATAAAGGGAAGACAGAGGTCCTAAAACATCACAGGCACCAAGTGAACATTTTCAGCACTCCTTTCATGGGTAAACTTGAACTAGAAGAAGATGAACTCTACAAAGACCAAGATGCATTTATGTCCTGCCTTGTTTATAATTGGGATGTAGACTCCTGGACTTGTTGTTCAGCATTTTGGTGGGTAGAGGGAAAGAAGAAGGGTTTAAAAAATAGTCTTAGAAGCAGTGCAATAAAAAAGCAGAAATTTTTAATTTTTTTTTCATCCAGCTCATATTTGGGGCAGAAGGTTAGTGAGCCATTTTCAAACTTTGGTTCCATGCTGCTCAAAAAAACATCAATTAGTATATTTAGAAATTAATATTTAATAATATAGGGGTGCCTGGGTGACTCAATTTGTTAAGTGTCTGCTTTCGGCTCAGATCATGATCCCCAGAGTCCTGGGATCAACCCCCACATCAGGTCCCCTGCTCAGCAGGGAGCCTGTTTCTCCCCCTCCTTCTGTACCTCCCACTGGCTTGTGTGCTTTCTCTCTCTCTTTTTGTCTCTCTCTCTCAAATGGACAATAAATAAAATATTTTTTTAAAAAGCCAATATGTTTATTTAATTCTAGACTCAGAAAAGATTATTAAAAATTGAAAAAACCTGTATGTCAGCAAATTGGACAACCTAGAAAAAATGGATAAATTCCTATAAACATATAAACTACCAAAACTGAAATAGGAAGAAATAGAAAATTTGAACAAACCAATAACCAGCAAAGAAATAGAGTCACTAATCAATAAACTCCCAACAAACGAAAGTCCAGCACCACATGGCTTCATAGGTGAAATATACCTACCAAACATTTAAGGAAGAGTTAATATCTAGTCTTCTGAAACTATTCAAAGAATAAAAAAGGAAGGAAAACTTCCAAATTCATTCTATGAGGCCAGAATTACCCTGATACCAAAATACCACTAAAAAAGAGAACTACAGGACAATACTCCTGATGAATATTCTCAATAAAATACTGCCAAACTGAATTCATTAATACATTTTTAAAAAATCATTCACTGCAATCAAGTAGGATTTATTTCTGAGTTGCATCACAATTCTGGACTTCAAGTTATATTACAAACCCCTAGTGATCAAAACAGTATGGCCCTGGCACAAAAACAGACATAGATCAATGGAACAGAATAGAAAATCCAGAAATAAATCCACACTTACATAGTCAATTAGTCTTTGACAAAGCAGGAAAGAATATCCAATGGGAAAAAGACAGTCTCTTCAACAAATGGTATTGGGAAGACTAGACAGCAACAGGCAAAAGAAAGAAACTGGACCACTTTCTCACACCTTACAGAAAAATAAATTCAAAATGGATTGAAGATAAAAATGTAAGACCTGAAACCATACAAATTCTAGAAAAGAACATAGGCAGTAATTTCTTTGACCTAGCAACTTCTTTCTAGATGTGTCTCCTGAGTCAAGGGAAACAAAATCAAAAATAAACTACTGGGACTACATCAAAATAAAAAGCTTCTGCATGATGAAGGAATCAATCAACTAAACTCTAAGGCAACCTACAGAATGGGAGAAGATATTTACAAATGATACATCTGGTAAAAGGCTTATATCCACAATACATAAAGAACTTATAAAACTCAACATCCAAAAAACAAATAATCCAATTAAAAATATGCAGAAGACACGAACAGACATTTCTTTAAAGAACATATCTGGATAGCCAACAGACACATGACAAGATCCTCATCATCACTTATCAGGGAAATGCAAATCAAAATTACAATGAGATATCACCTCATACCTGTTAGAATGGCTAAAATCATTAACACGAGAAACAGCAGGTATTAAAAAGGATGTGGCAAAAAATGAACCCTCATGAATTGTTGGGAATACAAACTGGTGCAGCCACTGTGAAAAACTGGATGAAGGTTCCTCAAAAAGTTAAAAATAACCTTACGATCTGGCAATTGTACTGCTGGTTATTTACCCAAATAACACAAAAAACACTCATTCAAAGGGATACATGCACCCTTAGGTTTATAGCAGTATTATTTGCAATAACCAAGACATGAACATAGCCCAAGGGCCTATCAATTGATGAATGGATAAATAAGATGTGTTATATATACACAAAGAATGAAATCTTGCCATTTGCAACAACATGGATGGAGCTGGAGAGTATAATGCTAAGCAAAATAAGTCAGTCGAAGAAAGACAAATACCATATGATTTTACTCACATGTGGAATTTAAGAAAACAAAACAAACAAGCAAAGGGAAAAAATAGGAGAAAGAGAGAGAGAGAGAAACAAAGCAAGAATCAGACTCTTCTATGGAGAAAATGGCTACCATAGGGCAAGTGGTTGGGTGCAGGGGTGAAAAAGGTGATGTGGATTAAGGACTGCATTTGTTGTGATGAGCACCAGGTTTTGTATGAAAGTGTTGAATCACTATATCGTACACTTGAAACTGATATAACACTGTGTGTTAACTAACTGAAATTAAAATATATATTTTTAAAGTTAAAAAAAAAAACCCTTATAATCCATGAGGTAGAGAGAGCGCCACATCAAGGACAGACCTAATTGTTTAAAACTGAAGCATGTAGAGATATACTGAGAGATGAAATCATGGAATCTATTTTTGAAGCAGGGATAAAGGGAACAAAGATTCATGGTCATAATCACATAACACTAAATAAGGTGGTTCTTTGAGGTGCATGAAGTTAACAGCTGAAGAAAGAAAGCCAATCATATGATAAATGCACAAATGAACTTTTTAAAATGTAGTATAATGGCAAAGCTATAAAAATTAAGACAGTAATAAGAAAAAAAAATTGGATAGCAAAATCCCATTTCCTTGATCCAAGTAAAACACTACATAAAGATCAAGTCTTTTGCTATTTTGAGTCTTACACATTTATCTCTGAAAATAGTTTCAGTGTAACACTGTTCATATTAAAATAGGAACAGCTAATTGATAATACCTTGAAAATGTGTCCATAACCCATTTTTGGCTTTAATATATAATACATCACTTTAATATATAATACTACCAACTCTAATATTCTTCTCTCAAAAGATGAACTTAAACTCAAATCAATTTGTAAAATTTCATGACTGGAGATTATCTCATCACTTCAATTTCATTTAATATTTCCAAAGTATATGTTAATAAAATCACTTCAAAATGTTTCATGTTCTTTTCACAAGTTCATAAACTCATCCATCTTCACCTGATCATCTCCCAGAGCTTTCCTTTAGTATCTCTCTTCAAATATGGAGTTTCTCTTTTTCTAATTATGGCCTCTGTTGTCTATATGACTTTTCTCAAAAGTTCATGTTCACCGAGGGGGAGTCACAGTGAGTGTGGAGTGTACCCCTAAAGTAAAAATGCCACCTTCAACTTTGTCAAACAGAATTCATCTTCCGATTCTTCAATTTAGCCAGTGAGATTCAGTTTCTCAAATCATCTCAAATTTAAAATACATGGATGCTTAACTCCTATTAATACAATGTAGTCACTATCAGCTCTGTTCCAGCATCATCTTAAGTACTGTGTGCACAGTTAGGAACTGGACCCCCAGTGTAATGGGTTCTGCCTTCCTGGGGCTTACACCCAGGGTGCAAATAAAAGACAAAATGCTTGATCTGTGTGGCTAAAATTGTTCCCGGAACATAGTGGGAGCTCAATGGCAGTTGTTGAGTAAAAGAACAGATACTAATATTAATTATAAATCGTGATAAAAACTACATAGGAAAAGAGGAGACTCCTTTGTGCGAGAAGAACAGAAACGGACCTTTGTGGACATGCTTTGTAAGTTAAAACATGAAGGAGCAGAAAGAACCAGAGGAGTACATGGAGATTTGCGGTGGGAGGGTTTGGTTTGGGGTATCTGGGGACTATGAAAGATTAGTTAGATGGATTTAGCTTATTAAGTGAGCAGGACTGTAGCATAAATTGGCATGAACCAGACCTGAGAGCCATGTTATGGATTTCTAATTTTATCTTCATCTTAATGAGAAGTTGTTTTTTTTTTTTTAACAAAGATTCTATTTATTTGAGAAAGAGAGTGAGCAGAGAGAGAGAGCTTGAGTGGGGATAGAGTCAGAGGGAGAAGCAGGCACCCCACTGAGCAGGGAGCCCAATGCAGGACTCGATCCTGGAACTCCAGAATCATGACCTGAGCCACAGGCAATCGCTTCACCAACTGAGCCACCCAGGTGCCCCAAAGAGAAACAAGCGTGGAAATAGAAAGGGAAGAGAAGGAACATGTTGTGGTGGCCTGGCCTGGAGCAAAGACAATGAAAAAGAGCATCCAGAGCTAAAATAGATCTGCAGAGTAGAAATCACGGCCAACAGGGTGCAAGGGTGAAAGAGGCATTCAGAATACTCGCAGATTGCAGGCTAGTCTTATTAACGCAACGGAGTTCTAAAGGAGTTAGCAGAGGGCAGGAGGAAAGCCAATGGATAAGCTCAGTTTTGTAAGCTTTTTATCACATTAATAAGAAGTATGCTTCAGAATCATCCACACATTACAATCCATATTTTCTTTAAATGGCTCTGTTTTAATTTTTCATTCCTCATAGGAATAGCAAAGCTCTCCCTTCTCAAAGCAGGGGGGAGAAGTGTTGACATAGCAACTTTTTTCAGTTTGTGGAGTGCTGACAGGCTTTCCACGGAGTGTTCTCATTCCCGGGACCAGGAGGACAGGGCAGAGAATCAGACACCCACTAGAGCACTCCAGATGGGATCGCTGCAGCAAATAACTACAGACTAATCAATGGCGAATTGACTGACGGCTGGCTCTCTTTTTGTCTGCCCTTGTGGGTCAACAAGGTGCCCTATCTTGGTCGAAACAGTCTTCTGGGTTTCATTTGAACTTTAAATATCCCAGAAAGCAGGCTGCCAACAGAAGCCCTGTTTGGGACTTAGGTACTCTTACAATAGCGGTTCTTAATCCTTTTGAGTTTGGCTGGGTACTGTCTTTAGAAAAATACATGCAAACATGGGCACAAAATGTTCCTTCAACTTTAGTAAGTACACCCACTGAAGCCAAATCATGGACCCAGGAGTAATTAAGAACATCTGAGATTCCAAAGAAAATTAAAACACTAATTTGAAAAGATATATGTACCCCTATGTGTACTGCAGATTTATTTACAGTAGCCAAGATATGGAAGCAGCCCAAGTCTTAACTAATAGATGAATGGATAAATAAGATGTGCTATATATACAACAGAATATCACTCAGTCATAAAAAAGGATGAGATCCTGCCACTTGTTACGACATGGATGGGTCTGGGGGTATTATTCTAAGTGAGACAGAAGGAGAAAGACAAATACCATATGCTTTCACTCATATGTGAAATCTAAAAAACAAAACAGATGAATAAACAGAATCAGACTCTATTTTAAAAAAGCAGAACCAGACCTATACATACAGAGAACAAACTATAAAATACAGAAAACAAAGAAAACAGGGAACAAAATGATGGCTGCCAATGGGAGGGGTGTTTGGGAAAATGGGTGAAAGGGAGTAGGAGATACAGGCTTCCAGTTATGGAACGAATAGGTCTTGGAAATAAAAGGAAGTAGTCAGTAGTATTGTAATAGCATTGTGCAGGGACAGATGGGAGCTACACTTATGCTGAACAAAGCATAAGGTACAGAGTTGTTGAATCGCTACGTTGTACACCTGAAACTACTGTAACATTGTGTGTCAGCTATGCTCAAATAAATAAATAAAATTTTAAAAAAGAACATCTGGGATTCTATGACACATACATCAAGCAGGTCTGTTAATACCAAACTTCGCAACAAGAGATGTGGGAAACACGAAGGAAGTAACTCCCCCTGAAAATGCAACTTTAGCATAATGAGCCAAGATTCTGTCCAATTAGTATGCTAATCAATAACATCTCATCATAAACCTAGAATTATGAAAATGCGTGGGTTTGGTGTCAGAAGACCTGGGTCGAATTGTACCAGCTGCTCAAGTGGATCACGAGCAAGTTCTTTAACTTCTCTGAGATTCAGGGATGTCATTTTTTTTTTTTTTAGGGATGTCATTTTAAAGCAAGGTTAATAACAGCCATACCTTCCTCATAAAACTTTTGCATGTGAAAATATTTAATTGCAAATTTCTCTAGAAGTCCTAATTTACATATTCAGTTTCACTTCAACCAATTTTCAAGGCCGTCACTTCACTGACCTTTGACTAATAATGTAGTCCTCCTAGGGTCTTAACTCCCGATTTTAGTAGGTGCTATTTACATTACGACTAAGTATCTGCATGTTGGGTTGACACAGTCTATACCTTTAAAATGAACATTCCCAACTCTTCTTTAAGTTCTAAATATGTTTCCCTAGTTTCAAATTGCACTATTCATTTACACAGAAAAATTCAACCAAGTGACCCCTGGACTTTAACATACTTGTGTTGCTCCATAACATCTCCGGTAAGTGTCAAGTGTAGGCATTTAATTTGACCCATCACGAAGGCATAGGGATATTGTCACTTACCTCTGTCGCTGTCATAGAGATATGCAAACTTGTCCCATTGATAGTATTCAATCAAGCTAAGAAGTGCTCCTTTGAGGTCAGGTCTCATCTGAATGACAAATGGATGTGTGCCATCTGTTGGGAAGCTGGGAGTGATGAAGGAGACATGGAGCGTTCCACAAAATGAAGTGATGGTATTTACAGACTTCTTGTCATAAAATCCAAAAATGGCATAGACTCCTCTTGAAAACTGGGAGCAGACTGCATAGGAAAAATAGAAAGGATAAATCATTGAAATTGGCATACCATAACATAGATTGGCTTAAAACTTAAAGGCTTTTTATATGAAATGTAAAACAATCAAATTGGGGAAATATGGTATTTATTTAACAATCCATCCAATGTCTGAGTACTTATTTACTTAGCACTCTCTTTGAGGAATTCAAAGAATTATAAAGCATTAAAAAGTAATTTGGGCTACAAGAAAATATATACATTATTTAACAAGCCATGTAAGTGGAAAACTATTTTAGGATAGCCACATTGAAAAAAGAAATGTAGGAGCACCTGGGTGGCTCAGTTTGGTTGAGAGACCAACTCTCAGTTCTGGCTGAGGTCATGATCTCAGGGTCTTGAGATGGAGCTCCAGTGTGGGCTCCACGCTCATCAGGAGGTCATCTTGAGGATTCTCTCCTACTGTCCCTCCCTGCATTCACACATGCACACTCTCTCTTTCTTTCAAATAAATAAATAAATCTCAAAAAAAACCACGTAACAATCATTAGTTATGTGAAGAACAAACTACAGTTACTGGCATTTATACACATTCATAACATCTCATTCCCTCTAATATCTGATTCTTTAAAAGGATTTATTGTGTTAATGATTTTTCATACAAGAAGGTCAGAGTGCTTATGAAGAGTTCTAATGCTGACCCAAAGTTCTTTAAGAGAAACTAGATGCAAGACTCACAACATACACAAAGAGACATATCACCAAAAAGACACCTCTAACTTTGGATCTCTTGGTCAAGTAGCAATTAAATGGAGCTCAGAAACCCTAATTTTAATCTTTCTCATGGACTCCATTTACCCATACAAAGCAAAGAGTATTACCAAAACATTCTGATTTAGGACCACAATCCTAAAAAAAAGCAATATTTTATTTGAAAGTCCCTATCACTTCACAATCCCTTAATGATATACACTAAATGGCATATGGCAATACCTTCTCCTATTCCCTCCCCATAGTCAATCACTAATTATTGTTTATTCTAATACCTAAATATACTTAAATGTGCTCCAGTTATTTGTATCTCCACCCCAATCATCCAAGTTCATAAACAACCTATACTTACATTGTACTTGTCTTGTGGCTGGCATGATCTATGGCACATTAACTCATTTATTTCTCATGAAAACCCTGAGGCAGGAACTATTATTATTCCCAAATAGGGATTTTGATAGGAAAACTGAAACGCAAGATTAAGTGATTTGCCCAAATTCACACAGCTAGTCAGTGAAAGATGCTGTGTTCAAACCTAGGCATCTGGATTCAAAGTCCATACTTTTAACTAATAGATAATATTATTTTTCTCACTTGAATTATTGGAATATCTGCCCAACTTTCTTCCTTCACCCAACATTCCCCTTCCATTCAATTTTCTAGAATATAGCCAGGATAATTTTTTGAAGCACAAAGCTGAAAATATCTGAGAAGAGTTACTTTGTCTAAGACTGATTCTTCTGAAATGCTCTATAGAAACCACTCATGCTACAATGCTTAAGACCACCAATTCAGATCAACCACATAGCTTTAAATGATTAAATAACTGATATTTTTTTAAATCTCAAGGATCATTTCAATCCAATGAAATGGAAATAAGCTATCCAGTAACCTAATATAATAAGCCAGAGCATAATACCAAGCACCCTTCAAATTAATCAATCCCCTTTAAAGGATAAAACCAGTGCAATCTATTTCATTCTATTTCCTTTAAAAAAATAGAATATCTGTAGAAAAATAGATTTGCTCCATAAATAAGAGCATTGCTACAGTACAGATTCTAATAACCAATTCCAGATAATCAATAAATTATAGGCAATATTTTTTAGCAAGTATTAAATGATATGCAAGGAAAGGAAACAAGATTGACTATTTCTTTGAGTGGTTTTATTTATCAAATATTCACATTTTCCTTTAAATATTTACTAATCTTCAACTCACTTCTGTTTTTCTAATATTAATTTTCTAAGATTTCTATGTTTTATCTGTGTAATATATCAATTGGCCTCTCCTCCTTGATTACCAATCTTCTTCAGAGTGATCTAATAAATCTCAGAACACTGAATATATTCCTTTACATTCATTTCAAACTTGAACACAAAATAGAGATGAGATTTCCGCCCTTTATTTATGTTCATATTTTGGTCCTTGTCTGAGTACAGAAGTTGAAAATAACCCTTAACGTATTTGCATGGGCTCATTCTTCACATAAGTGAAAAAAACCCTTCATTGTTAAAACCCTTCCAGGCAAGTTCTTTGGTGGTTTCTTATTTTATACATGGATATATGTGTACTGACAAGTACATATTAAATCTTAAGTTTGTTCAGAAATTGATGATTCCATATGACATATAAAAAGGGGAAATTGCTGTAAAATTCTCTCTGGATCTATTTTATTTCATTTTCCAGGGAAGTGTTGGCATGTCATCTAAATACTACAGGAATATCAGGCGATATGACTTATTAATGAGACCTCTTCTCGTAAGTGAAATGGCTTCTGTGATGGGGACAGCAGCCATGGCATCAGCAGAATGCTTGATAGAGGACGCTCCTGTTTGAACGCATAGACGATCTTCATAAGGAGTCATACCTTTCATTTTCCATTTGTTTTAGACTCTGAAGTGAGTTGTCAAGGGGCCTCCGGGTTATTGTGGCCATCTGGAAACACTTGGCTTTGGCCCAACAACAGGCACAAGCTGTACAAGACTTCACAAGAAATTACAATTCACCCGGTTCCAAAGGCACTTCTTTTCAGGCGATTCAGCTAATTCTCCAATGAGCATAATTTTGTTACAATGGCTTTTCTTTCTTGACTATCCCTAGTCCTTCTGAACCTTCTTCCCTTATCCTTTATCTCTTCATGGTAGATATTCAATTGTCTATTTGTCTGTATCTTCTTTTTTTCTAGACATCTCTCTCTTAATGTCCATTTTCTATATACAATTAACAGTCATTTCATCAACACTGCTCACCTCACCCTCTTTACCTTAGGCCAGTCACTGTCTCTGTCCCCAAGCATGATGAAGATACCATTGAGATTTACAACCAGGAATCAATCAGCATGCTGACCTGAGCTGAGGTATTTTGTTTATCCAGTTTGCAGTGATCATCTCAAGATAAAATGAAATAAAATAAAAACAAATAACTTATTGCTACACTCCTAACATGCCATCCCCCAAATACCCAAGAGTATTTTTGCATTCTAACACTGATACTTTCCCCAGTATACCACAGACAGTTGAGCCTGTTGACATAATACGCAAGAATCTTAAGTGCACCGCCTTGCAATTACTCCTCACTTGATTAGAAATTAAATTTCTCATTGTGATCTCAACTTTATTTCCCAGCTATCCCTCCAAATTTTAAAGCCATTTCCCTAACTTATATCCATTTTTAAAGACAGAATATTTACTATCACTGAGAATACCCGAAAAACAAGTCAGGACAGTGGAGTAATTCCAAAGATAGCTTTCTAAAATCAGTTAGATAATAGCAGCACCTTACATATATTCAATCTTTTCCTACGTCATCTTCAGAAGCAAAGGAAGGAACAGAAATGATCAGTTTCACCTCCAGTTCCATGGCCCATATAACCACCTAATGAAACACTATTACAACTTTCTGAATGATTATACTGATTAGTATTTTAGAATTGCATTGTCTTAAGACTCAAAACTGATTGCAAACTGGTAGGTAAAGATGCTCTTCCTGAGTTCTACTTTAATAAAATATTTAATATCAACTTTGAGAAGCTCAGCAAAGGGAAGTCCTTTTAAAAGACACTTTAGGTCAAAACAGCAGAAATTATCATCTTCTGGGTGTAAGTAACTTGCTGATTATTCCACTTTTTTTTATAGCCAGATGATATAAGCCAATAACAATGCTGATGGTGCATCCACCTCCCATCAAGCTCATTGGTGCTGCTAATGTAGCATACTCGATACAGTCTGGAGAACATTTCATGGTTATTTAGTAGAAAAGCAGAAAAAGAACAAGGCATGATTTATTTTTGTTTTACATTTTTTTATACTAAATTGCCATTCACTTCAATGAAACAACATCGGCTGCTTCCATAAGCAGGAATGGTGACAGCAGCCCCTTTGCTGCTTGTGCAAAGTCTGATAAATGCTGTTATCACCAAGCAATCTTGACTTGAAAATCTGGAGAACACTGAAAATATCTCTTCTCTCACCACTAAATTTCTGACCCCATGCAAAGTTTGACCCTGATTTTACTATTGAAATTTCCCTATAATTTGTCAGTAATGATGTCCTACCTACTAAATCCAATCATCTTTTTCTCAGATCAAGCTTTCTTAGCCTTTCTGAATTTATCAATTAATTTATTTATTAATCAAAAACTTGCTTCTTGATCTCTCTCTCTTTCTCTGTCTCTCCTATTAGGCTTGTTCTCCTCCAATCCCTTCTCCACATTGCTGCCAATGTAAAATCATACCATCTTGGTACTTTTCCTCTCCTTCTAATTACCTTTCACTCACTTATCTTTTATTCCCCCACATTCCAAATTAAAAAGGCATTCTCCAAGGATCTGCCTTCTGATTGTTTTTTTTTTTTTTTGTCTCTTTTTACATCTTATCTCTTAGTAGTCACTTTCCTTTTAACAAGGTCAAATTCAACTTTTTATGCATGCTTCCCAAAACTTCACTGGCACCTCAGTTGTCTCCTTTTGTCTATGTATTTACTGTATAAATACGTACTATAATCATTCAGTGTGATGAGCTTGGTGTTAAGCTTAGAAACTGCCACAGCAAACAGGGTAGATATTGTGCACATTAGCTGAATTGCTAAGTTAGAATAGTTTAGCTCCAATCTCTCACTCTCCAATATCACCCACTGGAAAAAAATGTCTAATTCCCTATCATTCAGCTACATCCATAAAAACAGGAGGGACATCCTGAAAATTTTATCCTACAAATCATATGTTTGTGTTTTTTTTTTTTTCTTTCTGCTCATGGCACCATAACTCTTGTAATCATTGGTCTTCTATATTTGAGAATAATTAATTCATTACTCTTCTTTGTTCTGTTTATGACATTTATAACTGCCTGTTTTATTCAACCTCATTCCTTCCCCTCTCCCTTGTCCTTGTCCCCTCAACCCCACTTGTGATCGCTCTCTCAAATAAATAAATAAAATCTTAAAAAAAAAGAAAAGAAAGGAAAAGAAAAGAAAAGAAAGGAAAGGAAAGAAAAAGAAAGGAAAAGAAAAGAAAAGAAAAGAAAAGAAAAGAAAAGAAAAGAAAAGAAAAGAAAAGAAAAAAGAAAAGAAAAGAAATGGAAAGGAAAGAAAAGAAAAGAAATGGAAAAGAAAGAAAAAAGGGGTGCCTGGGGGGCTCAGTCATTAAGCATCTGCCTTCAGCTCAGGTCATGATCCCAGAGTTCTGGGATTGAGCTCCACATCTGGCTCCCTGCTCAGAGGGGAGTCTGCTTCTCCCTCTCTCACTCCCCCTGCTTGTGTACCCTCTCTCACTGTGTCTCTCTGTCAAATAAATAAATAAAATCTTCAAAAAAGAAAAAAGAGAAGAAAAAATAAGCTGTAATAGTGTTGGCAACTAGTGAGTTCCATATAAGTCTCTCGTGACCTCCTTACTGTAGTCCGTGTTCTAATCAATGTTGACATTAACTATTTATTAATCATACATCAGGATTTTATTTGTCTTTTTCTTTAGCACAAGATTCACCAATTCCATAAGGCAAGTGTTCACGTATTAAAATAAAACCCTTCTTTTCCGAATATGAGGATCCCTCCAGACCTTTTTTCTTCCTTAATCCCCAACGT
>CM053604.1:113086471-113100402 GCA_028646535.1 Procyon lotor | reverse complement strand
TGTACCATCAACTGAATATGATTTTCCTGATTATGAGCCCCTCCCCCACGGGAGGTACATTATGAAGTACAGTGTGTTTGAGTGAGCGTGTGTGGACGGGGGGTGATTTGGGACCTCCTCCAGATCAGGGTTCACTATGGGAGCAAAATAAGGATACCTGAATTGGAGGCCAGTTTCACTGGTCATCTGGTAGGTGGAGTCACTGTTCCCGAACCTGTTTTCTTATCTACTCAGTAAAGATATTGACTCCTCTCCTGACTAACCTGGAGGAATGGTTTAAGCTACATAATATGGAGAGAAATGCTGGGGAAATAGAAACCATGAAATGAATGTGCTAATGACAGAAAAATGCCTCTAGTTGAATTTTCTCTTTTGGATTGTGAAAATCCAACCAGAGGCGTTTTCTGTTTTCTTTAATATCCAAATCGGGAATTTTCACAAGTAAGCCATTACTTATTTGTTGAACAAATATGGGATCCGAACCAACTGAATAACAAAGATATAAAAGAGTTTCCGACGATGAAATTTCATTTCTGTTAATACTGGGGTAATTATTATGTCAGGGCAATATTTTCATCATCCACTATCACATTGCAAAATAACTTGTGTTCATTAAAATTACCTGTGAAATTTAGTCTCTTAGTTCCCATAATAGAAAAACAAACAAACAGAAAACCCAAAACACCATAATCATTACTATGAGAAGACAAATCCTGAATTGTTTGTAAAATCTTATTATTTTAAGCTTTCAAAATACATTTGGTATGCGGAGAATGTGCACCAGGAGAGGTGAAGTTACTAGCCTTAAACGATTTATTTTTGTAAGTGTAGGGTACACTTGGAAAGCTGATGAAAGAAGTGAACTTCTTTGTCTTGGACGTATGTCCAATAACACATTTTGTCCTTGAAAACATCCCCAGGTAGTCAACAAAACAAACTATAGTTTCCTTTCTTCTAGGAAAATCTGGGTAAATACTATAGCCAGTTCTCACAATGAGATGGAGAAAAACTAACTACTTTCCATCAATGGGGTTATTTTAAAGTTCACATATCTATGATGGGGCACCTTCTTTCCCTGTCAATAGACAGGCAAGATCTCCCCCTCCTAGCTGTGAGCCCCTCTTACAAAACTCCCTTCTCCTCAAAAGCCTACTATTCTGCATCTATTCCTGCTCCTCAGGGGTCAGCACAGTTCTTAGCAAAAATACCAGATAGCTATTAAATGAAACACTAAAGAGTCAAAGAAAATGTGAAGAATAATACACAGACACCACAATGACATTTTCCATAAATTACCTCATTGATGATTTTTCCTATAACCCTGCCACAAATCTTTACTATGATAAATTGCTTTTCCTTTACATGTATTTTGATCCCATTTTTCATACAAATATTAAATGGGATGCAGCAGCATCACCCAGTAGTAGAGACAATGAAGTTGTAATAATACATTTTTCCTTTCCCTCTAACAAACATTTATCCTTCCTGACCTTCCTGTTATGTTTGCTGAGTGAGGTGAAATGTCATAAGTTTATTGCCGTTACCAGTATTATATGCAGCTTTAAAAAATCTATAGCATTTGTTCTGGCTTCATTCATCACTGGGGATAGCAAGCAAGAGTAGTCCTGGCAGTAATAGGCAATAACTCTCATGTGAATTTTAATGATGGGTTCTGGACACATAAACAAAAGAGAATCACCTCTGTTTATGGAAGATGCTATTTCACAAAAGATAGTCCCATTCTTCATCCCTTGGACATGTATTTCCTCCTCATAAATACTCAGAGTTCTACTCTCTGCAAATTCTTGCTCAGCTTATGCTCTATGTAAATCGTGGGCCCTGCATGCCCTGCTGTGATTTGAATGTTGTGGATAGAGTGCCAGGCTGGATGTCTGGAGGCCTGGCATCTAATCCCAGTTGTCACACCGGCCAGCTGTATGCTTCTGGCAAATTGCAGCTTTCAAATGTCTCAGTGCCCTCAGAGGTCCCATCGAGCTCAAACTTGGGCCTGTACGGCCAAACATCAAAGAGAGAAATTGTACAAAATGTCAGGTAGTGCATATTTATTATTCATTGCAAGCTTAACGCCTGTAAAATTGAGTGTGAGATATGATAACTTTTTGCAGATTAAATTTTGCCATTCACCGCAAGTTTTATTAGTTTTTCTTCCTTTTATTCTCTCTTCTTTTTATATTTCTTATCCTTTCCATTTATCCTGTTTCTTCCTTCAATGCTTTGCTTTTCTATTTCATGTCTATCTCTACCTCTTGCCTACCAGAGATAGCCCAGACTCCACAGCCATTCCTGATCTTGATGCCTAAAGAAATGTCACATCTCTTTTCGGATTGTAATTAGAACATACAAAATTGAAGGACTATGTTTCTGCCAAATATAGATTCAATGATATTTCAGTACAAATAAAAATGTTAGCTTTTGTGATAAGCCATTTTAAAAAAAAATATTTGAAAACTTTTCAAATAACTAGAAGGTTTCTACTTAGAAGAATTTTCCTTTGGGTGACACATGCAAAAAAAGGAAAAGACAGAACTTTATTGCTTTACCTGTCTGGCTCTCAAATTAGATCTGATAGCCCTCTTTCTTTTGGGTGGTTCAAAGTGTTTCTGAAGTTTTCACAGCACTTTCTTGCTCATCCATTTGTTGGCAAGTGAGAGAGTTTCTACTTATATGCCTCCGCATTTATATGTTAATTCATAAGGGTTTATTAAATGAAGGAAAAATTTTTGAATATCATATAATAAGCAATTATGTAAATGTACTAAGAAATGTTCTGGACCATTAGCCTACATTCCTAAATTGCTAAGTAACTGAAGGAATTAACTTTAGCACAATCGACTCATTGACACTTGATGCATTGGTTCTGGACTCATTGACACATGATGCCCTAGTGTTTGTTAAGGGAACATGACACTTCACTTTAACATCGTCTAAAGGTTTTGCTTCATTGCTACACTCACTTTGATAAGAGGAGAATGCGCAGAACTGATGGTGTGAAAACAGTTTCCTCAAGAAAAGACCAGTAACTTATTTATGTTTTGGTCCTTACATTTATCTCAATAACATAAATTAAATATTTGTAACTCAAAAATAACAGGAATAAACTCTTACACAAATTTAAACAAGTGTGCTCGTTAAAAGGCTATAATTCCCCTTCACTCCCTACTTTTCCCAGAAGCAACCCCTATTAACAACCATCTGGCATGTATACTTCCACAGCTGAAGTGCTAGTTAGAATTGATTTTGTCTTTTGGTGTTTTTTTTTTTTTTTTCTGATTTTGTTATGTTTTTAACTAAGGAGAGCACAGAACAACTGTCCTGTGACTTCCTTTGACAGTTGGCAAAGAAATTACCATGTTGATAACAGACTTAGTTCATTCTTTTGAACTACTTCATAAAATTTCCTGGTTTGGAATTTCATCAATATTCCCTATGATATTTAGATTGTCATGAATTTTTGTTACCATAAATGAGGCTGCAGCAAACATGTCTGTAGGTCATCTTTGTATCCCTGTGCTAACATTTTTGCAGAACAGATTATTAAAAATGGCATTGTTAAAAGCACTTTTCACAGAACTAGAACAAATAATACTAAAATTTGTATGGAACTATAAAAGACCCTGAATAGCCAAAGTAATCTTGGGAAAGAATGACAAAGCTGGAGGTATCACAATACCGGATTTCAAGATATACTACACAGCTGTAGTCATCAAAAAGTATGGTACCGGCACAAACATAGACATATAGATCAATGGAACAGAACAGAGCCCAGAAATAACCCTACACTTGTATGGTCAATTAATCTATGACAAAGGAGGCAAGAATATACAAAGAAAAAAAAGGCAGTCTCTTCAATAAATGGTTCTGGGGAAATTGGTCAGCACATGCACAAGAATGAAACTGGGCCACTTTCTTACTCCATACCCAAAAATAAACTCAAAATGAATTAAAGACCTAAATGTGAGACAAGAAACCATAAATCTCCTAAAAGATAACATAGGCAGTAATTTCTTTGACATCAGACCTAGCAACATTTTTCTAGAAATGCCCATTCAGGCAAGCAAAACAAAGACAAAATAAACTATTGGGACTATACCAAAATAAAGAACTTTTGCACAGCAAAGAAAATGATCAACAAAACAAAATGACAATCTACAGAATAGGAGAAGATATTTGCAAATTATATATCTGATGAGGGGTTAATATCCAAAACAGAAAAGAATTTACACAGCTCCACACCAAAAATTCCCAGATAATCCAACTGAAAATGTGCAGAGGACCTGAATAGACATTTTTCCAAAGAAGACTTACAGATGTCCAACAGATACATGAAAAGATACTCAATATCATCAAGGAAACACAAATCAAAGCCACAATAAGATACCCCATTACACCTGGTAGAATGGGTAGCATCAAAAAGATAAGAAATAAATGTTGGTAAGGATGTGGAGAAAAAGGCACCCTCATACACTATTGGTGGGAATGTAAACTGGTGCAGCCACTGTGGAAAACAATATGAAGGTTCCTCAAAAAATTAGAAATAGAAATACCAAAGGATACAGTTATTCCATTACTGGGTATTTACCCAAAGAAAATGGAAATACTAATTCAAAAAGGTATACACACTCCTATGTTTATTACATTGTTTATATCATTTATATATATTATTTATAACCATTATTTATTTCCATTATTTATAGCCAAGATATGAAAACCATTGATAGATGGTCCATTGATAGATGAATAGATAAAGAAGATATGGTATGCAGATACACACACACACACACACTTATATACATACATAAATGGAATGGAATACTACTCACTCATAAAAAATGATGAGATCTTGCCATTTGTACCAACATGCATGGCCCTAGAGGGTACTATACTAACAGAAATAAATCAGAGAAAGACAAATACCATATGATTTCACTTATAGATGGAATCTAAAAAGCAAAACATGAATAAACAAATGAACAAGCAAAATAAAGCAGAATCAGTCTTATAAATACAGAGAACAAACTGATGGTTGCCAGAGTGGAGAGAGTAAGGGATGAGCAAAATGGGTGAAGGAAAGAGTGACATACAGGCTTAAACAAGCTATAGAAAGAATAAGTCATGGGGATGTAAGGCATATTATAGGGAATATAGCCTATATTGTATTAGTGTTGTATGGTGACAGATGATAGCTACTCCGGGGGTGACCATAACATATAGCATAACATATAGACTCACCAAATCACTATGTTGTACACCTGAAACTCATAGGATATTGTATGTCAACTACTCTTCAATAAAAAAGAAAAAGAAAGTGGAATTGCTTGGTTGAACATTATGCTGGATAAAACGTTATCAATGCCATCAAATCATCACCTAAATATAGTGCACCAATTCACATCCCTGTCAATAAAAAAAGATAAATTCTTATTTTTTGGTGTTCTTCAACAGCTGATATTTTAACCCATTTAATTTTTTCTAAGCTGCCATGTGAAAATATTATTTCACTGCTGTTTTAAAAATACAACTTAAGTTTTGTAACCTTGCGATGGAAGGTATTATTCATGTTTTTCAAGTAAGAGCTCTTTTCAAATTCATATCCTCATGAGATCTGTTATTATACATTTTAGAGATGAGAAAAAAATGAAAACAAGGTAATTTTCTGAGATAACACCTCCAGAAAAGATACAGTGGGGGTCAAACCCAAGCAGTCGGACTCCAGATCTATCCTTTAATTCATTGTACTAACTCTCTCAGGTAAACAGGAAAATGTGGATTTCCATCATTAAGGAGAAAGTCCATTTATTTTTATATATTTCTCTTTTAATGGTCTATTCCAAATCCTGCATATTTTTTTACTATCAGATTACTGCCTAAATTTGGATATCTTTAATTGCCTTTATATATAAAGGTCATATATTTTTCTCCCTTTCCCTTTTGTCTTTTACTTTGTTTATAACGTTTGTAGGAGTGCCCAGGTGGCTAAGTTGGTTAAGAAGCTGACTCTTGGTTTTAGCTCAGGTTATGATCTCAGGGACATGCGATCATGAGATCAAGCCCTAAGTAGGGCTACTTGCTGACAGTGGGGTATCCTCTCCCTCCCCCTCTGCCGCTTCCCCAAACTGTGTGTGTGCACTCTTGCTCTCTGTCAAATAAATAAATGAAATCTTAAAAAAAATGATATTTGTAACCAAATTCTGTCTTTTTCTTGATGACTCTTAGATTTTGTGTCTTGTGTAATAAGAATTTGCCAACCTAAGTTTTTCCAAGATTTTTTTATGTTTGATTTCATGATTATTCCTATCAAACTAATTCTTCTATTATTATTTGGATTTTATCTAAGGTGGAATCTAACTTTGTTCCTACATAGATATTCAATACCCCAACTCTTTTCATTTAATTTTATTGATTTCCCCTCAATTTTAAAATGGTACCTTTATCATACCCAAGTGCCCTTTTGTGCTTGTCTATTTATCAAAAGGAAACAAGTATTTTAATTACTCCTCCTTTTAAAAATAACCATTTTCAATAGTTTTCAGTGTAATTATGCCTATTGATTTACATTTTTCTCTTCTAAATTTTGGTTAGGATTGGATTGAAACACATTAATTGTCAGAGATTAACATTTATAACACCATTAACTGTAATAGCCAATCTCTATTGACTTAGAACTGTTTTGTGATTTTCAGTAGTTTTACACTTTTATTCACACCTTGTACATTTCTTATTAAGTTTATCTCTAGATACTTCATAGTGTTATTACTATTGTTGTAAGAAATGTTTTCATTGTATTTCTATATTGGTTACTACTAGCAGGTGAGAAAGCTATTGGCTTTAAAATATTACTTTTATTTCCCTAATGATGTGTGATGTTGAGCATCTTTTCATGTGTCTGTTAGCAATCTATCTATATATATGTCTTCTTTGGAAAAATGTCTATTTATGTCTTCTGCCCATGGTGAGTAGGATAGTGGGTATTAAAGAGGGCACTTGTGATGAACACTGGGTATTGTAAGTGATGAATCACTAAATTCTACACCTGAAACTAAGATTACATTGCATGTTAACTAATTGGAATTTAAATTTTAAAAAAGTGACACTTTCATATCTAGTGATATTATTGAACTCTTTTATCAATTCTATGAATTTTGGGGTTGATTCTCTGGGATTTTTCCATGTAGAAAGTCACTAATTTTGTAATAATTTTACTCAACTCTCTTTTGGACCATTCTACTTTAAGATATCATTTCTCCTTATTTCTTTTAATCTCTGTTACATTTCTTTTTTTTTTTTTAAAGATTTTATTTATTTATTTGACAGAGAGAGAGATCACAAGCAGGCAGAGAAGCAGGCAGAGAGAGTGGGGGAAGCAGGCTCCCTGCCGAGCAGAGAGCCCAATGTGATGCTGGGCTCGATCCCAGGACCCTGGGATCATGACCTGAGTTGAAGGCAGAAGCTTTAACCCACTGTGCCACCCAGGCGCCCCTCTGTTACATTTCTTAAATTAATAATAAATTAAAAAGTGTACATCATTATCTGGATTCCGTGTAATGAAAATTGAGTGAGAATTTGAATAATCATCTGATGCATTTGATCAATGTATAAAATTAAACTCTTTTATACAGTTCATAATTCTTTCTTTCCCATAATACACTGGCTCTTAAAAGCTCTTGTATTATATGAATGATTGTTCCAGCTTTCCATTTCACATTACTGTGTGGTCCATAGAGAATGAAAGAAAAAAATTGGAGAAAACATAATACAAGTCATATAATATCAATATTTACTCATTAGCAATATGGCCCTAAAATTATTAATACCCTACTCCTAGCATACTATAGGTGCAACAAGGTAAAGGAAAAATTTATTAGCCAGGCAATAATTCTCCATAAGTAAGAGCCAGGGATAGAGAAAAACTATTCAGAGCGATGAAAGCAAGTGCACAACAATGAATAGCTGAAAACGAGGCATTCAGGAAAGATAGCACAAAAGCTCAGTGTAAATTACTAGTGCCATGACTAACTTCTCTGACAAACAAAGCTGGAAAAAATAGAAATGAGCAGATGACAGCTAACTGCACGGGAAAATAGTAATATTGCATATATCTTATACTGAGACCATACGTGATTTCAACTGCACATGATTACTAAAAACAGGCGCATATGAATTCAGTTAAAACCATCATTTCAAAGATACTGCAATGAATGGATGCCTTGTTCTGGAGAACACATGTAATTTTGTACACAAATCACAGAGTAAATGGAAGATTTGGCAGTTTTAAGGTGGCTCAATTAAATGCAAATGGTAAAAACATAAATCAGAAACAAAAATCTATATTGGGGTCTAAACTACTCAGTTTGGTTGCCTGCCTTTCTCACAGCCACTAGATAGCTGCCGGGTCCCTAACAGGTTATGTTCTGGGACAGACAAGAATGTCTAACACAATTTTTTAAAGAATCAAAGAACATGTGCTGATTTTTAAAAATGTTTAAAAAAAAAAGGTTCTAGTATATGCCATACTTCAATAAGGTTAACAATGACTCTTTTATCAATGGGAACAATACAAAATAAGTCTTAGCGTGGAAGTGAGGAAAACTAAGGCATAATTTCCTGACAACAAATACACAAAATGGCTTGCCTACTCTTGGGAAATAGGTCCTTCTAGAAGAACATGGTGGAAAGCAGTAATGTAATCAGCCAGGGGTATACTTTTATGAATGCTAATCTTGCAGAGTGCCAAAAAATATTAATGAAGAAGGGAGAAACCTAAATATACACGTGTGTGAGTAAAACGTCTTCTTTTTTTTTAGTGTAATTTTCTTTTATGCAACATATTTCATGCCCTCAAAGAATTTTCAGCAACACTGGACCAAACGCAGTCATAATCTAATTTGACAGGACTTTGCCAAATTATTTGTGAAGTTATATAATGTTTTTTCATAAGATAAAATTTCCCTTCAAGTAAATTATTAAACTGTGTTGTATATTACTGTTATATCATTGTATCACCAGAACCCATGTTTTAACGAAATGTAATAAGGAAAGAAAAGAAAAAACAAAGCCTTAGAAATAAGTACCATGAGTCTGATCTCTACATGACCATTATTCTTTGAAGTAGTAACCAACACTTAGATAAAACATTATGTGCCAGAAACTCTTCTTAGGGCTCACATATATCAAGTCATTTAATCCTCCCAACAAACTGCCATACAGAAAGACTGAATTTCCCAAGTTCGCACAGCTGGCAGTAGTAGAGCAAGAATTTGAAGCCAAATAGTTATGTGAACTAACTAGAAATGTCACACAAGAAGAACAGGGAAACATACTATAATAGATGAGAAAATGAATTCCAGAGTAGTGATGTAGTGACAGATATCTTAAGTCGAACAGGTATTAAGGAAATTAATCTCTCCAGCTTTTAATTTCAATTATTTTCTAATATATATTCTCAATGTATGGACATCTAGTGTTTGTATGTATATATGTGTGTGTGTGTGTGTGTGTGTGTGTGTGTGTGTGTGTGTGTGGTGTGTGTGCACGCGTACTTGCATGTTACCTTATGACATACATCCAAAGAGGTCAAATAATCCAGCTAGAAAGTTTATTTATGGATACTTATAATTTGTAGATTGTATCTTTACTATGATTTTTTGATTAACAAGTCATAAGAAAATAACTAAGGTAACAAACTAAGTGAAGATAAGAATTTATATAAGAATTTAGTCCCATTGAACCAGGGCTTCTTAAAAATCTTGAATTTCACTAACTGATATATTATTTTCTTATCTGTGCATGGCAGGAAATGGCATGAAATAATCACTGTAACCAAGTCAAATAATTAAGCAAAATCTTATGAATTTGATATCTCTAAACAATTGTAACAAGTGGTTTAATTTCCACTAAATAAATGTAACATAGCCACTGCGGGCACTGACTTTACTTTCAGCAGTAAAGTTTTTTTTGTTTTTGTTTTTGTTTTTGTTTTTTCATGCATAATAAGGATACTTTAATAAAAATGGTAAATACCAGTATAAGTACAGGAAAAAAGCAATTTTTGGAAAAGGGGAGAAGGGAATATAATAAGAGACTTTCTTTTTATAATTTCTATTTTTCTAAATGTCACCAAAGATGCTAAAATGCTCTTAGAAAACACACACAATAAAGCAAGAACATTCTTGAAGAGCTTACAAATGCTAGGTAATCAGTGACACTCCCAACATAACAGACTTTAAATAGAGGCTTTAAATTTAAAGAAAAACAGAAAATAAACGTTATATCACTTAAAACATAATTTGGGAATGTTAAACACTAATTTCTAATTAAAAATAACATTCATGGGCTACACCTCGGTGTTGGCCAGTATGAAGTCTCCTTAAATCCTAGTATTTTATATAAAGCTTAACCATTAATCCTTCCTAAAATTCAAAGTTTATAATTTAACTTTATAAGGTTAAGCAGGTCTTCCACGTTCTACCCCACATAACTTTTTCAAATACAGAACATTTTTATCAGTGAGAAAAAAAAGACACACTATATATGTCTTTATTTGTTTATGTCCACATTATTCTGGGAATTTTTAAGGAACATATTTAAACTATATCTTTTAGGGGTGCCTGGGTGGCTCAGTGGGTCAAAGCCTCTGCCTTTGGCTCAAGTCATGATCTCAGGGTCCTGGGATCAAGCCTCTCATCAGGCTCTCTGCTCAGCGGGGAGCCTGCTTCCCCCTCTTTCTATGCCTGCCTCCCTGCCTACTTGTGATCTCTTTCTCTCTGTCAAATAAATAAATACAATTAAATAAATAAATAAATAAATAAATAAACAAACAAACAAAACAAACAAATAAAAATAAACTTTATCTTTTAATATGGAAGCAACACAAATATTAATCAATTAATGAATGGATAAAGAAGATGTGGCAAACACACACACACACACACACACACACACACACAAATGGAATATTACTCAGCATTAAAAGAGAATGAAATCTTGCCATTTGCAAGTACATGCATAGAGCTAGAGAGTATAATGTGAAGCAAAATAAGTCAGTCAGAGAAAGTCAAATACCATATGATTTCATTCACAAGTGGACTTTGAGAAACCAAACGAATGAGGAAAGGAAAAAAACAGAGAGGTAAATTAAGAAACAGACTCTTAACTATAAGAAAAAACAGATGAGGACACTTGGGTGGGTCAGTTAAGCCTCTGACTTAGGCTCAGGTCATGATCTCTGGGTCCTGGGTCCATGATCCATCCCTGCATCAGGTTCCCACTCAGAGGGGAGTCTGCTTTTCTCTCTTCCTCTACCCCTCTCCCTGCTCTTACAATGTATGCTCTCTCTCTCAAACAAAATCTTAAAAAAAAAAAAAAAAAAAAGAACAAACTGATCATTACTAGAGGAGAGGTGGTGGGGGAATGAGTGAAACAGGTGATGGGGAGTAAGGGGTGTACTGGGGGCTGTATAGAAGTGTTGAATCACCATATTCTACACCTGAAACTAGTACTACACTATATGTTAACTGGAATTAAAAGAAAAACTTAAAAATTAATCAATTAATTAATTATATCTTTTAAAAAGAGCCTTACATTCAAGGAGACCATTTTTGTTTCATATAGAAGATTCAGAATTGACCAGACTGATTTGATTCTGAATCAAGTGTTTGCTGCCTTCTGAGCACTGATCCAAACAGAGTTCCAATTTACTTTTTGCCACTTCACACATGGGTTAGTAATGAAATAGTAGAAAAAGGTAAAGGTCAAAAATAAATATTTTAATGGGAGTAGATGATTTTCCATATTTCATCCTAACACTAGCAAGTTCAAGTTTACTTGTGTTTCTGCTCAACATTCTAGTTATCATTGCAACCTACCCCCAATATCTAATGAAAATTAAAAGACATACATTTACTCAAAATATCGTCATATGGGGTAAAGAAATATAAGGCCTCATGAGAAAATACCAAATGCGCCCTTCTGTTTCATCAAAATATTCCTAATCTCCTCAATACCATTGCTGGAAGAAATAAGCATGTGTTTGAATACAGACCAAATGGAGAATATTTGTCTCCTTTCTATTGGTAAGTTAAATCATCTATTAAATGAGAAAAAATTAGTCCAATTTCCTTGAATTTTTAAATAGATCTTACAAAACATGTCAGATACAAATAAGATAATTTTTTTCTTTAAGGAAACAGTAAAAATAGTACTGAATTGGAGCCAGACCACACAACCTCCACTAAAGCTGTAGATGATTCACTTAACATTTTTAAGGACTTGGTGGCCATTGAGGTAAAATTCTGGGGCACGCTGACACAGAGATATCCCAGTGGAAGTCAGATAAGTACTTGTCTGAGAACTTAAAAGAATAAAGTTAAAGAAAAATAAGTTTAAACAGAAAAATTAAGTACTAAGCACAGTGTCTGATAAATGGCAAAAACCTAAAAAATGTAAATGGGTTTTAGTTTGACTATTGTTTTGTCATTGTTGTTTTGTTGCTGACACCCAGAAGACTTCAACAATCTCTTTCAATCTAGAGATTCAATTATGGGAGTTTCCTTTCAACATTCAAGAACACACAAGTCTGAGTCATAAGGACTTAATGACTCTGCTTATGTTAGAATAAGAAATAACTGAAATTTGGGGGCAACTGAATTTTTTTTCCTTAATTTCCCAAACAAAGGTCCTAAAAATGTCTTCTACTATATTAAAACATTTTTTCAGTATTCTTACAGCTCACTGTGTTGGCTCTCATTTTCAGCAATCTGGGTGGCTTAATAGCCTTAATACTCTTCTATTCCCCATAATATAATGTTATCTATGCAGAGCTGAGTCCACAAGAAAGAAAACTCACAAAAATAATAGGGAGAAAAGGTGAGACATTGAGCCCTGGCTGCCCTCAGGATAATTATTTGTCAGGGTTACTTAAAACTTTTATTTAATGGCTCATTAGGGAAATGAAAAAGGCTTTGGATACTCCCCAAGATGAGAACATGGGATAAGGTAGAAAAACAATGTCTCCCTGAGAACTCAGGACTATGGGCAACACATAGTCCCAGTTTACATTTGGGAAAACTCATCACTGGAAATTAATGTAAAACCATTCCAGATTGAGCGCCAATCTAAGCAAAAGCAAACGAACATATATACTCTCCAAAAAAAAAAAAAGAAAAAAAGAAAGAAAAAAAAAGTAGTCCCAACCCAGGATCCTTGGAATTCCAATAGAAAAATGGCGCTCAAATGTGAGCTCAAAATTGGGGAAAAAAAAATAAAAGGAAGGAAGGAAGGAAGAAAAAGAAATAGATATGTAAGAATAAAAGCAATCAGGAACAAGCACTAAAAGACACACACACACAAAACACCAAAATTACATTTTATATGTGCAAAAATAAAATAATTAACTATCTACAAAGTAAATAAAAGAAGATATTTCAATGAGCAAAAAGACACTGTCGAACAGTTATGTTTAAAAGAAAAATAATTTCCATCACAATAAATATGACTACTAAAGTTAAAAATCCAGTATAAGAATTAAGCATAATATTAGATCAACCTGGAAGAAAATGAGCCAATGAAAAGTTTTACCAAGAATCACCTGGAATTATCTAAACAAGCAGAGATAACACAGTTAGCTTTGCTAAACAAGCAAACTCATTAGACTTGTTAGAAAATAGAGAGGATGGGAGAAACACAATATAAAGAAGTTGGTGATTTTTTTTTAGAATTTATGAAAATATATATTTAAACCTGCTCAATAGATTGATTTCCACAAAAGTTACTGAAGTTGCAGTATATCAAAGAAAGGAGATGAATGAGAGGAAGAAACAGAAAAGAAAGATTTACTATAAAGGAACATAAATTATGATAGCACATGTCTCAACCTCAACAAAGAAACCTGAAAGATAGTAGAATAAGACCTTCAA
>CM053604.1:113061689-113085971 GCA_028646535.1 Procyon lotor | reverse complement strand
AAGACCTTCAAAATAAGTACAGAAAAGAAATTTCAACCTAGAATCCCACTGGTTATTCACAAACAGAAAAATACTTGTTAAATTTTTATGCAACCACTAAAAGAATAAAAATAAGAATAAAATCTAATAAAAGATGTGTATAAAATTATGGACTTTATTGAAAGATAATAAAGAAGATTTATATAAAGATTTGCATTTTCATGTGTAAGAGGACTCAATATCATAAATATGTCAAATCTTCTTCAAAACAATCTATAATAAAAGCTAACTTATGGGGGCGCCTGGGTGGCTCAGTCATTACGCGTCTGCCTTCGGCCCAGGTCAGATCCCAGGGGCCTGGGATCGAGCCCCGCGTCAGGCTCTCTGCTCTGCAGGAAGCCTGCTTCTCCCGCAACCATTCCCTCTGCTTGTGTTCCCTCTCTCTCTGTGTTTCTCCCTGTCAAATAAATAAAATCTTTAAAAAAAAAAAAAAAAGCTAACTTATGAAGCATGCACTGTGTACATGATACTGTTCTAACTTGTTTATCTCTCCCTCACCAAAAAATCAAGTACCAGAGTTTTCACCATTTTGATAACTAACTGCTGCGGAAATCAGAGTGGTGAAATAAACTGACCAAAATCAAAGAAAAAGGAAATCCAATAAAAATTGAGATAGATATTTTCATGAAACTTGGCAAGCTAACTTGAAATTTTATATTGAAGAGAGACAGGTGAAGAAGAGCAGAGACATTTTTAATTATTATTATTATTTAATTATTATCGTTTAATTATTATTAGACCAGTAGATCAGTACAAGAGCTTAGAAACAAGCCTATTTAAACATTTGGAAAATTACTGGAATAAAAATGACATAGTAGCTAAATGGAGAAAGAATAGGTTCTTCAGACAGTTGATTAACCACAGGGAAAACATGAGCTCTATTGCACACACACAGAAAAAAATGTTTTAAAATTAAATATAAAAATTTTAAAAAAAATAATTTTAATTTAAAAAGAAATTTATGTGGGCTAAAGGAAGAAATATAAAAATTAAAGCTTTTAAGAATAGATGAAACTATAGGGCCATATCTTTATAAAGTGACTGTAGGAAAAAAAATTCTTAAATAAGATACAAGAAGCAAAAATGATAAAGGAAAATATTAATAAATTCAACTACTTCAAGAGTTTTTGTAAAAACGTATTTGAAAAATACCACAAAAAAAAACGAAAAGGCAGGGGTGCCTGGGTGGCTCAGTGGGTTGAGCATCCAACTCTTGGTTTAGGTTCAGGTCATGATCTCAGGGTAGTCAAGCTCTGCATCGGGCTTTGAGCCCAGCAAGGAACCTGCTTGGGATTCTCCCTCTTCCTCTAGCCTTCCCCATCCTCCCATGGTCTCTTGTCTGTCTGTCTCTCTAAAACAAATAAATGAATCTTGAAAGAAAGAAAGAGAGAAAGAGAGAAAGAGAGAAAGAGAGGGAGGGAGGGAGGAAGGGAGGAAGGGAGGAAGGGAGGAAGGAAGAAAGGAAGAAAGGAAGAAAGGAAGAAAGGAAGAAAGGAAGAAAGGAAGAAAGGAAGAAAGGAAGAAAGAAAGAAAGAAAGAAAGAAAGAAAGAAAGAAAGAAAGAAAGAAAGAAAGAAAGAAAGAAAGAAAGAAAGAAAGAAAGAAAGAAAGGAAAAGGTAAACCGTAGTATTGGCCAAGGTATTTGCCACCAATATAAGTGAATGTGGATTAAAATCCTGGTTATGTAAAGAATTACAAATCACTAAGAAAAAGAAAAGTAACCCAAGATAAAATTAAGAATGACAAGAACAGACATTGCATTTAAAAAGGGACACAGAAGGCTTACCCCAAAGTTTAAAAATGCTCAACCACACTGAAAATCAGGCAATACTCATCAAGGCCAACTTCGCCAAGACAAATTGGCAAAAGTGACAAGTCTGATGATGCCAAGCATTGAGGAAATATAAAAACCAGAACTCACATAGTAGGTGTAGATATGTGCACTAATAGAGCCACTTTAAACAGTAATTGGACAGGATCCTGAAGGTTAGAGAAGTACACACCAGCAATAATTTCTTTTTCAGGCATTTGCCCTGGAGCATGCCCACGGGGGACATGTAAAATGTTTATGGCCACTTTGCTTGTATCACCAAAACAATGAAAACATCCTCCAAAACACCACCACACACTGTGGTATACACCCAATGGAACAGTACACAGCAGTGACAATGAGTACTTCCATTTTTTTATTTCATTATTTCCATCTAGAACTACGAGTATAAATCTCAAAACATACTATTGAGTATGAGAAAAGCAAGTTACAGGTGATGGATAATTTGCTTACAGGAAGGTAAAAGAAACTATGCTCTTTTTAAAAAGTAAACATATGAACGGTAAAAATAGGACAAAATTTGGAAATGAGAGACATCATATTTGAGACAGCTACTGTGAGGGCATACAACAGTGGAGGAGGCTCAAGGATTTCAACCTTCTTAGTAATGTTTTATTGCCTTTTTTTTTTTAGTTTATGTGTATCATTTATTTTTTTAAATTTTAAATTTTATTTATTTATTTTTTTCAGTGTTACAAGATTTATTGTTTTGCACTATACCCAGTGCTCCGTGCAGCACGTGCCCTCCTCAATACCCACCACCAGGCTCGCCCAACCCCCACCCCCCTCCCCTCCAAAACCCTCAGTTTATTGCCTTAGCTGCGTGTTATGTATAAGGATGTCTGCTGTAATGGGCTGTATGACTTTTATACATCTGATATATTTAGTAACACGATTTAAGTGAATAACAGATGCTTTGCAGATCAGGACTTATAAAAAAAAAAAAAAAAAAACCCAGTTAACGTCACCAAGGATCTGATGAGGAAAAGAAAACCCATCTTATCAATGGAAACCCACTAAAGTCGACGCAGGGAGCTTAATGTCACTTGCAGTGTCCTAATTAACTGATTTTTTTTTCGTTCTTAATAAAGTAACAACCAAGCTATGTTAAGAAATAAGTACTGACTAGTTAATGAAGTGCACTGGCTGGCCCAGTTCTCCTTCTCATGCAACATCAAATTCTCTCAAATCTGTGCTTCAGAAGAATCATAAATTATGTCTTGTCCAGTGCCTTCTGGGTCACTCCACTCACAAACAGTTAAACTGATGAGTGTCAAAGGGCTTTTGTGTTAGAGAAATCCAAAAGCCACTTTTCTGCAGAAATCTTCATGTTTTTTATTAAATATAAAGGTGTTATACTGATATCACAATATTATAAACTCTCCAGTATCACCCAAGAATGAATATTTATTATAAGAAACTAGATTATTAATTATTAATTAATGACAACTCTAAACCTTCACCTTTGGAGAAGGATTTCATATCTCTTTGATTTCATGCCTCTTTTCAGTATCTCTTTGACCTTATGCTAGAATCTCAGGGTAATAATATAAATCTTATTCTCTCTATTTTGCAGGTAAAGATTTGACTGATTTTTCCATAAAAATACTGATGTGAATGTCTTAATTTACTGCAAAAAATACACTAATTTCTAATAACTTTTAAAATTAGGGGTCAAAAGTGAATAATATGAGGCTAAATTAGCTAAATGTAAATTAGCTAAATCTGTGAAATGAAAGTCACAGAATGAGAAAATTTTAGGAATAGTGCTTGGCATTAAAGACATTAGGAAGGCTTATTTCCACATACAATCAAACTGGCCAAGACGGGATAGACATAGTTCCCGGACAGTTAATGCCAGTGATTCAGAGGGATTTTTGCACTGAAAGAAATTGTTTTTGCTCATTAGGAGTTAATTTAATTTAGTTCGATTAGCATGTATAGTTCCCATATTATGAATAACTTAATATTTAGACAATAGCACATTAATAGTAATTTCCTTTGTGGGTATTTATCACATTCACTATGAGCCTAACATTTCAGGCCTCAGATTATTCAGGGAGGAAATTTGCCTCTGCTCCTAGAAAGATAGAACACCATTTTCCCCTCAGCCATGACTTTACAAACTTTATTTTGCTGTCATCACTACATTGTGCATAAACAACATTAAGTCAAAACAGCATTCTGTTTGTTAAGGGGCTCTTAACAACAGCTTGGAGGAGATTCTGGGACCTTAGGAGAGTTTTTTACATAGGAAGTCTAGAGTGCAGGTATTTCAATGGTTTAAACACCCATTCTTCACAATGAAAAGCCTAAATATATATATATTTTTTAAAAGATTTTATTTATTTGACAGAGAGAAACACAGCTGGAGAGGGAACACAAGCAGAGGGAATGGTAGCGGGAGAAGCAGGCCCCCTGCCGAGCAGAGAGCCCTATGCAGGGCTCGAACCCAGGACCTTGGGATCATGACCTGAGCCGAAGGCAGACGCTTAACGACTGAGCCACCCAGGCGCCCCAAGCCTAAACATTTTTTAAAACACTGATCTAAGATATTTCCCTGACATATATTTAAAGTTATAAAAAACTTTAGGGGCACCTGGGTGGGTAAGTTGTTAAGCGCCTGCCTTCTGCTCAGGTCAGGTTTGCATGCTCACTCTCACTGTGTCTCACTCTGTCAAATAAATAAATAAAACCTTTAAAAAAGAAAAATAAAGTTATAAAACACTTTAAATGTATAAAGCAAACTAGAAGTGAATAAAGTAGTTGGCCCAGCATGTTTTTGACCTTTTTGTGAAATTGGTCTGTTCTCCTTGAGTCTCAATTCATACATATTTTCTGGGCCCAGGCTACTGTATGAAGCTGAGTGTTCTACACGGGCATATGAAGGGATGTTGGTTGTGATAATCTTGTTTGGGATTTTTGCAAATTTTCAATAACATATTTTCCAGAGGAAGCAGTGCCTATTCCAACAACAAAAGTACTGCTCCTAAAATGGTACAGAATAAAGGCACATCGTCCCCATCCCCGCCCCTGGACCAAAGGACAAAACCCTGCTACCTACTCTGTCTTTTTAATTTGTCTTTTTGTAATTAGCTTGGACTGAAATGGACAGAGGCAGCTCAAAATGAATTTTCTATGAAAATAAACAAGCTGAGAAGGTTGCTCAATGGCAAACACGTAGCATGTCTAATCAAAAAGGAAAGACAGACCCAAGTACCCAAAAGGTAGAGCCAAGCGTAACAGAGAGCAGTAGTTAAGGAAGCACTCAGGAAACAGAAGGTCTCAATAAAAAATATTCCATACCCCTGGAGCATATACGAGCTAGATTTGAGCAATGCTATGGGCCAGTAACTTCTCTGTACCTTTTGTTCATCCAATTATGGAGATTTCCCTGTCCCTCAAAAAATTGATGTCAGGTGTGGATGTAGAGGAGGAAGAGGGAGAAAATGTAAGTCATCTTTTTAGTTCCAGTTCTCTGGTTAAAGAAAATCTCCACCCAAAAGAGCTTCTCTGTGTATGAATATGATGTAGATGATGAGATCATGGCCTTCGAGCTTGATCTCATGGTTGGATGAGACTGAGGGTCCTGGGATCAAGCCCCACGTCAGGTTCTCTGCTCAGCTGGGAGCCCGCTTCCCCCTCTCTCTCTCTGCCTGCCTCTGCCTACTTGTGATCTCTCTCTCTCTGTCAAATAAATAAATAAAATCTTAAAAAAAAAGAATTTCAATAAAACATTTCACACACACACACACACACACACACACACACACACACACACGAAGAGAGATCCAGTCATCCCATTTATTCCAACTGAGCTTACTAACAGAATACCTAGGTGAACCTGGGCGAGACAAGGTGAAGAAACTCACTGCCCACCTCTACAATCACGAAAACAAAACAGTTGCTGTTGTAAGCCATTGATTTTTTTAGGGACAGGAGGCAGCAATATATAATTGATACAAACACCTCTTCCTTATCACTGCTATTTATTGTTGAACATTGTCCGAGACACTCAGATATTTTCCTGAGGTTGCTTTGGACACTACTTCCTATTTACTTTTTTTCTATTTTCATTCTAAGGGATTTCAGTAAGCTCTTTTCTTCTTTGACTCTTCAACTCACAAGCTTTATAGTTCCTTGACATCTTAATAATAGGAGCATTCATCTTCCGAATACTTTGCTCTTTGTAAGCATGGCCATATCTTCAGCCAAACAACAATCCAAATATTCTATTTATTTATGTGCTCAAAAGTTTTAAGAATAAAAGAGATCTTTTCAACAACAAACAACATACCAATGATATAAGTAATCAGATGACTTCTGGAGATACCATGTTCTAATCCTAAATACATTTAATGTAACATAAGAGAACATTTTAGGATAAGACAAACTTGAATTAAAAAGATAGGTTTGAGGGGCTCCTGGGTGGCTCAGTCGGTGAAGTGACTGCCTTCGGCTTAGGTTATGATCCCAGGGTCCTGGGATTGAGTCCTGCATCAGGCTCGCTGTTCAGCGGGAGACCTGCTTCTCCCTCTACCTCTTCCTGCTGCTCTGCCTGCTTGTACTCTTTCTATGTCAAATAAATAAAAACCTCTAAAAACAAAAAGGCAGGTTTGAAAAGAAAAAAATCAGTAACTATGGTGACGGTTATTAACAGACTTATTATGGCAATCATTTTGCAATGTATACGTATATTGAAATATTATGCTGCACATCTGAAATTAACATACTGTTCTATGCCAATTATTTTTCAGTTTTAAAAAAAGGTACTATTAAAAAATTAGGCACAAAAAAAAATTTGTGTGAGCCTTTTTGCTTTTCTCAAGCTGAATGTAAGATGTAGAAGTTCCAGAAGAAGCTTTGTCTTATAATTTCTAAATAAATTTAAATTTAACTAAGGTAAAAAAAGCCAGCTTTGGGGGTGCCTGAGTGGCTCAGCGGGTTAAAGCCTCTGCCTTCAGCTCAGATCATGGTCTCAGGGTCCTGGGATCGAGCCCCACATCGGGCTCTCCGCTCAGCAGGGAGCCTTCTTCCCTGTCTCTCTGCCTGCCTCTCTGCCTGCTTGTGATCTCTCTCTGTCAAATAAATAAATAAAATTAAAAAAAAAAAAAAGAAAGAAAGAAAAGCCAGCTTTGGCATTTTTTAACAAAGTAAATTTTAATTATCTCATGTATAAATAATGAAAACTATAAGCACTCAATAGTAAGATGTAAATACTATTCTCTTTATTCATATAATTACTTTAAATCATCCAATCTTATTTTAGAAATGTAATTGGATAAAAAAAAGAAATGTACTTGAATAAATAAGCAAATTAATAAATAACTTTTCAGCCTGATCCTTCTCTTTGCAAATGAGTTTATATTTAAACATACGGATGGTCATATAAAAGTATAGGTTGAGTTCAAATGTGAAATTCTGACTTGATGAAAGTAGTACCTAGTTTGATGCTTAAAAACCTCTATTTGGTGTCTGCCTTTATGAATCATCACTATCTGATTTTGATCTTTTGCCCTCCCTGTACCTCCCTGATTCCTTATTTGTAAATACCATTAGCCACATCACAGTGTTGTGAAATCTAAGCATGAAAAATAACAAAAAGCTATTAAAATAAAAACTCACAGATGATTAGCTTACCACATTATGAAAACTTGCATTTTCCTGAATCTATGTTTGTTTAATTTGCAGATAACAAAATTAAGACCTCCAAAAAGCATTCCTTCTAGGACCAAAAAGCAGTTTTTGTAATACAGAACATAGGAACCTCCTAGGGCTAGCCAGTTATAAATCATCTATGTTCCTCTATTCTAATACGTTTAAGTCTCATTAAAATGAATCAAATATCTCTTTTCTAAAGTGAAAGAGTTTATTAGTGTTTGAAAATAAAAATACCTCCTGGAAATGAATGGCTTGTTTTTAAAGTGTATATGCCAAAAGAAAAATAAATTGCAGCTCTTATAAAGTAAGATGTTCTTTCAATCCACCAAAAGAATCACCAGTCCTTCCAACTTACCATGCATCCAACTCCCCGTCTTCCCTACAGGCTATCTCCCAGGGATGCTCCACGATGAACCTTCATGATTTCACTGCCCATCTGAACTCCTTTCTGACCTCCAGTCTGAGTCCCAAGGCCCGGGCTCTGCCACAGCATTTTGTGTTACCCTTGACTCCAAGGGTGTCACGGTCTCCTAATCGGTTTACAGGCATGCTTTTCTGGCTAGATTACAAGTTGGAGTCAAGGAGTGTGTATTTCACTTTTTTCATCTCCGATTCCCAACATGAGAAATAGCCTAGAATAGTGGTCTGAAAGGTTTAAAAATCTTGAGTTATGAAATGGAATAATGAGCAAATAAAAGCCAGCTGTCTTAATCATCAAGCAAAAATACGACCCAATCTCCAACACATTTTGAATTCTTCAAAAAATTTTGACACCAATTGAGCCCCTCGCGTTCCATGCCAAAGAGAAACCTGAAAGCACAGCTGTGGAGGCTTCCAGGTGGGGTGTTTTCAGCATGAGCCAGTACCTTGAGACTAATGGCATATTGCCTTTTGGAGCACCAAACCTTCCAGGTGTCTCTACGAGACTCATTACACGGAACACGTGCCAAGTTTCTGAAAACGCACAAGGCAAAAGAAGGACAGAAGCGCTTGAAATAGTTTACGCCCAAATAGGTCAGAATATTTTTTCACAGGGAAAAAAAAGTGGGAACCTTGTCTGTGTAAAACCACCATCATCATCGTCGTCATCGTCATTGTCGTCGTTGTCATCATCATCATGAGTTAAATCTGAGTCTAACAGATAATCAGCTTACTTAGAAAGTCTCCTGAGCCAGATAAAGCTCTCTCATTCAGGAAACCCAATATTATACATGAGTTTAAAAGTTACACACATTATCATTATCATTATTCAATATTTTATTCAATTATTCAATCGTTTGATTCAATTGTTCAGTTCAATTCAATTCAATTATTCAATTCAATTGAATAATCAATTATTCAATATTCAATCATTAGATTAATTATTTGAATTAATTAGGGAAACAGTTTGTACTTATAAGGAGAATTTTTATCAAAATCACTTTAAATAGAGCTTCTTAAGAAGCTACCTTTAATGGGAGAAGCCAGATCTTAATATAAAGAAGTTCTGAATTATAAAAGATGGAAAAGTGTGGATTAAATTATAAAGAATTGATGGGCCCACTTTTCAAGATCTTTTTGTATGAGCATAAAGAAAAGCTCAAAAGTATATCATGCATTATCCATCTTAGTAGAAAAGCTATCTATATTGAATAAAAATTGTAGATGCCAAAAATAAATTTCTATATAACTGAAATTTATAAATATATTTAATGTATATTTCAAAATTCTTAGATCTATAAATGTATTTCAGAAAATGGAATGACAATTCATGATTTGATATCTGAAGGATAATACACTCATTGAATACTGAAACACCGGGACTTGTATAAATCTACTGCTAAGAAAAGAAAACAAAATTGAAATTTTATGTCAAGCTTCTGAAGATGTTCTAATAGTGATGACAATAAGAAGTTCAGGCAAGACATGAGTCCAGGATTCTATAATCACTTAAACTCTTTCATTGACTATGAGATCTTGGCCAGGTTACTTAAACTTTTAGGTCGTAAGTTTTCTTATTTACAAAAAGACTGATTGTTACAGATAATTTATTAATGCCTTCAAATTCTAACAGTCAGATTAATTATTGTGTTTGAGAACTGTCTTTGGAAGCAAACATAGATGGGACTTTAATGAACAGCTATTGTAAGCTTCGTCTACCGTAGACCACAGTTAGGAAGTAAAGATACCTCTGTGGTTCATCTTTCTTTTCTTCCAAGTGGGGAAACCTAATTTTGGGCTGTCTCCCTTGATTCTAACAATGCTTCTTACATGCATTTTTCTTTCATTCACTTTCCCATGTGGCATCAGATGTGATGATGAGAGTATTGATTCAATAAGACGTGAAGAGAGAATAGAATCATACTAATTGAACCATCCATAACCACCACTATCATCACTGAACCAAAGCTTACATTACATTTGTGTATATGTGTGCATATATACATATGTATATGCATGTGTACGTATATGATAGATCAGGGTTCACATGGGATACTTCTACTCTTCTAATTCTCTCCAACCCATACTCCTACCTACATTTGCTTAATTGAAAAAGAGAAAAGAACTACTTATGTGGCCATTACATGATATTTTTTCCCTCAGTTTTAAATTATTTTCTTCTTTTCTAATTTTTTCACAAATCATTATTAAGAAAAGAAAACTTGTACTCTAGAAAAAAAAAATTAGACCCTGAATTTAAAACTGAATAATAGTGCGAGTGAAATAAAATTTAATTAATAACTAAATACTAAATATGATCTAGTGGAGTAAAAATCTTGATTATTCACAAAACAAATTATATTTTTTTTTCAGAAATGAAATTTTTCCTGGAGTATTTGCTCTGCCCTCTAATTTAAATAGAATTTAAATAAAAGTATTGAGTTCAGTTTATAATTGCTTTGGGGTGGGGAACCTTGGTGGCTCAGTCAGTTAAATGTCTACCTTCAGCTCAGGTCATGATCCCAGGGTCCTGGGATGGAGCCCCACATTGGGCTCTCTGTTCAGCAAAGAGCCTACTTCTCCCTCTCTCTCTGCCTGCTGCTTCCCTTGCTTGTGCTCTCTCTCTGTCAGATAAATGAATAAAATCTTTAAAAAAAAAGAAATAAATACATAAAAAAATAAAGTTGCTTTGGGTTTTACTTAAAAAGCCATTTCAACAAAACCAGAACTACGGTATCTTGGCATAACACCAAGAACAAAGACATCAAGTTTTTTACCTATGTTAATACATCTAGATACATTTAATATCTCATAAAACTATCATAAGGTAGATCATAATTTTATTTTCACTATGAGGGAACTGAGACATAGCTACATAAAGTAATCTGTCCAAAAATACACATCTAGTAAGCCACGGAACAAAGATTCTAATATAGGCACTGGGCCTCCTTATTTCATACTTTAATATTTATACTATTTAATATTTTATACTATTAAATTCTAAGGCATGAAAACATGTTAAATAGCAAACACATACCAGAAAGACCACAGATTTCTTGGGCCATATGTCATTTGTTATCTGAGAGTCATGTGGAAGAACAACTTTGTGAAACCATGTGAAGCCAATTTGCCAAATATTCACTATAACCTTGAACAATTCAAAGACTATGAAAGACCTATCTCATTCAGTAATCCCCTTTAATCTATTTGCATTTTCACAGGGTCTCACCTCTTTGGTTAATATTTCACTAATTTAAAACAGACTGCTTAGAGTAGTACTTCTTTTGATTTTCCCTAACTTCTTTCTTTGTGTTTCAAGGATGTCCTCTAATTGTAATATTATGAAATTTGGCGAATAAGTTCATATTTATTCTCTTCCAAGTTTTATAAACTTTGATCATTTCTCCTTTCAACACTCTGACTTTCCATACAAAGAGTTCTTTTAAACGCATTAGATAAAAATTTCAAGAGTTGAAACAGTTTCAATTTCAAAGTCCTAAAATTTCAAAGGAATCCAGAAACTTGTTATCCAGCCATGTCAAGAAGAATTTTAAAGAAAGTGTTTTTAAAGTTAAAAAATTCTGATTTGGAGATCGTCACAACTCTCAAAAATGACACTGGAAAAAAAATCCCAAGGACAAATGCACAAGGTCCATTTCTTAAAAGCTCTAAAGAAAGAAAAAAAAAAAAAAAAACAAACATGACTACTAATATATTTCCCAAGTCAGAGGCATCTTCATATCTTAAAATTTTAGTATACAAGACTTAAAAAATGCCATTAATGTTAATTAGAATGATATAAATAATAGCAAATGATAGATCTTTGATGACAAAATGCGTGTAATAATCTCTGCTAGTATTAGCGATGCTGTATTTCACATTCCCACGCTTAAGATTTAAAAAATTTTTAAAATAGCGTTAGCACAAAACTAGCATCCTCTTTATCCTTGATTCTCAATTTTTTTTTAAACTGTTCCCTTCTGTTCAAGTCTCTCAACTTAAAAAACAAAAAACAAAAATCTTACTCAATATCTCAGACTCCTCCACCCTCACTTCTCCCTTACAGCCTAATATCTTCTAATAAGTTCATGATCCATATGCCATCTCCAGCTGCTTGCATCCAATCCTTCATTAGCGTGCCCCAAAGGGTCTGTGAAAGTTTGCCAAACTCATTGCTCAGGTCTTCACCTGTCCTGTTGCTCCTTCCCACATACCTCTCCTCCTGATCTCTCAGCGGCACTCCAGAGAGATCTTCATTACCTGTTTGAAACCGCTCTTACTTGCCATAAGTATTTTTTCCCACCACCCTAAATGCTTCTTCTGTCACCTCCGACCTTTCACCTTCTCTCTGACCATTAAATGTTGGTGTTACCTTAGGTTCTACCCTAAGCATACTTTTCTTTTCAAACCATGTTCTCTCTTTAGGCATAATCATGCCTTCAATTATGCCTATGGAGAAAACAGCAAAATCTCTGTCTCCAACCTACCTCTTAGTCCCAAATCCCAGACTATATATCTAGTTGCCTTTGGCAACTTCAGTTGGTTGTTTCATAGGACTTTAAGTTCAATAAATGATTCTAAAACTGAGCTCATCATTCTTCTGTCAGAACTTTCTTTTCTTCCATTGTGAGCTAATTCAATAAAAACCAATCTTAAGTTTTTCAAGACAGAAAGCATATCTTTATTTTTTTCTACCTCACCTCTACTTCAAATCCACCTTGAATCAATATCAGTTTGACAATGACCATGTCTTGTCAAATAAGCCTTCTAAATACCATCCAAATCTGACTTCTCTTCATGCCTACCTACCTTCCCAGTCCAAATCACCATTATTATTTTCCTACAGTTCACCCCATTCATCATGTTACAGCCACAATGGTTTTATTCATAATTTATTCTGAATTATTCTTAAGTTTTCCTGATTAAAGTTGTTCAAAGTCTAAAATAACTTATTGCAGTTATTTTAGATTCCCAAATCCTTATGAGGCCTTGTGTGATATACCCATGATTTCCTCATAAAACTCTCACTTCCTATGTTTTAATCTGTGATGGGCTACAACTGGCCACAATTCCTAAGTCACTCTTTACATAAAAGATTTAAATATACTACTCTTCTTGAATCTGAACACACTTGGGACACCTGGGTGGTTCAGTCATTTAAGTGTCTGCCTTCAGCTCAGGTCATGATCCCAGGGTCCTGAGATTGAGTCCTGCATCAGGCTCCCTGTCCAGCTTGTGCTGCTCCCCCTGCTTGTGCTCGCTCTCTCTCTCTCTCACAAATAAATAAATAAGATCTTTAAAAAATTTTAAAAACTTGAATGTGAATTTACTCTGTGGCTGCTTAGCCAACAGAATACAGAAGTGATCTTGTATTAATTCCTGACCAGTCTTAAAACCGGCAGAATTATTTCCTCCCCCTTAAAACATTCATTCTTGGGAAACTCTGTGGAATGCAGACATTATGCAGTTAGAGGCTCATCATATGGTGCACCAGCCAATAGACAGCACCGACTGCCAGTCATAAAAGTGAGCAATCTTAGATTTTCTGGTGCCATGAAACCCAGCTGAACTTATATGGGGCAAAGAATTGCCCAGCTGATACCAATAAACCTACAAAATCATAAGAGATAATGAAATAATTGTTGCTTGAAGCCACCAAGTTTTGGGCTGGTTTGTAATACCGCAGTTAATTATAGGAATGATGTTTATATTTCATCTTACCTATATTCCAATTCACTGAGACAGAACATATGTTTTGCTTATTTACCACCATATTTCCAATGTCTACTAGAGTTTCTGGTCCGCCCAATTGGGTGCCCAAATGGGTGCCCAATTAATATTTACTGGTTGATTTAACTAATTAATAAATGAAAAGATAAAATAGTACTATCCTATTTCAATACACCTAATGTTTAAAAATTCTGAGTTAGGTCAGATTTCATGAATGAAATCATACCTCTCCACTTACTGCTAAGTGATCAAGAAAATGTTGCATAAACTTTGTGTGCCTCAAGTTTGATTATCTACAAAGTGGAGTAGAGTTGTTTTGAGAATTAAATGAGCTAACACATACACATACATAAAAGAGTGAATGGTATATCAGAAGCTTCCAGTGGAGAGTATTTATTATTAATCTATTGAAATGATAAACTGTGACACAGAGAAACTGAATAGCTTTTCTGAGTTTCTTTCCTAGTTGGCTGCAGAGCAGGGACTAGCAAGCTGCTTTTCTGACCAACTCTCTTTTTTCTTCCTCACACATTCTTATTTTGTGTTTTGTTTTGTTTTATTTTTTTAAATGTCTCCATCACCTGTGGTAAGCAGAATAATAGTCCCACAGAGATTCCCATTTCCTAATTCTTGGAATCTATGAGTATGTTAGGTTACACAGCAATGAGGAATTAAGATTGCAGATGGATTTATGGTTGCTTGCTGGTTTTGAGATGGGGAGATTTTCCTGGATTAATCGGGTATTCCAGTATAATTACAAGGGGCTTTATAAGTGGAAGAGGAATACAGAAAAGGAGAGCACCAGAGTGATACAATTTGAAAAATGCAAGAACAATGAAAGAAAGACTTGACCTGCCATTGCTGGAGTTGAGATGGAAAGGACACCCGTGGAGGACAATAGGTAGCCTCCAGCAGATGGACAAGGCAGGGAAATGGATTTTCCCCTAGAAGCTCCAAAAAGGAATGCAACCCTGATGACATCCTTTTTAGTTCATTGGGACTAATTTCAGATTCTGACCTCCAGAACAATAAATAATAAATTTGGGATGTCTTAAACCACAAAGTTCATAGCAATTTGTTACCACAGCAATAGAAAATGAAACATATCTCAATCTTTAAAAAAAAACAAAAACAAAACCTCATAAACCTGCATGAAGTTCCAAAAACCAATACATGATACATTTTCCAAAGTGGTCTTTGGATATGTGGTATTGAACTCAGATATTTCCATTTGGGGTCATTAAAATTCTATATTCTTTTGTTAATACATTTCACCACTGAAAGAGATGATAATACTTCTTTCTTTGTAACTAACATTAAAGTTCAAAATGTGAAAGGTAGAGAGGAAAATATTAGGAAAAAATAAAGTTAAACTTAATAATTCCAGGATTTTTGAGTGGTAATTCCTACCAGAAAACATCAGCCCCTATGACTTTGAGTGTTCTGGAGAAGGTAATTTCATCTCCCTAATTTATTGCAATTATAATAAATGCTCACACTGTGTAGATACATTTTTTTTTTATAACAACTAAATACCTCTGCCAAAGCAGCTAACCCAACATACTGACTATTAAATTGATTTAGGGCAACAAGATCCAGAAGCTGTCACACCTGTAAATGAACCTTTAACCATATGTTGTGATGTGTTTATATGCTAATCTCTTCAGAAATAGCAAAATCCTTGGATGCCACCTGGTTGGCCATATTTTCTGAATTAACTCCAATAAAATGGAATAAAATTATAATACATGAGGATTGCACTCTTTAAATAGGAATAAGAATGCAAATGGATTATTTGGTGTATTAAGCTCTTAATCACTTAATCTTAAATCACTTATAAAATACTTGAACCACTACAGAGACAACTCTCCAAACGGAGATATCCAAAAAGTAGAAATTATTTCATTTGACACAGTCTAAATATTTATAATGTCTGTAAAGCAAATATGAAACAGTCATCCTCACATGAAATGTTAGTGTCTGCTTTTTGCTTTGGGTATTCACTAGGGAATGAGAGGTAGAAAAGAGAATGCCTTGGAAGAAACAAGGATGTAATATCAAACACTTTGAACTGAAGCACTTAATATGGTGCATTTTCTGCTTCTCTATTCAAAGGAAATAACTGTGTAAGATTGTGACCTAGTTCTGGAAATCTTGCTATTCGTAGTTATCTTGACAAATTTAAATGACAACCAGAAAAGTCACATTTAAGGAAATATGTGTGAACTACTATGAACTAAATACATAAATAAGAGTTTACATTATTTGTCTCATATACAGTAGCATAACTTAGCTGATGTTGGGAATTTGGTTTTGTATGTCTTTCTCTCATCTAACTTAAATAACTTTGATCAGTGATGAATCATTTTGGAAGTACAACATAAGTGGAAAAATAAAATGGAAAGATTTTCCTAAGAAGTTTTTGTGGAAGTATCTTTGTACCAGGCCTTTTTTGAGAGGTTAATGAAAGAAGGATAAAAAGGTTGATTGACCAAAACAAGAGTAGATTGTGTCTCTGATAGTCAGTGAAGGAACAATATATACCAAGGTATTTGTTCGGAGTCAAGACAAAAGGCAGTCAATTAAATGGTGCTTATAATAGATTCTACTCCAGTGAATTAGGTCAAAATTAGGGGCAAAGTTTAGACAAAAGCTAGACTATAGCTTAGAAGACACTTAGGTACTCAGGGTTCATTCCTGACACCCTTGAAGTATCAGAAATGATTAGCATGATAACTTTGTTGGAAGCTCACCAATGGGCTTAGCGAAATGTAATAATCCTTTTGCTGATAACTCTGTTATGATCGGCCCAGAAACTGGTATAGGCCTGGATTTAAAATTAGAGCCCATCCAGCAGCAAAAGTTACTCTTATTTGAGAAGGACAGGGACAGAAAAAGACATCAAGGGATGAGAAATAATAGCCTTTGGCTTTACTGATTAAAATTCAGGGCTGATGTTTTCTCCAAACTTCCATATGAAGATTTAGATAATATGCTTATTAGGTCTTCTTATTTTTGAAGATCACCAATGAGTCCCCTGTACATTGAGAACTTTTGACTCATAGAAGTTTGATACTCAAAGTGCTTTCCAAGTTAGAACCAAAATACTGACATTATTTTTGGTCACAGAATATTAACAAGCTATTAAGAGACCATTATCTAACACGGATAAAGTAAGCTGTATTTTCTAGCAAGAGATTTCAAGTTACTCCAACAAGACTTTTGAGCACATAATCAATAAGGCAGCATGATACAATGGAAGGAACCAATCATTTTTGAAGTCCAATCAAAACTCGGGTCTTCCAGAGACTGATGCAGAAACTGACTCAAAGGTAAAATCAAACATGACCCAGACAGGTGGCCAAGAGATACCAGATAACACACTGCATTTATAGAAAAAGCACATATCTTCATAAAAATACTAAACTCAAGAACAATGTAAATACATAAAGATTATAGTCAATCAAGCTGGACTGGAAAATTATAAAGCAAAATAAATGCCAGGAAGCTCTAGGAAATATAAACTTTTGAAAAAGAAAAACCTCAATAATTCAACCAATCTAATTTCCACAAATTGTCCTGCAGCAAACTGGCTACGGCAAACTTGCCATTTGGTGAATTATTCAGCTATAATTTACTAGCTGAGTAATTTTAGTCAATATACTTAACTTCTGAGTCCTGTTATTTGTTTTGCTTTTTGGTTTTTTTGATTGGTCTATTTGTTGATGGAGTGAAATAAAATAAATAAAGTAGTACCTAGAGCATATTAGATCCCAAAACATTTAATTCTCAAATATTTATATATACAAAGGAATGTAGATAAATATTATAGAACCAAGCTATGAATGAGATTTAGCCCATGCCCGCATTCTGAACACTTAAATATGAAAACCCATATATTAGATATTAAAGTACAAAATTATGTGCAAGTGGAAACCAAGAGGAAAATAGATTGATTTAAAATTACAGGATCTTGAACAGTATGGTTTTGGCTTGGATTTGAACGATAGAAAGGAATTTTCGCAATAGAGAAAAAAGGAAAGGAAAGGCTATCTCAATAAATAAAATGATAACGAAAGCCATGGAGGTAAGGAGAGAAGGAACCAGAGGAGAGAGAGGAAGAGGAGGAAGAGAGAAGAGGAGGAAGAGACGGGAAGAGGGAAAAAGATGAGAAAGGAAAGCAGAAGACCACCGCTAACGACTTAGGGAGTGTGAGAAAGACTCCTGGCTATCTCTCGTTTTCCCTTTCCGCTATAATATTAACAATTTTAACTATGCATATATTGGACTAGTATCAAGATCACATTTTTTTGCCTTCCATGCAACTAGTATGACCAGTTTATAAGTGCTATTATGTTCTGGCCTATGACACATAAGAGGAAAAGGTACTTGCAAATTCCAGAATATGTTTCAAATGCAGAGGGTGTGCTCTTCCCTGCTTCTTTCATGCTACTAGAGGAGGAGACGGTACCCAGTTACCACTGATAATGCTGGAAGGAGCAAAACGCTTCAGGTGGTCGTGTCTGGGTTCCTAAATGATCACTTCTGCATCTGGGTTATTATGTAACAGAGAATTAAACGTTTATATTGGTTAAATCACAATTATATGGGATCTCTTTCACAGAGCCAAATCCATTTTGTAATTAACAGTATGAATTTAGAAATGGTAGGTAGTGTGATATGACTGAAGTACAGGATGTCTAGGAGAGGTATAATGGAAGGATGAGGCCAAAAAGTGAGGACCCTGAAAAGTTTAGACTGAGAGACTATTGTTTTCTGTGCAATGAAAAGCCACAAATCACTTCTAAAAGAAGCAGGACAAGGTTAAATATGTACGTCAGGAAAATGAGGTGTGCAGAATGGATTATAAGGAAGAAAGACTGAACACAGAGACAATGAACTCTCTGATGTAACAAAAGTATGACATAGGTGTGTGGCCACAAGAGTAAGACTAGGAATGAGGACCAATCTTCCAATCTGGAGATAGAAATGACAGAATTGTGCAAGTATTTAAATTAGTAAGAAAGGGTTGTTCGTGAGCAAGAAGGGCACATAAAAAAATATAACTATAAACAAAGACAAGCTTAATCAGGTTAAGTGACAAGAAGGAAAATATAGGTTTAAGGGTGTTGTCTGTTGTCTGGCAGTGGACCAATCCTTTTGAAATGTGTTAAGTTCTACTCAAATTTAAGTGACAACCAGATATATAAGCGTTGAGTAACACAAGAATATCTGCATCAGGTACTCTAACAAGTTAGCATGGCAGTGGAAGACTTGGTAGTAAACAAAATGGACAAGGAAGATCAGAGAATTAAAATAAAGAGAACATAAAACAGAATCACATGATGACATAATTCTCTGAAATTATTTTAAAGCTTTGTTCCTCCTCCAGGATTTGGGACGAATGGAACATAAGATTCATATCATCTTGAAACACCAGATGGCCTCTGAAATAATCTGTATACGGAATGATAGAGCCATTGGTCCTCAGACCAACTCAATGTGTCATAGTTAAGGAAAGCGACATGTAAAGGCATAAAGTGACTTATCCAGGAGAGCTTCACTAAAATGACGGAATTCTCCAATCCCATTGTGCCAGGCCATAATTTGATGCCCAGTAATTTGTAAACCCTTGGGAAAGGAATCTAAACATGTTTCTTCTTCCACTTCACGTCTTTATCTTCTAATTTTTTGTTTTGTTTGTTTCTTTCTGCTTCAGAACCTCTGGGAACTTGACAACTTTTCAAGAATCAGTAATTTTCAGTCAATAAGATGCCATAGCAATTGGCTTTTCATACTCTTCAACTGTATTGGATAAAATTATTTATAGTAGAAAATTTAGTTTGTTTTCATAGTTATTCTTTTAATCAAATACATTTTGTTCATAGTTTTTCAGATTTAAAGACCAATGCCAAAAGAAAATTGTATTCTGGTCTCACAAGTAAAGCTGAGGCATTAAGACGAATGTTACTTTTGAAATTAATCCTATAGATTTTTACAAATTCATTGCTTTTCACATTGTTTTTCCTTGCATTTCAGTCAAAGAGACAATTGCAACATCTGCCATAAATAATATTTAGAGAAAGCAGACAAGGGCTCATTGATCTTTGTAAGCAGTTAGACCTACGTGTTTAAGACACATTCACTCTTTCAGGCTCCAAAGCACTAAAGATAAAATCTCCCTTCAGTGATATGAAAGAGCAAAATAAATTCCATGAACAAATAACAACCTCAGAGAGCGATTAAACTCTGGAAAGCAGAAAAGGTAAGATATATTTGAAAGCAGCACGGCACAGTAAAGAGGCCACAGGGCCTGGCATGAGAGAATGATGGTTCCGATCAACCTCTCTGTGCCTCTGTCTTCTCATTCACAAAACAAAGGTCACTAGATCTACGACAGTGCTTCCATAAGGAATAAAAGAAACTAGCAGCTGATAATAGATACAAATATATATATGTGTGTATATATATATATACACCTATATGTATAAAAATTTTAAAGAACTGCTGATATGATAATAAAGAATGCATATAAAGAAAAAAAGTGTCTTTGAATGCTAATTACTTGCCTGGATAATAATTTAGCTCTTATTCAGTCATTTCTTCATGAGGCAAGAATGTTTAAAAACTCAGAAGGTAACAAACATGATCAGGGACATTATAGCAGACCCTTCTCCTTAATCCATCCAAAATAACAGAAAATATTCCATAACTGAATGAGAGAGTTGCTGATAATTTCTCTATGATTTCTGGAATCTATTCCAGGACCTCCAAGATCTGTCTCTGAACTAAATCCTAACTGTTGTCCCAGACCCAGATTAACTTCCTCCTCCTCAATGTTCATATTCCAGATTATCCCATTTTTTCCTTCTCTGAAGTTAGATATAGATATGTATTATACACCCACAGTATTTTTATAAAAAATAATCACAATATTTTATACTCATGAAATGCATATATGAATATGAAATTTCTTTTCATTGTGTATAAAACTACATGTATTTTCATGAATATACAAAAATCTGTCAGACTCATCAGCTATCATTTATTTAACTCATTCATTCATTTCTGAAGTTGTAGATCTTGCTGGCTTATAATTATTTGGTAATTCATACACTTCCTTGTACCATGCTTGTATTTTTCTTCTCCTTCACAACTTTTTAAAATTTTACAATGAGAATGTATTAGTGGTAAATATAATTAAATTAAACATGTTGCCTGAAAAAAAAAACATGTTGCCTGAATATAGTATGCTTATGAAATATTAATTGCATTTTCTTAGTAAAATTTAAAAATCATTATCAGCTCACAAGGTGGATACAACTTAAATAACTGATTTGAGACATAAATTAATTCTTAAATTGTGGTCACACTGGGCCTTTTGAGTTTTAGGGAGTAAACTCTCTGTGAGCTCCTCCCTCTTTTTAAGTAATTAATGTTTTATAATTGAGGAACTGGCCATTGCAATCTAGTTGACACTTCCCCACTCTCCTGTAATACAAAAACGAATGAATTTATAACTGAAACTCGGGGAAATTACACTAGAAAAATGCAATTTAATTAATATTGAACTTGAAGAGATAAATCGAACAGTAAAAGAAAGTGAAAATCCCTTATAACCATATCACTGATGTAAAGCAGTTCTCAGTAGTTTGGTGCAGCTCTTCCAAAGACATTTTATCAAAGCCTATAGACAAGTATTATATGCACACACACGGTATTTTTATAAAAATAATCACAGTGTTTTATACTTAGCATAAGATGACATTCCTTCTCATTGTATATAAAACTACATACATTTTCATGACTACAAAATTTGTCAAATTGAATTACTCTCATTTATTTAACTAGTAACCATTTAACTTGCTTCTAAATTTTCACCATTGAAGGCAATGAACATCCTATACTTATATCTTGGAGCTTAGATGTGAATATCCCAAGGATAAATTACTAGATGCAGACTTTCTAGCTTAGACACACAATTTTTAAATTTTTAAAAACCTTAAAATTAACAAGTCAGGAAATGACAGATGTTGGTGAGGATATGGAGAAAGGGAAACCCTCCTACAATGTTGGTGGGAATGCAAGCTGGTGCAGCCACTCTGGAAAACAGTATGGAGTTTCCTCAAAAAGTTGAAAATAGAGCTCCCCTATTACCCAACAATTGCACTACTAAGAGGATGTGGTATATATATATACAATGCAATACTACTCAGCCAACAAAAAATGAAATCATGCTGTTTACAATGACATGATAGAACTAGAGGGTATTATGCTGAGCGAAATAAGTCAATCAGAGAAAGACAATGATCTCACTCATATGTGGAATTTAAGAAACAAAACAGAGGATCATAGGCGAAGAGAGGAAAAATAAAACAACACAAAATCTGAGAAGGAGACAAACCCTAGGAGACTCTTAATCATAGGAAGCAAACTGAGGGTTGCTGGAGAGGCGGGAATGGGGGATGAGGTAACTGGGGGATGGACATTAAGGAGGACGCGTGATATAATGAACTGGGTGTTATATAAGACTAATGAATCACTTACCTCTAGCTCTGAAACTAATACATTATATGTTAATTAATTTAATTTAAATTTTAAAAAAAATAATAATAAATAAATAAAAAGAAAAAAAAAAACCTTCCAACTGGGTATGAGAATCTTTGAAACACCCTCAACTCTGAATAGCTCCAGCATTTAAAATACTGTTATTTTGACAGATTCTCCATATATTGGCTGAATATATGTATCTATTCATATTATTGCTATTTCCTGATCTTTAACATTTCTCATATTGAGTTTTTTTGTTTTTTCCTTACTGACTTGTACAAGCTCTTTGCAGATGCACTACAGGTATGAACCATTTGTCAATTGCATGTATTAGAAACATTGTCCCAATCATTTTTTTTTTAATTTTTCAAATGAGTAATACGAGTTTCTTTTAGTTTTATGTCATCAAAACTATCTTTCCCTTTATGCCTCATGTTTTTCATATATATGCAAAGACCACCTCCACCTCTAGACTCTAAAAAGACTTCCATGTGTTCTTAGACCACACGCAGAAAGTGGGGAGCTCATGTAATCTTTGCCAAGTAATTATCTAATTGTCCCCAAATCATTAATAGACTATTGTAACTTTCCCCTTCAATAACTAAAACACTTTCTGGTCTTTAGCATATAATCATATAGCATATCTATATAATATATATAATATATATATATTATATATATTATATAATATATATGATTATATATAGCATATATATAATCATATAGCATATCTATTATTTTGTTTATTTTTTTCTGGACAGAAAAAAAAAAAGCTGCATATTTCCCCTCACTTTTTTTTTAAAGATTTTATTTATTTATTTGACAGAGAGAGAGAGATCACAAGTAGGCAGAGAGGCAGGCAGAGGGAGAGGGGGGAAGCAGTCTCCCTGCTGAGCAGAGAGCCCGATGCGGGGTTGGATCCCTGGACCCTGAGATCATGACCTGAGCCGAAGGCAGAGGCTTTAACCCACTGAGCCACCCAGGCACCCCCAAGTGGCAAGTATTTTGATAGCCTTTTCAGATAATTGTGAATATTATTCTTTGGGTCACAGTAAAAGTTGATAACTTGTAGTTTTTTAAAGGTTAGTTGTAATGTGGAATGTAAAACCAAAAAATGAACTTTGAGTATTCTGTTCCATTAAAATCCACTGGTCTACCCTGTGCTTTGGATCTTTTACCCATGCCCAGTTCTGTAATATTATGCATTGGTCATTTGGAAAATACTGATTCAATAAGTTAAGCAGATCTTCCAAATGTTGATACATCTCTTCATACAATATGAAAATTTTGCATTCCTTCATATTACCACTACTCTTATCTGAGAAGTCTTTAATTATTAGGAATATGACAAATCCACAATAACAGATACAAGTTTTCCAAAATTTTATTTTTTACATAAAAGCTTGACTATTTTAATTGTCACCAAAAACTGTCGATTATTTTCCCTTAAAGTGACAGACTTTGCTTTTTTCCAAAAACTTTTGCCAAAATAACCAAGTCTAAGTAACCCTACTTTGTCAGTTACTCTTTCAAGTAAAGAGGTGCTCTATGATATTAGTAAACAAATAACTAGGTGCCCTGTCTATACTTTTCATTTTGTTTCACAGAATACAAAAAGATGTCTACTTATGGATTGAGATTCAGTAGAATCAGTGGTTTTTACTGCTTTACGTTAGACATTCAGTAGAATCAATAGTTTTTACTGCTTTACAATAGACATTCTTGAGCAAACTTTTTTTTTCCTTCTGTGTGTGTGATTCAGTACAATTTGGTACCACTGCCTCAGTTCATGCTAATGGATGTTTTTGCTCCATCAGTACAAAGTAAACAAAGAAGAAAGACAATGTCTGATATTCTGGAGAACAGTATGGAAATTCCTCAAAAAGTTGAAAATAGAGCTACCCTATGACCCAGCAATTGCACTACTGGGTATTTACCCTAAAGATACAAATATAGTGATCTGAAGGGGCACATGCATGCCAATGTTTATAGCAGCAATGTCCACAATAGCCAAACTATGGAAAGAACCTAGATGTCCATCAATAGATGAA
>CM053604.1:112992808-113061589 GCA_028646535.1 Procyon lotor | reverse complement strand
GCTGGGTTGTGGACATTGGGGAGGGTATGTGCTATGGTAAGTGTTATGAAATGTGTAAGCCTGATGATTCACGGACTACCTAGGGAAAATAATACATTATATGTTAATAAAAAACAAAAGAAAAAAATAATTTAGACTTCATTGACTCCTGAGATCCTTAGACAACACTTTAAGAATCACTGGAAGAGTATATAAGACTTCTGGCCTAACGGTACAATTGACTGTGTTAATCTTAAAATGAATGAACGAATAAAAGAGTATGAATTTTCCACTGAATTTCCATACCTACAATTATATGAAACAAAAAATAGTCTTAAAATGGACGTTGTTTTGTAGCAGTCTCTGCCGTTAGCAGTATTATTAGAAGAACATACATCTCTATTTGTTCTTCATTAGAAAGTTACACATCTTCATTGGCTTTACTATCCGTTCATGATGTCAACGTTAATAGTGGACATCAGCAGGCTGTCACTACCAAGACAGATGAAATAAAATTAAAAATAAAAAAAGTACCACAGGAATAAAATAACAGGAATAAAATAACAGTTTTCAATGGAACAGAATCCAGTGAAAAAGCTGAGTAACTGAATGGACTGAAAGAAATTTTCTTTAACGAATAAAAAGACTGGGGCACCTGGGTGGCTCAGTTATTTAGTGTCTGCCTTCAGCTCAGGTCATGATCCCAGGGTCCTGGGACCAAGCCCCACATGGGCTCCCTGCTCAGTGGGAAGCCTGCTTTTCTCTCTCCCACTCCCCCTGCTTGTATTCCCTCTCTCGCTCTCTCTCTCTTTCTCTGTCAAATAAATAAATAAAATATTTTAAGACTAAATAAATAAAATATAAAATGACTAGCCAAGAATCCATATTGTTTTGTTCTGCCCCTCCCAGAATACTAAGATGACCTTATTTCTCTTATAAGCCACCGTGTCAGAAAATACTTTTTAAAAGCTTTAAATATCTTAAGACCTGTTCCACAGCATGTCTCTTTTCTATGATATTCCTTCGCTCTCAGTGCAAAGACATGTTTAACTCTCTCTCCTAGTCCTTACTGCCTTCCTTCATTGAAGATGACATTTCTGAGTATAAAACTGGAAGATATGTAAGGTTTTTTGATAACTGCCACAGTGCATCAAATCCAGGTAATTTAGGAAATTGGGTTTCTGTTTCCCTTTCTAAGGTGATACTCCTTCATACTACTCATCCCCTAAGAAAATGGTGAAATGGAGAAAATTTAGGGGATGGGACAGAAACACAGAGAACAACAGGAAGAAAAGCAAACATAGCCGAATAGTGAGAAGCACTGTCTCTTATTACTTTCTAGTAACTGTGCTGATGTCCTAAGATATTCTCTAGGATCATGAAGTATGTGAGCTGCGGAAGATTTTTGTTTTGCAGATAAAAAGATTGTGGTTTTGTAAATGTTATGTGGAAAAAGCATTTTTATTATGTATCACAGTTATTACATCTTTTTCCTTATTTATTTATTTTTTCCTGGGGAGTAAGAGGAACTTCTTGATTTAATGGTGCATTTTAACTTAGGAGTGGAGGTGTTTATGCGTCTTTTATATTTTTATCACCTTCGCCTTCTATATAGATCTGTATCTTGCAAATATTCAAAGGGCCTGGGCCCATTGAAATCTTCAAAATTGAATTTGGTCCTATTTTAGAATGTATAAGATCTCTAGACATTTATTTAATATACGCATTGGCCAGATGAGAAAGACAGACCCACCATTTTAGCATTTGTTCAACTGTGAAAATTGACGCTGTTCCAAGTATCACCCCAGGATGCAATAATCAACCTCCCTGTGTTCTAGCGCTAGGATAGACCAAAGCTTCACATTCTCTTTCTATTGTATAAGGTACAATAATTTGCTTTGAATTCAGAAGTATATCACCTAAAGAAGATTCCTCAGCAAGTAAAACATTAATAACATAGGGATTCAGGCTTCTAAGGCTGCTTCCCATTAGAACAAGGCTTCTTTATCTGTGAAGCAGTTCAACTTGTATCTTGAACTTAAAGCCAATAGCTTTAAATAGCTATTAACAAAAAGGGAGCCATGTTCCTTTGATGCGTGGGATGCAAAGATTTTTGGCAGTCCCGTAATCACGAATTCCAATCTGAGCAGTGGCTGCTTAATGGCAGCTTTAAGAATATTAGCAGATCACAATAGTTACTTCTTTGCAATATGAACAATCAATAATCATTTTTACTAGAGTAACAGCCCCAGCATATGTCCATTACTGAACTGCAAGGCTCAGAAACCTAAATATTCTTCACAGTAAAGACACAATGATAATTGTTCTTAACATTGATGTGGTAGTTCTGCTTCATGGTTTCTACTTCCTCCATATGAAGACAATATGAAAGATGTTTGCATTAACAATTAATCAGTAAATATATGCTTAGCATCTACAACTGGCTCAGTTCTGTGCTGGTTGTCCAGGATACACAACGCTAGTGTAAAGCACACACAATTCTTAAAGAAACCATAACCTAGTGAGGAACAAGACTGATGCCTAGCAAATAACAGCCATCATTCATTGAGTATCTGCAATATCCCAGCTCTTTGCCAGATACCTGACTGATTTTAAGAGTCAGAAGTTTTAGGTACAAATTTTGGCTCTTTCTGTAGATCGCTGTGTTAACCTTACCTAAATCACCTGATTTTTGGCTTCATTTCTCCATATTATAAAATAATGAAGTGAATGATGTAAGTCTCTTCCAGCCCTGAGAAGTCTATAATTTCACAAAATAGTTAAAATAGATTTGAAGTTCTGAAGACATTGGGACTGTGAAGTCTTTCTGGAGAAAGACTTTTCTTTCTGGACATTTCTGGACTTTTCTTTCTGGACATTAAAATGCTCCAGAAAAGCTTCACAGTGCATGAGAGTTTTGAGTTTGTGTTAAGAAACTGAAAAAATAAAATAAACATATTTGGGAAAAAAAAATTGAGTTTGGGAGCACCTAGGTGGCTCAGTGGCTTAAGTAAGCCTCTGCCTTCAGCTCAGGTCATGATCTCAGGGTCCTGGGATCAAGCCCCGCATGGGGCTCTCTGCTCAGCAGGGAGCCTGCTTCCTCCTCTCTCTCTGCCTGCCTCTCTGCCTACTTGTGATCTCTCTCTGTCAAATAAATTAAAAAAATCTTAAAAAAAAATTAAGGAGCACCTGGGTGGCTCAGTGGTTTAAACCTTTGCCTTCAGCTCAGGTCATGATCTCAGGGCCCTGGAATCAAGCCCCCATTGGGCTCTCTGCTCAGTGGGGAACCTGCTTCCCTTTCTCTCTCTGCCTACTTGTGATCTCTCTCTCTCTGTCAAATAAATAAATAAAATCTTTTAAAAAAAAGAATTTTGAGTTTGTGTTAAAGGATGTTTCTAAGCTTATATATATATATATATAATATTATATATGATAAAACATTAATAATAAAATAAATAATACAATAATAAAATAATACATTTTCTAGAGATTTCGTTCATTTCTTCGATAGACAGAGAGGGAACACAAGCAGGGGGAGTGAGAGGGAGATGAAGCCTTCCAGTCTAGCAAGGAGCCCAATGAAGGGCTCTGTCCCAGGACCCTGGGATCATGACCTGAGCCGAGGGCAGACACCTAATGACTGAGCCCCCCAGTCATAATATATTTTATTGAGGCATGACTGACAAATAAAAATTGTGTATATCTAGATTATACCAAACTCTTGAGAAGTTGGAGGAGACTCTGGTAGCACTCATCAGGAAGTGCTCAGGAACTTTAACACATCCTTGGAGGTTCATACAGTGAACCTCCCAGATTACAGACCCTTTGAGGGCAGTTTCTTTCCCATTGGCACAGGGTCTGGCACATAGGAAGTACTAAAAATATTTGTGAAAGAAAGGGGATATCGACTAGGATAGAGAGTTTATTATCCAAAGAGTACATAATGTTGGGGGAGGATTGTACAAACCAGGCAAAGCTTAAACTTGACACACCAGTAAGGAGTGACTTCCCAGGGAGGATGAGAAAAGCAAAGATCAGGCATCTCTGTTCTGCTATCCAGAGTCAAGCCCCAACAGCTTCCTCTGGAGAAGAGTATGTGCTGTCGGCACGATGACTTTCCTTCTGCCTGCGCCTGCTTTTCCAACTCTGCTCTCTGAAATCCACCTCCCACATATGTATCCCTATGCCCCTGTTCTGCTTTGAAACCTGAAATTCCCTTTTAATCAGAAATGTCCTTGTGTCTCCATTTTGGTTCAATAGCTCTGACCTTCACTTTCTCCCAGGACTCTCGAGAACAGCAAGTGCCCCGCCGCCCCCAAACAATCTCGCAGCCCACAGTCAAGTTTGCACTCTGCTCCAGTTGCCGGGTTCAACGGCCTGTCCCAAGTCCCATTTCTAGACTAATGTGACAAGTCCTGCTGTAGGATTATGTCTGTGCCCGCATAGTCGAAAACAGACGTTCTTTGGACCTCATCTCCCATTCTTCATTGACTTCCTTCTATGTGGTAGGTACCTTTCTGGGCACTTTACTAAGTTAAGAGTCACAGGTTATGCCCATTACTTCTTTTCTTCTATTTCCACATTAACACAAAAGAAAGGGTATTTCCCAGGTTCATCAATCATAACGATCTTTGCATTTTCTAGATCCACATCCTACATATATTTAGTGTGTCAAATTTTTAGTGTGTCTTTTTCCTCCCAGCGTATTTGTAACATGCTGGGAAAAGATGACTCTGGGTTTGGTCCTCAGAAGGCCTGTCAGGAAATATTCCTGCAAAGTACTTGCCGATTGTGGAAAGGCACAATTTTCAGCCATGTAACAGAAACTTGTGGATGAGTCCCAAGCATTATAGACTTTCATCTTTATCTGGGTGAGACAAACTAAAAGGAAGAAGCAAGAAACATCTTCCCTTCCACTGATGAAAGGAAATGAATTAAAGCATAATTAATGTAATTATAAATTACATTTGCAAAGTGAAGTAGCTTTCGAATTTTATCACTAGTTGTGACGTATGTTCTGTATAAGTTCTAACATGAATATAAAAATCCAGAGTGAAAATAAACAGAAATGAAAAATTAAATTTTAAACTTAATATATTTTTATGAGAGTAGGAGAGCACGTTTCCTAAAGCACTTAAGTAAACAATGAAGATTAAAAATAATGATGACTCAATATTTCTGAGAAGAAAAATCAGCTCTAACCCAGAAGTGAAAGTCCCTACAAAACTACAAAGAGGTAGCATATCAACTATGGATAATATCATCCAAATTTCAATATTCAGTATTATAGAGGACACAATGAGATATGCAGCTCAAATCCCTTTAGAAGAGTAAATCCTGAACAGATTCCAAAGTGAATTTTTAAAAAGAAAACCAAGCTCCACAAATCTGATTTCTATTCTATAATTTATGTTTGAAGGAAGTAATATCACTACTACAGTATGAAACTAAAATAGAGGGAGCAGGGTCATATTATAAAAAGTGTTTATTAAAAATAAAGTTAAGTTGGGGTGCCTGGCAGGCTCAGTGGATTGAGCAGCCTACTGTTGATCTCAGAGTCATGAGTTCCAGCCCCACATTCAAGCCACCATGCAGCCTACTTAAAAAAAAAATAGAATGAAGTTGAACAAACATCCTATTTCACTATGAATAAATGTATTAACTTCAAGTAATACACGTAAGAAATAAAATGTACTCAGAAAGAAAACTTGCATTTGTTGAGCACTTTCTACATTCCTAGTAGGTTATTAACTATTTTTACAGAGACAATATCACTTATTTATATTTCACAAATAGTATAATTAAAGCCAAGAGAAGCTAACCAGTCTGTCCACTGTTACATAGCTAATAAGTAGCCGTTAGGATTCCTAACCAAACACAAGAATAATAAAATAAAAAAAAATAAAAAAAAAAAAAGCTCAGCAAGATCTTAACCTCCATATTGAAAGAGTATCATCAATATAATGTAGTTATTTCAAAACTAAAGTAATATTGGAATGTATTCAATATTAAATGATATATTACCTTGAATATATGCCTCAACCATCATCAGAATTAGCTAGAAATTAATACTATTGCAACTACCAGATCTCAGTTCTTTTTTCTTAAATAAAACAAAATAAGAATGAAGCTATATCTGATAAAAAAAAAAAAAAAACAGAGAATGAACTCATGTACTTGGAGAAGCCTGATTTGAGTCCCTTACCTAGAAAATAAATGAACTGTTTATTTATCATCTTTAAGAATGTGGAGTCCTATCATGCTGAGAAGCAGAAAATTTTTTTTTTTTTGCTTCTTTTTCAAGGGTTGAATAAAAGAAAGGATATTTAAGTTACAGTAAAACAAATTAAGTTAGACATAAGACAAGAACTTCTTGACAAGAAGAGTTGCTTTGTGATTAAATAGACTATCAGGAGAGGTCTTGAAATCTTTCTCCCTAGAAAGCATCCCCCAAAGACTGACAATTTATTGCCTTTACTATTTAGCATGACATTCATCCTGGGGTTCTGAGGTCCTGATATTTTATCATTGGATTTCATTTCACTTATCATGTTTCTAGTAATACAACAAAGTCTCTTCATCTTTCAATTTTTTAAGTTATTGAGTTTTAACAGTTTCCCCCCAAGGAAACCCTGTTCTCAAGCCACTGAGAAAGCAGAAATATCTTAATGAGGTATATAGGAGAAGACTCAAGGGGACTGTTCTTAGGCTGGATTCTAGTCCTTTGAATAACATGTAACTCCCACGTCTATTATCACCCAGATAAGGAGAAAGGGAAAGCAGAATATTTTGTTTTGTTTTTCACAAGGAAAGCAGAGTTCATTCCATAGACATATATTGGACCCGGCAGCATAAACAAACACTGAAGTATATGATACCACCATAATTACCTGGAAACTTTGGGGATTACACTGAGAATCACAGCTTCCATAGAGGGTCTGGGTTACTCAAAGCAATAACTTTACTCTCTCTGCTACCATTTTATTATATATTTTCTTAAGATTTTATTTATTTATTTGACAGAGAGAAAGAGATCACAAGTAGGCAGAGAGGCAGGCAGAGGGGAGGAGGAAGCAGGGTCCCCGCTGAGCAGAGAGCCCGATGCAGGGCTTGATCCCAGGACCCTGAGATCATGACCTGAGCCAAAGGCAGAGGCTTTAACCCACTAAGTCACCCAGGCGCCCCTCTCTGCTACCATTTTAAAGTGTATGAAAATACCTTATGCACTAGGTAGCTCTACTGGACAAATGAATTGAGCAAATATAAATTTTTTTTTTAAAAATAGCAATCCTTCTGGTATTACGTGTTTTTTAAGCAGCTCCTTTCTTAACCAAAGAGGATCATGTTTTGGCCAAGACAATAAGGACCAATCAGCAGATGAGCACATTAGATTTCACATTTCTCACTACACTTGCTTTCAGAAGGGAGATTATTCATGGAGCCTCCAATATGTCTTCAGGGATGACCTCATTCATCCTCACCATGAGCAACTAATTCTGCCCCAGCCTACAAAGCTAAAGAGGGACATGGTGACCCCTCCCTTACCCCGAAGGCCAGGCTTTCTCCATTCGTGATCTCCTGTTTCTCACAGGAAAAGTTTGTAAGTCAAAGATGACAGATGCTTTGTTTAGAAGATTGCTGTGGCACCAAGGAAGGAACAAACTTTGAGGATCCTGAATTATAATGTAACTGTCATATCACTAGCCTCATTTTTATAGGGCCATTCACAGCACAACAGACCTGAAGTCCCCATAAGCAGAGAAATTCTTTGTTGCTTAAAACATTTCTAGGCAACTGTTCATACTGAACAAAAAAAAAAGGCAAACCCAAATCCAATCAAAAGAAAGTAATTTTGTCATCTTACAATGATTTCACAAGTATGGAAATAGTATTTGCTTCTTCCTATTCAATATTTTTGCTGACATTCACTCTGATAAAGCAGAGTTGTTAAGGGGTAAGATCTTTTCACTGTTTACCTTCTGGTCTGAGATATATATGAATCTTGAATATGCATAAATCATAAATTAACACATATGCTGCTTGCCATGATCTACAAAGAACTGTGTGTTTTGCCTCCTGTACTGATCTCTCGAGCTTCTTTGGCCCATTCTCTGGCTCTCTTACCCTGTTGCAACTCCTCTGGGTTTCTCCTGAAGAGTAATCACACCAAGATTTTTCTCTTTCAGGCCCTACTTCCTGTGCCTTCTACCAAGAATGCTCCTCCCCCTGACCTTCATCCTTCAGGCTGATTCTGGTCTGCTTAGGACTCACTGCCCCCAGGAATGCACCTAACATAGTGTCCTTATCTAGTTCCTCCATCATGTATCTCTACTGAGTTCCTTTATAGCATGTAAGCCTGCAACCCAACCTATAATTGCCTCTTTTCTGTCTGTAGGTCGGTTTGTCACTCACCCCATTTTTTTTTTAAAGATTTTATTTGTTTATTCGACAGAGAGAGAGAGCACAAGTAGGCAGAGAGGCAGGCAGAGGGAGAGGAGGAAGCAGGCTCCCTGCTGAGCAGAGAGCCTGATGCGGGGCTCGATCCCAGGACCCCAAGATCATGACCGGAGCCGAAGGCAGAGGCTTTAACCCACTGAGCCACCCAGGTGCCCCTGTCTCTCACCCCATTTTAATGTGGGTTCCATGATGATGTACACTTTTCTGGTCTTCCTCACCACAACCTCTTCAATGTGGATTTTTCTCCACAAGAGATGGAATGGTACCTAGATTCCTTTAAACCCCCTTGTGAAGCCTGGATCCATCCCAACACATGGCCAAATGGTGTGCGCGCTACACACAGAGACACAGGATGGCCATGCACACTTCTCATTTCTCTGTCTTCTTTGGCCCTTGGACCTTCCCAATAAGAAGACTGGCAAAACCCAAGTGGAAAAAACCTAGAACAACACAACACAAAAATCACTGCTTAAACACCCCAAAGGAACTTAATGTCTTTTGGAGCTAGAACTTTCTCATTTAGGAGACATTCTTTGAAACAGAAATAAAGTAAAATGCTTTGTCCTTCAGTGGCACCATCATGAACTTGAATTTGTGGAAATAAGGATTTTTTTCCTTTCAATTTGCTCCACAGAGTTTAAAGTAATGTCGGCTGCTCATCCCTTCAAATCCAAGGTTATTTATCAGCATAGGTAATTACAAACATTTCAAAGCAGTGTGAAATTCTTTCAATTCTATCAGACTACTACTAAAAGGAAGAAATAGAAAGCTATTTGAATCACCAAAACTGGCTCAAATCAAACAAATACAGTCCATTTTCATTATTCATGGATTTTGCATGTGCAAATTTGCCTACATGCTAAAATTTATTTGTAACCCCCAATTTTATACTTGCAGCCCTTCTACTGTCACTCACACACATGCAGAGCAGAGGCCCAATACACACATGCCAACTGAGACTGAACAGTGCAATACTCTGTCTTCTTGTTTTAGCTCACTATAAAATCTCTCTCTCTTTTTTTTAAAGACTTTATTTATTTATTCAATAGAGAGGAGACAGATCACAAGTGGGCAGAGAGGCAGGCAGAGAGAGAGGGGGAAGCAGGCTCCCCGCTGAGCAGAGAGCCCGATGCGGGGCTCCATCCCAGGACCCTGAAATCATGACCTGAGCCGAAGACAGAGGCTTTCACCCACTGAGCCACCCAGGCACCCCTAAAATCTCCTTTTTACAATTTACTTGATGTCAAATTTTCTGCATTTTTATGCATTTTGTTGGTGATTTTGCTATTTAAAATGCCCACGCATAGGGAGATGCTGGGTGGCTCAGTCAGTTAAGCCTCTGCCTTTAACTCAGGTCATGATCCCAGGGACTGGGGATCAAGCCCAGAGTTGGGCTCTCTGCTCAGCCGGAAGCCTGCTTCATTCTCTCCCTCTGATCCTCCTCCCTGCTCATGCTCACTTGCTCTCTCTCTGTATCAAATAAATGAACAAAATCTTTAAAAATAAATAAATAAAACCAAAATGCCCAAGCATAATGCTGAACACGGTCCCAAGACAGGTCCCAATTGTCAAGTATACTTAAGGTTATGATGTGCCTTATTGAGAAAATGTATGTGTTAAATAAACTAACTCAAACACGCATTCAGTATGAGTAGATGAACAATATGTATTAAATAAGGTGTCTGAAACAGAAACACCTATCAAAGGTTATGTATCAATCAGTTGATGGAAACACTGTGACCAGAGAATCTATTTCCCTAGGAGCAATAGTTCAGTGTTCCCTAATTTGGTATTCACAGCGATTTTACAGATGATAACTACTGTGAATCAACTACAGCTACATGTACTGAGAATCAACTATAGATACATTTTAGGGAAGAGATGTTAAACTCTTCGGATGTGTTAGAGAGACTAGCAATCTCACCACTACCTCTATCATCAGAAAGTATAGGAATCAATCTTCCTGATTTTCTTTAAAAAACAAAAAATTATTTAATAAGCTGCATTTTCTCTCAGCCACTAATGCATCATTTGTGTGACTTTTTCAGTGTGCTTTCATATTCTGAGGCTAGCGAAGATATCCATTATCAACAAAGAAAAGGACAAAAAAAGGTTGACAATAAAAAATAAAATCCTTACGTCTCCAGGGTTTTTTTTCTTCTATCAAATATATTTAACATTTATTTCTACTGAGTACTCATATTTGATAATTAGTGATGCACCTGTTAAAACATAGGTGAAGTTTTCATCTCACTGATTCTTAGACAAAAACCTGGAAATGAAGCTTTTCATGATCATCACATTCAAAATTCAAAAGCCGTATACCTAAGATGAAATATCAAAAAGATAGAAAATATTCCACTATGTCGCCAACACAAAGAAAGTGTCTTTCAAGAGAATGAGATGCCAAAGAAAAAAACTGTGAATAGATAAGTTTCATAGAACTATGGCAAAGAGGAAAGAGAAACAACTTATAATTAAATACAAGAAAAGGAACGACCAAGATGAGACAAGAATCAGTAATGTGAAATGAGCAAACCAAATACCTCTTATTATTTATGTCGTTGCTCACATTTTCCTGCTCATCTGTTTCCTTCATTTTAATGTTTAGTCTTTGCTTTTTTATTGTTTCCATCATCACTCACAAATATGTTTTGCTCACCCAGCGATTCTCTATGGTTTCCAAAATACTACAAAAGCTGTATTTTTAAATCGCTATGCAATAAGTAAGAAGGGAAAAAGAGAATACCTGGTTAAGCACAATATAGGAATAATCATTCAGGACAACCTCAGAATTAGTTAAATGTTCTATATAGCAAAATGAATGCTAAGAGATTTCCTTTAATTGCATTATACTAGCAAAAATAATGTTTCAATGTATAGTATGAAGAAATCTGATGATTGACTACTCCCAAATGTTTATGTTATGCTTTATTAAATAAATTCTAAATGAGAAAGCAAAAAGTCAACCTAAATAGCTATCTAGAAAGAAATAATTAAATGGAAGAGGGACAATCCTCTGAGTAATAATGACTAAAAATTTCCCAAATCTCAAGGAAGAAAATCTACTGAGTGCTGGGTAGGATGGAAAAAACAATTTCCATACAGGTGTATCACTGTGAATTTTTAGGAGACTAAAGACAAAGAATACCCTGAAATCTTCAAGAAAGGAAATAATAAATGTATACAAAAAAAATAAGAATTAGACTTAACAACATCTGATGATAGAAGATAAGTGTGTAATTCCAAGTTCTAAGACAATACAATTTTGAAATCAATATCCACCAAAGCCATATATTTATACATATAACTATGATAAACAGTTTTATTTTATTATTATTATTTTCACAAAATTATCTTAAAAGAAATTAGTGTGTCTCGTCTTACGTTGTGCATGGCCAAGTGAACAGCTGTAACCAACAACACAGAAGGTGAAGTAGCATGGGCCTTGTCTGGGCCAAAGCATTTAAATACTGGATGTTCAACTCCCTAGCCCCATCTTCTCTAGCCGCAGTTAACTTGGATAAATAAGTCATGCAAGTCAATGGGAAAAAATACCAAGATGGTGATGAAGACTGAGCAAAAGATCTTAAACAATTCATGAAAAAAGAAACATAAATGTGTAATAAGCATGAAAAACTTTTATTGAAAAAGAGAATTTTTCTAGCTATCTAATACATAAGGACTTTTTATTGAGGGTCTGTGAGATTAGATTTTTCATAGATTGTTGATAAGATTGTAAATTGGTATGAATTTCCTTAGTGTATATCAGAAATATTTAATTAAATGCTTTAAGGCCTTTGATCCTGTAATTACACTTCAGTCATCAGAAATGAGGAAAAATGCATATGCAGAAGGATTTTCAACGGCAGCAATATTTGATAATGGATAAAAGGATTCAAACAAATTCTGCAAAATTAGAAAATGAACTAAGTTATGGGGATGAATATTATGAAGCTATGAAAATTAAGTGTACAAACGTCTACTGCCATCCAGGAATGTTTCATGTACAAAAACACTAGAAAAGAACATATGTAACTATTAAGTGATATTTCTTGGTTAAAATTAGTGATGTTTTTCAGTTTCTTTTAGATTTCTTAATATGTAACTTTTATAATTAGGAAAACCATTCTCATCGGCACTTCAGAAAGTTTTCATATTAATTTTGGAGGAAATATTTTTCTTTCCTTTTTTAATATGAACACAGTTGACACACAATGTTACATTAGTTTCAGGTGTTCAACATAGTCATTCAACTTCTCTATACATTACGCTAGGCTCACAAGTGTAGCTACTACCATCTGTCACCCACAATACAACACTATTCCAATACCATTGACTACATTCTCTACGCTGTGCCTTTTTTTCCTGTGACTTAATGACTCTATTAACTGGAGACCTGTGTTTTCCACTCCCCTTCATCCATTTTGCCAATCCCCTACCCACTTCCCCTCTGGCAACCACAAGTTTGTTCTCTGTATTTACAGGTCTGTCTGATTCTACATTTTGTTTATTCATTTGTTTTATTTTTTAGATTTAGAAATATTTAAATAAGCATGTCCTCAGGAAAATTATGACACACAAGAGGCTTGAAAAAAACTTATAAATAAATAAAAGTGAACAGAAACAGACAAATATGATTGAGTGCTTTGAGACATAAATTTGTAAAGAAAACTAAAAATAAATGGAAAGCTAATACAAACCATGAGGCTTTAAAGCAAAACAGAAAATTACTATGACATCTATTAATAGCTAGTTGGAGGGGCACCTGAGTGGCTCAGTGGGTTAAAGCCTCTGCCTTCGGCTCAGGTCATGATCTCGGGGTCCTGGGATCGAGCCCCGCATTGGGCTCTCTGCTCAACAGGGAGCCTGCTTCCCCTTCTCTCTCTGCCTGCCTCTCTGCCTACTTGTGATCTCTCTCTCTGTCAAAAAATAAATAAAATCTTTAAAAAAAATAGCTAGTTGGACACAAGTGAAAGTACAGCAAAAGAAAAACAGGAGTAATCCCTTGAAACAGGGACTTTGTGTTCCATGGAGCCTTCTTGAAAAATCTGCCATCTTGGTCTACCTTCATTCCGCTCCTTTATGACACCAGAAAGGCATTATGTACACCCTTTCATGGCACATTACTCATTTTTAGCAGAGTGGCAACAAATGGCTTTTTCTTCCTCACTTTCCTCTGCCTTTATGAATGAGGGGAAGAAATGAAACTAAACCAATGTTTCAAAATATTTAATTTTTTAAGGTTGTTACCATAAATAATTATTAACACTGCAGTTCTATCATGTATTTTTTTAATTTTCACCCAGGTATATTTCCTATTCATCGAAAGATATATTAAGACATAAATAGATGACGCGAGTCTTCCAAAAATTTGAAGAAATATATTTTATAAAATCATTATCTTAAAAGTTAAAATCTTCTCATTTTAATGATCATGGGAAGAACATGTATTAGAAAATGTATGCCAGAAAAGGAACCTAACCACATTAAGTTCAGACTTCCACATAATGTGGTGGTTAAAGATTTATAAATTTCCCTGATGTTTGGCCAAAAATATACAATGTACGTCATATACCATAAGACAAGTCAAAAGTATTTTGTGATGCAAGAGACAGAGTAGTGTTTTATTTAGCATCCCAGCTTAAATGAGATTTATATGCTAAATAGCTTGATATTTGGCTTTCGAGAGACCACATAACTAGTTCTTACAACAAATTGAGGATGAAACTATATATTAGTTAATAAAACCAGGCATATCAGAGTTCCTTTACCTTTCTTCATTGCATATGGATTGCAGTCTTTAGTTTTAATCTTCTATTTGTGAATACATATGGATTGCTACACTGAATAACTTCAAAGTGATATTCAAAAGCCAAGTCATAATCATAACTCATTACTTAAACCTTGCTACAGGCAGAGAAATATGCAAAACTAGCAGTCCACTAAAGTGATATTAGTGCTGTGACACAAGCCAAAAAACATAACAAAATCCTTTATTTATCCCTCTGGGCTCAGTTAATGTTCAAAATCTGACATCTTCTTTTATTGGTCTGAGACCCAGTGACACAGAAGCACAATTTATAAGAATAGCACTATTCAGGAAAGAAGTATCTTGCATTACTTTACATTCCTTTGTCTGTAATAGAGTTTCAATCTTGCTTATTTCATTTTCTGGGTGAATTCCCTGTTTGTTTTTCAACTCCCAAAAGAATTGTTTACTCAAGGAAAAACTTGGATGGCATTTCAAATCAAGGGGAAAATGCATTTTTTTAGTGCTCTATGTTGTGACAATTGGCTAACCTCATCAAGGAAAAACGATAGCTAGATCCTTATATCAAATAAATGCAGATGAATCAAAGATTTATTCTGAATCATGAAACCAAAATAGGATGGATACTAATTTTAAAAATGAGCAGTTGTTTCTCTTTAAATAACTTTAAGTGGGAAATGTCTTGCTGAGCAAGGCACAAAAATCCTGAAGCAATAAAATAAACAATTTCTAAATTTGACTAAAATATAAGAATATCTGTATTCTTAAAAATCACGAACTGAAATTTTGACTCTGAAAATCATAAGCAGTTTAAAAAAATAACAAATATAACAAATACAACCAAAATAACACAACAAAGTATATGTTACTTTATCATATGTATCCATAAGTAATATAGATCCACAGCCCAACAGAAAACTGGACAAAGTTAAGAACAAGCGCATGGGTGCACGTGCGCGTGTGTGCACACACACACACACACACACACACACACACAGGAATGCAAGTAATAATGTTAAGAAATGTTAACATTAATAAAAAGTTTTCACTATAGATTTAAGCAATTAAATACTAGTGGCAAAGCTTTAAAAATTTTAATATTGTACACTACTAGTAAGATCAGGAGAATACAGGCATACTCATACCCTGTAGGTAGGATTATAAATTGAGATACCGTTTTTGGACAGTTAGCATAATTTCAAATTCAAACACCTTTTGACTCAGTTGTTCCATTTACAAGGAATCTATTCTGCAAACTCATTTGCACGTGATATTAAAATAGATAGCAAAAGGTTGAAAAAAAGCATCAACAAAAGACAGGGATAAATAACGACAGAGAATATGCTGCAAGTACTACGGAGAAAAAGGAAACTGTGCAGATAAAAGAAGCGCTCCAATTTTTGTTAAGTTGGAAGCAATCAAGATACAGACAGCATAATTCACATGCTATACTAGAATTTCTGGAAACCATGATGGTGATAATCTGGAAGAAGTGGAATGGGGGGAGGGTAAAAGACTCAATATTTATTATATTCTCTTTTGCAGTGTTTAAAAAATGACCACATGCAAGAGTAACTTTCATCAAAATTTTAAACCTTAAAATATTAAGACCTTAAGAATCTAAATTCTTATTTTTCCATGTTTTAAGTTTTAAATAATTCAAAATTCCAAAATGTTATTATTCACAAATATTTTAATTCTTTTGTATTTTTTCTATACATTAAAACTACATCAATTTTTTTAAAGATTTATTTATTTATTTGAGAAGGGAGCATGAGCATGGGGTGGGGGGCAGAGAGAGAGAGAGAGAGAGAGAATCCCAGACTCCCCACTGAGAACGGGGCTCAGCCACTGACTGAGGCTCAATCTTACGAACCTGAGATCGTGACCTGAACTGAAATCAAGAGTCCGACACTGAACCAACTGAGCCACCAAAATACTCAAACTGCTGTAATAATCAAAGTTTAGGTTTTATAAAATCTGTCTTAACATTGTAAGAGAACTAGTAATGTATTAGTTCAAATTATTTGAAATAACTATACATATCAACCTTTTTAACTATTGCATAAAACTTAGTATTGTAAAAATTGCAACTAGTTTCTTCAGTAACAAGCTAAATGGCATTTATGATAATTATATAATATAACCCACATCTAATGAATTTATATAAAGACCACCCAGCAATTTCCATAGTGTATGCCAGTTCAAACAACTTAAAACCTTTGGGCAGAGAAGGAAAAAAACAAAATCATGCAAAATAAAATATAAATGATCATTTCCAAATCTGATTTAGAAGTTATAATTCTTTTCGACAGATCTTTAATTCACATTATAATTAGAATCACTAGTTCCTCATTTGGCCACCTGTTTTTCAACAATATATTCTAACTCATATATAAGATCATTATTTTTCAGTTTCCATCAGGACCATTTTACGTTTTCTTCACATTTTTTGGAATTACCATTTCTACTCTTAAGATTCAAATCTAGTTCCAAGGTACTTCATAATATTTATAAACAGTCTAGAAAGCCTGACTACACTATACACATTTACATAATAAGAAAATCACCTAGCTATCCTAGAATAACTACTACCTTTGCCATAAAAAAAGATTTTGGACCCATGAATAATTCCCAATACAGAAACATTATCTTCCTCTGTTACCACAGGAATCATCAAGGGATTGGCATACAACAGATATCTACTAAAAGTTTGAGAAAAGAGGTAAAGAAAGAAAAAAATTCCGTGATGTTTTGACACATACTAACAAGGCAGACATAAGTATTTTGAAGATAAGCATTTGACTTTTATCCAGTGCATTATACCTCAGGTCCAAATCAAAAGGCATCAATATATCTGTATCTTGGAAGTATATGGATTTGCTTTAAAAAAAAATACTTTTGACCCAAGTTCTGACTACACTAAAGACTTCACATGCCAACTGCTTCAATATGAGGCAACATGATATTAATGAAAGTCAACACAAAATGAGGTAATGGATAGTTTGTAAACAAAGAAAAATTTTAGCTCATTTATGAGAGTTCCTTATTTTTACTTATTGTCAGTGGTTACATCCCCTTAAACAAGTGTCTCTCCATTCTCTAAAAGAATTGGTCTCTAGACAAATAATTATTCTTGAGTTTTTCAATTTTTGGAACAGGAACAGGACAAGAGAGCTTTCCTTATTCATGTTGAGGAAGGAACTTGTAAGGAAGATGACAATGGGCTGAGCAACCAGCCGCAAATTACAGATAACTGATCCACGGGAAAGAAGTCACAATGAACATGTCCTGTGTTTAATGTCATGCTTTTCATGGGAAATATCTACCATCATTTTTACTTGTTCAAATATATTGATGTTAAAGCTGGTAACCGAATAAAATTAGATATTCACAATTAAAGCTGCCCAAAATCTACTTATTCATGATTTTTGTTAACTTATTCATGATTTTCAGTTCCTTCTGTTTATCTGTTGAATTTTGGGGAGATTTGTAGATCAAGAACATCCTAAAAGTATTGTAAAGTGTGCATATTTACCAGTTTCCTAAAAATGATAATAGAATAAAACCCTAGTCCCTAATATTAGTTGGAATGGCCATATTAAAGACACTTATTAATTTAAAAATTACGTAGAGAACTAAATTAGCTCTCCTCAGCTACTTTCTCTTTCATGCATCTAAAAAGATGGAGCGAGGGAGCACTTGGGTGGCCCAGTTGGTTAAGTGTCTGATTCTTGATTGGGCTCAGCTCATCATATCAGGGTCCTAGAATTGAGTCCCACGTCTGGTTCTATGCTTAGTGTAGAGTCGGCTTGTCCTTCTCCCTCTGCTCCCCCACCAACTCTGCTCACTCTCTCTCTCTCAAATAAATAAATTAAAAAATAAAAGGATAGAGCCAAGTATATGTGACTAATATACACTAAGGGGATTGAAACCACTAAAATTAACTATTAATCACTATATTATATTGGGCAACTATTGTCATTTAAATCTGAGGTTATATTATGAGGCGGGTATCATAATGACTTTCATTTTACAGAGGAAGAAAAAAGATTAGAAAGCTTAGCTAATATATACAGAGTCACATCACTAGTAAATTTTGGAGTCATTATTTACAATGACATCTGCTCATCTTAATACTCTAGCTTCACTGCCGCCAAGGACTGGGGAAAAGCTCTAGCCCAGGAAGCAGCAGGCTTGTTTTCCAGGCAAGAGCTCCTCCATTAACCTTCAGTTGCTTAGAACAATTCACTTAATTCCTGTTTTATCATCTGAAAATCAGTATAATAATTCCATTTAACCTATAAACTTTACAGAGCTACCTATCGTAAAGACCAAACGGGTGTTGAATTGCTTTGAAAAGATGAAAGTTACACATAAATACAAAGCTATCAAATACATAAGCTCTTTGAAGGCAAGAGTTTTTCTCTCCTCCGTTGCTTTGAACATGCTGTTTGGTTCCCAGTAAAGGGCTAGGATACACAGAGGAAGGGAATATTTGGATCATTTACAAAAAGCTAATCAAAGCCATATATTTTCCCATTTAAACTTCCAATAATATCAGGTGTGGGGAGGAAACAGCCTCATCCTACAAAGAGAAAAAAAATGCTTTCGTATCATAAAGCTACTGATCGTATTCAAACCCTTATTTGCCTGATTTCAAACTCTCTGGTCTCTTGATCGCTTTTCACTTAAATAAATATAATTTAATCAATTAAGTGAAATAAAGCATTAGGAATCTATATTGTGCACCGTTCAAAAAAGATATCAAATGATATATTAATTATGTGCTTGAAAGTTCTACCAGGGATAAAAGAGTTTCAAGCTGATGACATCCTAAATGTAAGTGATACGCTACAAAAGGAAAACTGTGTTATCACTCGAGTTTTGGTTCCTCAGTTTTTAAAAATCATTTTCATACTTTAGTGCACCAAACATAACTTTTAGTGGTTTACGTGGTTTATTTTGTTAGTATCTTCCTTGCCGTGAAACAACATATGCTATGTCCTGGTATACAAAGAGTAAAAAAAAAATTCTAAGAAGAAACCAGAAATACATTCTTCTTTATCTCTCACCTCTTATATCAACACACATCAAAACTACCTAAAGATCCTAACACAGGAAATAATAGTATAACTTCACTAATTTTCATGCACTTAGATGCGCCATAGTATGTAATGTTTTATGCCTACTGCGTACCTAGAGGATCAAACAATCCTCTAATGTATGATTCCTTTTTACAAAGGTGGAAACTGAGATTAAATTTGTCTAATGTCACTCAATTAACAATAGGACTAGAGTTTGGTTCCACGTTCAGATTCCTAGCCAATGGTATTCTGTCTTCCATGCTATCAGGGCTACAACGAGCGTGTGTTTATCATTAAGATGACAATCCTTGAGGTGTCTGTATTCTTAGTATAAAGATGAGGTTGTATAGTCCTTCTCATCAAAGAACTAACACTATATTATTCCTTGATATTGCCTGTGAATTGTTGCCTTTCTTCCTAAAATTTCTTCTCCATATGTAAATCAGTAATAACACCAGAAATCCGTGAAAACTACAAACATGTTAAAACAAATGGAGCTATAAATTGTGCAAGTGCTTGGGAATTATAAAGCTCAACATCTCCATTTCCTACAGAAATTAAAAACAAGATAGAAATTTTTCAATTCCTCACAAGATAAGACACGAATAAAGAAAAAAATCATGACAGAAGTTGCAATGTATCTTTCAATTAAAACTAGCAAACCACATACCTTTCCTGCCACCCGGAGAGATTATCGCTTCCAGAACTTTCTTTACCATAGGCTTGGGATGAGAGATTTTTATTTTAAAGGAAGCCTCTCCTCCAACTCTAGAGTTGTAGGAGCTATTTCTGTTGTAGCTGAATCATTGAACACAGTCCCTCTAAATATCTGTAATCCACAATAAATAACTTATATGAAACTCATAAGGAGTAAGTTAAAAATGCTCCAAGTTAGTTATCATGAAAATATATAGGACAATATTTTCAAATATATTGACCAAATTGATCATCCTATACCTTATAATCCTTATTCTTCAGATTGAAACTACTCATTATGTTCAGCATTTCAGCGCTAAAATGGCCTTAAAGAATTTTTAAATAACTTTAATGACAAAAATTATATATTGTGAATTATCATTTATTAATTTTGTTGAATATTTGGGTGCCTGAGTGGCTTAGTTGGTTAAACACCTGCCTTGGCTCAGGTCATGATCCCAGGGTCCTGGGATCAAGCTCCGCATGAGGCTCCCTGATCAGCCAGGAGCCTGCTTCTCCCTCTGTCCTTCATCTTCCTTGTGCTCTCACTCGCTTGCTCTATCTCTCTCAAATAAATAAAATCTTTAAAAGAAATTTGTTGAATAGTCTTCTAAGATGCTAATAGACTTTAAATATATCTAGGATTGTTAAAATATTATTTAGATGTTAAAGAAATAGACTATATCATCGCAGGGTAACACACTAAAAGACAAATTTTTCTGTGTTCTACTGATGAGCCCTATTAGCCCTTATCAAACAGTTGTTCAATTGCTACAATGTCTCAGTACCCCAGGCAGGAGGTCAAGTTTATTATGATTCAGTGCATGCCCCCCCAAATTCAGTCTAGTAGGATGTGCCACATTACACATTTTTATCTACAAGGTTTTCCAATACTTCTCAGTCAGAATTTTACCCCATAATTACCAAGGATGAATTTTTTACCAGCTCAGAATGATAAAGTGTTTAAAATGGGTGTTTTGCATAAAAGGATGCATAATGCCACTTTTCCTTTTTGTCTCTCTCTGGAAGTAGTTAATAGTTTCTATTTGTCAAAAGTAATGTTAATGTAAGAATTCACCATTTTGTAGTAGTTCAGTGCCAGTGTACATGAAGACTGACCATAGACTTGCAAATTGGAGGACTCCAGGCCAAAGAGAAGCTTCAACAAAAGAATTTCCAGTCCTATTGCCCTACCTAGTACACCACATTACACTGCCTCTTGGAGCTTATCCTGCTTTTCCATGGCCTTCTTCCCACACATTAAGAAACCTGGCAATTTCAATTTATAATAAAGAAAAAAATACTTTCCCCTTGGCCTAAAGATATTTATTTCAAAATATGTATTTAGTTCTATCCTTTTAGTCTTGCATAAGAAATAAAAAACATAATAAAATCGCTGACATCCTTAATTACAATGAACTGAACATCAGCACTAGTAGAATTGAAAACTAAATCTGAAAGAGAATAAGATTGTAGCGTAAAGCCTTAATATCAGCTGCAAAGGCTTACAGGCTGAGAAAGTCCTTTCTTATATCAAATTATGTAACTTGGGTTTCAGTTAAATTTACGCTGAAGTTAGAAATTATCTACTAAGGCCATATTCTCTTATAAGGATGAAGAATCAGGTAACACTGCACTATATTTTAATAATAAGCATACAGTATATTCAGTTTATATAACCACATTTCTATCATTTCTATCAGTATAATTGGGTATTTATAAATATAACACCAAAAATATTTGCACTGAGGGAGCATGTTTTGAAATTCAACCAGAGTGAAAGTACTTGAGGACCATAAAACAAATGAATATCAGGGACACCTGGGTGGCTCAGTCAGTTAAGCATCTGACTTCGGCTCAGGTCATGATCTAGGTCATGATCTCGGGGTCCTGGGATCCAGCCCATACATTAGGTTCCCCAATCAGTAGGAGGTCTGCTTGTCTCTCTGCCCTTTCCCTTGCTCCCTTGCTCATGCTCTTTCTCTCAAATAAGTGAATAAAATCTTTTTTAAAAAGTGAGTATCACAGTATGTATCAATTAAACTTACTTATACATGAAGGGCTAATATATTCCATAGAAAAAAATGTGATGACATATTCAAAACATTTTGGACATACTAAAATTTAGGCACTTAGTTCAACCCAGTTTGTGCTCATATTTTTTTTTTTTGTGCTCATATTTTAAATACTGAAATAATGAGGGAAAAAAGTATTAACAAACCCATAAACAAACTATATAACACTATGATTTAAAATTCTTTAAAAGGACAACCTAAATAGTAAAACTATAATGAGTGCATGTGTCATTTATTTGAGAAATGTGAAAAGAAATGAACATTGAAGCCATCTAAGAAACCATCTCTTTATAAATTTCCTTCCTATAATGAACCTGTATTCTCCCAAAGCTATTTGTTCTATCCAGTTGAAGACATTTATAAACATCAAGGCTCTCAATTTTAAAATTGTCTTTGACCTTAAGCTACAAATCAGTATTAAGCATTTCAAATGGTTTTTTTCAATGAGTTAATTTATGTACAAAAACTAAAGGTTTACAATAATAAGTTGAGGGATTATTCCTGAAGCAAATTATGCATAGAATAAAAAAGGGACATAACTAAATTACTGGAAAATAAATCCTAAAGGTAAAAAAAAAATAAAAAGCATGCATATAAAAAAAATCATTCACATTAGCACAAATATTAGAGCAACTGGTCCACAACAAGAAACTGTATCCATAAACTCCTCATTCTGAGATATCTGCTAAAAGAAAAAAAAAAAAACATTGTAATTTGGTATTTTTTAAAAATTTGCATGAAAAGATTAACACAGAAAATTGTGGTATATTATATTGTGGGGGTGGGGGAGTCTGACAATCTTGTGGCCCTTCAAGGAATATATATAGTCACATTTTGAGAAAAATCCAAAACTAAAATGGAAGCTGAGCACACCCATAACTCTCAGGACCCTTATAATGGAGTCCTGCATTCTGACCTCTAGCAACGTGGCTTTGGCATCATCTGAACAGTATTTGTAAATCCTCTTCAAAGTGTGTATTCTACTTATCTTCAACAGATCGCTTTCATGTATAGCAATATACCTTAAGAAATAATGATGATCATGTTGAACAAATCTAGCTTATGATGAAGCTAAATGAAAAATATATTACACCTCTATCTAAATAGGATATGAGGCAGACACCAAGTAAACTGGTTCTTTTGAAACCAAAATGGACAGGAAAAGAAAAATTCTGACTTTAAAAAGTACAGTTCTATAATAAAAAAATCTGCTATAATATTAAATGTGTCTAAAAGATAAATAATCATGAAGTCCCTCAGTGCACTAGAAACTAGGCTAGGGTTTCTGAAGGATACAAAGACAGCAATGACATGATCCTGCCTCCTTCAAGAAGGAGGCCACATTTTCATTACGCAAGTTAATTTTTAAATGATATCATTCTATAAATTAAAATTATCAAAAATGACAAAATGAATTGACTAGTACTGAAAAATAATAGGTGTCAGATTCTTAATCAACACCACGGTGAGAACCACATTCATCTTTTTCTTTTTTCCAAATTAGAAAAATCAGCTTTGAAAAACATTTTGATGTTTGAAATGTTTTAAATCAGGGGGCACTTTGAAATTTTAACTTTGAATTTAACAATGAATTACCCTATTGTATGGAAGAGACCTCGTCATTTAACAGGTTTGACAATTAGTTACTCAAAGCATTAGAGAAAAATCTCAGAAATTTTGGCTGAAAAATGCCATAATAAAAAAGCTAATATTTTAATAATATCTATGGAAACTTCAGTAGAATCCAGTTGAAAAAAAAAAAAAAAAGGAAAGTAAACATAATTTATCCAGTGGCCATTACCATCTCAATGAAATGTTTAAATGGAATACAAGATTTTAGCTCTGTGTAATGGGTCCTTTGTTCACTTAAAAAAAAAAAACTCTATTTAAATTTAAATTTTATTTCCTTCATTTGCTCTGCAGATTATTTCCATTGACTTTTTTAAAACAGGGAGGACAAAGAGGAGGAAGAGGAAGGAAAAAAAATATTCTCTGAAAACTCAATTATACAGCAATACATGCTGGGATAATCAGGAAACAACTGTTTTTTTCAGTCTTCCTTAAAATTTGGGGGGCTCTAGGGGAAGTTCAAAAGTTTTTACAGTGTTACTGGAAGAGATTATGAGAGGATCTGAGGTCTGAGCATGAATCAGCATTCTATTGTCATAATGTCACAGTGCAATGACCTTATCACTTTAAAGGTTTGATGTGAAACAGAAATGCTCCATACCTCTTGAGTCAGCAGGTTAAGCCTGCAAGACCTCAAAAAGGAGTAGCACAGGAATAAATTCTTGTTAAGTTTCTATCATTTCATATAGTATTTTTAATTTAAATACTTAATTTCTCTTATCCTAAAATAGAATGTTTCAACTGATGCGATTCTTTGATTTCTGTTTAGTATAATGTATAGTTTTCTTGAAATTCTCTTGTGATAAGTGACATATGAAAGTTAAACTACAAAAAAACCTAATGACAAATTAAATATTCTTACATATCAGGAGCTATTTCATTGTAACCTCCAACTGACTATAACAATATTTACACCACTAGGTGTGGGGTATTAGGTTCAGGTACATGTGTTCATGGTTTTCTTCACACCATGAATTCTTATTTTGGCTTAATAGCATCCAAGTTGATTCTAGTATTGTGACATTTTTGCTTATGTCGGTAACTCCAGGTTTTTAGTAATTGCCTCAATAAAAATGGCAAGACAGGATAGCCCATCTATAACTATACATAAACATATGCATACTCACACATATGCATGCATACTCACAGTTGCCTTCATGCAAAATGCAATAAAGGTTTAGCAAACATGAATCAATTCGGTGAACACAGATATAGAATTTTAATAATTCACAATATAAATTCAATGATAAGAAATACACCTTAAAATGATATCTGAAGAATCAAGGTTAAAAAGCCAAAAAAATAAAATTTTAGAATTCTCTCTCTTCTGAGAGCATTTACAATCAATGCTGTCTCTGGATGCCTTTATTATTTATTATTATATTAATCAATTTTATGAGGATATTCAAGGTAGTCTATATAAAATCAAAGGCACTCTTTTTAAAAGGCACTTTAGATCTTTTTCAAACAGCATTTTAAGTGAAGTTTTTCAAGGTTAATGCCATTTATATATTTTTTTAGTTTCTCTAAATAAATGTCTTTACAATGTTTCAAAAGGTATTTAGTGTGTGGAACAGTTTTATGAAAGAACAATATTTTCTCCAACATCCCCATCTGCTGGCTTAGAGAAAAAGTAGATTTTTATCTGTTATTCCTTTAAATATTTTTATATTTTATGGAATTGAAATATAAAATTATTAAACTATTTTAAAATGGACTAATAGCAATTTGTCAAAGTCATTCATGAAATGGGAAAGATTTTGAAGAGGAAATTTAATGTTCAAATTTTGAAGAGGAAATTTAATGTTCAAAAGTTTTCATTCTAAAAGCTCTATGGGATCCAATACTCATGTTTGTAGCTGCTTTAGACAGTGTGTCTTAAAGAAATTTTGGTAATGAGCAAAGTACATTTCTATTACATTTTTTGAGAATGTAATAATATTTAGTATTTTCCTAAAATCTTCTATTTTGTTAAACTATATACAATATGTGGTGTGTACACATATGACAAAATCAAATTTATTATTTTCAAAAAAATTTGAGTTTCTGTAATACATTGCTTTTGTATAAGAACAATTAGAATATTTTCACATCCTCAAAGGTTCTTAGATAAGACCATGGTGGCCAGGCAAACTGAAGGCCTCGAGGTATGCAAGACTTTGAAAACTACTCAAAAGGGTACAGAAGGAAAAGTTTAGAAAAAAGATGAATTTCTATGAGAAAAGTATTCATTTAGTCTCTGACAACCAGAAGGCACTCAATAAATATTGAAAGAAGGAAGAGAGTAGGGAAGGAAGGAAGAAAGGAAGGAAGGAGAAGGAAGAGGGGGCGAGGAGGGAGAGAAGGTAAGGAGGAAGGAAGGGGGAGGGGGGAGAAAGGAAGGAAAGAAGGAAGGGAGGAAAGAGGGAAGGATGGGAGGGAGGGAGGGTGGGAGGGAAGAAAGGGAGGTTCATCACTAGTCTGAATTGTTGAACAGGTCAGACGCTAGTTAGTCTTTTCATCTTTTTTTCCTCCTGGTTTTACAGTTTGTATTTTCTCACATGAAAGGTTTATGTTTTAACAGCTTTCAGGAAAATATAAAAATCTTAGTACTATCTCTAGTTAAGAAGAAAGAGAAGGAGGAATGGAAAGGAGAAGGGAGGAGGGAGGGGGAAGTCAGAGAGAATGAAAGAATTGGAAATCTGTCTTTATTTCCTCAGGTACCCATGGAAACAAATGGGAACAGGTACTTTCCCTATCCCACTGTGACAGTGAAAGAGAAAGATGTGGGAGTTGGTGCCCTGCACAGCAGTCATTTTACCCAGCTGACAATATAATGACTTCACTTCATTTGCATAACCTTAACCCATTTGGTGGACAGTGCTAGATCCGTAAATCAATGTCCACCTAGACATTTCCAAATAAGTTCCTTTATCTCAGGAATAAAACTAAATTAGTAAACTAATTTCTTTCCTACCTTGAAATTATATTATTAAGTCATAAAACTCCACTTTCTTAATATATGCATTTAACTCTATGGGATTTTCACTATTTAACTAGGTGAAATAACAAGCTACTTTAAGAAAATTGATTGGTGATACATACTTTGAAAATGGAGTTAAAGAACCGAATTCCTTAGATTTCCGGAGAAAATGAGAGAAAGTCATTTTGGTTTTAGCTATCAACACATTTGATGCTGTTGCCTCCACTTCATATAGTAAAGAATCATGGACTCCCCTGACTAAAAAAGCAAGCAAAGGCTAAGCATTGGAGAAAAACCTTGAGCAGGATTAAAATGATCAAGACTCATCTTGACAAATTTGAGATTAGAAATTTTCATTCATTTCTTGACTATTGACTTCATGGTTGTAGTTTACATGAACATAAAGAGTTAAACTAATTTCACATTTTTCTCCTGCCCTTGGCAAAACTAGAAGAAATGAAGAAGCTACGAACATTCCAATTCATTTTACAAGCTCTACATTGTGGAATTCCTAAGGGAATGAAGAAACTGAATCACAAATGTTAAGTTATTTGCTCAATGAGTCAATGTCAACTCCAGAAAATTCTATCCAATGTGTCTCTTTTGTATAACAGTGCCTCATTAGTTCTCTTTAGCAATCAGTAAGATTACTTATAAGAGTGGCACATTCCCAACTTGAAAAGGTATTCAGTTGCTTACCACAATTTGTTTTAGTGTCTTAGGATAATAACCCATGGAAGAGTAATTTTGGGATCTGGAGACATGCATTTTTATTTCAGATTCATTCTCTGAGAAAAAAAAAATCCATACAAAATGAGAACTTAATTTTCTGTTTCTCAGGAGTGTGGTCAAACAAATTAAATCGTGCGTGTGTGTTTTTGATGAAATTCATGTGCCATGAAAGTATTCATTCTGTGGAAATTCACAGTTTTATATGTGCTAATATATATACATCTTCCGTCTGCATAACTTATTTCAGTACAATTTATATTAAAAATAAATCTATTCAAAAATATTGAGACTAAAGACCTAAACCAATCACCTAATCTAAACCAAAAATAAACTTCATTCTTTACAAAACCCCAGCACAGTCATTCAACATCTCGTAGAATCAAGGAATATTCATTTTGTTCCTCTCCTTATTTTCACTAATGAGTGCACTTCTCAAACATGGACCATTTTCAAAAGTGTACCTGTCAATCACTTTCAGAGTGTTTTAGAAATCTACATACTCCTAATAATCATAGTCTTGCCTTAGTTTCATTACTTTTCAAAGCATTTCACACTAGTATACAATTATATACAGTTGGATACTTAGCACAGGCATAGGTTAAACTCATAAATCAGGAAAAAATAGAAATTTGATATCAAATCAAATAAATAACTTAAATCTGGTCTATTAATAGGTCAAGTATAAAAACCTTCGATAATTAAACTCCAGTGGCTTCTTTGTATGTATGTATGTACTGAAATTTTTCAAGATATTCTTAATATTCTTCTATGGAGATTTTTTTTAAAGCTGCAAATCCAGTTTAAGTCTCTCTCTCTCTCTCTCTATCAATCTCTCCGTGCACACTCGTCCCTTCAATTTCTTCCCTCATTTGGTATCAACATTTAAAGGAAACATAGCACTGAAGCCTTGTTAAATAGGTTCTTTATAAACAATTGGATTACAGACATCTAACATGACCACAATAATGCCCTTGTTCCACCAGTAAACGAAAATTGTTTCATTTCCTCATCCGAGCGGTGGTAGTTTCCAAATAAGTTGATGTTGTTCCTGATATAATCATCAAGCTAACCTATCGAATATATGATTAAGGCTCAGTATGGGGAATTGAGATGACAACCAGTTTGCCTAATGTGGGAACACTGCAGTTGGGCTTTTTCTGTGGTAATTTTCCGCTAGCTCCTCTAGACTGTGGCCAAAGTGGAAGGTGAGCCATCTGCGACCCACCCCCCGAAACTGTTAACTATTTAATAAAAACTGCGAGCATTAAGGCAGGAAAGAATCTCCCAACCCGGTCGGCAGGAAATTATGGCAGCTGCTGGGAAGAGGGCAGGAAGGTACAGTGGCGGCGGCTGCACTGTCCACGGCCTTTTCTGGGGTGGAAGCGCCGACACAGGAGCCCGCGAGCCTCTCCACTGAACCTTTTAGAGACTTAATGGCATGGATTCCATTACTTTGTTATGTAGCCTTGATAGAGCTTCATCGCGTGTCCCAGAACCTTGAGCGGAGTGATAGGGCTAATATGGATAATGCAAAGACTAAAATGGCTGATCAGCGACTTCTTCAGATTGCCAAACTCAGCTGGATCCAACTGCTTTCGGGTCGTTCTCTCGCTGCCTTTGCTGGAGCCCCGCTACCTGAGAACAAAGCGCACCCGGCCGGCGAGCTGACCGCGGCGCCCACAGCAGAATGACCCTGTTCAACTTAGGCTGAAGCTCCGCGGAGCACCGAGAAATTGACAGAGCTCACCCTCCACCCCTGCTGGACCCGCCGGCCGTGGGCCTGCGTCAGCTTCGCTTCTCGCCGCGCCTCGCCGCGCCCCTCGGGTGGGCGTTATGTAACAACCTCGAACCCAACTCCAGAACCGTTTTAACAACTTGTCCTGTCAAAGCGGGGAGTACAGGGCTCGCGGGGCCCATACGATGAACACGAGCTGAGCCCGGGGATTTAAATCCGGGGTCGAGAGAGGAGTCCAGCTGCTGGGGCAGTCCCCTGTGGGATCTACCCAGCAGCCCGACAGTGCGCCCAGGGGAATAAACGTGCTCTCTCTGGTCAGGGTACCACCAGCCCTGCAAGGGGGAAGTGGGACGGGCGGGCAAAGAGGGCTTCTCTTGAAGCACTCAAGATAAACTAGAATCCCCAGAACCTAAGGAAGCCACCTCCAGCTCCAGTCCCCACCCCACTTCCCTAGTGCGCACACTCTTAAACGCCTTTTGCTCCCTCTTCTCCCACCCCCCGCCAGCGGGGGTCCCCGAGATTGCAGCCACTTTCTCCATACGCCGTCACACGCACGCGCGTGTGCAGTCACTCACAGCCACACACTGACACACAGAAACACACACACACCACCCCACACTCGCGGGCGCTCTGCGTGCGGCAACCAAAAGACATGAATATTCATTACTTACAAGCATTAGTGACTGCGAAGCTGTTTGCTACCTCCAAATTGTCGATGTGGGGAGTCAGTCTGAACTCCGAAGTGGAAAACTGAACCATCCCTACCCGAAATGCACTGTATTCCTGATCGGCGCCCCTGGGAAATAGCCCCCCTGCAAAGAACAAACACCAAGCAGAACAGTGTCAGAGCCAGGGAAGGAAAGGAGGGGAGCCGGCTAGCGCCCAACAGCCCAGGAGTCTCTTATTCTCTCTCGCTAATAGGCCGAATAAACACATCAAGGGACTCGGGCAGCGGGGAGCTGATCTCCAAATGGTAGCTAAGGGGTCAAGACACAGATGAGAGTCTGAGGGCAAGGTAGGTGGCCAGAAACGTTAGCCTTTCCTGGTAACCACAAGCTTTGCATTCATACCCCCTAGAGGATCTGAACAAACAGGAAAATGTTAAGGCAGAATTAATAAAATTGGGGTATCAGAAATGAGAACACCTTTTCCTCTATTGTATCAAAGCCATAGCCTTTTCCCTTTGCTTCATGCTATTAAAACATGTATATTCTAGGCAGTTTAAATCTGGAATGCAGTCAAGGTATGACATAAGTCTACATGACATGAATTAATTTGTCCACTGTGAACAAAGATTACCACCAAATTATGCACAATTCAAAAGCAGAGCACAAAGGGTACCTACCTATCTGTATGCTGTTAGAAGAGACACCAAAAATCAGTCCCCATAAAACAAGAGAAAGGAGGACAGATATATGCATAATCTTTTGCATTTCCAAGAAAAGTAGAGCATCCACAAAATACCCCCCCTTTTTTTTTCCTTTTCCTCCTCTTTCTTCCTTGGCGGTTTTCCTCAGCAAATTAGATCCTCTGCATTTTGAGACAGCAATTTAGCACCAAGCTGCTAAAAACCTGAAGTGGAGGCAGAAGAATTCCTATTTCCCAGGTCCTGCTGGTGGCTGCTGAGGCCCTGCGCCCTGTCCCTGCTCTTGAAGTCCGGAGGACTGGCTGGATGCAGTTTTCAGCGGAGCTGCCGCTGTGGTTCCAGTGTCTTGGAATATTCAGCACCCTCCCATGCACTCACACACACTCACCCTCTCTCGCGCTCTCTTCTCCCTCTCCCCTCTGTCTCACACACGCGCGCGAGCGCGCGCGCGCGCGCAAGCACACACACACACACACACACACACACACACACACATACACACACACGCAAGTCACAGAGGAGCAGGCAGTCCTGGGCGCGCGTGCGCGACTCGCGGCAGGCCGCTGGCGCGCGCGTCCAACCCCTCCCCCGCACCCCGCACCCCGCACTGCCCCGGCAGCGTCGCGAGCACTGAGCTCAGAAAGCTCCGCTAAGAGTCAGGCAGCGGCTACCACCAGGCTAGACCGCGGGTCTCGCGAGCTGTCGCGCCCACCGAGCGCTTCTGCCTTTTCAGCACCGAGGACAGCGCCCCGCTCTTAGCCTCGTGCTACCTTTGTGCCGCCACCGCAGCTGTCGCTAAAATGCTCCAGCCTGGACCAAATGCAACAAAGCTGATTTCCGGCTGCTGTGCAGACGCCGAGTTGCTAATTGTTGCCGGTGAAGCGTTTTCTCACCAGGCCCTGCTGTTTTACATTTCAAGTAATTTTTATTCTCATTTTCTCTAGCCCGTGAAAACTCACCTAGAGATGTAGAAAAGCTATCATCCACCTCACCTGACCCAGCCAAAAAGCAAACAAGAAAACAAAATACCCGTTGAAGAACTGTTCCAAAATCGTGAAGTTTTGCTAAATGTGACGTAGCCAGCATCCAGGGAAAAACACCAAATTCTTTCTTTAAAGGCTAAAGCCGGAAGGGAGGAGATCAAGATTGAATCTTTGAAATACTTTGCATGGATATCCCATCTTTAGAGTTTGTTCTATTGGGTCTTAATGCCAACTTGCAGAGCCAGCTGAGTGCAGGTCTCACAGACTTCACTGCAGAGTTCCTCCTATAGTAGAGACATGTAGACTCGGCTCTTTAGAAGCCCTTTCTTTACTGAAAGCAGAAGACTCCGTTTCAAGGAAAGGCTCTTAGGAGACAGAAAGAAGATGAAGTTAAGTCTAGAAAGGCCGTTGAGCTGCACAATCTTTTCCAGGGACATAGTGAGAAACTGGACATTCCACCGCGTTTTGACCCTGAGTTTTGAGAAATCACTGCTCAAAGAAAGTAAGCTAAGTTTTCATCACTTTAAACCCCTGAGCATAAGATCACTGTGAAAGAAAGATGAGGTTAGGGATTTAAAGTTTGTGGGAAGGGAGTTGATGGGGAAGATCTAAGACTAGACTTCCCCCTGTGGAATTTATGCACTTCTCACTGCTTGCCAAGCAGTTGCCTGGGAACCTGCTCTGGCAATTCCTTCTGCTGCCTCAGAAATTCTTAAGTTTTATGGCTTTTTGGGTTTAAACAAAGAAATAAAGGAAGGCTGAGTACAAGGGATTGTTTCCAGAAGGCTGTAGATTGGAGCCCACAATACTAAGGGATTAACTTGCTAATATTTCAGAATGCTAAGAGTGTTAGTCTATCATGCTGCTTTCCTGTGCAATTATCACACTAATATCATTCCAACAACCTCCTTGTTAACTGTTACCTCACACTTGCCCTTTAATCATTCCTGGGCTTGATTTCTCCATTTTAGAAAAGAGAAAGATGGGCAAAGTGGCCTCTATCGCTCTCAAATCCTATAAATCTGTGATATCAAGTTATGGCTTTCCCTGCTTTTGATTTTAGATATTTATTCCTAAAGCAGGAAGTGAAATATCCATAATTTATTACTAAGCTTAGTAAAATACCTTAGTAAAAACACCTATCAATTTTATTACCAAGAATTCATTTCAGTCAGTTAATAAGCAATTCACTATATATAAAACAGGCCCTGTGAATTAAAATGCATTTAGCTTATTAAAATTTAAATAAGGATAAAAATAATAAAAGAGATATAAATAAAAATATATCCAAATTTACAATATAAAGAATAATTAAGTTAATCTTATCTACTCAGTCACTAGTTGTGATGTAAGGCACAAAAAATGATCTGAAATTATTCCCTATTTGAAATATATGATGTATGTGTAAAAATATATATAAATGAATAATTTCTCAGAGCAAAATAAAAAAAATTCTTTTCAGCTATTTTCTTTTTTTTCCACTCAGTTTTTTTCCACAAGAACTCCAATTTCATACAAAGTAACTTGGAATGAAAGAAAAGAGAGAGAAAGGAGCTTGAATGTGGAGAAACGATCTTTAAAGTGTAGATCAATGTAAATCGAATTTTTCTTTAAAAAATGTTTCAAAAACTATTTTCGAAATAATCTATTTCAAATTCAAAGGCAAAGATGAGCTCAAAATGACTGAATTACATTCTATAAAAGCAAATGATATAAAGTAAGAATTTGCTGAATCATAGATCATTTTCCCTAGCAAATAATGAAAGAACTCAGGGTAAATATTACTGTTTAATAACAAGTTATATTTCATATAGAAAATGGAAATAAAATTTTAGTAGGCATTGCTTTTAATTCAACTATTATTCTATTAATATGTGTTTCACAAGTTATGTATGTACATTTCACAACATACCTGTATACATTTCCTGCAATGTTAGCAATATTATATCATCATTCGTGGAACTCTTTCTAATTTGCTATAATATTTATACAGCTTATATTTTTTAAGCATAGAATACTGTCAATAAAAATGTAATAAATTTAAATTGACTGAAGTAGTTATGAAAATGAATGAAAACTACTAGAATTTATTTTGAATACTTAGAAACTTCTCACTTGAAGAATATATCTCTAATTGATCAGTAATAAAATCAATTTTAAAAATTTCAAAACTAATAGATCTATAGTTGAATAGAATAGCCTTCCCTAAAGAAACAGAATTTGCTATTTTCTGCCCTCTGCTGTTCAATTTTGGTAATTATCCATAAGTATTGTTTTCCGAAGCAAGGTAAGTTACATTAAAACATGGAAGAAATAAAAATACTACCCACCCTGTCATTTGTTTGTTTGCTTGGTTGGTTGTTACTGTTGTTCCTTTATGTGTGTGTTTAAATATAACTTTTAGCATTAAGGCTAGAAATAAGTATTATATGCAAAAAATTCAATTTTTTGTTTCACTTAATCTTATTTCAACATGTGAAACAATAATTTCCCTTTTAAATCTGCTTTAAAATGCTTAAGGATATTATATATCCTATGTAATCTGCACATTTTTAATTTTTATTCCATAATAAAAAGATTTGCATAAAGGAAAGGAGAGTCATTGTGTGTGAGGAAGGATGTGATAATTTTTAAATGACTGGTAGAGCAAATTTTAGCTGATTTCATTATCAGAAGTGGATTATAAATCAGTGCCATACTCCCTAGTGACAAAGTCTCACCAAAGTGGAGATCATCGCTTTTCTTCCTGTTGATCCTCTGGAACTGTGAAAATGTAGGCCATCTGGAAGGCTTGGATGCAATGCAACAATGGAAAGGAAAAAGGGTCCATGCTCTTTCAGCAGAAGATAGCAAAGATTGCAGTTCCTTCAGCAGGAACCCTGGTTCCAGACATGAGACTCCATGGGCTGAGAAAAAGACAACATAAATAGACTACAAATAGAAGTTTCAGTTCTTTAATTAAATAAAGAATAACATTAATGTTAATAGTTTTTCCAGATTGAGACAGCATTCCTTTTATGCAGCAAAAATTTAAATCACTGATTCAATAAGATGAACCACATGACCCAAAACACATGTCTAAAGTTAAACAAGTTAGGCTTTTGTTCCTTTTTTAAAAATGAATTTAAAATGTCCAAAAATGAAAAGAAGTAGTTTTCATTTTAGGTTGTTTGTGAGCTTTGATTATATGGATTTTAATGGATTTTAATGAATTTTACCCTAATAGATAACAATCCTGTACCAGGAATATTTATTGAAAATTGTGTTTCAATTCATTCACTAATTCAGTAAACTCTGAGAAACTACTGTATTCCAAATACTGTGGTTGACACAGTGGATAAAAAGATGACCCAACAGAAACTTTTCTCAAGAAATTCACAGACTGGGCACCTGGGTGGCTCAGTGGTTAAGCCTCTGCCTTCAGCTCAGGTCATGATCTCAGTGTCCTGGGATAGAGCCCAGCATTGGGCTCTCTGCAAAGCAGGCAGCCTGCTTCCCCCTCTCCCTCTGCCTGTCTCTGTGCCTACTTGTGATCTCTTTCTCTCTGTCAAATAAATAAATAAAATCTTAAAAAAAAAAAAAGAAAGAAATTCACAGACTTCATTCAAGTAAGCAAATGATGAAGACCCCGTGAGAAGGGCAATAAGAAATGAAAGAAGTAGGCATATGGTTAAGATAATATGGTGAGGCAAAGAGGAATCTATAATGCACATTTTATGTTGGAGCTTAGGGAAGAGGAGAGTCATCAAAAGCTAACACCTGAACTGAGTCAAGCAGAGGTTAGAGATAGATGAACGATGGTGATGTAGTAAGGGGAATACATTTTTTTGAATTTTCAACTTTATTGAGTTATAATTGACAAATAAAATTAAGATATTTAGCATGCACAGTGTGATTACTTGATATATGTTTTCATTGTTAAAGGATTACCCCATCAAGTTAATTGACATATCTATCACGTCACATATTTATCCTTTTTTATTGTTGTGAGAACATTTAAATTCCACTCTCTTAAAACATTTCAATTATACAATACAGTGTTATCAACTATTATCATCATTTTATACATTAAACCTCAGACCTTGTTTATCTTAAAATTGAATATTTGTATTCCTTTACTAACTTCTCCCTATCTCCCCCACCCTCCAGCTCCAGGCAGCCACTTTTCTACTCTGTTTCTATAATTCTGAGTTTGATTTTTTTTTTTTTTAAGATTTCACATATCAGTGATACCATACAGTATTTGTTTTTCTCTATTTGGCTTATTCCACTTAGCATAATGCCCTCCAGATTCATTTGTATCAAGGTTGAATAATAACATATTATCATATATATCATATGTATGATATATATCTCATATATAGCACATTTTTTTTAATCCATTCATGCAATGACAGACCCTTAGATTGCTTCCATACCTTGGCTAGTATGAATAACGCTGCAATGAACATGGAAGTACTGGTGTCTCTTCAAGATAATAGTTTCATTTCTTCTGCATATACACCCAAAGGTGAGATTGTCAGATCATATGGTAGCTCTATTTTTTTTTTGGTAGCTCTATTTTTAATTTCTTGAGCAATCTTCATACTGTTTTCTGTAAGAGTTGTATCAGTTTACATTCCCACCAAGAGTATACAATGGTTCCCTTTTCTTCACATCCTTGCCAACATTTATTTCTTATCTTTATTTTATTTTATTTTATTTTATTTTATTTTATTTTATTTTATTTTATTTTATTTTTTCAGTGTTCCAAGATTCATTGATTATGCACCACACCCAGTGCTCCATGCAATATGTGCCCTCCTTAATATCCACCAAAAGGCTCATCCAACCCCCCACCCCTTCCCCCTCCAAAACCCTCAGTTTGTTTCTCAGAGTCCACAGTCTCTGATTTAATACTAGCCATAACAAAAAGTGGGAGGTAATATCTCATCATGGTTTTGATTTACATTCCCTGATGATCGGTGATATTGAGCACTTTTTCATGTTCCAGTTGGCCACTTGTATGTCTTTTTTGGAAAAATGTTTATTCAGGTCCTGTGCCCAATTTTTAATCAGATTTTTGGTTTTTGCTATTGTGATGAATAAGTTCTTTGTATGTTTTGGATATTAACCAATTATCAAATACATGATTTACAAATACCTTCTCCCATTCCATAAGTTGCTTTTTCATTTGGTTGATGGTTTCCATTTGCTGTGCAGACACTTTTTAGTTTAATGTAGGCCTACTTATTTATATTTGCATTTGGTATAAAAAAAAAAAAAGAACTCATTTCCAAGACCAATGTCAAGGACTTTACCTCCTGTTTTCTTCTAGGAGTTTTATTTTTCAGGTCTTATGTTCATGTCTTTAATCCATTTTGAGTTGATTTCTGTGTGATGGGGTAATATCGGGGTCCACTTTCATTCTTTTGCATGTGGCAATCTAGTTTTCAATACCATTTATTGCAGACATTATCCTTTCCCTATTATATATTCTTGACTCCTTTGTCAAAGATTAACCAAATATACATGGATTTAGTTCTGGGTTCTCTATTCTGTTCTATGTGTCTATTTTTAATGTCAACTTCATATATTTTATGTTTGCTATAACTGTGCAATATAGTTTGAAATCAGGAAGTATGCTGCCTCTACCTAAGTTTTTTCTGAAGATTGTTTTGACTACTCATGGTCTTTTTTGCTTTCAGGCAAATTTTAGAATTTTTTTTCTATTTCTGTGAACAATGCCATTGGAATTTTTGTAGGGATTGCACTGAATTTATAGATTACTTTGGATAGTAGGAACATTTTAATAATATTAATTCTTCCAATCCATGAGCACAAAATCGCTTTCCATTTATTTTTATCTTCTTCAATTTCTTTCATCAATTTTATAGTATTTAGTGTATGTTATTTTATTCTTTTTGATGCTGTTGTAAAGTGGATTATTTTCTTAAGTTCTCTTTTTGATAATTCTTTGTCTATTAAAAATATGCAATTAAATCCATATATTGATTTTGAATCCTACGACTTTACTGAAATTATTAGTTCTAACAGGTTTTTGGTGGGACTTGATGTTTTCTATAATATAATACTATGTCAGGTGTAAAGAGAATTGATTTTACTTTTTCCTTTCCCATTTAGATTTCTTTTCTTTTTTTCTTTTCTTTTTCTATTTTTTCTCTTCCCTTCCTTCCTTCCTCCGTCTCTCTTCTTCTTTCCTTCCTTCCTTCCTTCCTTCCTTCCTTCCTTCCTTCCTTCCTTCTTTCCTTATCTTAATTTTTGGCTAGGACATCCAGTGCTATTTTGAAAAAAAGTGGTGAGGACAGGCAACCTTTTCTTATTCTTGACCTTAAAGGAAAAGCTTTCAGCTTTTTACTGTTGAGTATGATGTTTGTTGAAGTCTTGTCATTTATGACCCTTGTTATATTGAGGTATGTTCCTCCTAATAGCCAAGTTGTTGAGAGTTTGTATCATGAAATGATGATGATTTTGTCAAATGCTTTTTCTGCTTCTTTTGAGATGATCACATAATTTTTATTGTTCATTTTGTTAATGTGATGTTTCACATTGATTTCTTTGCAGGTGTTGAACCTTGCCTCCTTGCATCCCTAGAATAAATCACACTTGATTATAGTGTACAACTCTTTTAATGTAGTACTGAATTTGCTTTGCTAATATTTTGTTGAGAATTTTTTCATCTATGCTCACTAGGGATATTGGCCTGAAATTGTTTCTTTCTGGGAATATCCTTGTCTGTCTTTGGTACCAAGATAATCCCAGTTTTTGTAAAATGAGTTTGAAAGTATTCCCTCCTCTTCTGTTTTTTGGAAGAATTTGAGGAAGCTTGGTATTAGTCTTTAAATGTTTGGTAGAATTCACCAGAAGAACCCATCTGGTCTTAAACTTTTATTTGTTGGGAGGTTTTTAATTACTAATTCAATCTCTTTAGTAGTAATTGGTCTGTTCATATTTTCTATTTCTTCACAATTCTGTCTAAATGACCACTATTTTACCCCTGTTTCAGGCAAATCCTTTATCTCCCTTTCACTAACTTCTATTTCTGGAAATGTATCTTGTTCCTTTGTTTGGAAGGCATTTCTCTGTTTCTTCATTTTCCTTGACTGTCTGTACTGCTTTCAGTATTAAACCAAACAGGTACCTCTCTCAGTCTTGAGGAAGTGGTCTTGTGTAGATGAACCTTGTTAATCGCCTTGGTCCAAGTTTCTGGTTTTCCTCAAATCTTTGTGATTTGCCAAACCACCTTCTTCATTCCTAGTGGTTATAGTAGTTGGGAGTATGCCAAAACCTTTCATTGTCCCAAAGAGGAAGATCAGATTTTGTACCCAGATGCAAGCTGATTGGAAGATGAGTCCCTAGGCAGCAGCTGGATAAGTATATAGTCAAGCCCCTTCCAGGGGTAAACTGGAAGATGGACATTTTTGCCCATTCTTTCTGTACTAGACCCTGGTGTATAGCCATAGAAGGTAGGGAAGGTGTTTTTGCACCCATGATGAAATGCTTCTTTCTTTGCTGCAGCTCTTTGGGACTCGTAAATGCAAGCCCTATTAATTCTCAAAGCCAGGTGATCCGGGGTCCTCCCCCTCAGACAGCAATCACAAAAGTTTGGGACACTAGACATGTGTACAAACTCCTTCTAGGAAAAAATTGGTGGCTTGGAGTGGGCTAGAGCAAGAAGGCAAGGGAAGGGTCCACCAGCTTCCCCAGTCCCCAGAAAGGATCTTAGACCCTAGATGTGTGCTAAATTAGATGCCTGGCCCTCAAACACAGTTTTTAAAGTACTCAGATAGACCTCTTTCCTTTTTGCCTGCTCCCTCCATGCTGAACCTTGAGGGAGATAGTTCAGGGGGTGCTCACAGGCCCATTATCAGCTGCTTCTTCTTTCTTTCTTTTTTTTTTTTAACTATAGTTTTGAGTTTCCTGGATGCAAGCCTCATTCATTTTCACAACTAGGTGTTTCAGAGGCCCATCCTCAAGTGAGAATCCTAAAAGTTAAGGCACTAAATATGGATTTTGAACACTTCACTCTTCAGATAGAATGGGGACTTGGAGTTCCTTCTCAGTAGTATGGCATTGTGATGGAGATGAGGTTTATGGCAAAAATGTTTTATTAACCTTATTGATGTGGGTATTTTCCTCATTCACTCCGTGTAGGAGTTGCTCAGTTTCTGGATTTGTTTTCATGGTAATTGCTCCATGTGCAGCTATACATTCAGTATGTTCATGGGAAGAGGGGAGTTCAAGGATTTCTTATTTTGCCAACTTAATTGACTTCAAGAATGCTTAATTTAAAAGTAAATACATCAGTAAAGACATGTGTGTGGTCTAGGAATTATAAGCAATGTGTTGTTTCTAGAATGGGAAGTATAAGACAGGGAGTAACAGAAATAAGCTAGATCATTGTAAGAAATGGGTAATTTATCCTATAAAAAAGGAAACCACTTGGAAAGTTGTAAGTACAAAGATGAGTTCTTAAGATTTGTATTTTAGATAGAACATTCTGGAGGCTGTGGAGAATATGGGGAAACATATTGAATGCAGGGGACCAGGTAGGAGGTTGTGTTTCTGGTGGGGATGTTGAGAATCTGGATTAAGAGAATAATAGTATGGATAGAAAAAAAAAGTTGGTTTCATGAAATATTTAGGATGGAACTTAATAGAACTTGTTAGTGAACCTGCATGTCATGCAGGTAAAAGATATGGAGAAACAAAGCCAACTCTTGTACTAGGCCAAGTGTCTAGGACAATGTTGTCTCACCTCAAGATGAAACGCAGAGAACACTAGAAAGCAGATATGGAGGCAAATGATGTGTTCGCTTTGGTGCCTGTTAGATTAAAGGATCTATGGCATAAAACCCCTCCAGCTAGTGTGTTAGCCCTTGACCCTGATTCTGATACTCATGGATGAGGCTTCATCTGAAGTTTGACTTTGAGAAGTTAACATCATCAGTCTGTGGTGTTTTATACGATAGTTACTATTTCTTAGAAATGTCATTTAAAACAAAAAATTGAAGAAATAGAAGACACATGCATACCTTTAAAATCTTGCTTTCACTGAGTACTGATAAATGTACAATCATTTTCCATCACTTGAAGTGAGACCAGGCCATTACCTTGACCATGATTCTCCTAAATAGTTTCCCATTTCAGTCTCTCTAAAACTGAATAAGAATTTAAGAATATGTGTGAAGAAATATGAGCACTAAATCTTTTTCACTTTTTAATGATTTTTCTCATATTTTTGATAGCCTTGCTCTCTCTTAGCTAGAATAAATTTTTTTACCTACTTGCATTAATGTCCCTTTCTAGAACATCCAACATGGTTTTCAACAATTTTCTTTTCACAAGTTATGAATTTACAAACTATTTTAACCAAATTGCATATCATACTATCAAATTCAACTGTGATATTTTTTTTTCTAAAATACACTTGACTCTCTCACAGTGGGTGAAGCAGAAATTAGAAGGGCAAGCTTCTAGCCAAAAGTATTCAGCAGGACTCTACTGGTACATTTCATATAATATAAGGTGGGGACAAAAGAAAGAAGAAAAGAAACAGATAAATAGCATTAAACATAGCTACAACAATTTCCAAATCTGTAGATGGGTACTCGCAGCCACTTTTTTCAAGCACGCCTTCCATATTCAGCCATATTCAGTTATTTTAGTCAGCACTTCAGGGAGACAGAGTTCTTTACTTGTATGTGACCCAAATCTTTATTCCTGCAGGGTCTGAGTCCTTGATGTTCTAGTCTTTTTTGGGCTTCTGTAGTTTTCTTTGGTCTGATTACTGGACAAGAGAATACTAAGAGGAACTGTAGTGAGTATTGAACTTCCTTGTCTAGTCCATGGCATAGCACATTTCCCCTCCAGTCTAGTAGATGCCATTTCTATCTTATAATAGCATACTGCTGTGCAGGTACGATTTTATGGTGCAATGGACCAGATGATGTCATTTCTTCTGGATGGGAAACGAGGTTGTAAAATCATGTGGTATCCTCTGGACAGAAGCTTAGTATATACCAGAGCCTACTGGCAAGCTAGAAGCTACTTTTAAAATGGAAGAGAATTGCCAGCAGAGGGGAGCAAGGTCTTACTTCAAACCTGATGCACCTGTGCTGAGATTCCTTTGCTAGAACTTGCCATGCTCTCTGTATCAACATCTTTGCCCCAGACACTTCAAACACCATTGTGTCTACTGGGTCTTAAGACTTAAATGTCAACTTGTACTGCAGCCTGAAACTGCCGATGTAGTTTATTTCTTTCACTCCAGCTGCCAACCTTATAGCTTCATACTAATAAACGTGTCAGAGCAGCTTGCCCAAATGTGGTACACATTGCCTGCAAAATCCAGACTAGTCTACCAAGCATTGCTTCTTTCTTTGTGGTGAGTGGTAAAAGCACAATTAGCCTCAGGTCATTGGATGCTTGAAAAATTTCACCTATTAGGCTGACCCTCTAATTTCTGAGGGGTTTATCTCCCATACTCCGTCACACATATTTTTACTAAGGCATCTAAGTGGCTTACTACTTCTTGTTCATCAGGTCCAATTAACATGGTGTCATCAATATAACGTATCAGTGTCAGCTTCTGCTATAGAGGTTATATCCAGAGCAGTCCCTGTACCTCTCTTGAGGATATAGTGGGATAAATATTATTTGGGATGTAATATAATATAGTTATTGGTGTGGAGCCAATGAGAGATGTTGGAGTGAGGAAGAATTGGCTTCATCTTGGGAATCAACTATTCCATGTACAGACTTTTTTTTTTTTTTTTTTTGCATAGGGGATGGCTTCCTTGCAGAGTTGAAAAGTTTCTTTCTATTTCTGCTTACACAGCAATTCTGAGGAATTCAGAATGATTAGGCTCCCAACCTCATCCAAGTCTGTACAAATGTGTTTATTCAATGCACCAGAATTCCAGTCCTTGCTTACTAGCACCATTATATTACAGACAATATAGTCTCTATATTGAGACTATAATATATACTTATATATTATACAACTTAACATAGTATCTATACCTAATTGGTAGAGCACCTAATCATTTAGTTAGGTTTCCTCAAGCCATAAATTCCCTGCTACTATAGGAGAGGAGGGACTCATTCAAAACTTCAAAGAGGCTTTTTGATTTTGATACATATTCCTAATTGTATGCTCATAGGTTTTAATTTCTTATATCTCCTCTGTTTATTCTCTGGGGCCAGAGAAAGAAACTGGATGACTCTAATATTTCAAATCATTACTGTTGTCATAACAACAGAATGCCACACTTACTTGATTTCCCTCCAGTTCCACTCATCCTATACTGCCATCAGTGAAATTTGTTTATAATCATGGTGCCACCATCTTCCATAAATCATCCAAGTCCCATTCCCCTTCCCTTGTAAGAAGCATATCCTCTGTTCCTCAAAATATGTGAGCAATCTAATGCTTGAATCCCATTGTGAGGTTCTATTTCCTAGGGCCACTTGCAATACATTACTGTATATCTGGGTTCCAGCATAAAACAGATGACATATGCAAAAACAATGATCCAAAGATATTCGACTTACAAAATGTATGTAAGTAAAGGAAACCACAAAATTCAGTACAATAATCCAAGCAGTGGCGTTACTGACATCCTTAGGCTGAAAGGAATGAATGGAGGAATCCAGTATCTGAATCTAGAAAGAGGAGTAATGAGAAGAAGGGCATCTTGAAAGAAGCCCTGATTTTTGATTAGGGGTATAGATCACCTGAAGTGACCCATCAGAGGGAAGACAGAGGAAGAAATATTCCAACCTCACTCTGTTCTCTTCCTCCAATCACAACATGGACCAGACTCCATGTTGGCTAAAATCAACTTAAAATCAGAGTGAGGGAAGTCACTGATGCAGCTCCTAAAGGTCAGCCACCACGAGCAGAAAGTAGGACAGAGAGAGAAGGAGTATAACTTGAAGAGGAAATGGAAATATATGCAGTACACATTGGCCATTCTTTCTTAAACTTAATGAAGATTCAGATAAATGTTGGGATATGAGATGAACCACTAGGCAGAGACACCAGAAATTGTGTTTCATAGCAGCTATTGATGAAGAAGACATTGTTTTTCATTCCCAATTGTTGGCAAGTTGATCGCCTGGGTAACTTTGCAAGCATACCTAGAGAAAAGGCGGGGAAAGAAAGACAGTATAGCATAGGTCTGACCTGAGTTCAGATTATACCTGTAGGCAGAGAAGATAATGGAGGAGATGCTTTCCCAAGAGTTTCTGTGTTATTTTGGATTACTACCCCACCCCCAAATCTGCTTGGATCATGATATGCCTATGTGAGAATGAAGAGCCACGGAATTCTTTGTGACTTTGGCAGCTTGAGATTTTGTCATTACGGGGACATCTTTGAGAGTACATACATTTTCTCACAATAGCACAGTATCACACTTGGGGTGGGGGGGTACATCATCAAATGGTTTCATAAGTATCAGATATTGATGAAGGACCAGAGCTGAAGAACTGGAAGGACTTTCTGTGAATACCTCCAGACATTCCCAGAAGATGGAGCAAGAATTTGTTGGTGGCTAAGTAACGGTATTATATAGGAGGAGTCAGGAGCCAGTGAAAATTTGAATATTACCATTACAAATTGACCATTTCAATTCACAGCCCGAAGAGACCTGGAAAAACACAATTGTTTTGTACTGGTCTCAGCCTATCAATAACCAGTGTTGTGGTTGCCCTTGGGGTTCTTACTATGATTGCAAGACTCTTCACAATAACCATGAGGAAATTACAAAGAACTAAGGTTTTATTACTTACAAGACTTGGAAACTATATAGCACACCTGGGGCCACACAAGGAGGTCACGGTAGAGGGAGAGAGAGCACATAGACTTGGGGTTCTGCTTTTAACCGGATCAATGGTAGGGGCTGAGAGTTTCACAGGCTCATTCTTTATTGATAAATTTAAAACAAAAAAGCAGGAATTTAAGGCACTGGAAGAGAAAAACAAGTTGCCCAAATGGTCTGTTACCAAAATCAACTAAGATCTCTGAAACAAAGGAGCCTCAGGGCAGGGAGGTGGCTTGGTTCTGTGTCTAGATGTGTGGCTGATACTGTGTTTATTCAAATTAGGCTTCTTTGAAATAAAATGCCCCTGCAATCAAAGCTTAAGTCAGGCACTTGCATTAACAAACGAACAAACAAAACCTATCTGGGCTTCCCCTATAGCAGTTTACATTTTGAGATCAGTTTTTAGGGGATTGGTTTGCTTTCCTGCATGACCAAACTTGAAATTAGTCCAATCTCCTGAAACTGCTTTCTATGATGTAACTTTATGGATAGGAATACAACCCTAATTTAATACCTAGGAACGCCATGAATTTGCTATTGTTTTCAACATAAAGAAGTGTAAAGAAATTACCCTTTGGTAGTTTGTTTATCTGGAATATAGCAAACATAATCCATAATAAAACTTTTCTTTTTTTAATAAGGGCAATTACCCTTAAGGAGTTTTTTTGTTTTTGTGTTTAAGATTTTTATTTACTTATTTGATAGAGAGAAGGAACACAAGCAGGGGGAGTGGGAGAGGGAGAAGCAGTCTTCCCGCTGAGCAGGGAGCCTGATGCTGGGCTTGATCCCCGGATCCTGGGAGCATGACCTGAACTGAAGGCAGACACTACCAACTAAGCTACCCAGGTGCCCCAGGAGTTTTATAAAGCCAAATCAAATCAGACAATATTAAAGAATGAATAGTCTAAGTTTAGGAAGAAATATTACATAGAGAATAAATGGATAGAATATATGGGTAGTAATGTGCAAATACGTATAATATTTGGTCATCTTAAATTCCTTATATACTTATATTTTTTTTAGCATTCAGTTATGTTTTCATCTATTTGACAAATATTTATTGATAACCAAGGTGCCGAGTTCTAGAGAAATCAGTATGACAGATTTTGCATTCAGAGAGTTCGTGTTCTAATCAGAGAGACAGACAATTGCAGTGAAGGAGAAAAGTGTTATATAAAGTTACATGTTTTTTTAAGAGGAGCGGCATGATTCAAATGACATAGAAAATAAATTTATCTTTCCAGGGAGTTTTGTGGAAATGCAAAATAAGATGAGTTGCAAAGCCTCTCCCAGCTTTCAACTACAAAAGGGTAAGTCTCAGCTTGGTTAAAATTTTATTTGATAGAGCACTTCAGTTCTTGTTTGTGCAAAGGGGGATCTACAGCTAAGAAGAGGCAAAGAAGGATACATTCTTTTTTTTTTAAAGGTGGAGAGTTGGTCTTCGAGGGGACACCCAATATAAGTGGCCCAGAAAACAAAAAGGCAAGGAAACACAGCATGGCAGGAGCCAGGATCTACATAGAAGATGGTCAGAAATTCCTGGGAAAGAAGACACAAAGTACTTGTTTAAAAATGGAGGGCTAATATTCCATGTTAAAATGTACTGATGGGCTGTGACCCTCTCCTTGAGGTCCTTGAGGGGGGTTAGGGTCCATACCTTGCTATGGAGACTGAGCTCCCCTTCTGCATCAGCAGACAGTAAAATTACTACAGTGATTTTGGATATTCAAAGGAATATCTACAATGCTGTCACACATTCTAGGAAACCTGCTTTTCAAGGGGATAAACCATAGAACTGTTACAGCCTGAAGACTAAAGCAAAAATCAACTTTAATGACAATGCTTTTAAATTCTTCTATCTGAGTGAGTCAGGAAGAACTGTAAGTTCCCTTTTCTAAAGAGTTATTTTGTTGCTAAATCTATGTTTTATATATAAAAAAAAAAATTCCAGTACCAACTGCCTTAAAAATAAGATAAATGTAATCATTCATAGAACTGAAATTCTTGAGTTATAATATTTGGTTTGGTCCAATCACTGATTATCCTTTGATCAGACAGGATTGAGATTATTTCTTTTTATGGTTGTAGCAACTGGTATTTTCTCCTGTTGGAAAGAAATCACTTTGGTTTGCATTATTCCAACAAGATGCCCTAAAGGTTATCTGGACGGGCTTCCTAAGGCACATGGCCAGCTTTAACCCAGCACTTTGTCCAGAAGAGAAGATATGCAGTGGTTGGATTTGGGACTACTTTGCCGAAGCCAGGAGTTGATAGAATGCAGGGATACTCTTAACAATGGGGAGGAGAGAGACAAAAATGTGTAAGCAGAGAGACAAACAGGTCCACTGGAGTAGGCAGACATGGAAAAAAATAAGGCTAATTCTAATAAAGGAGAAATTCTGTGACTATATACACAAAAATGCTTTCTCTAATCTTAGGAACCTTTAAATTGATTTGATCACTTACATATAATTTGCTATGAGCATAGCATTCTACTTATTTCAAAGGCTATTGCTTGAACATTGCATAAACTCTGGTAACACTGTAACTCGAGATTATATATATATATATATATATATATATATATATATATATATATATATCATATACTACTTGAGAGAATTTCAAGGTTATGAAAGTAGTTTGAGGTCCAAATAAACTCTAAACACCACTGAATGCCCCCTCTGTTTTCAGCAGTTTTATAACATCATAAATATTTTTGTGTCTGATATGGCTAATGAGTTCCATAAAAGAATTTTTAGCCCACAAACATCCTTGTTCAGCACTCTCTTTTTGGCAACAATAATTAGGATTTTTACCTGACTGTGCTAAAATACATCATGGTTGGATAGCTATTTTAAAAAATTAAAATAAACAGAATTGTATTATGTCATAACAAAAAAATACAAGATTTTTGTTTTAGTTGTTCGGTGGTTTTCTACTTGTTTGCTTGCTGGTCCCCACGCCTGCTTTAAAATAGCAGTGTCTGACTGCCATTCTATATCATGTACGGTTAAATGCAAAAATCTGTCACTGGATAGTATGCCAGTTAGACATGGTTATTTTAATCCTGGGTAGGGGGCAAGCGACTTAAACATAATACAGTTTTGTGAGCTTAACTGCTTGCTTTTCAACTATGATAAAGTCAGGGAACTGGAAGAAGGCTAGGGTTAACTGGAATAAAATTTATACAGCTCAAATTTATCCATAGATTAGCAAGAAAATTTGGGTCTAAAGGAGCCACATGTATCCATGGCATTCTTTAAGTGGTGTTTTATATTTCCTATTTGATATATTTGGCATATAAATTTCACAGCAGCTGTTAAAAATTTAGTAATGTCTTAAAACTATTTTATAAGTTGCCCAAAAACATGAATGATAAATCTTAATTATTGTCTAATGGATTGATGGACAGGATGATCTCCAGGCTCCTATATCTCATTTTAGAACCAGGAGTTTATTATTCAGATAAATAATTTTGTGTTCACATTAGTGTGTATAATTGTATTACATGTAGGAATTATACCAATTTACTCCATTTATCTTCTTAATACATAAAAAATATTATATGCTGTAAGTTCCAAAATAGTCACCTTTATTAAGTACTTGCTATGTGCCAGGAATTAGATGTTAAGTATTTTGCCTTATTTTATCTCCCTTGTAAACCCCACCTGGCCCAATGTTATTTTAAAAAGGAACAGACTGGGCCCTGGAAATTTAAGTAACCCTGAACTAGTAAGTGATAGACCCAGGATGTAAACATCGATTATGTCTAACTCCAAGAACTATGTGTGATCCACTGTTTTATAAAGCAAAGTCATAATAAAATTATAGGAATGAGGAATAAGATGTGATTCTCCATTTCTGCAGTGTGTGTTCAGGTTCCACACAGACCAGCTCTCACTGATGCTTCTTCCTACTATTTCATTCATCATCACCTCTTATTAGTTGAATTCCTCCTCAGTGCCAGTCCAAACGACTGTGGGAAACACAATGGGAAACAAGTCAGAGAAGGTCCCTATTCTTACAAAAACTTCAATTTTTTCTTGTAATTGGAGACAACAATGATAACAAGTTAATGTAGAAGTTTACAAAATAGTCATAGGTTGTGATAAGCAAGAGCAACAAAACTCACCAAACACAGCAGGACAAAGAAAGAACTGTCTTTTAAAGATTGGTGATCAGAGCAGCCAAGTTGAAGCTGTTCTGTGAAAAAGTAGAAGGAAGAAGTGCATCTTTCAACGTACTCACTTCCAAATTCCATTAAGGGTTCATGCAATTCAAAAGAGAGGCACACTCCAAGTAAACTGATGATCGTTTCATGATATCCCAGTGATCATCCACAACTACAAGACAATGTGCTCTTTCTCTCTGACCATATAGCTGCAGGATTCCTTGAAAACTCCCTAATGAAAATAGAGAAGAAAACATCATTGTACACACGCACTTCTAAGTACACCATTAGACAGAGAAGCGAGGATGGATTTACATGTAAGATTCTCTAGAAGGTAACAGTGGGAGATGGAGTGGTTAAAAGGATGGGCTTGGTATTATTTACTGTTGTTGTTTTATATTGAAGTTAAACACTTAAAACATTTCAAGGTTATCTGTGCTTTTCTAAAGTGTGTTGTAGGGAATTCTGAGCCTGCATCTGAGTTCAGCAGGAAAGATCCCATCTTATGCACAATGGAAGTAGTAAGTGACAGCAGTGAAGTCAAGAGAGCCTGGTGACAAAACACACTCATTTGCTCTCTCTTATCTAAGGCATAAACATTACAGAGGGATGACAAGAATTGGATACTATTAATTAGGTATCTTAAGTCAGATTTCCTAGAAGCAGAACTTGGGCCAAGGATTCAAATACAAGTGATTTATGATGTACTCCCAGGAGAAAGTAGGAAGGAAATAAGAAACCAGAGAGGGAAAGGGAACAAACCAAGGAGGATATGCAACTTCAGGTGAATTTCCAGATTCAATCGGATCCCTCAGGGAGCTCAAGAACATAAGTCCCACTTCAGAGTAAAGGATCTGGGTTTCTGTTTGCCCATACAGTCAGTCCCTGGCATTAGGCTGCCATTACTCAAGACGCCATGTGAATTCCAGGTACTTGTGGCTCATCAGGCCACCTCAATATTCTAGAGCCATAAAGAGCGATTATCTTCAGGCATGATTTTGCACAGAGAACACATCAAAGCCAAAGGATGGGTCCAAGGAACTGGCAAAAAGACCTGAGGGGATCTGGCAAAGACACAAGTAGTATCTGTGATACTGCTTCACAAATTCCTTAGTAAATATGAGTGACCAGGAAAGCAATATAGGAGACAGTGTGGAAAATAGTTTAACAATGAAGCAAAGGTTCTGGACTAAGATGTCAGAGCACATGCCAAAGCATCTTTGCCCAGTGCTCAAAGCCAAGTTATCCCCAGAGGGGATAGGAATGACTCTATGGGGGAAAAGGATGTGTTCTCAAGGACTCTAGGTTGAAACTGGGAGGGTACACATGCTGAGTGAAGAAAATTAAGGTAGGGATAGAACTACAAACTGGAAATTGTGACTGGATTGATTATTCCGTGGCCCCATTGCCTATAACTACACACATAACCGGCATAGGTGTTACATGTGAAATAAGACATGGGGATGATTTTCACAAGGGATATAAATTCAGTCTGCCTTTGGTCCAATTTAAATCAGCCACGATAAACAGGAACCTGGGAATTACCTGAGCTCTCCTCAGTAGTTAGCATTAAGCAAGATAAAAATCCAAAAGGGCAGTAAATTATCACTGCTTTGATTAAAGAACTGGATGAAGTGAGAATCTTGATTCCCACTAAATGCTATTGCAATAACCCTGTCTAGCCAGTATATTAAGGAGGAACTAAATGTGAACAGCAGATTATTAAGGACTAAATGTGATGAACCCTCCAATTCATTCAGTTGACTTGATATGTAAATACAAAAGCATCTTTCTCTTCTAGGAATCCTGTTGCTTCCTAATCACAATATCGCCAGAAAGAAATCTGAATTTGCCTTGGGCTCTGAGCAGAAATAAGCATTAAAAGAGTTACAGAGAGTGGTGTCACAAGCAATCCCATTGAACTCTTAGGACCTGAACGCTCACATTACATTAGAGGTATCTGCAACCAGAAGCGATTAGACCTTTAGCATAATTTGAATACGGTTACTCGGCTGAGGCTTCATGGATGTTGGATTTGAGGACTACCTAAGACTGCTGCTAATTCTAGCTGACTTGAAAGGAAAGTGTTTGCTCCTTATTGGATGTTAATTAAAATTTTACCCATCACAGACGGTTCAAATAGATCTAAGGACAGAAATACCAGTGATGAATTAGGTGACGTCATAGGAGCATTCTAATAGAATTAAGCTTTCTAATAGCATTCTAATAGGGAGAGAGTGATATGGCAAAGTTCACTTATAACAGGGAAGTTTAAGGGATGCCTGGGTCACTCAGTTGGTTGAGCATCTTACTCTTGGTTTCTGCTCAGGTCATGATCTCAGGGTCATGGGATTGAGCCCATTGTCAGGCTCTGCTCAGCATGGAGTCTGTTTGTCCTTCTCCTTCTTTTCTTCCCATTCATTCTCTCTCTCTCTCTCAAATAAATAAAATCTTTTTTTAAAAAATGGAAGTTTAAAGACAGCACAAGTGTAGGGGATTTCAGTGAAGTATGCCACACACATGAGTGGATTGTCTCACTTTCCATAGATCTTATGATCTCTGAGGAATTCCTTGTTCCCTCTGCTGTGTAGTTAGAATCTTATTCTCTCCCTACTGAAGAAAAATAGGCTTCCTGGTCACTAGCAGGAGTTCCCAAATACAGGGACTTTTCAATCTTAGGGAGTTTCCAGTCTTAGAGCCATAGTGCTCTTTGGAAATCAGCCACAATATGCCCAGCAAATGGTAAAACTCTGATGGAAGCAAGCAAGGGCAAGTTCACATACATAATGAATAGAACTGAGAAATGCTTAATTAAAAGCAGAAGAGGAATTAGACTCAGGTCTTCTAGAGAGTGTTTCAGTATTTATAGCCTTGGGCTGTAGCCAAAGACCTTTGCTACACGGTCAGGCAAATGGACTCTAGATGACTGAACAATAAAAAAAAAAAAAAAAGTACTGCAGTACTGCATATGGAGAATTCAGTTATAAAATTATCTGTGGGGATTTAGAGGAAGAATGAAATTGGGTCATGTAGATGCTCAACAATAAAATACTGTTGCCAGCTAAGAGGGAGATTGGAAAATTAGCATGGATGCCTCACTAGCTTCTGACTTTATGAACAAGTGGGCATGTGGGTGTTCAGGCCATGTACTCATGGACTGAGAGATGTCATGTTCTCTGGCACCTGATGAAATGTCTAATGTAATAAGAAACTGTGCCTAATGGCAATTGGAAAAGAATCAATACCTGCAAATCTGATTACCCTGAATTTCAACCATTAACTGCAAGGGTCTGCAAATGGTTTTGACTGGGATTGACACAGATTCAATGCTAGGGTTTTCTTTTCTTTCTTTCTTTTTCTTTTCTTCTTTGTTTATCTTTCTTTAGCAAATATCTTTTTTTTTTTTTACATTTTTTTATTGTGGCAAAATACACACAACAAAATTTACCATCCTAACCATTTTTAACTGTTCGGCTCAGTGGCATTAAATGCATTCATAATGCTATGCTACAATCAGCACTGTACATCCCCATACTTTATCTTATAAAATTGATCCTTTATACTGATTAAACAATAACTCCTCATTCTCTCTCTCTGGCCCCTAGCAACCACCACTCTATTTTCTGTTTCTGATTTTGACTACTCTAAGTACCTCCATAACCAGAATCATACAGTATTTGTCTATTGGTGACCGGCTTATTTCATTTAGCATGTGCTTTAGAAAACACCAGAATTTCCTTCTTTTTAAAGGTTGAATAATATTCCATAGTCTGTATGTCTATGTGTGTGTGTGTGTGTGTGTATATATATACACACATTTTGCTTATCTATTCGTCTGTCAATGGATAACTTGGGCTGCTTCCACATTGTAGCTGTTGTGAATATTGCGGCTGTAAACATGGGTTTGCAAATATATCTTTGTGACCCTGCTTTCGATTCTTTTGGGTACATGCCCAGAAATGAAATTATTGCATTATATAGTAATTCTATTTTTAAGTTTTTTGGAGAACTGCCATGCTATTTTCCATAGTGGCTATACTATTTTATGTTCCCACCAACAGTGCCCAAGGGTTTCAATTTTTCTACATCCTTACACCCTTGTTATTTCACTTTAATAGTAGCCATACTATTGGATGTGAGATATGCCATGGTGGATTTTGATTTGTATTTCCTTAGTGATTAGTGATATTGAGCATCTTTTTATGTATTGTTTGCCCTATGTGTATCTTCTTTGGAGAAAAGTCTATTCACTTTCTTTGCTGGTTTTGAAAAAGGTTTGTTTTTATTATTGTTGAGTTTTAGAATTTCTCTATGTATTTTAGATATTAATCCCTTTTCAAATATATGATTTGCAAACATTTTCTCCCATTCTGTGGACTGTGTATTATAGGCTTTTCTACTCCTGCAGTACAAACAGCCTTGGAGAAAACAATTAAAAGTTTGGAAAAACAAATTTTCTACCATTTTGGCCCTTTTGGATAAGTAAGCACTTGACTGCTACCAATAGGCAAAATTGGAAAAAGATACCTAGGGATGCCTGGGTGGCTCAGTCGTTAAGCATCTGCCTTCCGCTCAGGTTATGATCCCAGGGCCCTGGAATCTAGCCCCGCATCGGGCTCCCTGCTCCCCAGGAAGCCTGCTTTTCTCTCTCCCACACCCCCTGCTTGTGTTCCCTCTCTCGCTGTGTCTCTTTCTGTCAAATAAACAAAATCTTAAAAAAGAAAGAAATCTAATATTATACAATCTATCACATTTTAAATGCTAATTGGAATAGATAATGAAAATACTTATTACTCAATATAGATAAAGAGAAACACTTTGAAAGGTTGGCTTAGATGTTTAAATAACTTGGTCCTCAGCCCAATGGTTGAATAGGACATTTGAGCTAAAAAATGTTGATCATGAGGGGTAATAAAAGGAAACAAAGGGAAATAATAACAAATGGAATTGGAATTCATAAGTGATTCCGTCCTCGGAAGGAAGGCAGTCATGCTATTTCCACAGGAGTGTCTATTCTTCCCAAGTTCTCCTATACATGGCACTGATGAGTGGCTAATGTTGGGGGGAAATTCTGAACTTATTTTTTTTAGAGAAGTGGAATTGGACTCTTGCTAATATATGAGCTCTGCCAATGAACTCGATCTGAAAAATAAAGGGAAAAGAGGTGATACACAGTGCCCTGATAACTCAGATTACTTGTGGTTAACTCCAGCTATCATTCAGTTTAGTGTTCTTAGAACATGACTCTGACTAATTGAATAATAACTCTAATGGAATTCCATACTTGTCACCAATGGTGACAGAGGAATGGCATTCTTATCTAGGAAGGACTTTTGGATGTTATAATCATATGGAATCTGATTTATTTAAAGTTTAGTTTCAGGAGTGCTAAAGGCTAGAGTAGTGGGCTGCATTTATGGGGACACTACGATAAGCCTCAGTTATGGCCGGATGTTACTAAAGAACAAGTGGTCTTTATTGTTTTCTTTAATTTTTCAGTACCATGAGTAAAAAAAAATTGTCATTTCCGTGATGCAACTAATTAGAATTGAAAAGATAAAGAAGCAATATAATATTATCTATAGAAGGGAAAGATAGGCAGTGTTACACCTGACCCCTCTATGTCAGGCTTTGGGAAAAGCTATACCATAAATGCCCACAGACCAGTCGGAATCCACAATTTACTAAACAAAAACCTCCAGTCTCTATCCTAGCTGCTGAAACATGACTTCTATTAGGAAGGAATGAGAAAGATATTGCAAATTTACTAATCTAAATATACCAGATATTTATAAATTATGTGCCAAATATACCTTTTCTTTATCTTCTACAGTTTTATAAGTAACAAAGGATTTGTAGGCTAATAGGTAGAATCAAATAAAAACCAAACTTTTGGGGCACCTGGGTGGCTCAGTCGTTAAGCGGCTGCCTTTGGCTCAGGTCACGATCCCAGAGTCCTGGGATCGAGCCCCGCATCGGGCTCCCTGCTCTGTGGGAAGCCTGTTTCTCCCACTACCATTCTCTCTGCTTGTGTTCCCTCTCTCGCTGTGTTTCTCTTTGTCAAATAAATAAAATCTTTAAAAAAAAAAAAAAAAACTTTTTATAGATGATGACCTCCAGAATGAGAAAATAGTTTGAGAGGCAGATTTGAAAAGCTAAGTGATAGAGTCACTTTCATAAAAGATTTACCAGAATCAAATAAATGAATTTTTTCTTAAAAGCTAAAAATGTGTCAGCATTTTTTTAAACTTGAAATTACTACAGATAATGTAGTTAAAATTGCTGGTAAAAAAATATAAAGAGCTGTGAAATGATGTGATCACCGGCAGCGCGCTTCATAGAGAAAATCCCTCTTACACACTGAATGGTTTAAAATGATGATCAAACAGGCTTAAGAATTTTATTATTTAATAAAAAATAGCCCATAAAATAAAACATGAAATTTTGAGAAAAGTTTCTGAGAAGTATGTGTCAAGAAGATCTTGATCAAGGTTGGAGAGTGGACTGAGAAGGAAAACAGCAGATCTATAATAGATTCTCTCACCTTTTGGAGAATGTGTAAAAAAGAAAGAAGACTAATCAAATCTCCTCCTAAACATATGAATGGCAAACCACCTGGAAAATACATTAGTAGCAAGAGTTCTTACCTAGAAAATGTTTTTAGGAAGATGTACCTGGTCTGTCTAGAAATCATCTTGGTTAACAAGTCCAAAATATATGAATTGCATCACTCTCTGGAAAGTGTAATGCAAGCTATTCAACTATTATAAAAAGGAAATGTTTCATCACCAAATAAGCTTCCTTCGGTGTATATTATGGGACCATGTACTTTACTAAGAGATCTCTTACATTGAAGCTAGTCCAGTGCACATCTTAATGCATCCGGAAAGGACTATCATTTTGACGGTGTTTGCTTCTCTGTGCTTTGTGATTACTTCTATTATTGAAAAAATTAGCAAACGATGCCGGGTAATTTTAAATGCAAAGAAATTAAAAAGACTCTAAGAGTTTCAGAAAGAGAAAGAAAAGATGATTAAGTTGTCATTTTAAAAAGAACAAAAATTTCCCCAAACTAAGAAAGATAAATCCTTCAATTTAGAAGTCCACTAGCTATTTCAGAAGAACTAAAGAAAAAAAATATATCTAGTCAAAATTTAGACTGTGAAGGGAAAAGAATATCCTAAAATCTATTAGTAAGAAAAGACAGATTACCTACCCAAACAAACAAAACAAAACAAAACAACAATGACAACAAACTAAGACACAGACTGGTATCAGATATTCCATCAGAAACATTAGCAGGAAAATAACTTTAAATTTTATATACTAAGCTAAATATTCATGTAAGAATAAAGGAGAAACAGACATTTTCAAACATACGTGAATTCATAAAATTCACCATAGAACTTTGTAACTTGTTAAAAAAAACTTTATAATAATGTATTACAATGAGAACATAGAAAAATCTTTTAAATCTAAATAAGTATTTAGTTCAACAATACACATTTCTACTATTACTAGTATTCTAGGATTAAAATTCCAGACAATTTTAATATAGGAATTGATAAAGAAATAGCAAAAGAAGGAAATACTTGCTAATATTTTTATCTTGATCAGAGAACAAATAGAAATAGTTAATACACTTAGACATAGGGGAAAAAACTTACATATGTGGTTTAAAAATTCTACACATAAAGAATATAATAACGGTGCTTGGGTGGCTCAGGTAAGTGTTCAACTCTTGATTTTAGCTCAGGTAATGATCTCAGGGTCCTGAGATGCTAGGTGTGGAGCCTACTTGGGATTCTCACTCTCCCTCTGCTACCCTCCCCCCAACCCTGCTTTCTCTCTCTTTCTCTTCCTAAAATAAATAAATAAATAAAAACATTTTAAAAAAAGAAGGTAATATGCATATGTCTACATGATAGAGAAAAAATAGAATTAAGAAAATTTGATCAAAGCAACAGTGAGAAGGAAAGAAAGAATGATAAGAACATGCTACATAAAATGGCAGAAATATATCCACATATGTCAATGAAAACAATAAAAATGAATTAAACGTAGCTATAAAAAACTCAAATGATATTTGTAAACTGTTTATTTTCAAATAATTTTGTTTACACAAAAGAATTACAAGGAAAACACAGTTCCAAATACCATATGCCTGGCTTTCACTAATGTTAGGATCTTATATGACCTCAGTATATGTATCAAAACTAATATATTAACATTAGTACAATACTATTAACAGAATTACAGACTTAATTCTGTTTCCCCAATCTTTTTAACTGATACCCCATTTCCAGAATCTCATCCAGGATACCACACTGCATCTAGTTACCAAGACTTAGTTTCCTCTGAACACTGATAACTCCCTTGTTTTTCATGATTCTGACACTTTTGCCATTTAGTGGTCAAGTTTTTCATAGAACGTCCCTCATTTTGACTTTGTCTAATGTTTCATTACAATTAAGACTGTGTTCAAGTTAGATTTCTAAAATGTTCATATAGCATAGGTATGTGCAGTGCATAAAGGACAGCACCAAAAAGATAAATAGGCTACCAAAGAGGAAGTTATGTGACAAAATTAAAAAAGGCAAAATAAGATATGAAATTAAGGAGGAAATGCATGTAATTGAATTAAATAGCAAAAATTGTACGAATAAATGCAATAATCCATCAGAATATCATTCTTAGGCAGTTATATATAATATATAGATCTTGGAGGAGGAGAAAGATGATGGAGAAGTAGAAGAGCTTAGTTTTGTCTGGTCCCAGGAATTCAGCTAGATAGCTCTCAAATCATTCTGAACACCTAGGAACTCAACTGAGACTTAAGAAAAGAACTGCTGCAATTCTACAAAGAGAAAAGCAACCACTTTCTACAAGGTAGGAAATGTGGAGGAGTGAATGAGAGGCAATATATGGGACCATAAACCACATGGGAGCGGGAGACTTCATAAACTGACACCCAAAAGTGATATAGCAGGGGAGCACAAAATCAGAGCTTTTATAAGTCCTGATGAGGGACATCTCTGCAATGAATAGGTCATCTAAACAGAAGATGAACAAGGAAACAAGGGCTTAGAATGACAGACTGGACCAGATGGACTACATAAATTTATTCAGAGCATTCCATTCTAAAGCAACAGAATGCACATTCTTCTTGAGTGCACATGGAATATTCTCCAGAAGAGATCACAAACTGAGTCACAAATCAGGTCTCAAATGTTAACAAAAGATTTGAATTAATCCCTGCATATTTTCAGACCACAGCGATTTAAAACTTGAACTCAATCACAACAGGAAACTTGGAAGGAAAATAAATGCATGGAGGTTAAAGAGTATCCTATGAAAGAATGAATGGTCACCCAGGAAATTAAAGAAGAATTAAAAAAATTCATGGAAACAAATGAAAATGAAACACAACTGTTCAAAATCTTTGGAATGCAGTAAAGGCAGTTCTAAGAGGAAAGTTTGTAGCAATACAAGCTTATCTCAAGAAACAAGAAAGTTCTCAAATACACAGCCTAACCCTACACCTAAAGAAGCTGGAGAAAGAATAGCAAATAAAGCCTAAACCCAGCTGTAGAAGAGAATTAATAAAGAGTAGAGCAGAAATCAATGAAATAGAAACCAAAAGAACAGTAGAACAGATCACGAAACTAAGAGCTGGTTCTTTGAAATAATAAGATTGATAAGCCCCTACCCAGACTAACCAAAAACAAAAGAGAAAGGACACAAATTAATAAAATCGCAAATGAAAGAGGAGTGCTCATAATCAACACTGAAGAAATACAATTATACAAACATAATATGAGCAAACAGGAATCCATCAAAATCCTAGAGGAGAACAAAGGCAGTGACCTCTTTCGCCTTGGCCTTGGTGACTTCTGGCTAGACACATCTCCAAAGGAAAGGGAAACAAAGGCAAAAATGAGCTATTGGGACTTCATCAAGATTAAAAGCATTTGGACAGCAAAGGAAATAGTTTACAAAATCAAAAGATGTCCTACTGAATGGGAGATTTTTGCAAATGTTTTATCAGATAAAGGGTAGTATCCAAAATCTATAAAGAACTTACCAAACCCAACACCCAAAGAACAAATAATCCAGTCAAGAAATGGGCAGAAGACATGAACAGACATTTCTCCAAAGAGGACATATAAATGGCCAACAGACACATAAAAAATGCTCCACATCAGCTCATCATCAGGGAAATACAAATCAAAACCACAATGAGATACCTCTTCACTCCAGTCAGAATGGCTAAAATTGACATCAGGAAATAACAAATGCTGGCAAGGATGTGGAGAAAGGAAAACCCTTTTACAGTGTGTGTGGGAATGTAAGCTGATACAGCCACTCTGAAAAACAGTACAGAGTTTCCTCAAAAAGTTAAAAATAAGTCAAGCAGAGAGAACTCATTATCATATGGTTTCACTTACGTGTGGAGCATAAGGAAAACATGGAAGACGTTGGGAGAAGGAAAGGAAGGGTGAATTAGGGCAAATCGGAAGGGGAGACGAAACATGAGAGACTGTGGACTCTGAGAAATAAACTTTTGGAGGGGAGGGGATAGGGGTGGGGGTTGAGTAAGCCTGGTGGTGGGTATTGAGGAGGACACGTATTGCATGGAGCACTGGCTGAGGTGTATGAACAATGAATCTTGGAACACTGAAAAAAATAAAATTAAATTAAAAAAAATAGAGTTACCCTATAACCCAGCAATTGCATTACTAGGCATTTACCCCAAAGATACAAGTTTGGTGAACCAAAGGGGCACCTGCACCCTAATGTTTATAGCAATAATATCCATAATATCCAAAGAATGGAAAGAGCCCAGATATCCATCGACAGATGAATGGATAAAGAAGATGTGTATGTATATATACATATATACACAATGGAATATTACTCATCAAAAAATGAAATCTTGCCATTTGCAAGGATGAAACTAGAAGATGTTATGTTAAGTAAAGTAAGTCCGTCAGAGAAAGACAATTATCATATGATTTTACTTATATGTGGGATTTAAGAAATACACAGAGAAGCATAGAGGAAGGGAGGGAAAAATAAAACAAGATGAAATCAGAGAGGGGGACAAGGCAAAAGAGACTCTTAACCATAGGATACAAACTAAAGGTTGTCGGAGGGTAAGGGAGTGGGTAAATGGGTAATAGGCATTAAGAAGGACACATGATGTAATGAGCACTGGGTGTTATGTACAACTGATGAATCACTGAACTCTACCTCTGAAATTAATAATACACTATAGGTTAATTGAATGTAAATAAAATAATTTAAAAAATAATAAATAGATAATATATATGTAACATATATGTGTATGTTTGGAATATACACACACCAGGGATTAATAAAGCCTTATAATATAGAAAGTGAAATCAATAGAATTACATGGAAAATGTTAATTTTTTCAATGCTGATTTTAATAATTTTTCTCACAGATTATGTTCATCAATCACATATAGTAAGATAAGAAATCAATAATGAAATGATTGTCAAAAAATAGATATTCCAGGGTCGCCTGGGTGGCTCAGTGGGTTAAGCCTCTGCCTTCAGCTCGGGTCATGATCTCATGGTCCTGGGATCGAGCCCCGCATCCAGCTCTCTGCTCAGCAGGGAGCCTACTTCCCCCCTCTCTCTCTGCCTGCCTCTCTGTCTGCTTGTGATCTCTCTCTCTATCAAATAAATAAATAAAATCTTAAAAAAAGTAGATATTCCTAACAAAATGATAGTAGGAGCCACAATTTTAAATAATTTCATATCACAGAATAAATAAAAAATAAACCTAAACATTGATAACTAAACCTCAATAAAAAAGTATACAGAAAAATGTGTGCCATGTAGCAATGTCTACAGAGGAACTTGTAACTTTAGATGCATCTATTGGAAAATAAGAATAGTTGAAAAAACAAGGAATGAACATTTGCATCAAGAGCTTTAGGAAATGGGGTGCCTGGGTGGCTCAGTGGTTAAGCTTCTGCCTTAGGCTCAGGTCATGATCCCAGGGTTCTGGGATCGAGCCCCACATCGGGCTCCAGCCCCACATCGGGGTCTCTGCTCAGTGGGAAGCCTGCTTCTCCCTCTCCCACTCCCCCTGCTTGTGTTCCCTCTCTCTCTCTCGCTGTCTCTCTCTCTCTCTGTTAAATAAATAAATAAAATCTTTAAAAAAAAAAAAAAAGAACTTTAGGAAATAACAAAATAGACCCAAATAAAATCAAAGAAAGGAAATATTAAAGGTAAAAGGAGAAATTAATGAAGCAGTGCACACACACATACAAAATAAATCCAATGGTATTGGTCAATAAAAAATGTAAACTGATTTTCTGACACAGCTAACAGAATTAAAAATCTGTACAAGTGTAATTAAGAAAAGAGATAACATAAGTATCATTAAGATAAAAAGGTATACAGGGGCGCCTGGGTGGCTCAGTGGGTTAAAGTCTCTGCCTTTGGCTCAGGTCATGATCTCAGGGTCCTGGGATCGAGCCCCACATCGGGCTCTCTGCTTGGCAGGGAGCCTGCTTCCCCCTCTCTCTGCCTGCCTCTCTGCCTACTTGTAATCTCTCTCTCTCTGTCAAATAAAATAAATAAAATCTTTAAAAAAAAAGATAAAAATGTATACAGATTATAATATAAATTTTTGACCCCACAATGCATTATTTTATGCATAATCATCAATAACTTAAAAATCTAAATCCAACAGATAATTTCCTAGGCAAATATAAATAATCAAAATTTATCTAACAAGGAAAAAGCCTAAATAGACTAATACTTTTTTTTTTCCCACATGCGCTCAGATTCATAAATGTCTCCCAGTGGACCTTCAATAGCATAAGACTGAATTTGTGTTTTGGGAGTTTTAGAAAAACTCGAAGAACCCTTCATTCTGGGTTTATTTAATTTCTTCTAGAGTTTAGAAAAAAACAAGAAGATACTCAATTTATTTTATGATACCACATAAACAGAATGTGGATGACATAAGAAAATATTATTTTGGCCAATCTCACATGTAAATACAGATATAGCAATTTTACATAACTCTTTAAAGACCATATTAAGTATAAAAGGAATATGCTAAAAACAACACACTACAAAAAAAACAGCTCATCTCAGGATTACAGATATTATTTCCAGTTAAAAAATCCTTTAACACTGTAACTATGTAATAGTTTATAGGAGAAAAAAATATAACTATGTCAATAGTTACAAATTGAAACAATGAGTATATTCAGCACTTTAGTTTGGTAAATTTCTTTTTTTCTTTTTTTTTTTAAGATTTTATTTATTTATTTAACAGAGAGGAGAGAGATCACAAGTAGGCAGAGAGGCAGGCAGAGGGAGAGGGGGAAGCAGGATCCCCGCTGAGCACAGAGCCTGATGAGGGGCTCGATCCTAGGACCCTGAGATCATGACCCGAGCTGAAGGCAGAGGCTTCAACCCACTGAGCCACCCAGGTGCCCCTAGTTTGGTAAATTTCTTAATGTTAAATTCTGAATGCATCACTTGCTGAATGGAAGATAGGGAATAAGTTCTTTTATACAATCATGGCAAATGTGAAAATTTATATAGCTATCCTACAGAAAAAATTTGCCTTATAAATTAATTTTTTAACACAACAGATGTTCTTTTTTTTTTAAAGATTTTATTTATTTATTTATTTGACAGAGAGCGAGTATAAGCAGGGGGAGTGGCAGGAAGAAGGAGAAGCAGGCTCCCGCAGAGCAGAAAGCTGGAAATGGGACTCGACTCCAGGACTCTGGGATCATGACCTGAGCCTAGGGCAGATGCTTAACCAATTGAGCCACTCAGGCGCCCCAACACTGCAGATGTTCTATGGATAGTTATCTACTACACGAAATCGTTTTCACATAAATACTAGGATATGTCCACAAGGATGTTTATTTCGGCATTATTTGAAATCATGAAAATTTTGAATCAACATAAATATTCTTAATTAAATAAAATGTGATACATGCATATAAATGAATAATCTGGTTATGTATGAATAGCTTTAAAAAACCCTAAAGTTGTGAGTAATACATACAGTTACATATCATTTACATTTAAAAACATGAATATTTGTATATTATTCCTTTAGAATTTAATATTCTATAATAATTTTTGAAAAAAGTACAAACTAACTGATAATCATAACTGCCTCCAGGTATAACTGCAGAGGATCAAGATAAATAATTGGAGGTGGTGACTATTTCAAGTTTATCCTTTAGGGTTTTTAAGCCTAAAAATAAAATGACCAGTTATTTTACCAGCAAAAATGGGTTCATCTGGGAATAGCAGACTCTTGCAATTCAGGACAAACAAGCCAGGGCAAAGCCACAGACAAGTCTGGAGAACAAAGGAAAAGTATGCTTTTTTATAGAGGAAGGAGATTTCCATAGCAGGTCTGTGATAAACAAAACATAAACAAGTTATTTATATTATAAACACAGCAGGAGGACTGTTTAGAAAGCCCAATGGCGAAAACTGGGTTTGAAATGTGGTGGCTTTTTATTGGCTGAGTTGTGACTGTCTCTTATTGGCTGAGTTGTTGCTGGGGGGGAATAAAACCTTTCTTACTCCTGCTCAGTAGAAAGAAGTAGATAAAGTATTGTCATCTGCAAAGTATGTCTCTTCCTGTTGGGTCTGCAAGTGAAGACCAGTCGGTCCAAGAGTTTCCCTTTCTGGCCTCCCAACTCCTTTTAGTGAAGTTTCCTTTTATTAATTTTCATAATTCTAATTGAAAGAACAAACAAAACAAAGTATTCTTATGTTACTTATCAATAAAATGAATACAAATTCAAATCAAATATGCTAGAAAGTTAAAGCAATTTAATTCTCAGTATTGGACTATAGGTAATTATTATATTTCCTTTACCATTTTTCTGATTTTTTCTATTCCCACTGATATTTTTCTCTCTCAGTCTCTCTCACTGATAAACACACACACACACACACACACACACACACGTTTAAAATCATAATGAAGAAAAGATAATTCAAGCTTCAAAAGGGAGGGGTTAAAAAAACAAAAGAAAGGGGTTTTGCACAGTGTAGTGGTGTGCAATACTGCGGATGTTTGTGTCCCGTCAAATTCATATGTTGCATGTTGAAATCCTAATCCCAGTGTGATGGTGTTTAAAGACTAGGCTTTGGGGAGGTAATTAGATCATGAGAGTGGAGCCCTCATGAGTGGCACTGTTGCTCTTACAGCAAGAGGCCAGACTACTAACTAGTTCTTTTTGCCATGTGAAGACAACACAGGGAGATGGCCCCCTGTAAATCAAGAAGAGGGCACTCCCCAAGAACAGACACGCTGGCACCTCAAATCTCAAATCAGACTTGAGAATTGTGAGAAATAAACGTTTGCGGTTAAAGTCACCGAGTCTATGGTGATTTCTTATACTGGCTCCAACAGACTAAGACACGTGGATGGAAAAGTAATCTGGGAAATTATTAGAAAGCAAGAAAGATGCTTATTCAAGTCCCATACCCTATATGTGGTGAGAGAAAATAAACAGGGCCCACCTGAAACAGATACAGTGTCACAACTATTGCACGGTTTGGTATTGAACTTCAACACTTCTCTGAAGAGCTCGGATTAAGTACAGGCAAGGAAGGGGGAGGAATCAACAAATAAAGGTTAAGGATGTTAAGGTTTCATTCATAATGGCATGGGCATCCCAGGGGCGCAGAGGAAACAAGTGGAAACACATGGAAAGGAGGGAACTAGAGGAGGTTAAACCACAGGGGCGGAAGTATGAAGGAAGAAGAGCTGGGATTCTGGGATGAATAACGGCGGCTCATGAATAGATACCAACATAGGTATCCTGCTAAGTAAGATCAGACAATCTGCAAGTGCCAAAACCCCCTGGAGAACAGGACTGACAGAGCCTATGTGCAAAGAATCGGATTCAGCCTGAATTATGAGTAAACCCAAAAGAATTGGACTAAGTAAACAGGGAGGCAGCTGGGTGGGTTTCTTTCCTGAACCGTTTGGTCCTAGAAAACAGGACTTTTTCTTGATGTATTCAGTGATGGGGTGGGGAGGCATATATAGTTCCTTTTATGAGGTGGGGCAGAATGAGCCTGGGGTATATACAAGAATGGGAGTGCTTTTTCAATGAATGGCATACAAATAAATAAATGGAACAATCTGTTGAGACTAAGTTTTTCTTTGTAGGCCATCTGGTTCACATCAATTAGCACACACTTATTTTATTTGATCCTTAAATAGACATTCTCTCAAAGAACTCCTAATGTAACCTTAATGTGAAACTGTTGCATATATATATGTATATATATAATAGGTACCCTTTAGTACTTCCAAATGGGCAAAATATAATATGTCTTAATTGCAAATAAAACACCAACCAATTGCTATTATACTATATGTGTTTGTGTGTGTGTGTGTGTGTATTCACCTACACCTATACACACACACACACACACACACACACACACACACATTTTTTGCTTTAATATCTTCCCAGCATAATACTTGTCAGGTGCCAAGTGTCTACAAATGTTTCTTCATAAATGCATAAATAGGGGCGCCTGGGTGGTTCAGTGGGTCAAGCCTCTGCCTTCAGCTCAGGTCATGATCTCAGGGTTTTGGGATGGAGCCTCGCATGAGGCTCTCTGCTCAAGAGGGAGCCTGCTTTCCCCTCTCCTTCTGGCCGCTTCTCTGCCTACTTGTGATCTCTCTCTTTCTCTGCCAAATAAATAAATAAAATCTTAAATAAATAAGTAAACAAATGAACAAATATTAGGGCTATAATAAACAATATATTGCCTTAAGAAAAGTTAAATATAATTTTGTTACTTAGAGGTTGGCCTCACACATTTTTAATATGAATTCAGAATGTAACACATTATTTATATAGAATTGGATTAATTGGATATTTTGATTAATTCAGACTAACCGTTATGGTCAGTACATAGTTGAATTACCAATCTTCGAAGAATTAAAGTAAAATAAAATATATTAACATGACAATTCTACTGAACATAATTTAGTATTTCCTCTATGTTTCAGAAAGAACTTCAGAATCATGCAGTTCTTCAGGAAAATCATTATGAGCATTATCTTTTATTGGTACCTTACATGGATAAGTCACAAGAGATTGAGTTCAATTTGAATATGGGTAACATATCTAGGAAATCCATCCTGTATTCTTTTTAAAAATTTTTGAAATATTCTCAGGGGCGCCTGGGTGGTTCAGTCGTTAAGCATCTGCCTTCTGCTCAGGTCATGATCCCAGCATCCTGGGATCTCGCCCCGCATCCAGCTCCCTGCTTGGCAGGAAGCCTGCTTCTCCCGCAACCATTCCCTCTGCTTGTGCTCCCTCTCTCACTGTATTTCTTACTGTCAAATAAATAAAATCTTTAAAAAAATTTTTTTTGAAATATTCTCATTTATCTATTTATATAGGATAAATGTAGAATATGACCCGTAAATACGTGGATTCTGAATTTTTGACATTATTGTATTCAGTTACTCACAACCTAATGTTTAAATTATGGACTTCCAAGTAGATAGTCCAAAGATTCTTTTACACCTACCAATAACATTTCAGTATACAAGTTATAGTTCCTGCTGTTGTTTCTACAAATTATTTTATATTCAAAATCAATCTCAATGATTATGGATGCTAAAACACTTAACGAACAGAAGTAATATGTGCCTATTGTCAAAATGTTGGTGTATATTTTGGCCAAACACTCATTATTTTAATAAGGAAATTTTGAAAAAGGCTAATTTCCTTAGAGATAGGTTTAGTTCTGGAAATAGTGTAGTCATAATAGTAAGTGGTAAAAAGAGATAAAAATAACCAAAATTTAGGGGCGCCTGGGTGGCTCAGGGGGTTAAAACCTCTGTCTTCAGCTCAGGTCATGATCTCAGGGTCCTGGGATCGAGCCCCACAACAGGCTCTCTGCTCAGCAGGGAGCTTGCTTCCCCCTCTCTCTCTGCCTGCTTCTCTGCCTACTTGTGATCTCTCTCTCTCTCTGTGTCAAATAAATAAATAAAATCTTTTAAAAAATAAATAAATAGCCAGAATTTAGTGCATGTACTATGGCTGGGAACTCTGCTGAGCACTTCACATGTAATACTATATTAAATCATCACGACAACGTTGTGAGATTGTCATTGTTACCCATGTTTTAGAAATAAGGAAACTGAGGCCCACAAATGTTGAGTAACTTGCCAGATTTACAGTAGTAAATGGAATTCTAGCATAGATTATGTATTTCCAAATCATTGCCAATAACGGGCTGTAAAAGGCAGAGTTACATGTCATAACTGGTCATTTTTACATTATTTTTATTCTTTCTTTAAAAATAGAGTGCTCGAGAAAAAATTCTTTGACCAGCAGGGCTGTACATGGCATACCCAGAACTGGTACCAGGTCCTATTACTTCCAGTCCAAAGGGTCTTTCTACTACCCACTCCTGCCTCCCTATAAGTTTGCTTTTGTCTTAGTTTGGCCCCTAGGATTATTTTTATATCATGCATGTCCCACTTATACTGTTTAGGAATCTTCACATTTTCATTTAGACATTTAAATTAATTAATCTAGAAATTTGAAAGCCAGTGGACTGATTGGAAACTCAAGTGATTTTTGAATGAAAGGGCTTTTGAGTATCCAAATGAATGAACCAGACAAGTGCAGCTGTGTTTAGAATGAGGCTTTATAATAGTCCAAGGCAGAATTTATTAGGTATTCCCTCTTAATGAGTTCCATATAATTCTCTCAGTTGATAAGTTAAAGATCATCTTTGTAGCTGAGGAGGCTGAAGATTCCAACTTGGATTTATTAAAAATGCTTATGTTTTGTGAGTATAGCAGGCAGATGTGATGCTGTCATTGTGTGCTAACTTCCTGTCGGAAGGAGGAGATCCCTAAAAGCTATACGGCATAGGCTGTAGTACTAAAAGAGAAGTGGACAGGGTGTTTATTATTGCTAAATGCCATTTTCCTCCCGCTACACTTCCAACTTGAAAGAACTCCCATAGGAACATACAATAAACTAAGCTGAGCTTTTTCAAAAATTAAAATCATTTGCCTCTTCATCTTGTTTACCATTTCACAAAATGGGGTTTCTGTTATGTGTCATCAATGGCATAGGGTGAGGCGATGCTAATTGACTAATAAAATCCCTATTTGATGAGGTAATTGGGAAAGGACCTGGAGTTTGACTGCATTCTTGCTAAACAGGGGTGGAGGGCTCTGATTCCTTTTGACTGCCTCACTGTGAATGATATTAATTGAACTGCAATTGCCTCAGGCTGCAAATTGGGATTTACTGAAAAATGTTTCAAGTTATAGAATTAAGATCAGATGCGAGTTTTAGTTAAGAGGCAAACATTAGGTAAAGTGCATTACATCATCAGCTGAGGAAACTTTCCTTTACTGTTCATTATTTCTTTAGCAGTGTTAACTAGGAAATAAAATGCAAATAGCACTTTAACATTTTTAATTGCAATGTTTCTGCACTTTACATATAATCTTTTTTTAGTTAATATCTAGCTTCAAAATTCTACAATCTATGGGAAAATAGCCTTCACCTAGTTTTGTTAAACTATTCCTTACTTGAATACAGGTCTTATCCTTTTAGACAAATGAGCTTGTTCCTTCTCATGCTTTAGTAATGTACATTATGCATTCTGATTTGTATTATAGTGATCTGCGTATTTAGCATATCTATTTCCTTCTCACACTATTGAGTCTCATTTAAGAATGGAGTCCTGGTCTTTAAAGTTTTTGGCTAACACAATACCTTTAGCATCTTAAGTACCCAATAGGCATTTACTTAATTTTTCTTTTCAGTATTCTAAGACGGTTTAGACAGAATTATTTTGGGAATGATATGTGAGATTTGAGGAACTTTAAAGTATTTGTGGAATACTTTAATTTTTAAATTCAAAATTTAAAATTGAGGAATTTTAAAGTATTTGTGGAAATAAATTTGTGCATTTATTGTTTAGAACATAGAAATTCCAATTTTCTTGTTGTTCTTGTTGGGTATGAACAAAATAAAAATAATTTTAGCATATATAATAATATAGATATATAAATATAGAGAAAATATAAAAGGTATTAAATATAAAATATAAAGTTTATGCATATATGTATATACACAAAGGATGTAACCAACCTTTGATATGGTATCCATATTATCCATTAATATTAATCACAAGAAAGTCTGTTTAGTAAAAAAAAGGGGGGAGGTAGTGAATGCTAAATTATTGATACGCTGTGTAAACATATGCATTTA
>CM053604.1:112960963-112992308 GCA_028646535.1 Procyon lotor | reverse complement strand
TACTTATTTGACAGAGAGAGATCACAAGTAGGCAGAGAGGCAGGCAGAGAGAGAGGAAGACACAGGCTCTCTGCTAACTTTGTTTTCAATAGAGATGCAAACATATGACTAAAAAACAATGTTGAAGGAAAACATATTAGTTAAAATGAATAAAGACATGACATCCAAGAGTGGCACACTTAAATAGGAAACATAAAATCAATCACTTCCCTAAAAGGTAAGGTACCTGGCTGAACTTAGCACTCCGATCTTTGCTAAACAGGACACATAAAAGTCAAAATTAGTTTGGTTGGAATTTAAAATGTGAGGAGAGGGGTAGTATGAGAAATAGCTGCAGAGATAAGTTAAACATTTAATAGGAGAAAATTTTATGTCAGAAGGAGGGCTTTTTACTTAGTTCATTGGGCAACACAAGACACACCAAAGATGTCTGAGCAGAATGCCATGATCAAGCTTTATTTTAAAGAACTTAATGTCATGATAATTAAGTGAAATTTGTGATATTGGATTGGATCTTGAAAGAAACAAAAAAAGTGGGGCAAATGGTAAATTTGAATAAGGTCTCTGGATTATAGCCTTGTATTAATATTAATTTCTTGATACGGGTAACTGGTACTGCTCTGGTGCCATGTCTTTGTTTAGGAAACATACATTAACGTGTATAGAGGTAAAGAGACATCATATCTGCAACTTTATTTTAAATGTTTCAGAAAAGAAATGTCTCAAGTATACACACACATACACACACATACATAGTAGGAGGGGAATCAAGTAAGTATGATAAAATATTAACATTTGGGGAATCTGGATAAATGGTAAACAGGAATTCTTTGGGATATTTTTGCAAGTTTTCTAAAAGTCTGAAACAATTTCAAGAAGGCTTTTAAAAAGAAAAGTAGTGTGTCAGACATAAAGTAGGTTTAGAGATGACTAGGTTGTGAGAGTTGGATATATCATGATGAAAATCAACATTACTAGTTTTTTGGAGGGAAATCTGGGAGAACACCCTCAAATTTAAAAAGTATACATCTTTAAAACTCAGCAACTCCACTTCCGGCATATGTCTCATGGAAGTATACTCATGTATGCACAAAGATACTTATTGCAATACTATTTTGTATTAGAAAAGTAAACCAATCAAAATTTCTGCTTAAGAAGAACCCACATTCAAGCACATTCATGCTATAGATTAGGAGACAGAGGATAGATTTATGAATGTCCAATATGTCCTCACATAGAAAGATCTCCAAGACACAGTAAATGAAAAATAAAGAAATTGCAAGACAATACATATGGCAAAATCCCCTTTACGTTAAATCCCATTGAATTAAATTATCTTTTATATTTAAACCTGTATAGAGTTGTAAATACCTAAAGTGATAACATCTGGGGAAAAGAGAGAAGAGTTTAAAGAAAGAAGGCCATGACAGCAACTTTTAGTGCTCACTCTAAATACATCTTGTTTTCTAATACATCAAGGTATTCATATCTCACTTGGATAATTAAAAAAATTAATATCCCACAGTTAGTTAAAAAATAAGCTGAGTTTGGGCACCTGGTTGTCTCAGTCTGTGCAGGACACAATGCTTCATTTCAAGGTCATGAATTTAAGCTCCATGTTGGTTATGGCACTTACTTAATCAAAATAATAATGGTAATGATAATAATAATAATCAGCTGAGATAGAGTGGAGAGAGATTAAAAACTGCTGTAGCAGTCTGAAAAAGAATGGGAAAGGCAACTGAATTAAGGTTGTGTCAGCAGAAAGGGAGAGGAGGAAGGGGTGGGGTGAGAGGGAAAATATGCCTCTTGAAAGGGTGAAAAATGAGAAAAGAAAGGAAGATTTAATATGGCTGACTACAATAGCGACATCTTTAACAAGAACAGGAAATAAGGAAATACACTGGGAGAAGATAATATTTATTTTGGAGACAATGAATCTGAGATACGATACCCAGGTAGATATACTGCAAGTCTCCCAGAAAGAGACAATATTTAGAGACACAGACCAGAACTACTCTGGGGTTAAGCGACTAAATCTTTGAGGTAACAATTATAAAACAACTCTAAGTGGACACGGATTGTATTTCTTTGTTATGATCATGGTCTAATGTTCCATTTAATGTTCTATAACATACTTAGTCCTGGAACAGTTACATATTTATAGTTGGGTATTAAAATTGATCTTAAGAGGCGACAATATTATATTATAGAAAGGAATTCATTCACATTTTTTCGATAAATTCTTGCATAATTAAACCTGTCTTCCATTTGGTACATTTCCCACTTAAAACTGAAATTTGCAAGAACATAAAAAATGTATTATAAGCAAATATAATTTTTATAAGTAAAAATTGTAAATGGTTTAAGTCCTACTCAAGGCATTTTTTTCTGATCACAGTTCCATTAAAATGTTACTGCCCTGGGTCCCCGCAGGATATTCAAGCCCATTGGTGGGGTTACTTATGGCATTTCACAACTATTCAGATGGCTAAGTTTTACAACTAGGGGGTGCTGAAGGACTACGAGGATTAGATTACATCTTATTTTTTTAAAAATTTGTTAATCAGTGAAAATCTTTAAAAAATTAAAGTCTTTAATAAAATAGCATTGAGTTACATATAGCAATTTGCATAAACAATATTTAAACACATTTTATCATTGAATTGACCATATAAACTCTCAGCTCCAACAAAACTCTCCAAATAATGTAAATATACTTACTTAGTCTTATGCTTCTGTTATATGAATTATGGATAAATCCAATTTCAGCTAAGGAGAAAGAAAAAAGTACATTGGATTGATATCACTAGGAAATGGGAGACTTATAGACCAGAAAGTGCTTATTTTCAGGTTCAAACAAGATCAGTGTAAATAAACCTAAAGAGTCTAGACTTCTGGCAAGAAAGAAAATATAACTAGCAGGAAGACCTAACTTAAAGATATCACATGCTTAATCTTTAAATGTTTTATAGCAAATCCAAAAAGTATTCAAATAAAAAATGAAATGAATTCAGAAAAAAAGTCAATTTTACTTAAAAAATACATAAGCATTTTAACAAAGAATTGTTAAAATCTTCCCATGGATTACCCCCCAAACTCAAGTTATTTCCATAATAGTGTATTTTCCTTTTCGTTTCTTAAAAATTATGTGAAATCACATATCCATTATTATATTCCAATTTAAAATATTTATGACTCTTTAAGGCACAATGATTTTGTATATTCTGTATCAACAAAATGAAATCCATGAAAATATATTTCAGGTGGATTAAATCGAATTTCTTTTGCCAGAAATATTTAATAAATGTATCTATCCTTTATTTTTATCAGAATTCAGAATTCAGTATGAATTTATGTAAATCTAGATTTCCCTTTGTTTCAAAAATGCTTGATGTGTCTCATAAGCTGGCATTTTGACAACACAGGCACACTTTAAAATGAGCTGATTTTACAAATTAGTAATTTTTTGAACTTTATTTCTCCACAGAGCCCACATAATTATAGTTGATGTGTTTCTACTTACAAAGTTTAAACAATATGTAATATAGTTTTGCTTAATCTGTGATAATACCATCTAAAATTACACAAGATTAAGATGGCTTTCTCTGAAAGTTACAAGGAAGGAAATTTTAAATACTACATACATTAGAATGGTGATCATAATAGGGATCCAGCGTGCACATCATTTTATTATCAGAATTATCTGAAGTATCTGCAATTTACACTAACTGAAGAGAATTGTTTGGATTTTATTTTATGTAGTACGCTTATCCTTCATTTATTCCTAAAGCAATGTGTTTGCTATACATATATACATCATTAGTAGAGCACAGAAGTAACAAGATCATGCTGCCATTCAAAAGTAAGGTGCCACATTTTTATTACAATCAAATGGCATCCAAAATGCAATATATTGCTATGAAAATGCAAAATTTCTCAGATTGGCATTTATGAATGAGGCCAGTCACAATGAAATGGCATTTTATTTCACACAAATGAAAAAGATTTATCATAAATATATAGACCAATATATAACATTGAAGAACAAGAAGCAGAAAGGAAACAATGCTCTTGCATAAAGATCAATTCGCTTCGCTGCTGTTGGAATAACAGGTTTGGCAGGTGGAGGTTTCTTGTTGTTCTTCGCCTGAGATTTCCCAAGCCCATTGTTGACTTCAATAGGTTTTCCATAGCAGTCATAATTGGATAATTCAAAATCTCTTGGTAAGCTTCCAACAATGCTGAAGTCATTAGACCTCAGGTCAGACTTGGAAGTGCAAACTTTTTTGCATCTCGTCTCTCCAACCTGAAAATAAAAGTTAAAGACAGAATACATTTAGAATTTTTCTATTCATAAAACATCTCTTCAAAAGGATATTTTAAAAATATGATGGTTTAATCAGTTGACTATTATCCTGGCTTGACAAAAAGATTCAATAGTAACTGATGAGACATTGGATTACCTGAACATTTAGGGCTCTAAAATGTTGCCCATGTAACTAGGCTTATGTCACGGAATAAACCTTTCATAGGTTACTTTATGTCAAGGGACTCAAAGCGCAAATCAACATTTTTCTTAGATGCTCCCAGGCTTGTGAGATTTCTCATTTGAAATATCAATACACTACAATCCAATATTTAACCATGACATAGACCATATTACCACAATACATGGATATCTGGTACTTCTAACCTTTGACTTCCCCATGGATTCTATTTCCAAAGATGATGGTTTATAAATGACTGAGGCATTTCTCTCTTCAACAAGACAGACTCTGTTTCACAACTAGGAACTAAAAGATGGTCATAGTGATCATGAACCAAAGATCTACTGGCAAAAGGCATTCATTCATTCATTCCTAATTTGTTGACCAAAGTGGATTAGCCAAACACATTCAAAGAATCCAAAGAAATTATGTATATTTCAGCCAGATCATATGTCATATAGATTATTCAACTGATAATCTCTGAACTATCAAATTCAAATCCATTCCCTATAATATACAAAATAATTATTTCACATTGAACTCTCTAGCAATCAGAAATACTCTCAGAAAAAATAGATGTCAACCTCAATGTTTTAAGACAACACCAATATTACAAAAGGTCACAGAAGGTAAACTCTTGACTCTACTGCTTAACTTCTATTGTTCTTAATACTGAGCTCTGCAATTTGCTTTTGGAATCTTAATTATTGATATTTACTGCTTTTACTGAAAAAGGAAACCTATCATTATATACTGTTAGTACACTGTAGCTACTCTAGTTTTTGCCTTTTTAGTATAATGCAATGACTAGTTATAAAGATTCTATTCACCTCTACCAGATTATGGCTGGATAAAACTCACGATTAATATAAGAAGTAACACAAATTATTTCCCAGCAGTACTTCATTCAGGTAGCAGGACCCTATCGTTTATCTGGACAAACACTGAGTCATATCTTCTGGGCAAGAGCCAGATGGCAGTGTTTAGAGTAGGACAGCACATAAAATTAAGAAATACTGGGTGAAAAAACAAAAAACACAAAACAAGTTAAGATGTGTTTGTGCAGGGCACCTGGGTGGCTCAGTGGGTTAAAGCCTCTGCCTTTGGCTTAGGTCATGATCTCAGGGTCCTGGGATCGAGCCCCACATCGCATCTCTGCTCAGCAGGGAGCCTGCTTCCCCGCTTCTCTCTCTGCCTGCCTTTCTGCCTACTTGTGATCTCTCTCTCTCTGTGTCAAATAAATAAATAAAATCTTTAAAAAAAAAAAAGGTGTGCTTGTGCATCTCCTGTCATTATACATGCAGATTACTTCCATTCTTTTTCATTTCTGAACATATACTGGTAATGTTATATTTATGTAAACCTATCTTTAACAATTCTTACTCAGTAGGATTGTAGAAATATCTATGTGATATAAAGTATATATGAATATATATATACATGAATAAAGCCAACACTTATATACCAGCTTACAAAATAACTACAAGGATATACAAGAAACTATTGATAAGTAGGAATGGGAATTGTGGAGCTGGAATTTCACCTATTTATTATATGTTTTTTTGGGGGGGGATTTTACCTTTCTTATTGTTTCATACTAGAAAAAAAAAAAGATGTGAAACACCAGTATATTAACATAGTTAGAGAAGGTTTGGGCTATAAAATAGCCCAAATGGAAACATGGTTCCATGCGGCTTTGATGGGACTTTGTTTTAGCTAACAGAGGCTAACCTAAAAAAGAAGATTCTCTCTCCCCTTTCCTAATGTGCAATTACAATTTACCAATTGTAAGAACTCAACTTAGTTTAAAACAGTATGTCTTGAATAGATAGCTATTTTTGAATGAGCAACCACAGGTCCAGGATCTAGTCCATATCGACCTAAGTAATGTGTCTAGGAAAATATCTGTCAAAAAAGAGGGACTGGTCAGGAATGAGAACAAAGGTAGAAACCAAAATCTAAATTATTTAAAAATGACTTTGGGAAATCACACATATACAATTATGAATATATATATATATACATAAACACACATATGTGAATTTGTGAATTATGATTATATATAATACAACATATATTTTATATACATAAAACTTATTCTTATATGTTCCATATAAATTCCCCAATTTAAAATTTTAAAAGGTCATTTTCAGCAAGCATTCTCTGATTTAAATTCTACCACTATGCACACACACACATAGACTCACCTTCGCACTCATGCACATTTCCTATAAGTGTACCAGGAAGACCACATTTAAAGCTCTAATTTTCCAGGGCTATTTGAGGAGTAAGTCTCAGGATATATCAGTGAACTATTGTGAAGAGTAAAATTGCTACCTTGATTGGAACAGAGGTTGAGAACAGTCTCTACATATCAAATCTTTGCATTATCCTCAGACTCTCAGGGCAATCTTCAAAATCTGGACTCTGTGGATAGCCCATCTTACTTTCTCCTTTTCGAATTCTCTACTCCAAAAGTTTTATGTAACTGTCCTTTAGAATCCACTTACCAAAACAAAGGGGTACTCTAGCTTCTGCCAGTAGACTTAAGAAGCATGATTCTTATCATTTATTTTACTTTTTCACAAAGAAGGCCATGCATATTTACTACAGAAATGCTTTTACTTTAAATCGTATTTTATATACAGCTATAAATAACTCAACAAGTCATCAAATTTATATGATATTATAACCTAAGTTACACATAAATAATTCAAATTTTCTAATCTGTTTTATTTACAAAAACATATTCTTAAATTCTACTAGCCATTTTAATAATTTTAGAATTTAATCTACACAGTTTATTCAAAATATAAACATACGATGTTATATTTATTCAGAGAGATTATTTAAATATAGTACACATGTCAGTAAAAGAAGAATATTTTCTTCAGTATTAAAATAATAACAGAAAAATAACCCAAAGAGCTTCAGTTTGGTTAAATTAAATCTTCAACCATTTAATTTATTAAAACCTCTTCTAGAAATGTATATGAAGATTCTTTTATTTGAAAAGAGTTGTGTATGTGTGTCTGTACTGAAGGAGAGAACCTCTACTATAGAAATATCTTTTAATTATGTGACACAACTAAATAAGAAATAAGGAGTCCTCAGGTTCCTTAAATAGGTCATGATTCATTAACTAGTTGGCTGGTCTCACCTTTTTCCATTCATCAGAGATTTTACACAAACATTACATTTTGTTTTTTTTATTTTTTGTTTTTTTAAAGATTTTATTTATTTACTTGACAGAGAGAGAGAGATCACAAGTAGGCAGAGAGGCAGGCAGAGAGAGAGGGGGAAGTAGGCTCCCCGCTGAGCAGAGAGCCCAATGTGGGGCTAAATCCCAGGACCCTGAAATCATGACCTGAGCCAAAAGCAGTTTACCCACTGAGCTACCCAGGCACCCCAAAGATTACAGTTTTTTAGTTAGTACGCTCCATACATAATTATCATATCAAATATGTACTTAAAAGTACAAAAATATTTACAAGGTAATACTATTTAAAGCAATTATAATATCATATCAAGAGGGATTCAATATACTCCTTATTAATAAGAGGGTAACCCTATGTAATGCATTCTTAAAAGTGATCTTGGTTATATTAATCTCCAATTTATAATTTCTCAATTTTTCCTCATATAAATATGTGTCTCATTTACTTTCATTATATAAACTTGTCATTCCTGAAAATTACTGATAACAAAAATGAGCTAGTATGATAATGAAACTGTCAAGAATAAAAAATGATGCAGATAAGAACTTCCTAATGCTTCAAATTACAACCTTTAAGATTTTTTTTGTGTGTGTGCATGTGTGCGTGTGTGTGTGTGTGTGTGTGTGTGTGTGTGTGTGTGGTTTTCAGTTTGAGGTACACATTTAAAAGGAAATCACCTTATGCAATATTTCTTGACCAGAAAACTTACACACAATTTCATGGGGATAATGGTATTTTCTGCACTTAATAAAACAGGTTCAAAAGGGAATAATCTCTATATATTTTACCAAATTTAAGTAATTTTATTTCTAAAAACCCATCATCACCATAAGAAAGAACTATATCATTCATACTTGAACAGCAAGTTTTATGTTTTTAATTATTCAAATCCAAAGGCAAAGACACTATTTTGTCTTTTATTCACAATATCGTTCTTATGAATAGCACACAGCACACACCAGGCATTGGGAACAGGATGGTATTAACAACAGTAGGTCCTCAACATTTTTGTAGAATTAAAAAAAAACAATTATATGACTATGAAAAAAAATAATAAATATAAAATATTGTAATGGTTGAGGAAGTACTAAGTTTAGGGGGAAATAACCTAGATAATTACATATGTATGATGACAGATTCATATATGCAAGCAAAATTTTAAAACATGCTAAAAGCTAGATTGCATTATCATTGATGTTTCTTTTTTTTTTTTTTAAGATTTTATTTATTTGACAGAGAGAAACACAGTGAGAGAGGGAACACAAGCAGAGGGAATGGTAGCGGGAGAAGCAGGCTTCCCACCGAGCAGGGAGCCCGATGCGGGGCCCGATCCCAGGTCCCTGGGATCTGACCTGAAGGCAGACGCTTAACGACTGAGCCACCCAGGCACCCCTTCATTGATGTTTCTTACCACACTTTTTAAAATCATTCCTTTCCTTAGCAAACAGTACTATTTTAAAAATCAGCATCAAAAATTTCCAACAATCCAAATCTCATTGTGCTTTCATTAATAACCAGTTATTCTGTCTAAAAATAAATGACCTATCATTTTGAAACCATGCCCCACGGGGTTCATGAGGCTGAAACTAACAGAATGTTTAAAGCTTGTTTTTCAGAGAATCATTTCTCCCTAATCAGCTATTGTGTCTTTTCAGACTCTACTAACAAATCCACTAGCTGTTTCTGCAGAAGCCTGAACTCAAGGTCAACTGACATCATGCTAGCCTATGAACAAGCAAGGCCCTGCATTCTTTCACAGAGATAACGAGACTAATACCCCATTCCAGTTTATGCCAGCTCTCGGAGGATGCCCATAGCCCCTTCTCCCTGTCGTAAGATGACCTCCCAATGTGAGGGGCTGAATTTTGCCTCCTTCTGGTGTTAAGTCCCACCCCAAAGTGAAATGGGATTTATGTTACATATATGTTTGCTCAATATATGTGGTCCATCTTTCCTCATGAATAGTCATAAGTGTCTCTGCCCTTTTCTTCAATATGTATGTAATCTCCTAACCTGAATTTTCCCTTTTAAAATCCCACTTCTTCACCTGGAACCTCAGAGACGATCCTTGGACACCAATCCGCCATCTCCCCAGGTTGCCAGGCTCCTAAATACAGCAATCTTTCCTTTCCAACCAACACTTGTCTCCTGAGTATTGCCTTTTGAGTGGCAAGCAGCCAAACTTGGGTTTCAATAACAACTTCATTGAAATTCTTTGCAAAAGTTTGTGTTTTGAAAGCAAAGTACACTGGAACAAATGCATTTTGAAACCAGAAACTATATTTTTCTCACAGCAAAACCACTAAATTAAAAAGACAACAATTTTTAAATTTCTTTTTTTATATTCTTTTATGTCAATGAGTAACAGTCCTATGAATTTATCAAGCTTATATATTTGCTCTAAGTTTGACATATATATTAAAGATGCTATTTTTTTTACTCATTCTCATCTTGAAGTCTATCTCAGGAAACACATATTACATAGGTACAATGTTCATTTTGTTTCAAATTGCATTTGGCCTGTAAGCAATAAGAATAATCCACATTTATTTCTGGAGATTAAAATTTCAGGTCAACTTTTAAACTCCCTAAGCATCACTCTATGACTTTCATAGCAAAATGTAACAGTTTCAGAACACAAACACATGTGTTACTATTAGCAACCCCAAACACAAAGAATTAAAATAGAGATGTTCTTAAATATGTTGAACTTTTCTTCATTGGGTAACTATTTTAATGACTGAAAGCTAAATTTTAAAATAACATAATTCTGTGGAGAATTCAAGATGGCATAGGGAGAACCTGATCTCATCTCTCCCATGGACATAACAAATCTACAACTCTACATGGAAAAATTCCCTCTGAAGGGGATCAAGAAATCAGATGAACAGAGCCCTTGTAATAAGGCACATGAACAAAATCCATAGAAGCAGCAAAGATACGGTCTCGCTAAGGAAAAAAAAAAACACACCTCAGGCACAGCACTCCATGTTTAGGAGGGATCTCAAATGTATTCAGCTTTACCCTGAAGAGTGGAAGATGTGAGCTCCATGTCATGCAACTTAACCCTTAGATTTGGCACAGGAGACATGAGTTCCCAAAATACCTAACTCTGAAAACTGATACAGAATATGTCTAGGAAAACTATGGAACCAAAGTAACAGAAAACCCACTCTTAAAAGTCTCAGGTGCTGACTCACTTGACATGGAAACCAGTGCAAGAACAGGAAGAAGCTGAGCCTCTCTTCCCCCAGGAACTTAGACAGTGGAGGCAGCCAGTTTTACTACCTTGTTCTTCCATGCTGATTCTGGAACTGGTGAGTGCCATTTTGGAATCCTCTCTCTAGACTGGTAATGTCAGAGGGCATGCCCCATAAAGGGCATCAAACAACCCTGTGCCTTGGTCAGGCCTTGCAGCTGACAAGACAATAACCCCACCCACCACGCACCTGTAGCAATCACAGCCAGGTACCCCAGCACATTGGGCCATAGGCCACTCCCACCTATCACATGCCCACAACAGTCATGTACCAACCACAACAGGAGGGTGCACACAGCCTACACAGGGGATACTCCTGGAACACCTGGCTCTAGTGACCAGGAGGATTTGCACTTCTGGGCCCCACAAGACAGCACCCACATAAGGCCACTCCTTCAAGACCAAGAAAAGGAGCTGAACTATTTAATACTTAGTAACAAACACAGAGAGTCAGGCAAATAAAGAGAGGAATATGTTCTAATTGAAAGAACAAGACAAAATCTTGGTAAAAGAACTAAATGAAATGGAGTAAGCAATCTACCTGATAAAGAGTTCATAGAAATGATCATAAAAATGCTTACCAAACTCAGGAGAGGACAAGAATGGATGAAAACAATGAGAATTTCAACAAAGAGATAGAAAATACAAGAAAGCACCAATCAGAGCTGAAGAATGCAATAACAGAAATGTTAAATACACTAGAGGGAATAAACAGCAGATTAGATGATACAGAAAAGTGGATCAGCAATCTGGAAGCCAGGATGGTGAAAATAACCCAAACTAAACAGAAAAAGAAAAAAATAATTTTAAAACTAGATAGTTTAAGGGACTTTGGGACAATACCAAGTATACTAACATTCACATCAGAACTCATACCACTCAATATCAAAAAACACAATCCAGTTAAAAACTTGGAAGAGGGGGCCCCTGGGTGGCTCAGATGTTTAAATGCCTGACTTTGGCTCTGGTCATGATCTCCACGTCTTGGCATCCAGCCCCATGTTGGGCTCCCAGGTCAGCAGGGAGTCTGCTTTTCCCTCTCCCTCTGTCTCTACCCTGCTTGTACTCTCTCTGTCTTCCTCTCTCAAATGAATAAATGAGATCTTAATAATAAAAAAATAAATAAATAAATAAAAAATAAATAAAAAACTGGGCAGAAGACCTGAAAGAACATTTTGTCAAAGAATATATATATAGATGATCAACAGGCATATGGAAAGGTGTTCCACATCACTAAATCACTAACCATCAGGAAAATGCAAATCAAAATCACTGAGGTATCATATCACACCAATCAGAATGGCTAGTATCAAAAAGACAATAACAGGCGCTGTTAAGGATGTAGATAGAAGGCAACCCTTATGCACTGTTGGCAGGAACGTAAACTGGTGCTGCCACTCTGGGAAATAGAATGGAGATTCCTCAAAAAATTAAAAACAGAGTTACTGTTTGACCCAGCGATTCTGCCTCTGTGTATTTATCTGATGAAAATGAAAACACTAGTTCAAAAAGATATATGTACCTTAATTTTTATGCAGTATTATTTACAATAGCCAAGATACAAAAGCAACCTAAGTATCCACTGATAGATGAATGAATGAAGAAGATGTGGTAAATACATATAATAGAATATTACTCAACCACAAGAAAGAATGAAATCTTGTCATTTGTGACAACACGGGTAGACCTAGAGAGTTTTATGTTAAGTGAAAAAAGTCAGAGAAAGATAAATACTGTATGATTTGTCTTACATGTAGAATCAAAAAGAGAACAAACAAAATAAGACTCACAGAGAATAAACTGATGGTTGTTGTAGGGGAGGGGGAAAGGGGATGGATAAAATAAATGAAAGGAATTAAAAGGAATGATCTTCCATTTATAAAATAAGTAAAGATATAGGATATAAATTACAGAATAGGGAATATAGTCAATAATTTTGCAACAATTTTGTATGGTGACAGATTTTTACTTGTCTTACTGAGTTGATCATTTCCTAGTATATATAAATATCAAATCGCTATGTTGTACACCTGAAACTAATACACTATTGTATATCAATATTCTTCAGTAAAAAATAACATAATTCCAGTCTAATGTTTTAAATCTTATTTATCCTTTGTATCTATCATCATAAATAATCTTGATATATTCTACAGTACTCTAAAAATCTCTTCCATCTATAAAATAAGCACCTATTCTATAGAACTTCTTTGCTTTCTGTCTTGAGATGACTTACCCAGGGTTCAAATTAGTGGTTAGGGGGATTAGTAGGTTAGAAAAATGAGAAACTGATAAAAGACAGGGAGATGTAAATGGAGATCAGCTGGGGACCTTCAGGCCCATGGAACAACTTGGTGATGAGTTTTTGTGTGTCTTTTTTGCCTCATATATCCTAGATTTGGTGCTGAAGAGCTGAAATTGATATGCCAATGGGCACAGATTAAAAATAGCCCTAATAAAAGCCTGTTTCCTCTAGCCACAGGACAAAGAAAAAAGCAGCTTAGCAAGACAAAAACCCTTTTGGCCAATAATCTCTCTATTTGAGCCAAACACCACACACAAAAAAGTGTAATCCCATCCCCACTCATGCAGCAAAGGTTGAGTGGGGAACTGAGCCTTCTGCCTTTAAGAGGCTGTAACAAGATACCCAATACTCTCACTGCAGTGGTATCGGAGAAGGGCAGAAAGGGAGATGAGACTTCCATCTCCATAGACCAGTAACAAGGGCCTATTCCTCCCACTGCATCAGTGGACACTAGGTAAGCAACATGCACTTTACCCCCCACCCAGCAGAAACAAACTGCTTCCCCTCTTCTATACTGGGAATGATGTCATAGGAGGCCTAGCATAGAGGCAGGACTACTTCTATCACCACAGAGTGGTAACAAGGGCATTCCCCCTGTAGTATAGACCACATGGGATATTAAAAACTCCCAATCCCACCCTGCAATAATAAAGAGACCTTATCCTCACCAAGTGAGGATCTGGACTTCTACTCCTGGAAGTACCAAAGCAGCACCGTTCCTTCACCTGGAAGGACACAGTCAGAGAAAGCCAACTACAACAAGAAAGGAAAGCTTAAACAAGATTCAGAGTCTCATAAAATAATATGAAAATGTTCAGGTTTCAATAGAAATCACTTATCATACAAAGAACTAGAGAAGATCTCAAATTGAATTTTTAAAAAATACAATCTGTAGATACCAACACCAATATGAAAAATATATTAGAATTATCTGAGAAAGGTTTTAAAACATGGATGATAAAAATACTTCTATCAGGGATTATGAACATCTGTTTGAAACCTTTGAAAAATAGAGAGGTTGAGCAAAGAAATACAAAATCTCAGCAAAGAAAGAGAGAAAGAAAGACCAAATGGAAATATTATTACTGAAAAATACATTAAGCAAAATATAAATCTCAGTAAGTGAACTCCACAGGAAAATGGAAGAGGCTGAGGACTGAATCAGTGGATTCGAAGATCTAACCAAAGAAATTATCCAATCTCAACAAAACAGAGAAAATCAGCTAGAAAAAACAAAAGCCTCAGGGATCTGTGGGACCATAACAAAGGATCTAACAGTTGTGTCATCAGAGTCTCAGAAAGGTGAGAGAAAGAAAGCAGATCTGAAAAGGTACTCAAGAAAATAATAGCTGAGGGATGTCTGGATGGCTCAGTCGGTTGAATGTCTGACTTTGGCCTGATCATAATCCCAGGGTCATGGGATCTAGTCCCACATTGTGCTCCTTGCCCAGCAGGAGCTGAACAAATCCCAAATGGGATAAATGCAAAGAAATCCACACCAAAACATAGAATTTAACTTCCAAATAATAAAGACCAAAAGAAGTCTTGAAGATGGCCAGAGAAAAGTGAAAGATTACCCTCAGGGGGAAAATACAAATGAAGTAGAGTTCTCATCAGAAGCCACAGAGACCAGAAGGAGGTAGCACAATACTTTTTACGTGCTAAAAGAACTGTCAACCCAGAATCCTATACCTAGTGAAAATATCCTTCAGAAATGAAGTGGAAATCAAGACTTCCTCAGATGAAGGAAAACTAGAACAATTTATTACCAGCAGAGCTACCCAAAATAATGGATAAAGGAAATTCTTTAAAAGTAAACAATGAAAGACATATCAGAAAAAAAGTAAGACAACATGGTAAGCAAAAAAATATATAAATACAATGAGCTTTCCTTCTCCCTCTCAGTTTTCTAAACTATGTTTGATAGTGAAACAAAAATTATAACACTTTCTAATTAGGTTCTAAAAAAAATTCACAATTCTATCATAAACAGAAAGTTAAAGGGATGTTAAAGAATGTAATGTTTCTACACATCACACAAACTGGCAGAATAATGACACCAGTAGACTAATAAGTTGTGTACATATAATTAGTACCTAGAACAACCACTAAATAAGATAGACAAAGAAATATACTTAAAAGCAACATAGAAAACTCAAAATGTCATTCTAGAAAATGTTTTAAAACATTTTTTTAAGATTTTATTTATTTATTCAACAGAGTGGAGAGAGATCATAAGTAGGCAGAGAGGAAGGCAGAAAGAGAGGGGGAAGCAGGCTCCCTGCTGAGCAGATAGCCCGAGGGGGGGCTTGATCCCAGGACCCTGAGATCATGACCTGAGCTGAAGGCAGAGGCTTTAACCCACTAAGCCACCCCCATCCCCCTATAGAAAATGTTAAAGTAGGGTACCTGGGTGGCTCAGTGGGTTAAAGCCTCTGCCTTCAGCTCACGTCATGACCTCAGGGTCCTGGGATCGAGCCCCACCTCGGGCTCTCTGCTCAGCAGGGAGCCTGGTTCCCCCTCTCTCTGCTTGTCTCTCTGCCTACTTGTGATCTCTCTATCAAATAAGTAAAATCTTAAAAAAAAAAAAGAAAATGTTAAAGTAACCTTCATGAAAACAAGAAAAAGAGAGGGAGATAAAAAAAATGAAATATAAAACAATAGACTGAAACCCTAACATATCAATACTTACATTAAATTTAAATGATCTAAATATACCAATTAAAACATGACAGTGGTGGAGCTAAAAGAGTCATAAATCAACAATATATGTTGTCTATAAGAAACTCACTTCAAATATAATGATATAGACATGCTGGATGGAAAAAGAAAGAAAAGACATGTCAAATATATGACCCCTCTAAGGTCATTATTAATAAAATTAATATTGTATTAATGAAAATTGTGTACCTTATCTTCAAAAAGGGACCTAGGGTATAAAAGAATTATAAGGCTTGAAAATCCTCCCACAAAGTAGCAATTAACATTGCAGAGAGTCTTGGCTGTAGATGTAAAAAATGAGTTTAATGACTTAGCCAGAAAAAAATTTTTTTTAATTTTTCTAAAAAAAATCTACTTTAGGCAGCACCGCATAAAAACAGTTTGCCTGTCCTTGTATTTAAAAATGCATATGTAGCATACTTATCTAACATTCTAGGTAAGGGACATGGTGGTAATTAACAAACTAACAGACTAATGGCCCCATGTTAATGGGACATTAATATAGGCAGAGGAGGCAAGGTTTTCAAGGTTGTAGGATGATATGAACCTATCAGTCTCTTGTGGAATTTATCCATGTTAAGCTCAATGGACATAGTCTTATGGTTAACTGTCCTTCCCATACAGAAGACATCCATCAAAGGTACACTGGGATAAGTGGACAGCTATCTTTAATCCATGAAATAGCCTACTGCTCCAGAATTTATCAGAATCTAAAGGCATTGCCTATTATTCTTAGATCTATGATCAAATGATAAGGCAAAGTCCAATTCTGTAAGCACCCCCCACTAGGCTGGATAGATCCCAAACTATGGGTATAGTGAGAAACAGTAGGAAGGTCTATACTTTGGTGAGATCTCCACATTCAAAGGTAGCCATCAAAGCAGAAATGCACAGTGAAATTTCATGGAAAGTCTTCTAGAAATTTGGTAAGTTGTTGATTCCTTTTTCTTAATTAGTATTTAACCTAAGTGTTTTTTATTTCTTTTCCAAAAAGTATGCTGTGTACAGCTCCTTTTCTTCTTTGAGAGAAAAATAAGTGAATACCAATTCTATCAAACTTTCACACCCACAGAAATATATCTTTCTCCTGATACTGCAGAGAGGATGGGGGAAAGAATTTCCCTGGACAGTTTCATTCTTACCTGCAAAGTGCTAATGTGAACAGGAGTCCCCGTACCATTCACAGTATTCTTTTTAGCAACATTTCCACCTTTCCCATCTGCTTGTTCAGCCTTAGCAATTCTGGCTTTTTCTGCTTCAACTCTTTTGGGGTTATTCAACATCACCTGGACGACAGCATACTCCACCAGTGAAGCAAACCCAAAGAGAAGACAAGCGATGAGCCATACATCAAGAGCCTTCACGTAGGATACTTTGGGAAGTTCAGCAGCAAGGGTTGTACACTCAGAGGCCAAGCTGAGTACTGAGAAGATACCTACAGAAATAGAAATGGGAGTTAAAGCTGCTTTTTACCCCTATGAAATGTTCTGCAAACATTACTTTTTGACAATATCCCTCTCCAGTAAGTTGCAATGTTCCTCAGTTCTCTTTCAAGCTCAAAGAGTAGAAAAAAACAATACTGACATACTCTTCATGTTAGGAGTAGTTGAAAATGTTTGTAAATATTTAATATTTAAAAGTAAACATGAATTTAAACCAAGGTGTAAGAACACAATTTAGATGTGGTTTAAATACTATAGATGTCTAAAACTATTTTTTTTAGTATCTCAGAGAAAGCCACAAAGCTCTCTAATTAGAGTTATTTCATTTTCAGCTTTATTTTAGACCGTTATAGAACTGAATTTTACCCCATAAAGCACTAAACCTGAGAAAGAATAGAATACATAAAGCAATTTTCTGATAAGGTTCAGAATTAAAAAACAAAATCTAATAGAAAAGATAAAGATAGAGCACTACTGATTATTTCAGGGAAACAAATGATTTCAGATTTTCAAGGAAAGAATAATATTCTGCTATATGTAATACTAACCGCTTACAGAAAGCTAACTAGTTATATATCAATTTAAGTCAAATAATTGTAAGATCCCAAAGGAAAATTGCATTAATTTATATCCCTCCTTTTCTTTCCACGTGCCATACTCCCAGCCTTTCCCTTTTGTCTCTGTTTCTCTTCCTTTATATTTTCAGAAGAGGGGATGGGCAAATATGACCCACTGGCACTAACTACCAATAACACACTGGGTCAGAAAAAATTTATATGATGGTAAGGGAGACTCACTTTCAGCTTTGTAGGAAACAAGTGTGCCTTGACTCTGTGAGTCCATTTTACTTAGGGGGCCAAGTGTACTTTTTTATTCTTAGATTTGACCACCACTAAGAATTAATGAATATGTTATCCTAATAAAGATGTACTTGGCTCTCTTTTCTCTTGCCTTGGAGTAAGTACTATATTAGTATTAATAATCAGTTAAAACATTGAAAAATATATTCCATTGGTTGAATTCTGAGGCTCTTAAAAGTTATAGTTTGTTGGTTTGGTTTTTTTTGTAAGTATTCAAGAGTTTAAAGATTCGCTACTAGAAAGAAAGGTTTCTAGCAGATGAAAACAATATTACTTAGAATATAAAGACCTGATAATCATCTAATTTGCTATTACACTAATTATCCTTAGTCCTGAGGAAAACTAAGAACTAATTAATAGGACTATATTTTAAAAGTTAATTTAGGTCTTAATGTTTCTACCCTGGAAGTGGAAAATAACATAAAAATCCAAGATCCTATCACCTACTGCTTGAAACTACAGTTAATTATACCTATGGGCATTAATTCGGCAAACAATATTTCCAAGTTAATTTTTCTATTCTTAATCAAATGTTATGTGCCAACCTATCAATCAAAAACAAGCCTTACTTAGTTCCTTGAGATAGAATATATGGACACACCATTCTCCATGTTTCCATAGCATTTCATATTCATCAATAACACAAAATGTATCAAGCCTAGTAGTATACTTGAATATTTTTTGATATATTAGAAACTTTATGAGAAAATGGAGAATAATATCAGATTATAAAGGGTCTTAAGAGCCCTATAATGAATTTACCATATTTGGTAGAAAATATTAAGAAACTGTAAACTGAGGGAAGAGAAGTGACATTATCAAAAGAATGTTGAATAACATTACTCTGGTAGGGATGTATAAAACAGACTAAGGAAAAAAAGAGCAGTTACAGAAACAAAGCATGAGGAGAAGGACAGAACCAATATAAAAAGGATTTTGAAGAGAACATTTTAAAAGTTATTGGTTATTATAGTTATTGGTTAAGTTAAAAGTTATTGTAGTAATTGGTTATTGATTGAAGGAAGAAAGAAAAGACTGAGACAATTTTCTGAAAAACAGAATAACTAGAAAAGTACCCATGAAAGATGAGAAGAAGAGACTTAGAAAAGATAATGACTTTGGTATGAAAATACTGAGTTAGGTTAGACAAAGGCCAAGAAACACAAAAGTAATGACAAGACAGAGCACAAGGCACAAAAAACGTGAGTGTTTTGTAAAAGGAAAGATCAGTCAATATCATGAAGATGGAGGTCATGCTGAAAATATAAAAAACTTTGTGAGGAAATGATGCCGGAATGTCAGAGAAAGACCAAAGAAAGAGAGAAGGGACTGTCTTGTAAAAGGAATGATAGGACATTAATAGATTTGAGGGTGGGGAGAGAAAGGAGGTATTTATAATTCCAGGTATTAAGTTAGAAACCATGATAGTCAATTCTATTAAGATTTTTATAATTTTAAAGAATAGAAATGGAGATGAGTTCTGGAGGAGGAGAATGTGAACATCACTGTATGCTTTCTCTTTAGGAAATCATATTAAAACAGGAAATATCCATTTGTTTTTTTAATCTTAAAATGGGAAATCACGGGGCACCTGGGTGGCTCAGTTGGTAAAGTGACCGGCTTGATTTCAGTTCAGGTCATGATCTTGGGGCGTGAAATTGAGTCCAGCCTCAGGTTCTGCCCTCAGCACAGAGTCTGTTTCAGATTTTCTCTCTCCCTCTCCCTCCACCCCAACCCCCACTCACGCACTCTCTCTCTCTAAACAAATAAATAAAATCTTTTTTAAAAAAGAAATCTGAATAATATTTCTTTAGATAAACATTGTGGCATTATCTTAATATATTCTTCAAATAAAATTACTTCATTGTTAAATAATGCATAGTGAAATTTTGTCTGAATTTTAATAAATTATAAGCCAATCAAAAGAAATTCCACTGCTGGGTATCTACTCAAAGAAAATGAAAATGCCAATTTCAAAAGATATATATACTCCTAAATTTACTGCAGGATTATTTATGATAGCCAAGATAGGAAAGCAAACCAAGTGTCCAACGATAGATGAATGGATGGATAAAGAAGATGTGGTGTGTGTGTGTGTATTATATATACATATATATATATATAATGTACTGTATATATGTACATATATATGTATATACAATGTAATATTACTCAGCCATAAAAAAAATGAGATCTTGCCATTTGCAGCAGTAAGGATGGAGCTAGAGAGAGCTAGACAATACTAATATAATAACAAATGCCATGAAATAGTCAAGGGGTAAATGCAAGTGTTCACATACCTATCTAAACTCCAAATAATTTTTATACAATTAAGTGATAAACTATCAAATTCATAGATGTGGAATTGTGATTAATAAAATGAAAATTCATTTAGAAGTACTACTAAATTATAGTAGGATGTTATAATTTCATAATGCCTTAATCAAAGGATACTAAAAGGAAAACCATTATTAATATCATGCGGGAATCCAAAAATACTTTTTGACATTTCTGAAAGAGGTCCTGTTCCAGATGAAAAGAGTACAAGAAATAAATGTATGCATGGTCTGCTAGAGGTCTGAGTTGTAACCTAAATTATCAAATCTTTTTGACTGAAAGTTATTTGTTAAAATAATTCCTTTTTAGCAGCAGTTCAAGTGTTTTATGTACCAGAGAAAGGGAATGTTATGTATAATTTATAAAAGTTACTTCCATAGTTGCTTGCCTAGTTATTTCCATACTTAAAGAAGTAACTAAGGATAGAAGTCTTTACCTAAAATTCATAGAGGGAGTTTTCATGTTTGTTAACAATGGAAAAGGTAAATCAAAATGAGATGGGGAGAATATTATCTTTTCAAGTGTTTATTGGCCCTCTGTAAATCTTCTTAAAAAACATCTATTCAAATCTTCTGCCCATTTTTTAACTGGACCTTTTTTCTGTTTTGTTTTGTTTCTGTTTTTGTTTTTTTGCTATTGAGTTGTAGAAGTCTTTGTATATTTCAGATACTAGCCTGCTTTCAGATATATGATTTGCAATTACTTTCTCCAATTTGGAGGTTATTTTTAAAATTGTATTGATGGTTTTCTTTGCTGTGCAGAAGCTTTTTAGTTTGATACAGTCCGATTTGTTTATTTTTGCTTGTGATATTTTTGTTTTTGATGTCAGATTAAAAACGTCATCACCAAGACCTATATCAAGGAGCTTACCACCTGTTTTCTGGTAGGAGATTTATGGTTTCAGGTCTTACACTTAAGTCTTTAATCCATTTTGTGTTTATTTTTGTGTATGGTATAAGATAGTGGTCTAGTTTCATTCTTTTGCCAATGACTGTCCAATTTTCCCAGCACTACTGAAGAGACTGTTCTTTCCCAATTGTATATTCTTGGCTCCTCTGTCATACATTAATTGACCATATATGCATGGGTTTATTTCTGGGCTCTCTATTCTGTTTCATTGATCTGTGTGTCTGTTTTTTACGTCAATACCATACTATTTTAATGGCTATAGCTTTTGTATTGTAGTATAGTTTGAAATCAGGGAGTGTGAATACCTACAGCTTTGTTTTTCTTTCTCAAGACTGCCCAGGCCATTCACGATCTTTTATAACTACCTACAAATTTTAGGATTATTCTATTTCTGTGAAAAATTCTAATGGAATTTTGATAGAGATTCTACTGAATTAGTGTACTGCCTGGACTAGTATAGACATTTTAACAATATGAATCTTCTAATCCATGGGTATGGAATATCTTTCCATTTATTTGAATTATCTTCAGTTTATTTCATCAGTGACTTGTAGTTTTCAATATACAGCTCATTTACATCCTTGGTTAAATTTATTCCTAAGTATTTTGTACTTTTTAATGCAATTGCAAATAGGATTTTCTTAATTTCTCTTATAGTTCATAATATAAAGAAACACAATAGATTCTTATGTATTGATTTTGTATCTTGCAACCTTACTGAATTCATTTACTAATTCTAGTAGTTTTTTGATGGAATCTTCAGGGTTTTCTGTATATAATATGTCATCAGCAAATAGCGACAGTTTTAATTCTTCCTTTCCAATGTAAATGATTTTTATTTCTTTTTCTTACCTAATTGCTCTGGCTAGGACTTCCAATACTATGTTAAATAAAAATAGCAAGAGTGGATATCCTTGTCTTATTCTTTATCTTAGACGAAAAGCTTTCAGCTTTTCACTATTGAGAATACTATGTTGACTCTGGACTTGTCACATATGGCTTTTATTATGTTGAGGTACATTTTCCTCATATCTACTTTGTTGAGAGTATTTTTTTTTTATCATAAATGGATGTTAAATGTATCAAATGTTCTGCATCTACTGTAAGGATCATAGGAGTTTTATCATTCACCTTGTTAATGTGGTATATCACACTGACTGATATACAGATGTTGTACTATTCTTGCATTGCTGGAATACATTTCACTTGAACATGGTGTATGATCCTTTTAATGTACTTTTAACTAGATTTGCTAATATTTTGTTGAGGATTTTTGCATGTATATTCATCAGGGATATTGGCCAGTAATCTTCTTTATAGGGTGTGGCATTCTTGTCTGTTTTTGGTATCAGAGTAATGCTGACTTTGTAAAATGTTTGGAGGATTTCTCCTCTCTTCTATTTTTTTGGAAGAGTTTGATAAAATTTGGTATTAATTCTTCTTTAAACGTTGCGTAGAATTCACCCATGATGCTGTCTGGTCCAGCACTTTGGTTTTTGGGAGATTTTTGATTACTGATTCAATCTCCTTGCTGATAATCCATCTATTTAAATTTGCTATTTCATCATGATTTGGGTTTGGTAGGTTGTATATTTATCCATTTCTTCTAGGCTGTCCATTTGTTGATGTATAATTGTTCCTAGTAGTCTCTCATGACCATTCATGTTTCCTGATATCATTTGTAATGTCTCCTTTTTCCTGATTTTATTGATTTGAGCATTTTTTCTTTTTCTCAGTGATTCTAGCTAAATTTTATTTCTTTTCAATTTCATTTCTTCTCAAAGAGCCAGATTTTAGTTTCATTGATCTTTTCTCTTGTCTTTTCAGTCTCTACTTATTTCTACTATAGTCTTTATTTCCTTCCATCTACTTACTTTTGATTTCACTTGTTTTTCTTTTTTCTAGTTCCTGCAGGTATAAAGTTAGGTTGTTTATTATATGTGATTTTTCCTGTTTCTTGAGGTAAGCACTTATTACTATGAACTTCCCTCTTAAAACTTTTGTTGCATCCATAAATTTTGGTATGTTACATTTTCATTTTCATTTGTCTCAAGGTATTTTTAATTTCTCTTTTGATTTTTGACCCATTGGTTATTCAGCTGCATGTTGTTTAATCTCCAGAAATGTGTCAATTTTGCGATTTTCTCTGTGTAACTAATTTCTAATTTCAGGGACACCTGGGTAGTTCAGTTGGTTAAGCTTCCAACTCTTGGTTTCAGCTTAGTTCATGATCAGGGTCATGGGACTAAGCCCAGTGTCAGACTCTGTGCTCAGCAGGGAGTCTGCTTGAGATTCTCTTGCTCCCTCTCCCTCTGTCCCTCCCCCCTCACTTGAATGCAAATGCACTCTCTCTCTCAAATAAAGAAATCTTTATAATATCTGGTTTAATACCACTGTGGTTCGAAAAACTGCTTCATGTGACTTCAGTCCTCTTAAATTTATTAAAACCTGTTTTTCAGCCTAACATATGATCTTGGAAAATGTTCTATGTACACTTGAGAATAAGTATTCTGCTGCTCTTAGATTATTATGTTATCTGTTATTCTTTTATTCTGTTATCTGTTATTCTGATATTCTGTTATCTGTTAAGTCCATACGTTCTAACATGTTGTTTAAGGCTGATGTTTATTGATTTTCTGTCTGGATGATCTATCCATTGGTATAAGTGGAGGTGTCAGAGTCTCCTTCTATTATGTATTGCAATCTATTTCTCCCTTTAGGTCTGTCAATATTTGCTTTATATATTTATGTGCTCCTATGTTGGGTGCATAAATATTGACAAGTGTGATATTCTCTTGTTATACTGGCCTCTTTGTCATTATGTAATGCCCTTCTTTGTCTCATTATAGTCTCCTTTTTTTAAAAAAAAAGAATTTATTTATTTATTTGAGAGAGAGTGAGAGAGAGAGAGCACTAGTGGGAAGAGAGGCAGGGGAAAAAGCAGACTCCCCACGGAGCAGGGGCCTGATGTGGGGGTTGATCCTAGGGCTCTGGGATCATGACCTGAGCCAAAGGCAGACACTTAACCAACTGAGCCACCCAAGTGCCCCTACGGTCTCTATTTTAAAGTCTATTTTGTTAATGTATGTATAGCTACACCAGTTTTATTTCTATTTGCATGGAATACCTTTTTATTAAAGTAATAAGATACATTAAATTATACATTAAAGTAGTATGATTTCTTTTTTAAATAAAATTATAAATATGTAATGGCTTAATAACAGAGCTTCCAAATACATGAAGCATAATTTTATATAGTGGGAGATACTTAATAATTCTCACCAATAGCTAGAAAAATAACTAGACAATAGACATAAAAGATTTCAATAGTACTATCAACCAACTTGACTCCACTGATATTTATAGAACACTACACCCAACCATGACAAATACACTTGGCAAGTGAACATGGTATGGTTACCAGGAGATATATGCTGGCCTGGGTCATAAAAAGCAGTCTCAATAAACAAAAAGTTTGAAATCATATTCTGACTTAATCAAAAGCATTAAAATAAAATTAAAATCATGTTCAGCTACTTATTAAAACTCTAAATATTTGGAAATCAAAGAAAACCCATAGGCCAAAGAAAAAAATCACAAAAGAAATCAGAAAATATTTTTAACTGAAAGATGATGAAAATACAATATATTAAAATTTTTGAATAGTAGCTAAAATAGTGCTTATAGGGAAATTTGGAACTTTAAATGCTCATATTAGAAAAGAAAAAAGATTTAAAATCAATTATCTGAGTTCCACTTTAAGCATCAAAAAGAGATCCAATTAAATCCAAACTAATTAAAAAGAGAAATTTAATCAAAGCTAAAAATCAACAAAAAGGAAAATAGAAGAGATAAATGAAATGAAGATTTTTGAAAATGCCAAGAAAATGGATAAGCCTTTAGCTAGAATGATCAAGAAAAAAGAGAATTCACAATTTAACAATATCAGGAACAACATCTGGGACACCATCACAGCCAGACATTCAAGGGATAAAGAAATATTATCAACATATTTCTGTGCTAATAATTTTTGTAACTCATGTAACATCTAGAAATCAATCAATATAATTCACCAAAATAAAGAAGAAAACTCATCTAAATGTTTAAATACATGCAGAAAAAGTATTTGGCAAAATTCAATCAAAATTAAACTCAATCCAAAATCAATCAAATTTTATCATACATGATTAAAAAAAAAAACCCTCAGCCAACTAGAAAGAAAATGGAATCTACAGCTACTACCACACCCAGTAATGAATGGCTCAGTTATTTCTACCTAGAATCAGGAATAACCCCTGTTTCAACAATTCTATTCAACATTATACTAGAGATCTACAATAAGGTGAGAAGATTAAATGTTAGGGAGTATGTTAAGCAAATGGTACCATCTTTTTGAATAGCACTATAGTAGTATTTTATAAAAGTAAAACATATTTTGATATCATCTCACATCTGTCAGAATGGCTAACATCAAAAATACAAGAAACAACAAGTGTTGATGAGGATGTGGAGAAAAAAGAACTCTTGTACACTGTTAGTGGGAATACAAACTGGTGTAGTCACTGTGGAAAACAATAAGGAAGTTCCTCAAAAAATTAAAAATAGAACTACCCTATGATTCAGTAACTGCAGTACTGGTTATTTACTGTAAAAATACAGAAACACTATTTCAAAGGGATATATGCCCCCCATATTACAGCATTATTTGCCATAGCCAAATTCTGGAAGCAGCCCAAGTATCCATCCATAGATGAATAAAGAATATGTGGTATGTATGTGTGTGTGTGTATATGCACACATACCACACACACACACACAAACATACCATGGAATATTATTCAGACATACAAAATTTTGAAATTGCAATTTACAACAACATGGATGGAGCTAGAGAGTACAATGTTAAGTGAAATAAATAAGTCAGAGAAAGACAAATACTATACAATTTCATTCACATGTGGAATTTAATAAACAAAACAAATGAGCAAAATAAAAAAAGACGAAAGAGAGAGAGAAATCAAACAATAGGCTGTTAACTATAGAGAACAAACTGATGGTTACCAGAGGCAACAAGGATGGGGGAACAGGTGAAGGAGATTAAGACTATACTTATGATGAGCACTGAGTAATGTATAGAACGGCTGAATCACTACATCATATGCCTGAAACTAATATAACATTGTATGTTAACTATACTGGAATAAAAATAAAACTAAAAAGTTAATAAAAATAGGGGCACCTGGGTGGCTCAGTGGGTTAAGCCTCTGCCTTCTGCTCAGGTCATGATCTCAGGGTCCTGGGATCGAGCCCCGCATCAGGCTCTCTGCTCAGCGGGGAGCCTGCTTCTCCCTCTCTCTCTGCCTGCCTCTCTGCCTACTTGTGATCTCTCTCTCTCTCCGTCAAATAAATAAATAAAATCTTTAAAAAAATGCTAATAAAAATAAAATAAATTTTTTAGAAGTAAAACATATTTCTACTTTAAAATCCAGAAATCTCATTCCTAGGTATTTACCCAAGAGTAATCAAAACATATGCCCATACAGAGACTTGTACACAATTAGCATCAATATTTATAATAACCAAAAATTAGAAATATAAATGTCCATCAATTATTGAATGGAAAAACTAACCCTGCTATATCCGTACTATGAAATACTGCTCAGCCATAAGATAGAGCCAAATATAAATATAAGTAACAACATGAATATATCTCAAAAACATAAATATATCCCTATGCTTTTCATTCACTACCTTCTCTCTCTCTTCAAACTCACAAAAATCTATCCTATCTCACTATCAAATCATGACCTTTCTTCCTATTTTATTGAGAAAACAAAATCATTTACAAGCCCCACTACCATATCTAGTCTATATGACCACCTTTCTCTGTCTATACTTAAATACTCTGCCTTCTCTTCTGAAATTGTAGATGAGGGGGTAGTAAACTGATGCACAGGGCACTGGAACACACCGACACCCATTCAGTTATGTATCATCAAATCCTGTTGTTTAGGAGTTGCAACAAAATCCATATCACCCACAAACATGGAATATTTACTATCAGGCCTTATAACAGAAGGATTTTGCTGATCCCTGGGAGAAATCCACTTTGCCCTAACAAAGGCCAGTCTGTCTACCAGACTTCCATCTCTCATTTTTTCCTTTGTTAATGCTTGTTTTCCACCAAAAATAAATATAATATGATTTTGTCCACCTTAAAAACAAAACCCAGAAACCTCTCCACTCGTATTCCCACCCTAGCTACTTCCCTATTCTCTTTTTCTTTTCACAGTTAACAATCTCCAATGGGTTGTTTATACTGGATGCCAATAGTTCCTCCCCTCCTGTCTCTCTTGAAGTCACTCCAACCAAGCTTTCCTCTTGTCACTCTATGGAAACTGTCCTTATCATGGACACCAGTGACTTCCTCAGGCTGCTGAATCCAATGACAATATTCAGCCCCAAACTTACTTGATTTACAAGCAGCTTAAGTGATCACTCCCTTCACCTAGAAATGCTTTCTCCATTTGGCTCCCAGGAAATGACATCATGCTGGTTGTCACTCATCTCAGTCTCAAGGGTTGAGTTCTGAGATGTCTTCTCTACTCGTACTCCAGTCTCACTTTAAAGACCATCTATATTCTGATAAATCTGAAGCTCTTACCACCAGTCTTGATCTCTTCTAGAGATCCCAGATTTGTATATCCAATTGAATACCTGATAACCCTACCTAAAAGATATCTCAGACTTAACATGTCTAAAAAGAAGCTCCTGGTCTGCCCATCTTCTCAAACCTACTTTACCCACAGCTTTTTCCATCTAATTTAGTGGCAGCTTCATCTTCCTGGCTTTTCAGCCAGAAAAACTCTTGGAGTCAGACTTGAGTCTGCTTTCTTGAATCCTACATACAACACATCTTCCAATCTCTTTATCTCAACCATATCTATCATCTATTTATGAGTGCCTCTACCTCCTGGCAATACTGTGATCATTTCACCTCGGCTATTATAGTTTCCTAACCACTTTTCTTGCTTCCACCCAAGCCTTTTTATTGGGTTCTCCACAAAGCTGGCAAGGAGAATCTGCTAAAATTTAAAGTAGATCACGTGCAAAAGCCTTCAAGAGTTTCCCATTTCATCCAAAATCATCAGATTCCTTAGGAGATGGTACATGGTGTCCTCACCACTGCTATCTTTCTGACCTCATCTACTAATCACCCTTTCACTCATTCTGCTCCAGCCACATTGGCCTTGGAATTCCCAAAATATTCCAAGCATGCTCCTGCCTCAGGAATGCTGGCCTTGATGATCATTATCCCAGTTCATTCTTTCCTAGATACCCACAGTGATTCATTTTTCACCTCCATCACATTTTTACCCAATATTACTTCTTTCTGAGCAATTCCTGACAAGCAGGCTGCTGTCCCTCCATCCTTCCACCTACTCCCTAGGCATTAGGAATTTTTTTTAATTATAGTTAACATGCAATGTCATATTATTTTTAGGTTTACAACATAGTGATTTGACAATTCTATACAGTGTTCAATGCTCACCATGATTAAATGTATTCATCACCAGTGATCACACATTGTTATTACTTATTATTATAGTATTATTGACTATATTCCCTATGTCGTACTTCTCATGTCCACAACTTATTTGTTCTATAACTGGAAGTTACATGTCACCATCTTAGAGATTACATATTGTGCTTATTTGGTGTCTCCTTCTCTCCAAGAAAAAGTATATTCATTGAGGCTCAGTGTTTTTCTTTTGTTTTATTTTATCTATCTGCTATTTACTTTAACTATATGCCCATCTTCTTGAATATTGGTTAGGACATGGTGCACAACAAATACTTGCTAAATGAATCAAATGTGTAAAAGTGCTTTAAAACTGTAATGTATAAATAAGGCATATTATTAACTCCTAAATGCGTAATAAATAAGCACTTCCCACTCATATTTTCAATCCTCCAATTAACTCTTTGAGTATTTTTTCATCCCTATTGACATTTTAACAGAATAGGTTTAAAGAGGTTAGATGTGTTTGTTGTCTAAATTGTCACAACTAGTATGCAGAGAGAAGGCATTCAAATCCAGATTTAACTGAACACGTTCACTTCATACAACAGTTCTACTGGATGGTAAGTGGACAGTTCAGGACTTCATGACACAAGTCCTGTAATAGATTGGGATTTACAGAGAAAAATCCTTCAGGAATATGTCAGGGACTGAAATGTCTCCAGAGTACTCTTGGAAGCCTGACATTTCAATTTATATCACTGCATGATATTCCTAATAAGCAAAAAATCAACTATTTGGGGGAAATACATGATTTTATTGACAAGTCTAAGGATACAAATCTATTTTTTCAGGAGTTTTATTCTCAGTTCAGTATACTACATAGTTTATTCTCAACCCCTAAGGGAGTTAATCAATGTGTTATCATTGTCTTCATTCCAGATACATAACCATTAGGATTAAATTTCCCACATTTCTGGTTATTAAGATGTATATTTGATCTCTGTGGCTCTTATTAAATATAAACCATCACATTTCTTTTTTTTTAAACCATCAAATTTCTTATCTAGGTAAAACTGTCATTTTCATTGTTTCCTGGTTGCCTACTCTTTAAAATCTGTATTTCATTTAATTCCCCCACTATGTCAGGAGGGAGATTTGCACAAGGTCTTCTGAATGGAAATAAAAAGTCAAATGCTGCAACCAATCAGTCACCAAGAGGTCAGATATACCATAGCCTTACCTATATAAGTTCCAGGTGATATTCAGAAAACACATACACACACACACACACACACACACACACACACACACACGGTAATGAGATATTTTAAAAAACACTCTAAACAATCAAAATTTGTTGTAACAATGTCCTTATTTTTAAGCTTAATCACTTCACCCATTAGAAGAGCTCTTGATTATTTCATGAAGCAAAGACTTTTTCACCCCTATATAGACACAATTTTCAAGACTGGGGTGATGCTGTTTCTGTGTGACAGAGCATTAAAAATAACAAATGGAGAAGCATGAATAACCAGCTCTTCTTCTCCCTAGCCACTCCTAATGATAGAGTTAATAAACAATAACTGTTTAAGAAAATGACACGAAGTTATGTTTAAAAAGATACATTGTACCACATATTCCCTGAAGAAGAGTCTGAGATAGTAGACAACATTTAGAAAGATTCTCATCAAAATAGTTTTGTGTTTAAGTTTGGCACTCTTAGGGATCTTAGATTTTAGTTCTCTGTGAAAATTACTTAGTAATATTATTGCATGGAAGTCAAAGTAGGATGGATTAACTATTTAAAATATCCAAAGATATGAAAAGAAAAAAAACTTGGTCTAATTATGGAATTTATAAACATTGAGAAAATCTAGTCCAATGTCAAGTTTTGAGGGAAATCTAAAAACAGATGAGAAAAAAGTTGCCTTCAATTCTAAAAGTCTGTTTTAAAAGAGTTGATTATATAGTGAGTTATGCAAGGACATAACATGTTCCCGACATGAGAGAGCACAGAATATTTTACCCAGGGGCACTCGGGCAGCACTTGCATCCGGGTTGATCCAGAAGGAAAGCCAGGAGAGAACCACTATCAGCAGGGTTGGGGCATAGACACCCATCATGTAAAAGCCGACCTGCCTCCTCAGGGTGAAGATGACTTCCACACAGGTGTAGTATCCTTTCAGAAACAAACTTTATGTTAGAATAGGAGGGCCTCACCTACCTACAATGGCAAAAAGCAATAATGCACCTGTAAATTATAAGTCACTTCTATTCAA
>CM053604.1:112897640-112960463 GCA_028646535.1 Procyon lotor | reverse complement strand
AGAGAACCACTATCAGCAGGGTTGGGGCATAGACACCCATCATGTAAAAGCCGACCTGCCTCCTCAGGGTGAAGATGACTTCCACACAGGTGTAGTATCCTTTCAGAAACAAACTTTATGTTAGAATAGGAGGGCCTCACCTACCTACAATGGCAAAAAGCAATAATGCACCTGTAAATTATAAGTCACTTCTATTCAATGCAGTTTCACAAAGTAAATTCCACAATAAGAGTTTTTTCTTATAAATATATAATTTATTTGGTGTAAAAGGTTGACATGATGGGACCTGTCTCACCTGACCTTTCACAACCTTATTATGACATTGAGAAATAGATACCACATGCTGCTCCACTTTGCCAGGGTCTCAGCTTTTAAGTCTTTGTTCAGGGAATTGGCAATGAACTTAAACTTTCATTACCCATGGGCACTCTCAGAGCAACTGATCTCAAGGAGTTATATAGGGAGCAGTAAATCAAAGTGGAACAAGTCTAAAAAGAAACATTCCACGACTATGTATTGTCAGTATAATTTTTCAGCTACATGTACCACTTCTTATCTAGAAAGCATAGCAGTCTACCAAAATTCCTATGAATACTTAAAACCTTAAAAAAGTAAGTGTATTGGAAGTAAATCTTAGCAAGGATAAGAAATACGTGTTTTTAGGCTATAGAGATAAAAGATTACAAAGGGCAGTTATCTGATATTCCTCTCAATTCTCTCCCATCCTCCACTCCAGGCCCTTGAACATGCTTTAGGAAGGAAAGGACTTCATTGTCACAAGCTGAGACAAATGCAGAAATTGCCTTACAACATAATTCTAGAGATGCCATGACACCAACTAGTCCCCCAAATTAATCACAAATTATGGGCAGCCTCACTAGAGCTTCTGCTGACTTCAGAAATAAATTAAGTGATAAGATATTCTTCTAGCACTGTAATACAAGAGAGACTTGTAGGTGTTTGAGACGTAATTTTTAAAATGCTTTAGTCCTTTCAGTTAGCAATTTAAATAAAATATTTAATGCTTAAATGCTTAATTTTGATAAAAATGTCATTTGTCATTCAAAAAAAGCAAGGTTATGTGCAAGTAACAGAAAGTTAAAATGTCTCCATTTGTGTTCAGCCTAAACACCATTATTTCAAAATGTTGAAATGAATAAATGAACGAATAAATAAAATAATTATGGGGAAAGGACAGTATTACTTTTTTGCTATTTTATATTTTAAAAGTAACATTTACCTAATTTCCCTAGGTAAGGAACATTTACCTAATTTCCCTAGGTAAGGAAGAATATACATATTTCTAGCACTAGAACAATCTTCAAATTCATTCATTAATGATACCTATGATGGTACTGGCACACAACAGGGTCTTAAAAATGCTAACTAAAAGAACAGCTATTCACATCCTCTTATTAAATAACTTAGACCAGAAATCTATCCTTTTCCCAGTGGATTATATGGATCCACTGGGTGGATTATAATCATTGCTACCTCTGAGAGATTTGAAGGACATTGAGACTAATATGTAACAAAAATAAACTGAAGTAAATTCTAATTATGCCAAATGTTTCCAAATTATACCAAAAAAACCAACCCCCCCCAAAAAAATAAAATAAAATAAAAACCACAGCATGTTTGTCTGTTTTTAAAATCTTAGTCACATGAAAACTAGACAATCAATTTAAATTGTTCACAGGTTCTAAAAAGATACCAGAGGTCAAACAATGAAAACTCCCTCCCTCGTCTCTTTCCACCACTCATCTTAACTTCCTGTCTGGACAAACAAGAACATATGTTTCTAACTAACAATCACATACAAAACTTCCAAAATAGAATCTTTTATAAGTCCAATTTTCTGCAGTTAAGAGGCTCACGGTATTTCCTAAAAGTGGTTCTGAAATCCCTGGCTTTACAATAGCATCACTTACTCGAGTTCATTTTATGTTTGCCTAGTGCCTGTGAGATAGAGAACAGCATGAATGTACTTACTGCATATTTTTAGGTAGCCTACATTGTCACAAATATTACAACTTACTATAGAGTTGCTCACTTTAAAATGAATTTTTGCATTCTGTCCCACCACATTTAAATGACAGCCTAAATAGCAGGACTCTGATACTCTGAAGCCAGTTTCCACCCCCTCCTTTTATGAAGGCACCCACTAGGGGAGCTTCCCAGGACTGGGATGAATTTGGCAAAAAAAAATACATGCTTGGATATAATAGTGATTTGCTCCATAAACTTTTATGAGAAATATATCTTGATCTTTTTTGATCTTTTCCTAGCACTGGTATATTTATGAGAGGCAGATGGGCAGCTAATCGATATAAATGTTCATTGGCAAATTCAACTTACTTTCTATTTCCTGTGAGATTTTATTTCATTATTATTCACCTAGGCTTTCAATTTAAGTATTTTTGTATACTTGTTTTCCTATATATCTCTCCACCTTTGTAACATCTATAACTATAAAAAATTGTGATTTTTAATAAAGTTAGAGCCAAATCATCATTTCTGATTATTCCTGTACAAGTTAAAGAAAATACTGTCCATCATTTTATAAAAGTTGCTGCCTATATCTTTTTCACTATTCTATATACTAGGCATTCATATATTTAGTATGTTCTGTATTTGTAAATAAATATCTAAATATTACCCAAATATTAAAATGTTTTACTTATATTCATATGATGATTCATGTAAACACTGATAATGCATGTTTACTGAAACACAGTAAATGACAAGTATCATTGGGTTAGACATAAGTTCTCTTATTGTTATTTTCTGTAGCTAATGAGAGATCAGCCACTTACTTAAAATAGTTCAAAAAGTACCACAAAAAACTTTCCTTCTTATAATCTTGAGTAATCTCTCAAGAACAAAAATGAATCATATTTATTTTATGTGCATATTAGAATATAGATCTATAAAAGGGCAGGGATGTCTCCTTTATTCCTTGTTGCATCCCCACATTGAGATATTTAGATGTAGGGCTTAAAGGCAAAAAAATAAGCACCCCCAGGATTTTCAATGCTCTCTCATAATTTTATGCTATTACATAAAATCAGAAGCAAAATTACTAGTTTTATTTTCATATTTAGACAAAGTTTAAAACTTTAATAGAGTCATTTCAAATTTCTCAAAACAATTGAGAGCCTGTTCATTTTGAAATGTTAAGCATATAATCTTGATGTGGAGAACTCTTTGCAAAGTATAGGAGGACTGACTTCACTGATAGTAGAGCAATGTCAAACTCACTATTCCAGCCCTCACCCAGTAACAGTATGCCTTGTGTAAGTGTCTTTGCTCTATTATCCTAACATGTAAAAAAGGGAAAATAAAAGTACCAAATTCATAGGGTGGTTGTGAGAATTAAAATACACAGTTCCTGCAGAGCACTGAAAATAATTCCTGACATACAGCAAGAACTCAAAAAGCCATCTACTAAATATGTGTTTCTACACAACAATCCCAAAAGGATTGTCCTTGGCTTTCAAGCTTTTTTTTTATTACTAGGTGACCTGTCAGTTTCTAAACACTGTAGTCCATTTCCTTAATTTGAGAGAGTACAGATAGAGGAGTACAGTGCTTAGTGCACCGGCTGGCATTGATTTGCGTGTAACGTTCAGCAAGTCCCTCACTCACCCTGCTCCTCAGTTATTTTCTGTGTTAAATAAAAGAACTGGTTCAGAACTGTCGACAAGATCACTAAAAGTCCATGTATCTATACAACTTCTTCATTGATTATTTTGATGGTCAAATTTTTAAGAGTTCCCAGGCTTTCCTTTTTAAAAACTTTTATAATTTCTTTTAGCAGTGTATTTGCTTTTTATCTCTCTTGTTCTACTATACTATAAACTCTATAACAGAAGGAACTATTTATATATAAATGCTATATAATCCATTAAATTATGCGAAGGTCAACAACAACAGATGCGTAAACTAACTGTATCTCCAAGATACCTAAGTGTTGCATTTATTGTAGCACTGTGAATGTGCCAACTTTTCCTCTGCCTTCTTTTGTATTGTATTTTGTCTTTGATGATGCCATGTGGCAGCATAATAAACTCAAACATCTGACCTCCCTGAATTCTGCACAATTATACTATACATTTTTATTTTTGCAAGTCAACATAAATGTTGCAATACATTAAATTGTATCTATTTCTCTCTCTCTCTCTCTTTTTTTTTTTTTTTAAGATTTCTTTATTTTAGCAAGAGTGAGAGTGCAAGAGCAGCCTGGGGTTGTGGGGAGCGGCCAGAGAGAGTCTCAAGCAGACTCCCTCCTGAGTACAGAGTTCTACACCAGCTTGATCTCAGGACCAGCCAAAATCAAGTGTTGGGTGTTTAACCACCTGAACCATCCAGGCACCCCTAATTATACCTATTTCTGAACATCTACATCATATCTTTGTTTACTTCCTCATAGAAAATTAGAATTGTGTAATTTACAAATTGAAATGATTAGTTTGAAAGAAATGAGCAAAATTCAATCAGCCTTTTATGTATATTACTATAGGAAAAAACATACTTAATATCTAAAACTCTCAGTAACTATAACTATGAGTTGTGACTCAAATGTTAAATATGAATCATATTATTAAAGTATTGATTAGTGGGTATTATATTTTCATTTCTGCAAAGCTTGAGGTAATGTAATGAATGAGGTTAATTTGTTGTGCTTTTCACAATTAGCTGTTCCATAACCTAGGCCAACAATATTACACAGGGAATATTTACTGATGCCCAGTTATTCTCCACACTTATTGCTTCCTGAACAGCATAAAGAGTAGAGCTTTGTATAGCTAAGAATATGGGTCAACCAACATCTAAAACCCACATGAAAGACAAGAGACAAGTGTATATGGATTACATTGATCAAATCCATGACGTTTGGCCCCAAACTGAAACTTGCCAGAAACAGAGTTTCTTGGCAACACCTAAGAAAACCACTGCCTGGGAGAGTCCATCTTACTAAAATAAAAACTTGAAAACCTCTTGTTATCTAGAATTACATAAAAGCAAAACTATGTAGTAATAAACATTTTTAAGAACCTTAGTGAATGTAATTTTATGAAAGATTTAAATATATGAAGGCAAAGATAAACTACTTGTAAATATTGAACTCACTTTATAACTAATTTTCTTCTATTGTGTTCCTAGCATATGTTAAAATTAAAATGAACCTTTGAAATAAGACTTAGTTTTGTTTAATTCAAAGAATATCACTTACCAGTGCCTTTATAGTATTTTGTACAATTGCCATATTCAATATCTTCTTTTTTAATATCAAACTGAGGCAAGGCAATTTTTTCTAACTGAACAGGATCCCCTGACTGCCAGATAAATCGTAAATCATCAGTTGTGTAGCCAACTATAAATAAAAGCAAATGAATAAATAAAAATGTTAGTTTGAAATATAATTAATACCTTCTTAATATTTTAAGAATCAGATTATTACACACAGAAATGGTAAGATAATAGGCCATTCTTCTATGAAACTTTTGTTAAAATGCAAAGAGAAAAAAATCTATGGCCATCAATGAAAGCAGTAGCACAAATTTATAGGTAATTGGCTTAATGAAAGAACAAGCTAAAACAATGAGCATATCGTAGTTATAATCTCACTGCCTCCTATATAGTAGCATATTTTGCTATGTCAGAATTTGGAACTTTCATCAATAAAAAGTAATAAATAAATCATACTATCTTTCTGAATATATTCAGAATAGATTCATTCACAATTATACAATATGCTAACCAAAAATTAAAAAAAAAAAACCTTGAGCATGAAATCACTTATATTTTTGAAGAAATAACCATAAACTTCCCTAAAGGAGTTACATTGCACAGGAAAGCAGGAAAGTAATCTCTCGAATGGACGTCATTACTAAATGTAGAAGCACACATTTTTTTAGGTAATATGGCTGAGGTAATATGGCTACAACTCAAGGATCCTACGGGGTTTTACAGCATACTGTAGCCTACCATTCAACTCTAAAGTACATGGATTTTTCAAAGCTATACTTCAATGCATCTGAGAACAAATTTGAATGTAAATACTCAGTTGGAATTTTTTACACAAATACATATTGACATACAGGCAAAAATAGATATAACACATACACAAAAATGTACATACATATATACACTTACATCTTCAAAATCTCAGTTTATACTTAGAAAGCAGTAGAGACTGTTCAAATTTAGGCTCCAGCTTCAGTAATTTTTTTTTTTAAAAAACAACAGATAACCACGAAGTAACTTTAAGCATATCATCTAGCAAGTATATATAAGGTATTTTATAAGACTATTATCCTTTACTTTTTGCTGAAATAGGTCATGGAATATAGGTATTCAGGCTAAGGCTTCCTTATTTTAGTGTTAGTTTTTCAAGTTATATGTCCTACTTTTATTTTCAAAAGATAAGCTTGATAGCAAATTAATTGATATATTTTAAAGATAATTATTTCAATTATCATTTCAATTAATATACCTATACCTTACATATTTCATGAACTGAAAAACATATGATTATAGAAACACAAAAATTTCAATTTTGCAAAAAAATTTTTTACAGACATCTACAGAAAATGACTGCTTGGCAGGATTTAGGTGCTGTTTTTCAATGTTTAGAAAATTTTCTGATCTAAACATGTGGCTTTCACAGCAGAACAGTTATTGTGATAAGGTTTTCTCCTTTATTTATATTTTCAACTTAAATGATGATGGCAGTTGGAATAATTTAGAAGTGTACACCTACAAAAACTGAAAGCAAAACCTAGCACCCAAAAATATGTGTCTATCTTAGTAATTATTACAGTAAAAGAATAACAACAATTTTCCTAAATAAACTATTCTAATGGCTATTTGTAATAAAAAGCATTAGTTTGACCATTGTTATCTAAGAGATTAGTAGAATATATTGCTTAGAGATTTTAAGCATTTGTATTGCTATAGTCACTTAGGGTCTCATTCATTCATTCATTCATTCATTCATTCATTTATCTATCTATCCCCAAATATGTTTATTTTTTCAGTGTTACAAGATTAATTGTTCATGCACCACACCCAGTGCTCCATGCAATACGTGCCCTCATTTACATACAGCTCTCCAGTTGCATCTTGCAACGTTGTGTATCCATAGGAAACAAGGTCAAGTCCAAAGGGCATGAAAGAGTAATAGATAACCTGAAAGTAGAAACAGAGGTCTTAAAAGTCACTTAATGTGTTTTCCTGTGATAATCTGACTTAAAAATATATATATTATTTATATATAAATATATAAATATTAAAGAGTACCTCATGCTGACAAGAACATCTCCATCACGAAAAATAAAAAGAAGGATATTTTCCTGGGTCACATCATGAAAATTGGCACTTTTTTCATTTGCAAAAAATAAGTCAGGTTTCCATAGACATTTGTACATTGTGGGATCCACCGTCAGTGCATCCGAGCCCCGAAAATCACTAGGGAGCTTCAGCCTGGGATCGTTCCATTTCTGTCTCAAGAAGATGTTAACTCTATAGTCCTGGAAAAAAAAATTGTGCACATGTAGTCTTTACTGTTATTTGAAAGAATATATTCAGCACCAGAATAATAAGAGTTTCAGGGATAAGCAGCACAAATATTTTTAGTTTCCCACCATCAAACAGGATCAAAACAGCTTGGTCACTAAATATAAAGATACCATTGTGTCTATTTAATAACTTTACAGAAATTTCCTTAGCACTTGCTAGCTCCAATATCAAAATATAACTTTACCAATAATTGCTTCACCTTCTTACAAATGCCAATTACGCCAGTTGATTAAGTGGTGTTATCATAAAAAACATGCGACTGCTAAATATTGTCATTATTCTTCCCAAAAGAAAGTAGAATAAAATTTAATTAAAAATAGATAAGAAGCCAAGGGAAAATAATTCTACTTGCTTTTTACTAAGTAGCAAACTATAAAAATAATATATACATATATATATAACATACATATTATATAACATATATGTCTATAACACACATATATATGTATATGTAAGAAGGAAAAAGATAAGCTATTCTTGACTACTCATATGTGTACATGATTTTAGAGAGAATGCGAGATAGTCAAATGAGATTTATATCATGCAAAACAGATAAGCATAACAAAATTTGAGTTATGTTTATTTAAGGAAGAAAAATGTTTTGAAATCTACTAAATAGCTAGCCATTTTACTTCAGTTTTTTTGTCTATCTCTAAAAATACTCATTTTAAAACTTTATAAAAATTGAATTATGTCAAGACATAGATTTTAAGAATATGTGAACCTAGAAACATGTTTAAGAGCTTAATACATTTTATATCTGCCAGTGATGGGGTTCTGACACAAATCAGATTGTTAGCATATACATTCTTAGCACTGAGCATGGTGCTCAGGTCTTTTGATTTTCGTTTTATATATTGTACTCAGAACATGCACAGAGATGCTTAAGGTAAAAATTATTTGGGGCTTCAGCTTCCTTGTTTTCAGTCATTCAAAGCACAAAATACTGTCTATCCATAGCCTTTCAACCTGATGAATATTTATTAAATCATAAACTTCAAATCAAAATCCAAATAAGTAACTAGGAAGAGGTTATAGATCATCTTTTATTAAGTAATAAGTATTAAGTAATAAGAATAGATTTCTATGAAACCTAAGTGCATATGTTTTATATATGTATAACATATAAAATAAAGCATAATCAAGGAGTGGTGACTGTCCCAGTAAAAAAAACTTGGAAAATTTACTTTCTCACATGATCTTCAGATTCTGTGTAGTAATTGTAGAAGGATAAAGTACATAGTAACAACATCCACATACTGAAGTATAGAAAGTGAAATAAAATTTAAACTACCTACATCTCAAAGCTACCCTAAAGTTAAGGCTTATAAAAAATTTCAACATGTATAATACAAATTGATTCTTAAAAATCATATGCAGATGGTACTAGAGTGCCAAAGTCAAATAAAGATTATATAAGCTGACACTGATCATCTGCACCACTGATAAAAAAAAAAAAATAACATTTTTCTAATCAAGTGAACATGGAATTAAGAAGGGAATAAAGGAGGCCTAGAACCCTGGAAAATAAAGAGCTGCATTGTACAACTACATGAACTGTCAAAATATACACCTATCTTAAAATTCGTAATGGGGCTTAATTGCTTCACATCTGACAGTGATTATGACAACAAGAACTAACTCAGACACATCCAAGACAGAGGCTTATCTACATTACATGGTAAAACTTCCGGAAGACCTCATGTTGCTTCCTGATGGAAGCTTTTTCCATTCTAGGCAAACATGCATGGCCCTCTCCTTTGAAAAGAATGCATATTAGGTTCAATTATTTTCTTTTTTTTGAGAAAAAAGACTTATTTATTTGAGAGACAGAGCACACAAGGAGGGGCAGAGGGGAAAGAAGAGAGAGAATCTCAAGCAGACTCCCTGCTGAGCATGGAGTCCGACGCAGGTCTCCATCCCATGACCCTGAGATCATGACCTGAGCCAAAACCAAGCCTCCAATGCCGAACCCACTGAGCCACTCAGGTGTCCCTAGGTTTAATTTTCTAATAAGATACTAATTATGCTACCTTAGCTAAAGTACATGTTTGCCATACAGTTGACATTACTTTGAGCACTGAACAGTATTCAACTTCAAATTATTTGCTAAAAAGCTTCCTTGGAATGATCTGCTAAAATTATCAGCATTCTAAAATTACATATACTAAAGCTATTTTATTACCTTCTCTATGTACTGTGTCTTATCAAAAGGTCTATCATCAAAAACCACATCTTTAAACCACCATATTTAAAATGTACATTCACAATGTCATGATAAAATACATGTCTTTAACTTGTTATCAAGGATTAGTATGAAAAATAACTAGATGAGGTTACCTATGTATCTTTTGTAAACACGTTATTAAAGCCAGGACTCCTTATTTTGGTCAATGACCATTACATGAAAATACACAAGGTAAGTTCTTTATTTATGTAATTTTTCATTCGTTTATATATATATGACTATAATATCATTATATAGGTATTTACTACATGCTAGGCATACTTAGTCTAAGTGCTTTGCAAAAATAAATCTATTCCTCAGAGTTTATACTAAAAATACCTTCCTGATTCTCTTATATGCTTCCTATTACAAGAACGCAAGACTGGAGTATTGCATTATGTTTTCCTTTTTGCCTAGCAGCTAGGGAACTGAAGACTAAATTCTATAGCCAGTTGAATTAATAATTTCTCTCTCATATCCTGGTATGACTACCACTGCATGGCTCTTGCACATTTAGTCGTATTTCAATTATTTCCTTGCATTTTTTTGTTATTATGATATATCTGAAACACTTGCCAGAAATATAGATAGATGAAAAGTAAAATAACAGTTGAGGGACTGTCATATTCTTGACAAGAGTCTGTCAGCATTGTTTGGATGCCACTTCCCTGAAACTCTGTCAATGTGGCTTTTAGAATCAAGATGCTTTATTTTAGTTTAATATCAGGTCTTCTAATTTTAATAGAATGTTTGCTATATGTTTAGAGATACAGATATTAAGACCCATTGGTATTCTTTAGATTAAAACATCTACATTTTGGAATGTATGCTAGTTTACATCTTAGTAACTAATTTCCAATGACATATTGATATTTTATAATAATACTCAAGATATCTGACAGGAATTAAAGCAATTCTAAGCTTTAACTTGAGCATATTTTGCATAATTAAAAAGAAGCCACCTTGCAATGTCTGGGGCAGAAATTCAGAAATTACCCCAGCATTAATACTGAATTCTCCTTAAAATCTCCATACATACATATATTCTTTTGGAAACACTACTCTATATTCCACAATTCTATCTCCAAAAATGGTATGGGTAACTCATCTAAAAATATACAGCAAAATTATTTTTCTTTTAATATTTTAAAGCAATTTGAATGGTGCTTCTCCATGTGAAGTTCATTCTTCTAAATCCTTCTTGAATTCTAATCAATGTGTCCATCAACCCAAGAATATCTTCATATCATTTATATCTTTATATAAGTTATTAAGTTCAAAGCACTTTAACCAGCCAAAAGCTGATTAAAGCCCAATGTAGCCCTACATAGTATCAAAGGCTTTGACAAAATAAAACCTACCTGTGGGAAAAATTACAAAATTACGAATTATATAAGAATATTTTAATGTCACCCCTTTTTAAATTCTATATATTATCATAAACAATTTTTGTAGTTATATTAATCAAATTACAAAGTCTAATATAATGGAGACAACATGGACTTGGAAATATAAAGTTTTGAACTCAAATTTCAGCCCTGACTCTTATAGCTTTGGCTCTGAGCAAGTTTCTTAAACTGTCTGAGCTCAATTATTCAACATAAAAAAATAAGAATCATAATTCCTATTGTGATAATTCAATAAAATGCTCAATATAAAATACTAATATAGCACCTGCTATATAAATAAGTTAGTTTCCTTTCCATTAAACATCCTTGAAAATCTAACTACAGAGTATATCATTTACTTCCAAAAAGGTTTATTTAGATTCCTCCTAAATCCCTAGGTGATGGGTTGGCTCATTCATTCAATTCAAAAATTATTTATTAACCACATATTCCTTTCCATACTTTGGGTACTAAGGACACCATTGTGAGTACTCTCAAACTTCAAAGAAATAATTGTCAGTTACATCGACAATCAATCAAATATAAAACAATTCGAAAAAGACTCTGAAAATGGAAATAGACTGCAATGGGGCCGCTAGACTCAGGATTAGTTAAAAGTAACCAAGTGAACTGACACCTACACTGAGACTTGAAGACAGGACAATCAGAAAATGTGGGTCTGAATTATGTCCTATTATGTGTCCTAAGGCAAGTCATTTAACTTATCTGAGCTTTAAATCCATCAGTAAAATTAATCCTCAATTATTAACAAGAATCAAATGAAAGGTTGTACCTAAAGCATGAAACCTGGGAGGGTACTCAAATGTTAACTGATTTATTATATGTATTATTAACTTTATTACCACTACAGTTATTATCACCACTTTGAAAAGGCTCACAATTACTATTGACAGCATTCATTTTCTATTGTTATAAAGATGCCACCTGTAAGTTTCAACTTGTTACTAAACATCAAAACTAACTTTAATTCTATTCTTTAAAAGCTTTTAAAAATTGCTTTTTGGGTAACAGATGCAAAGACTATGTTAGTTCCTGGTTATATAAAAGATGAATATAATACAGTACCAGAAAACAAAGCAATTTCTGGTTATTAATATTAATAATTAATATCTGATCAATCTAATATTATTCAGATTTCAAAGACTTAAGATACAGCGACTAACAATAGCAAGTTTTATTATGGACTAACAAAATAAAACATCTATTTATTTTTATGTTCCAGAATAAATTCAATGATTACAAAAGAGACTCAGTTAACAGTTTTACTTTGCTAGGGTAAACATTCATTTCTTCCTTCATTTGTTCATTCATTAAATAGTAATTCATTAAGAGCTTCCTATGTTTGAAGGTCTGAGTTACCAGTCTGGGAGAGACAAAAACTTGAGGGCCATACCCTCAGGAAGTGATAATTTTTTTCCCCTTCATTTTCTCCTCCTTCATTTTTCCCTTCTCCTAATGTCCTCCACGCTATTCCTTATGTTCCACAAATAAGTGAAACCATATGACAAGTCAAACAGGAAGTGATGATTAAACAAGTAAGGGAATAATTGGTAAGGATTCTAGGGGTGACAGCAATTGCTGAGAGAATAAATGATCACTTCAGACACAGGTCAGGAAAGCCGGCATAAAGTGAGTCTGAGGAGTTCTCTCGGGGTGGGCAGAATTTTGACAGGTGGTGATATCAGGGAAGGGCAGGACTAAAGCAGGAGGCAGTCACTGTTTCTTAAGTGTTTTATCGGCAATACAAAAGAATCTCTGAATACCAAGAAACATAAAGTGGCAGAAATACTCAAGATCGTTATTAAAAGGAGGCCAGAGCATGAGGCAGAGGTTTTGGAGTGACCAGGAAAAGACACTAGTTAAAGTCAAGACCAAGAAATACACAAAGGACTCTTAAAATGTAACAATAAGAATACAAAGAATCCCATTAAAAAATGGGCCAAAGATCCTAACAGACACTTCACCAAAGAAGATATACTGATGGCAAATAAACCTATGAAAAGATGTTCCACTTTATATGTCATTAGGGAGATGCAAATTAAACAATTAAAACAATGAGATACCAATTACGCAACTACCAGAAAGGGCCAAATCCATCACACTGGCAACACCAAATGCAAATGAATATATGGAGCAAAAGGTACTCTCATTCACTGAAAGTGGGAATGAAAATGGTACATCCACTTTGGAAGACAGTTTGGAAGTTTCTTACAAAACTAAATATATTCTTGCCACACTGCACTCCTTGGTTTTTACCCGAATGGGCTGAAAACTTACACCCACACTGTAAAAAAAAAAAAAAAAAAAGCTGCGCATCCATGTTTATAGAAGCTTTATTCACAGTTGTCAAAACTTGGAAGCAACCAAGATGTCCTTTAGTGAGTGAATGGATAAAGTGTAGTACATCCAGATAATAGAATGTCATTCAGCAAGAAAAAGAAATGAGCTATGAAGCTATTAAAAGACATGCAGGAACCTTAAATACATACTGGTAAGTAAAAGAAGCCAATCTGAAAAGATTGTGTGCTCTATGATTCCAACTATATGACATTCTGGAAAAGGCAAAACTTGGATACAGTAAAAATCAATCAATCAATCAATCAATCAATCAATCAGTGCTTGCCAAGGATTATAGGGGAAGGAAATATGAACAGGTAGAACACAGGACTTTTAGGGTACTGAATTCTTCTGTATGAAATTATAATGGTGGATACATATGTTCCAACGTTTGTCAAAACCCATAAAATGAACAACAAGAGCAAATCGTAATGTAATCCACAGACTTTGGGTGATGATGTGTTATTGTAGGTTCACGGATTGCAACAAGTGCACTCCATTGGCGCAGAGGTTGATAGTAGGGGAGGCTGTAGTCAGGGGGAGGCAGAGGGTATATGAGAACTCTCTATACTTTCTGCTCCATTTTGCTATGAAGGTAAAACTGCTTTAAAAAAAAAAAAGTCTAGGGTGCCTGGGTGGCTCAGTTGGTTAAGCAACTGCCTTCGGCTCAGGTCATGATCCTGGAGTCCCAGGATCGAGCCCCATATCGGGCCCCTTGCTCCGCGGGGAGCCTGCTTCTCCCTCTGACCTCTCCCCTCTCATGCTTGCGCTCTCTCTCTCTCTCTGAAATAAATAAAATAAAAATAAATCTTTTAAAAAAAAAAAAAGTCTAGTTTTAAAAGTAAGAGTACTTAGTACATAACTACACTTCAAAGATGTCTACTGCATACAACTATGTAAAAGCCAAAAAACAAAACAAAACGAACAAACAAAAACTCTCCAGAAACAATCTAAAATCCATCAGGGAGGAACAGATTAGTCAAATATGTTATTTTCATATGAAAGAAAATATTTAACAATAAAAATATGAACATGATTTATATAAAACAATCTGATAGTTCTCTCAATAACAGAGTGGTACTGCAAGTTTCTTTTTTTTTTTTAAAGACTTTTATTTATCTATTGATTTGACAGAGAGAGAGAGAGATCACAAGTAGGCAGAGAGGCAGGCAGAGAGAGAAGGGGAAGCAAGCTCCCTGCTGAGCGGAGAGCCCTATGCAAGGCTCAATCCCAGGACCCTGAGATCATGACTTGAGCCGAAGGCAGAGGCTTTAACCCACTGAGCCACCCAGGTGCCTCCTATACTGCAAGTTTCTCTTCAGAAAGCAACAACTCTCATGAAAAACTCTATAGCAAAGTTTGCTATGAAGAACCAATAAACATAAAGATATGTTCTGCCTCACTACAAAAGAAAAACAATGAAAAACATGATTCTATTTTTTCCCTTTGAAATTAGAAATGATGATGAGTAATCATATTTATCACTGGTAAGGCATGGAGAGCTGGCACACTCATAGACCACCAATAGCAAAATAAATGTATAAACTTTCCTGGAGAACAAACTAAGCTGGACAGTTATTTGACAATATGTATCAAAATTTAAGGAAAAGTAAATAAATTTCAACAAAGTAATATATTCTAAGAAAGATATGTACAAAGATGGAGTTACAAAAGGTGACTGCAAAATGCAGTATAAACAAAATGAAAGGGAATAAACACAAAAGGAAGAAAAATAAAAATTTGGAAATAAGGAAAAAAGATTATTATTTGCCCCTTCAATATCATGCTGAAACATTGCATAAAAAGCCCACCTAAGGGCTGTAAGGTTCCTTAGGAAAGTGTAACCTTGTCTGATTTGTCAACTTCTATTAGTTAGGGCCCAGACTCTGCAAAAGCAGGTAAGATACAGAAGATTCATAAATTACAAATGATATTTGCCCGGTACAGATGCAAATGTTCTATGTTAGGTAGAAAAGATATTCCCAAAGATTACGCCTTTATTGTCCTGTGACAATTAACAAGTCTGTATCTAATTTAGCAATCTAATTTTAGCATTCATTCTTTCACTTCAAGCTCCTGAATTTTCCACTGAAGCAGCTTAACTATCCCGCTGGGTCCCTCACTAATGAGCTAAATAAATCACCAACATGTCCGTACCTCCTCACTCAATGTACATTTTTCACTTCTAAATAATTATACTTTGTCCTCAAAAACTTAAACATAGAAATACCATTTGATCCAGCAATTCCACTCCTAGATGTAAACCCAAAAGAACTGAAATCAGAGAGTCCAGATACTTGCACACCATGTTCATTGCAGCATTATTCACAAGAGCCAAAAGGTGGAAACAACCCAAGTGTCCATCAAGAGGTGAATGGAAAAATGAAATGGGGTATAAAGCCTACCTTGGAGAAATTGTGGGTTCAGTTCCAGATCACTGCAATAAAGTGAATATTGCAATGAGGCAAATTAAATGAATTGTCTGATTTTCTAGTGCATATAAAAGTTATATTTACATTGTACTATAGTCTATTAAGTGTGTGATAGCACTATGTCTGAAAAATGCATATACCTTAATTAAAAAAATACTTTATTACTAGAAATACTAACCATCACCCAATCCTTCAACGAGTCATAGTATTTCTTTGTTGGTGGAAGGTCTGGCCTCAATGCTGATGGCTGCTGACCAACCAGGCTGGTGGCTGCTGAAGGTCAACGTGGCTGGCAATTTCTTACAAGAAGACAACAATGACGTTTGCCACACACGTTGATTCTTTATTTCATTAATGATTTCTCTGTAGCATGGGATGCTGTTTGTTAGCATTTTACCCACCGTAGAACTTCTTTCAAAACTGGACTCTGTCCTCTCAAATCCCGCTGCTGCTTTATCAACTACGTTAATGAAATGTTCTGAATCCTTTGTTGTCGTTTCAACAATCTACACAATGTCTTCAGGGAGTAGACTGCATCTCAAAAAACCACTTTCTTTGGGGCACCTGGGTGGCTCAGAGGGTTAAAGCCTCTGCCTTCAGCTCAGGTCATGATCTCAGGGTCCTGGGATCGAGCCCCGCATCGGTCTCTCTGCTCAGCGGGGAGCCCGCTTCCCCCTCTCTCTCTCTGCCTGCCTCTCTGCCTACTTGTGATCTTTCTGTCTGTCAAATAAATAAAAAATCTTAAAAAAAAAAAAAAAAAAACACTTTCTTTGCTCATCCAAAAGAAACAACTAACTTCTCATCCATTAAAGTCTGATCATGAACTTGCAGTAATTTAGTCACATCCTCAGGCTCTACATCTAATTCTAGTTCTCTCACTATTCCCACCATGTCTTCAGCTACTTCCTCTACTGCAGGTCTTGAACTCCTCAAAGTCATCCCTGAGGGCTGGAATCAACTTCCAAACTCCTGTTTGTGTTGATATTTTGACCACTCCCCACAAATCACAAATGTTCTTAATAGTATCTAAAATGCTGCACCCCTTCTAGAAAGTTTTCAATTTACTTTGCCCAGATCCATCAGAGGAATCACTATCTATGACAGTGATAGCCTTACAGAATGTTTTTCTTAAATAATAAGACTTGAAGGTCAAAATTACTTCTTAATCTCTGGGCTGCAGAATGGACGCTGTATTAGCAGGAGTAAAGAAAACATTAATATCATTGCCCACCTCCATCAGAATGGTTGGATGATCAGATGTACTGTCAAGAAGCAGTTATACTTTGAAAGGAATCTTTTTTTAGAGCACTGGGCCTCTGCAGTGGGCTTAAAATATTCAGTAAACCATGTTGTAAACAGACGTGCTGTGATGCTGGCCGTGGTGTGCCACTGACAGAGCCCAGGCAGGGCTGATTTAGCATACTGCTTAAGGGCCCGGGGTTTTCAGAATGGTAAATGAACACTGGCTTCAATTTAAAGTCGTCAGCTGCACTAGCCGCCAACAAGAGAGGCAGCCTGTCTTTTGAAGCTTTGAAATCAGGTACTGACTTCTCTCTGGCTATGAGAGTCCTAAATGCATCTTCTTCCGAGAGAAGGCTGTTTTGTGGACACTGAAAATCTGTTGTTCGGTGTAGCCGCCTTCATGAATGATCTCAGCTGGATCTTCTGGAGAACTTGCTGAGGCTTCTCCACGGGCACATGTTGCTTCACTTTGTACATTGATGTTATGGAGATGGCTTCTTTCCTTAAGCTTCATGAACCAACCTTCGTTAGCTTTAAACTTTCCTTCTGCAGCTTCCTTACCTCTCTTAGCCTTCATAAAACTGAAAAGACTTAGAGCCTTGCTCGATTAGGCTCTGGCTTAAGGGAATGTTGTGACTGGTTTGATCTTCTACCCAGACCACTAAATAAGGCTGCTTTGCTTTCTTATCATTCACCTGTTCACTGGAGTAGCATTTTTAATTTTCTTCCAGAATTTTTCCTTTGCATCCACAATGTGGCTAAGTGTTTAGTGCAAGAGAACTAACTTTTGGCCTATTTTGGCTTTTGACATGCCTTCCTCACCAAGCTTGATCATTTCTACCTTTGATTTAAAGTGAGAGGCATGTGATTCTTCCTTTCACTTGAACATTTAGAGGCCATTGTATGGTTATTAATTGGCCTAATTTCAGTATCATGTATCTCAAGGGAGGGAGGCTCACGGACAGGGAGAGAGACAGAAAATGGCTGGTTGGTACAAGAGTCAGAACACACACAACATTTATCAATTAAGTTTGCCATCTTACATGAGTTTGGTTCCTGATGCCCTAAAACAATCATAAAACTAACATCAAAGATCATAGATCACAGATCATCATAACAAATACAGTATTAATAATATAGTTTGAAATATTGTGTGAATTATCAAATGTGACAAGGAGACTGCAAGTAAGCAAATGCTGTTGGAAAAATGACACCAATGAACTTGCTCATTGCAGAATGCCACAGATCTTCAATCTATAAAAAAAGCACAGTATCTACAAAGCACAATAAAACAAGTTATGCCTGTATATACATACACCCTAAGGAATATTATTTGGCCGTAAAAAAGAATGAAAAGCTGGCATATGTTATGACGTAAATGAATCTTGAAAACATAACCAAAAGAAGAAGAAGAAGATTAATGAAGAGTTTGTCCATAAGTATTAATCAGAGTAGGAATGCAAGGCAAAAAAATAACCCTGGGAAGGACATGCATTCAAAGGGCAGCTAAAAGACTAAGGGAAAGAGAAAATCCTGAAAATGTGATTTCACCAAACCCAATAGGCCCTTTGAGAAGGTCAACAGCAACAGGTGTCATAAGGGTCAGGATAGTCACACTGTATCCTTTCAGCAAATGAGGAAACCACTGAACATTGTAGCAAAAGCATTTGTGGTAGAGTGGCATATTAAAATCAAGATTATGGAGGATTAAGAAGTGAACAAAGGACAAAATTCCCCATCTATAATATGGGGATAATAATAACTTACCCACAAAGATAGGGTTTTTATAAAGATCAAATGAGATAATATATAAAGTATATGAACTGCACTTGGCCATATTAAGGGCTAAACAAGTGCACCGCCTTATTATGATATACCTTTTATGCTGCTTTCTTAATACTTTTGTAACACAGATTAATAAGATTTTTTTTGCCTCAAAAAAAATTCTGTATGGAGTGTAACTCATTCAGTTTGTTCTGTACTGTGTTGATCAACCAACAATTATATTTTTGTTTGTTTATCTTAAAGATTTTGTTATTTACTTGAGAGAAAGAGAGAGAAAGAAAGCAAGCATGAGTGGGGAGTGCAGAGGGAGAGGGAGAAGTAGGCTTCCCAATGAGCAGAGAGCCCAACTCAGGGCTCGATCCCAGGACCTCGAGATCATGACCTGAGCTGAAGGTAGATGCTTATCCTACTGAGGCATCCAGGTGCCCCCAACCAACAATTATTCTTAATAATCTACTTCAAGGTTACAAATCTTGACACAGTGCTAAAATCTGCTTCTGAGCATCTCCTGAATTATTCTTCTCAGTTTCAACTGCTCCACTATAAGCTTAACACACCACATAAGCTTCAAATCTCTATGGTAATCCTTTTCTTATGTTTTTAGTAGAGTTCCACAGTTGTATTATAATAAGCATTACCAAACAACTGGAAATTGCTTATTTCATTGTGTCAGTCTTGGTCGTTACATCGTATTATTTCATTATAAAAGTACTTCAAAGATGCTTTTCTATTAGCTGTATAGCCATTTATTATTATGATTCAATCCAAGTTGTAACAAGTTTATATATCTTTTAAGAATGTTTTAAAATTTTACAGTTTAAATTAATAGTTTGAGTTTAACATTCATTAAAAGATAAATGCTCATTAGTTGCTTTGGTTAATGTTTTATGAGCATTTCTAAATAATTACTAGTTATTGGCATTTCAAATGTTCTATATTAAGATAACTATCTTTGAAACCTATTTATTTTCATTTTCAATTAGTCAATCACAGTAATTATAGCTTTATCGTTTATTTTGCAATGAACAAATTCCCATCAGAAATAGACTTCTTTTATCAGTGGGAAATTACTTAATTATTTTTAAAGAACTTGGTGACAAATACTACTCATTGTTCATTCCAAAGAGCACACTATTAGTCATTATCTGGAAAATGGATGTTCTCCAAAATTTTGAGGCCCAATTAAGACCTAAATTCAACTATTTCTTCAAGGCAATAACACATTTCACAACAAGACATTAAAACAGGTTAAGTTGCATTATTGATATCTTAATACTTTAAAAATGTTTATACATTGTATTGTTAGGATAGCTATTCTGGTTAGTTATAATTTTTACCTGGCTCTCACCTAGGCAATCTTTAACTCATCTGTAGTCTTTACATTACAAAAAAAATTAGCATTCAAGGCAATAAAGTAAATCAGCTCTCATGGTATCTGGGAGCATTATAATTAAAGTTCTGTCCACAGAGCTGTTACAAGCCTGGTTTGTCATTAAGGTAGGTTAGGTATTTCTTTCTTTCTTTTTTTTTTTAAGATTCTATTTATTTATTTGACAGAGAGAGAGAGATCACAAGTAGGCAGAGAGGCAGGCAGAGAGAGAGGGAAGCAGGCTCCCCGCTGAGCAGAAAGCCAGATGCGGGGCTTGATCCCAGGACCCTGAGATCATGACCTGAGCTAAAGGCAGAGGCTTAACCCACCGAGCCACCCAGGTGCCCTGAGGTTAGATATTTCATATAAGAATTACGAGTTAACAAAATGCCACTAAAATTTTTAGGTTTTTTTTAGCAATTTCTCCCAATATGTCATTTTGTAAAAAAAAAGTTAAATATTGTTTAATGACAGTTTGTGAATATTTAAAAATCCTAGATCTATTCCAATAGTCCATGTATATTAGGAGTGCCTGCTAGGTGGTACAGTGGTGCCTCATTGAACTATAAACTCCTTAAGAGGAGCAGTTTGTTGGACTGAATAGAAAGTACCCAACGTAATTCTATTTAATATCTATTACTGTCACATTTTGACAGATTAGGATATTTGTCCAGTATTATTAATACCATTAATTTAATTTCTCCTGTATCAATTGATAACAATGCCAAATTACTGGAAGAAGAAAATAAAACTTGAGCATTTCTCATCCTTCCTTATTGCCTAATATGATGTTTAATCACCAATACTTTTAAATAATACAGAAGAAAAAAGGGAAGAGCAAAGTATCCCTGGCCAATCATACTATTCATTTTAAGGCAGACACTAAAAAAAGTAACTTTGACAAAAAAGAGAATAAAGTACATTTTTAACAACTAAAATATATTCTCCTTCGAATTATGTCCTTATTATGATTAACAAGTGAGAGTTTTTAGTAATCACTGAATTCAAAACCATTGATTGTTTTGCCATTTCCATATATGGAAAAAGTTATACACATAATCAGATAACTCTCCAGTACCATTTAGGATGAAATTATATGCAATTAGATAATCTTCCAACAGATTTTGGGAGGAAAAAAATGCATTAACAAAGTGCTCATCAGTATGTGTATGAGCTTCCCATTGCTGCTGTAATGAAATTACCAAAAATTTAGTGATTTAAAACATCATAAAAAAATAAATAAATAAGGGGCGCCTGGGTGGCTCCGTCGTTAAGCATCTGCCTTCGGCCCAGGTCATGATCCCAGTGTCCTGGGATTGAGCCCCGCATCTGGCTCCCTGCTCGGCAGGAAGCCTGCTTCTCCCGCTACCATTCCCTCTGCTTGTGTTCCCTCTCTCGCTGTGTTTCTCTCTGTCAAATAAATAAAATCTTTCAAATAAATAAATAAATAAACAGATAAATTAATTAATTGATTGATTAATTTTAAAAATAAAAATAAATAAAACATCATAAATTATTATCTTACAGTTCTAGAGTTCAGAACATCAAAATTAGTTTCATGGGACTAAAGTCACGCTATCTGCAAGGCTGACTCCTTCTAGAGAAGCTGAGGAGAGAATCGATTTCCTTGCATTTTCAGCTTCCAGAGGCCGCCTAGATTGATATCAATTCCCTGACTGATACATCACTTCCTTGCGTCACTCCACATTCATACTGTCTTGATCACATCTACAACTATTGACTCTGATCTCCTGCCTCCTGCTTATAAGGACCCTTGTGATGTTCGTGGACCCACTTGGATAACCAGAATAATCTCCCCAACTCAAGATCCTTACTTTAATCACAAACACACAATCTCTTTTATTGTATAAAATAGCTTATCCACGGGTTCTGAAATTAGGACATGGGCAGTTTGGGGGAACATTATTTAGCCTACCACGGGGTACAAACCTGAAGATTGATCATATGAGAAAAAATAAATATAAAAGCCTTTTGAAGCTTTGTTTATCTAAGATGTAAAATAGAGAACAATGGGAAAATATGTGTAATAGTATTCTACAGTGAAATAATGCTGGGAAGTTAATAATAAAAGCAACAAGATAAAAGGAATAGTAAGCTAAAACAAGTTTTCATGAAAGAAATGTACGTCTATATAAAGGGAAATACACAAAATTATTTCTAAAACAACAAAAATAAATAATTGCCAAGAACTAGAATTCAGCTCTTTTAACAGGTCCCAAATGTGACTTTTTTTTCCTTACAGGCACACTGGATTGCTCAAAAGAGTCAAAGTCTATTAAGACAAATAATAAGTTGTGCAGCAGAAAGGCATTGAAAGTCTGATGGGATCATGAATTGTGTAATAATAATTCAATATAATTATGAAGCATGCCTAAACCAAAGAGAGAATATGGATTATATAAACAGGCTCCTATTTCCATGAAATAGCTCTTATGTATTTCTGATGAGATGAAGCATCTGTATATAGATTATTATAATAAACCATACTACCCAATTTTTTCCCTACAAGTGCAGTAATTTACATTTTCAATTATGAAAATCCCAGTGATTTAAGCTAAGGTAAGAACCGAATGGAAAAATCAACAAATATTATAATATTTGCTATATACCACAGAGCAGATGCCACCTGGCCTCTAAAAAACCATTCTCACTGTTCTGAATACTCATTTCAGTTGCCACAGGCATTAGCATATAAACTAAATTAAAATTAAAACTTTAAATTAGTATGATTACACTTATTTGACAATTTTGTTGATGTTACTATTAATGTCAGTAAATACCACATATAGTATTTATAATGATAAATTATATAATAATTTATAATAAATATTTATATTTATATAATAACATAAATATATAATATAATTTATAATAATTTATGATAAATTATATAGCATATAAATTATTATAATGATACCTTACAAAAATATGAGGTAGTGGAATGCAAATAAACACACAGATATGAGAAAAAGGAATTACAAATCTACAAAATGAGATAATAAAACAAGCTGAAGGGGCATATAACCATGGAAGTGTGGAAGATCTTAAGGAATACTAATATGGCTATAATTTTTCCTTCACTACACAATTACGGCTTCTGAATAAATGTGAGATTACTTTTAATTTAGTCACCAATAGCATCTGAATTGAAAAAACGAATAAGCACGAAGAAATGGTTTCCAAATGGAATTGTTTCAAATTTCCTAACAACAATGTGAATGCCTGTAACCTTGATTGTTTCTTTGATAACCAACATTATCTGTTGGAAAAAAAGGAATGGGCCCCTTCCCCTTTCAGAAGCTGCCCTACATCTGTCCACCACCTGACTAGCAGCTACTGAAGTCACAGTGACCCCCAAGCTCTGCATCCTGCATTATATCTTCTGGAATAAGCAACTGCCAATAGAGGTAGAAAGGTCTGAACAGGAGAGAAAAGTTTGGGGCAATATTAAAGCTTCCCAAACTTTACGACTTCCTTTACTTCAGCAGATCTTTATAGGGGAAATTTCTAAGGGGTTATTAATAAAACCACAATTGCACAATGGTGCTACTAACAAACCTATAAATGGTTCATTTTCTTTGGGATGAAATTCTATTGTGAAATACTAAATAAATTTGAGAATGCATAACAATCCAAGAATCACCATCACTGAAAACTACTATGCCAGGCAAAATACTGTTGCTTTATTTTTGTAATTTACACAACAGATTCAAGCACAAGCCTGTCTAATGTTGTGGCCACCATATTGTCTCCCTGAACATATATCCTGTATTTAGACAAATTTAATACTCTCTGTTTTCCCAACCTCTTGCTTTGGGGGACTTTTTTGTTTGCTTTGTTTTGAAGAAATATGCTCTCGGGGACACCTGGGTGGTTCAGTGGGTTAAAGCCTCTGCTTCAGCTCAGGTCATGATCTCAGGATCCTGGGATCGAGCCTCACATCAGGCTCTCTGCTCAGCAGGGAGCCTGCTTTCCCCCTCTCTCTCTGCCTACCTCTCTACCTATTTGTCAACTCTCTCTCTGTCAAATAAATATAATAAAAAAAAAAGAAACATGCTCAATGGCTATTAGCTAAATACATACATAAGAGAGAGATAACAAATACCAACAAGGATGCAGAGCAAAAGGAAACATTTTACACTGCCAATGGGAAGACAAACTGGTATAGCCACTGTGGCAAACAGTATGGAGGTTCCTCAAGAAATTAAAAATAGAACCATATGATTCAGTAGTCACACTTATGGGTGTACATTCAAAAGAAATAAATTACAGTCTTGCAGAGATATCTGCATTCCCACATTCCCTGCAACATTATTCCAATAGCCAAAGTATGAAACAACCTAAGTGTCCATCCGCGAATGAATGGATCAAGAAAATGGTGTGTGTGTGTGTGTGTGTGTGTGTGTGTGTGTGTAAAATGGAGATATAGCTATAGATATAGGTATAGGTATAGATACAGATATATAATGGAATATTACTCACATTAAAAAAAAAGGAAATCTGTTATTTAAGACAGCATGGATGAGCGTGGAGAGCATAGAAACATAGAAGACTGGTTGTCAGGGGCTTGGGGGCATGGGAAATAGGGAAAGGTTGGTAGACAAGTGCAAACTTCCAGTTATAAGATGAATAAGGTGAATAAAGTTCAATAAAGTAGGAATCTAATGCATAACATGGTGACTATAGTTGACATCACTGTAAACTGAAATTTGCTAAAGACAGTAGAACTTAAATGTTGTCACCAAAAATTTTTTAAATAAGATTAAAATGTGAGGTGATGGATGCGTTCATTAATTTGATAAGGGGACTCCTTTCACAATGTAGACATGTATCAAATCATCATGTACATTTTAAATTTCTTACCATTTTGTTAATTATACAGCAACAAAGCTAAAAAATAATCATAATAAAGGAAGCCCACCCTGGGTGTTTGGGAAAAAAAAAAGAAATATCCTCTCACCTTCTCCATACATATATACCCTTGAAGTTACTCTATTGGGTCCATCATCAGTATTCCTGACCAGTGTTTGTATCAGGTAATAAAGAACAAATGCAAAATGAAGAAGTGGAATACATTATTCCTTACTTTACAATGTTTACACTCCATTAGAGACTAAAAGAAAAACACACAAAAATACTTTCATTACAGTAAAGAAGCTATCAGATTTAAGTAACAAGTGACAAGATGAAAGACCTGGATTGAGAAGAAGGCACAAAGTGAGTCAGAGCAGCCAGAAAAGCCTCTGATTAGAAGATGAGAGATGGAAATCAGGGATCAGTGACAGGGACAAAGACTCACTGATGAGAATCGGTTGAATCTGGTCCCAGCAATAAGTACTCTGGGCTAGCTACTATGATGAGTCCCTGGAGGAGGACAATATGAGAATATGTTTTAAATATGCAGTATTTTATTATAATCCTCCAATAATCTGTAGGAAAGTTCCTCTCCCTTGTCTAGCCTTCCCCCCAGGTGTTTTCAACTCGATATCATCAAGTAACTACTGAGGGGGCCTGGAGAAGTTTAAGTGTCTGAGATTTGGAAGGCATTCGATGATTACTAAAGAAGAGATACATTAATGATACCTACGGAGCTGGACACATGTGTGGCTTTTATGCCAATGAGAAAAAATACCATTGCTTTAACTGTCCCAAAATGCAAGATAGAGCAGGGATGTTTCCAACAGGCCAGAATATATTTAAAGAATGATTTAGAATTAGTGTAATGATGCCATGAAAGACAAAAGAGGGCACAGAGAAGTGTATAGAGACAAAATGGATTCCCTTAAAGCTTCACCTTGAGAAAAGGACATCTCTTATTCTTACAAAGTGAAGTACTTAGCTAGACTAACCACATTTTCGGTTAACGAGTGCTACACCTGTCTCCTGAGTGCTATCTGGTAGTCTGTATCTTATTCTGTAGCTGTCTTCTGGTGATCTGTACTCTTTTTCTGTCGTTTAGGTGAACTAAAAAGTCACCAGAAATAAATGACCTTGATTCCAAAATCTTCTTTTGAATAATTCCCTAAAAATATTTACACACTAAGAAAATAATCGATTTTTCAGGAGCTAAATATATGCTTCTACAAATAATAACATTCTCATTGTAATTAGATACAAAAACGGGTGTCATAAATTAAATGCAATATATAGTCGCTTTTATAACACAGTATGCTACCATGAGGAATAAACGAATAAATATTTTAAATCATTCTTTCTCTAGCCTGAGATAGTCCCTGAAAAAGTATACTGTGCCCTATCCATTACTGGGCTTTGAATCCACAATGTACATTATTAACAAAATATAAGTATCTCAGAAAAAATACAAAAAACTTGGGTCTTCTTTCTCCCACTTGAAGCATCATATCAGCACGTGGTTTTTCAAAAAGGGCACAAAATCTAATATTCTAAAACATCAAAGAGCAGGTAGACTTTATTGAATGCCTTTTAAGAAGCTGAAGGGTAATTATATCATACATCATTCAGAAAATCTGCTACTGTAATCTACTAGTTAGTAACCTACTGACAAAACTACTACTTTATGGAAGCCTTTGTCCTCACAGTCCAACTCATCATGGATAGTAGCCACTCCTTCAAACCCTTCTTGTCCATTCCTTTCAAGACAGAGGCCTGCCTGTCATCTCTTTCTTGCTCCTCTTTTGCCCTTCCTTGATCTTTCCTCTTGTTACATAATTTTTTTTTTAGGGAGCTCTGCTGCCTTATCTTATAAAAATTAATTTTCCTCTTTGCTTTTTACAATTCTCTGATCCAAACATCACAATACTGGCACAGCAGAGATAACAAAGATTCTCCTCAGAAAACTGGAAGAAAAATAAACTGTGAACTTAAGTATTTTTAACTGTTCATACATATAAGCATACTAGGAAATAAACATTGCTGCAGACTACTCATTGCATAAATGCTTTTCCCAGGTCGTACCCAATTAGTTGTTCAGAGTGAGTATATTAATTCTTCCAAGTCTGTAAGTTTTAATTAGCATTAAGGCTAATTTGAATTGCAAAATTATACAGGCACTGAAATCACTGATGTAACAAACCTTGGAATTTGGATATTTCATATTAGAAGAAAGCATGCATTTTTTTCTTAGTTTCTCCTTATTTTCAGTTTTACTATTACTTTCACTTTCCTCTAGTTAATATATTGATAATTAAAAATATTAAACTGCATGTAATCTTACCATTGTTGTCTCTTGAATGGATCCAAAACTGTTGATAAAAATGTTGACTACTACATCAACAGGAATGCCTACAAATAAAAATTAAGAATATATTCAGTAACTGTAAAAACTTGGTCAGAATTTTTGTATCTTTCTGGTTTATGCACTTGATTTTATATTTTCTAATCCACATGGGATGTAAAACTTTAAAACTCTGGTCTCAGTATTCCATGTTCACAATTGCTATTAACTTACTTTTCTAAGAATGGAATCATAATAAAAATAAAAAATGAGTTAAGTTGTATTAACTCATGTTATTTATTCAGAAATATTTATTTCTTAAATTGTTAAGATGCTGAGTAAATATATTTACCTTTAAAGAAGTTTTTAATTGAGCTAGTGCATTTACCTTAAGAAAACATAAAATATTCTTTAAAAAACATTTTTAAATGTTTGTTTTTTGTATTTTTATAATAATTTCAAATCTTACTTTCATTAGTAAAGCAGTATTCAATACATCTTACTTACAATGACTACATTTTGATTTTTAATTCATGAATATGTAAAGTTAATCAGACATATAACAGAATCATTATAAAGATTTTTCCCTGACCTGTTGGAAAAGAATTTGAAAGTTCATGGAGTGAGAATTAAGGTATAATGTTGCAAATTTCTTGCTTGCTTGCTTGCTTTTTTTCCCCCCTTTTTTTCTTTTTATTCATTGCGGGCTGCTGGTTGGGCTAACAAAGGGAAAATGTGAATTTAGCCTTTTAGCCACATAACCACTGACTGATGGAAAACAGGTGGTGAATCAATATATGGTAGACATGTGACAACCCAGACCAAGGCTGTTGTTGAAAGTAACTGAATAGGTTCTGGTAATGAACAAAAACCCTGTTTTTACAACATAGTTGTATAACTTCAGTTGACTAGAAACAGCTGCAGACATTTTTTTTTTTCTGTAAAGGAAAAAGAAAAAATATCAAGCCTTACAATGTTAATCTGATCTACATTAATACCTGTCCTTAGTCAGCAATAAGAATTACAGTTTTCCATAGGAGACTTTTTTTCAGATAGCTTTTCCCAACCGTCAAAAGGACAAAAAAAAAAAAAAAAAAGAAGAAAGTAAGAAAATTTGTACAACTATATAATCTTCTCATGACTTTTATTGCAAGTATGGTTTTGGTTCTTGAAAGGTGTGATAAATAGTAATATTCTGTTGGAGTAGAAACGATCTGTTGTAGAAACCACAGTTGCTGTTACTCACAATGTTAACATGTTTTTGAAAACCATATGGCCATCTTGTTTTCAGCAAAAGAGTACAGGGATATTTTTATCAATGTGAAATGCTAGCAAAAATTTTAAAAGAATCTAAAAACATATCAGAACTATTGTCCACCCCTAATGAGTTTAGGCTATTCTATAAATTATAACTTTGGTGTCTGTGAATGAAAGCCAGATCTGCGTCCAGTGCTTGAAATTTAAATCACTAAGGTTTGGAATACTAAGAACTTAGCAAATCCATGATGGAGGTTAGTCTAATCCACAATATACCTATTTTTGTTCTTTTAACTGGGAACCATATGAAACTATCAGAACTAATATTCTGCTTGTCTTTGAATATCTTTGTCACTAACTTGCTCGAAATCTAAGCAACATCACAGGACAGTAACATGTCAATTCGAAACCTTACTGCTTTGAATATCACAACTGAATGATTAAACACATAAAATTAACTTTTAAACTGCAAAGACTGAAGATTTTGGAGGGGGGGTAAGAAACAAACCTTTAAAATTTGGTCTTATCCTGGGATCATAACTGACCAATAGCCTATTCAAGATATTGCTAGTGGAGTTGGCAGGTACTCGGGCAAGGTCCTCTGCTGACTGCTGGCTATAAGAGAAAACAAAACAAAACAAAACTCTGGTAAGCATTTAGAAATACCCAGCAATAGAAATGGGTAATTCTCCATGGATAAGAGATGCTTTTTGAGACAAATTCACAACTACAGCATGACTTTTCCAAATAGAAAGAAAAATAGTAGGCATTGTCAGATGCCCAAAAGATAGTTGTCATAAAAAATAAAAAATGAAAAAAGTATTTTAGCACTTAATTTTCTAAATTCATGAAACACTGTCCTAAATACTCCATGTTGTTTTCTTTTAAATAAAATTAAGCAGATATCTTACTAGTTCAGAAGCAATCTGCAATCAAAATCTAGAGAAGCACAAAGGGAGTGCAAACAATGAGATAAAAGGGGGAAAAAAGCAAAAAAATAGTTTTTTAATTATGTATGTTAACCTTCTGCCTAAGCAAAGGAGTATGTGAATACCATAAGAGGATATAACCAGAGAGACATTCTAACAATTCATAAAACTATCATGCTAACATTTATAAAATAGTATTGCCCAAGAAATAACCAATGAATGTCCTCACTGAGTTCAATATGTTGGGGATAATGGTGGGGGGGCGCGGGGGAGTGATAAAAGAAGTTTCTCTATTACCAGATCCATTAAACAAGGGGAAAATACAGAGCTACAAGATAGTTACAGCTATCTCTTTCTTTTCTACATATGTTTGCTTGTCAACTATCAAAAAGAAAAAGCTGACATATTTTTCTATTTTAATTAACTTTGAACAATGAATTTTGACCAAATTGGTATTGTTTGAAAGCACTTAAAAACACAAACAAAAAAATGCACTTCCTTGGAATCCAATGAAAGATGTTTTGTTGCTTACTGTTTGTTTGTTTTATTACCCATAAAGTCTTATGTAATCATTGTCCCAATACAAAAAAAAAAAAAAAAAATCCATGACAATCACAAGGAAATTTAAAATTATACTTGGAGTATCTACCCCTGTCTATTCTATTCTGTATTGATATGTGAAAGTCCCAATTTCAAAAATGATATTAATTTAAACGAAGCAAAGTTAGAAGTAAGGGGCATGGCTTTGTTTTAAAATTCAAGCTCTCGGGGCACCTGGGTGGCTCTGTGGGTTAAAGCCTCTGCCTTCGGCTCAGGTCATGATCCCAGGGTCCTGGGATCGAGCCCCACATTGGGCTCTCTGCTCAGCGGGAGCCTGCTTCCCCCTCTCTCTCTACCTGCCTCTCTGCCTACTTGTGATCTATCTCTCTGTCAAATAAATAAATAAAATCTTTAAAATTCAAGCTCACCTATCAGGCAGTTCTGTTCTGAGCTAATTATCATACAGTGTGCTGATAAGTATAACCCCTAGAGATGGGATGAGACTGATACTAAGAAGTTTATAAAAATCAAAAAATACTACAAACTGATACAGACAATCTCTTCAAGTAGATAGCAGAGTCAAAAGTATTAAAGAAAAACATGATAGTCAGTTAGTTAAATCTCCTAAAGGTGCAGGAGATTATACAGATTTTTTAAATTGCTTCTCATGGCCTTATTGGTGCCAATATCATAGCTTCAGGGACTTGGGGATTGGTAATGAGGTTTTCCATTTCATTGCAGGTGAAATTGTAACCTCCCTAGAGCCAAATGTCATCCCTTATCAAAAGATTGAAAACTCTGAAGAGAATGACGGTATGTGGGAAAATTGGATATTAGGATGCAAATTAGTATTCAAACCCATCTACAAATTTTCTCATTCAGGGGAGGAAAATAGAATCGATTGATTACAAAATACAACTGTATTGGATCAATTAGGGATTGCATTTTTGTTTCTCTTGATGTAAAATCCTTTACAAGAACATTCCTTCCAAGCAATGAAATGGCCAGACAACATAAAAACAATTAACACTAATTTTAGTAATAGAGAACTTTCCAGCCTGATTTTTTTTCTTCCAGCTGTGGAAGATGTCTCTTTGGCATATGGATTATTTTGAGCTAAAGCCTTTGAAAAAGAGCAAATGCAGGGGAGGCTTTCTCTGAACTCCTATCTGCCTACAGACAGATTCCCCAAAAAGAATTTACCATCATAAATGCCCTCCCTAGGAGTTTCATCAATTACATAAGATTGACTCATATCACAGGAGAGGACACTGAAACAAACTTTGTCACAAACTAGCATACCTCCCATCTAGTCTTCTAAAGGCCCATTCATCTCTCCTAAAAATCCCGTATTTTCCCTTAAGAGGAACACATCCTCATCCCCTTTCTCTATGAAGACATAATTTAAGCTCTCAAATCTCACCACTCTGTGGGTATTCACTTTTTTTTTTTTAGCTCTGATGCCCTCATGAATGTGATATTAAAAATTAATAATTTGTATACCTTTTCTCCTGTTAATATGCCTGTTGCCATTTATTTCATAGACCTAACTATTGAGGATAGAAGGAAAAAATTCTTTCCTCCCTTACCATTGTAAGTTGTGTCAATCTAACTCACTTTCTAGTCCTTGGAGCTCATTACCAAATTTTGTCCTTCCTCCCTTCACTGGTTCAGAATAAATCTCCCTTCCTGGAATATTATAACTTCCACTTCTCATTGCACTAATCTTAACCCAGCCTGTCCTTTAAGATTGCCCTCCTAAAATCTTGTTTCAGTCATCCCATCTTACTCTAATGAAGACAAACATAGACTGTTTGACAATTACGTTAAAGCTTTTTTTCATATCTGTGTATTTATTACTAGCTAGACTGAACCCAGACAGTAATGATTTTGGTGGGAATCATGGCTTCTATATTTTTGTAATTCCCTATATTTCCTGTATAGTATGAAATATACACTTTCTCAAGCACTTTTCATCTGCCAGCTCTTCTTCTTCTTCTTTTAAGATTTATTTATCTATTTTAGAGAAAGAGAGAATGAGAGAGCAGGGGTGAGGAGTTGCACAGGGAGAGGGAAAGAGCATCCCAAGCAGATTCCATCCCCAGCACTGAGCCCAACTGAGCAGGGCTCTATCTCATCATCCTGAGATCTTAACCTGAGCTGAAACCAGAATTAAATGCTCTGGTCATTTGCTCAAAAGAGTCAAATGCTCAGTGTTCATCACAGCAACATCCACAATCGCCAAACTGTGGAAAGAGCCAGGATGCCCTTCAACAGACAAATGGATAAAGAAGATATGGTTCATATATACAATGGAATATTATGCCTCCATCAGAAAGGATGAATACCTAACTCTTGTATCAAAATGGACCAGACTGGAGGAGATTATGCTGAGTGAAATAAGTTAAGCAGAGAAAGCCAATTATCATATGTCTTCACTTACTTGTGGCGCATAAGGAATAACATGGAGGACATTAGGAGGAGGAAAGGAAAAATGAATTGGGGTAAATTGGAGGGGGAGACGAAAGATTCTGAGAAACAAACTGAGGGTTATGGAGGGGAGGGAGGTAGGTAGGATGGGTGAGCCTGGTTGAGGAGGGCACATATTGCATGAAGCACTGGACGTAGTGCATAAACAATGAATCTTGGAACATGAAAAAAAATAAGATGTTAAAAAAAAAAAAAAGAGTCAAATGGTCAGGCAACCAAGCCACTCAGGAGCTCCCTATCTGCCAGCCTCAGGACACCCACGTGTGCTAGAGCAGAAACAGTCCACACATCACATCCAGGTAAAGAGCATTTCCTCCTGAGGTACCTTCTCAGAATAAGGGTTATTTTTATTCTTTTGTTTTCTTCAGAAGTTTCCCATCATTGGCCATTGCTGAACCAGTCACTGGCGAGGAGAAAAAATGATCATGATTGGCTCAGAGCAAAAGTCCAGAATGAAACAGATATTGAGAAATCAATTATCATGACCATTACATTCTTTCATTTGATAGTCACAAACATTCCATTGATGAAATAGGAGAGATTGTTAACCACCCAGAGAGAGAGTGGAGAGAAACAGAAAAGCCCTGACTGGTAGAAGAGTACGTGCTAGGTGAGCTAATGGAACAACAGAGGGCGTACACATAGGAACTAAGACAGCAAGGCTAAGAGAGTATCCTAAGGTGGTAGAGTTATGAAATCTGGTAATCCTGATTCCTACTTATCATTTCACAATAAACCTGCCATAATGGGAGTGAAATAGTATTTATCTTATCACCATCTATCCATATATTGCTTTAGGATATATTATATAAATGTGTGTGTATAGACGTGTGTGTGTGTGTGTGTGTGTGTGTGACAGATATATTCTTACTTTCTATTAGTCTTACTTATCATTAGTCCTGGAAAATCTGAATCTGATGTTTCTATAACTTATCAGAGTCATTCTTCCATCCAGACATCCCCAAATGTTTTTCTTTCCACAGCTAAAACAAAACAAAACAAAACAACAAAAATTCGTGTTTATTAACAATAAAAAATCAATGTTGGCTAACAAAAATTTCTTCAAATTAATAAAAAATGAGTGTATCAAATACATTATAGCCCCTTTCTTTTGTTCTTATTTGTATCAATATATATTTCATGTCTGTTGTAGTTAATCTGATATGAATATTCAGTTGATAGTTCATCTTTCTTTATACTAGAAATTCAAAGATATTTTAAATTTAAGTGAAATCTCATGTTCATTCACAGGCATGAATTCAGGGTTTTTTTCCTACCTGAAAACAACAGAAATCATTTGTTTAGCTCACTCAATACTAAAACATTAAAGTCATCACTACATGTTAAGATATATTTTAAGAGTCTAGAAGCTACAGCACTTTCTGACAAAGAGCTGAAATAATTCGCATTTTTCCTCTGTCTGCACTTTATTATCTAAACCTTGTAATTTAGGAAGCGACTAATACTATTTACACAAAACAAGCAAGAATACGAAGAGTTAAATGCATTTAATTAGGTCACCCACTATATGTTTCATTGTTGGTCTTTATATTCTGCATCTCAGTCCAATATTTTATCCATTTTATCCATTTGACTATGCTATTTTGTTTTATTTCAAGAAATCTATCAACAATTCTATTATTATGACAAAATAGGATTTATTCCACAGAAATATGATATTAATTTAAGAAAATAACTTACTTTACTCAGGCAAAGTGATCAAATGACTAAAGAAAATAATGTTTTATATCAAAAGCCTTTTTACAACCAGTCTTCTTTTGTTCACTTGCCTAAACTTGAACCGATGTCATTACTAATATGGGAAGTTATGTGAGGAATGTATCAGGCTATATAGCTGGATGATGTAATGTTTTCCAGAGCTAACGGAAAAATCCAGAAATTTCTTTCCAAGAGGGAAACTCAGTTTTCCATCAACTGTAGAACACTCTTATTTTTACATGATCTTTTAGTGACCATACTGCACAGTTCAATATCAAAACTGGTGTGTATGAGCATATTTACTGAATATCTTCCCTCCAATCAGGAATCTGAGTCCAAAGGGATGCTAATGTTTTTACAGAGTTAATAAATGCAATAACAACTGTCAAAGTTCTTTTTGGACCTGAAAGCAGCCTGCATATTCAAGAGAAGGAATCTGGGTATGGGAGCTGCAAAGCCTCCAGCCAGACATGAAGGGAGGCAAGCACGAAGCAGTGAGGAAAGAGCAAGGTATGTAAAATGTGTGGGTTGTGTTATTTCTCCTCTTTATACTGAGGCAGTGATTCTTTACCTCTTTTTAGGTTAAGGACAACACTAAGAATCTGGCAAAATCTATGTTGTTCCCTGAAAAATGCACACAAAATTTACAACAATGAAGGATCCTGGGCCTGAGCACATCAGGTTGTAGAAACTTTCTTTTGTGGAAACAAATGCTGGTATCCTCATCTAAAATGAGAGGAAAAGAAAAGAATTAAAAAAAAATAAAGATCAGATATCTCATAGCAACTGAAAGTAAGCTCAAAAAAAAAAAAAAAATGATGAGAGTGTGTCAAAGGGACACCGAAGCCAATGGAAAGTTTTCCCAAATGCTCAAATCTAAATGATTTGATTTATGATAAAGTCATATTTGATTCATGATAAAGTCATATTGGTTTATATTCCAAAGTATAAGATAAAAATCCACGAGTCCATATGGTACAAATAAATGATTAAGTAAATAAATGAAAGACAGACAATCCTCCCAAGCAGAATTCTAAATAATTGGAATTTCAAATAGATCCTCTATTCTCAACAGGTAGAGCATAATGTGAGCTATGCATACTGAATTCTTTCCAAAGAATATAGAGTGGGAAGGGGAAAAAGAGTGACTTTACAGCAGAGGAAACCTGACACATACTACCTAAGCCAGATGATTAAGGTTAACCTCAATAGTGTTAAGTCATGTTGATTTTATATACCCTTAATAAAATGTGATGAGAATGGCATTGAATCCTTTGACCTTCCTCCTAAAAATACATAACTCCAGTCTAATCCTGAGAAAAACATGAGACAAATCCCAGTAGAGTAACATTTTACAAAATAGCTGACTAGTACTCCTCAAAACCATCATGGTCCTGTAAAAAAAAAGGAAGGTCTGAGAAACTGTCACAGCCAATAAGAGCCTAAGGAAACATGAAGACTAGATGTAACATAATATACTGAATATGACCTTGGAACAGAAAAATGACATTGGATAAAAACTAAGGAAACCTGAATAAAGTTGTATCAACAGTGGTTCTTTAATTGTAAAAAAAAAAAAAATGTATCATACAAATGCAAAAGGCTAATAATAGGAGAAACCAGGAACAGAGTATTTGTGAATTCTATATTTTGGCAAATTTTCTATAAATCTGAAGTTGTTCTAAAATAAAATTTATTTGAGGGGAAAAAAAAGAGCAGAGTGCCAAAAACCTTAACAGATACCTCACCAAAGAAGACATATAGATGGCAAATAAGCCTACAGAAAAAGGCTCCACATTGAGTGGCATCAGGGAAATGCAAATTAAAACAACAATGAAATATCATTATACACTTATTACAATGGCCAAAATCTACAACATGGACACCACCAAATGCAAATGAAGATATGGAACAATAGGAACTCTGATACATTTCTGATGGGAATGCAAAATGGTGCAGCCGCTTTGAAAGACAGGGTTGCAATTTCTTACAAAACTAAACGTAACTGTTACCTTACGATCCAGAAATCTCACTCCTTGGTATTTACCCAAAGGATATAAAAACTTGAGGTCTACACAAACAAACCTGCACACAAATATTTATAATAGCTTTATTCATAATTGCCAAACTTGGAAGCAATCAAGATGGTTTTTAGTAGATGCATGGATAAATAAATTGTGGTACATCCAGACAATGGAATATTATTTATCACTAAAAGCAAATGATCTTTCAAGCCATGAAAAGACACAGAGGAACCAGAAATACATATTACTAAATGAAAGGAGACAATATGAAAAGTCTACTCTGTGATGATTCCAACTAGATGACATTGTGGAAAAAGGCAAAACTATGGAGAAAGTAAAAAAGGTTGACAGGGTGAGTGGGGGATTAGTAGGCAGAGAACAGAGGATTTTTTGGAGCAGTGAAAATACTCTTCTAGCTAATCAGACAGATAAACATACAGGGAAACACTTTATATATTCAGGTAACAAATTAAGTCGGTAGTTATGTATGAATCCAGATAACTGCAAGGTTATTATAGAGGGGTTTTATTTGTTTTGTATTCTCCAAATTACAGTATAACTTATTATTACCTCTCTTGACAGCTTCTATATTTATTTTCCATTCTGTTTTCAGATTAAACTGTGAACAGAAGGTTTATGAATACAATGAGTGATAACTTTTATATGATTAGTTGAGTTTAATTAGTTTATCTTTATTTGAAAAGAATGTGTTTATGGGTATATGTGCATGTGTGTGGCAAAGTCTACTGTGTTATTACAGGCCAAGAATCATAATTAAGAACAGTGTTTCACAGCAATTCTTTTATTTACCCCTCAATTGGGCTTTAGGAACTGTTGGATCCTGTGGAAATATTTTCAAATCTTGTCTACCTTCAATTATTCAATTACATCATCTGTGGCTCAAAGAAAAACATTTTTCACAAAGTAGAAACATCTATTTGGGGGCGCCTGGGTGGCTCAGTCGTTAAGCGACTGCCTTCAGCTCAGGTCATGATCCCAGGGTCCTGGGATCGAGCCCTGCATTGGGCTCTCTGCTCCGCAGGAAGCCTGCTTCTCCCCCTACCATTCCCTCTGCTTGTGTTCCCTCTCTTGCTGTGTTTCTCTCTGTCAAATAAATAAAATCTTAAAAAAAAAAAAAAAAAGAAAAGAAACATCTATTTTCAGAGATGCTGGATTCTGGATGCCAGTGACTTCCCAATCTCATCAGAGGCTGTGGTCTCTTTCAACTTCCTATCACATGCGAGATTACTCACCCTATGAATACTACAAGAGTCCTCTACTCATATGGTATGTTTCTCAGGGTAAAACATTATACATTCTCACTACTTCTTATTGGTTTACTAATTTGATATAAACCTCATAACCTAAAGAGGCAAACTTAAACCTCAAAACATACACTCAGCAATTACTTTCCATGATCTGCAGAGAGTACAACATCCTAGCCAAGCAAATATGAATGCATAGTGATGCCTCTAAGTCTGCTACGAACTGCAGCTACAACTGTAATTATCTTTTCTCAATTTTCTATTTCAATGCAGAGATAAATATAAAATGTTTCCCTTCTGGCCTAACAAATGGTGATAAGATAAATCCCACACTCACACACACATTGGGTATAACTGAAGAAACAGTTGTCTAAGACGAAAGAGACTAGCATTCTAGACCCTGACAGACTCTATGAGGTTACTACATAATATGGGGCAAATCCCTCTGTGAGCCTCAGTATACTCACCTTTAAATCAAAGGTCTAAATAAGGTGATCTGTAAGGTTGCTAATCTGATTGTACTTGTAGCGGATGCCATGGCGCCCTATCCTGCCCATCCCCTTTGGATCTGAGGATTCTGCCAGGAATGCGGGCTGCTTAGGGCTCTGAGCGGGGTCACTTCTGGAGTCGCCTTTGGCTGAAGGAAGGTGTTCTGCCCTAGAGACAACTCATACCCAAGACTTCAACATGGGGACACAAAAGTATTCAAGTCTCTTGCTCCTGACCGAGATAGCTTTGAAGGACCATCCCAGCTTCAGCGCTCCCTGTAGCATCAAACCCAAGCCACAGGTGCAACTGCACTGTTCCTGTGTTTGAGCCTGCTTCCTCATTCCCAAGAAGTGTTGTTCCAAAACCAATCTTTTTCTGAGTGGAAATCTTTACCTCACAGTCCACCTTAGAGAGAACTCAAGCCACAACATCAACCAAATAATACAATTCCTTAATGAACAACAAAAATGTAACTATCACTCAATCATCTATAGGATAAATATTTCCCTGAATTTAGTCATTCCTTGAATTCATTTAACAAAGTTTTTGAGCATTTTCTGTATGCCATGCACGATACCATGTGCTGGGTATGTATTTAAGAATCAAACACAAATGTTGGTTACTATGATGAAAAAGTAGTATTTAAAAATTGTGGGTTCTGATGGATTTGTCTAGTGATTCTCAGCTTTTGCTGTGCACTAAATTCACCTGAGAAACTCTCCAACTACTAATGCTAGCCTAGTCCCACCCCAGACTTAATTAGCTTGGAATGAAGTCCAAGCATCCGGATTTTAGAAGCTCCTCAGTTGATTCTAACAGTGTCATGAATCACTTGTCAGAAAAGAGAGTTTTCAGTGAAAGAATATGGAATTAAAAACTGAGGAAGTCCAACATTTAATGAGCAGATGGAGGAAGATAAACCAACAATTAAGACAAAGAATAAACTGCCCAAGAGGAAGGACGAAATCCAGAAGCGTGTGGTGGCAAAAGAACTTAAGGAGAAAGACTATTTTATGGAAGGGTTGGTTAATGGGACCAAATGCCACTGAGAGATTAAGGCAAAGAATGAAATCTCCCTCATGGAATTTAGCAAAAGGAGCGCTGTTTCTCAGCTGAGAGAGACAGGAGCCAGACTGGAGTGGGCAGAGTCCTGAGTGGTAGGGTAGGAAATGGAGCCTCCTTCCTCTCGTGGGCCAAGTCAGCAGCACCACACAGATCAATTCTCTTGTCGGAAATCCAAAAGCTAGTTGCCAGGCTTCTATCCCCAAGCATGTGCAATGAAACTAGTAGGAAAAGTGGAGACACCATTTTGCCATAATTTCCACCCTAGCACAGAGCGCAGCACGGTGTAATCCCATCCAGAGGTGTCCTCAGCCCACCTTCTCCCAGAAGAGGCAAGTCTCAGACCTCATATCTAATATCCCAGCTTGCCAGGTGCTACCCTAGGGACCAGCTCCTATCTTGCCCATCTGGGGCACTGAGGGGACCCAGACATACGTTAGTCCCTGGGGATGAGAGAGAATAGAGCAGCCTTGCCAACAAGCGGCACTCACCACAGCTCCACCCCCACCCCCTTGCTGCACAGTGACTGGGCTAGAAACCCAGCTCTCCCCTGTATCTGCACCACCAGAGTCAGGGCATTCACAGTAGTCACAATACAGAAACAAGCGAAATGCCCGCTGACAGATGAAAGGATAAAAAGTTGAGGTACATCCATACAGTCAAGTACTATCCAGTCTTTTATTTTTTCTTTAAGATTTTATTTATTTATTTGTCAGAGAGAGAGAGAGAACAAGCAGGCAGAGAGGCGAGCAGAAGGAGAAGAAGGTTCCCTGAAGAGCAAGGAACCCAATGCTGGGACTCGATCCCAGATCATGACCTGAGCCAAACGCAGAGGCTTAACCCACTGAGCCATCCTGGCATCCCCTAACCAGCCTTTAAAGAGAAGGAAATTCTGCAACATGCAACAGGGATGAATCTTGAGGTCATCATGCTAAGTGAAATAAGCTAGTCAAAATACTGCATGATTGATTTTACTCATATGAGGTGTGCAGAGTAAACTCTCTGAGTAAGCACTCAGAGAAGCAAAGAAAAAAATGATGGCTGGCTGCAGTGGGAAGAAATGAGCAGTTGCTACTCAAAAGGTAAAATTCAGTTATGCAAAATGAGTAAGTTCTAGAAATCTGCTCTTTGACACTGTCTATACCTAATAATACTGTATTACACACAAAAATATGTTAAGAGGGCTACATGTTATAGTAAGTGTTCTTGGTACAGTAAGATGGAAAAAAATTTAAAAACATAATTTCTAGTGACAACCCCCAAAATGAAAATCTATACTGTCTGCATACATATAATAAGTTTTGAAAGAGTTATTGCTCAATTGAATGCAAGAAAAAAAGTCAAAAATTAGTTTGCTTTTTTTAATTGAATTGAATGGCTAATTATTGAAATATTTGTACAGTTATTATTTGGAAATCAGGGAAAGGATGGCTTCTTCAATACATGTGCTGTGTTAACCAATATGCCTATTGTAAAAACGAGTCTTAACCCTATCCCACATCATATACAAGAAATGACCTGAAGTGGATTACACAACTAAATGTGAAACATAAAACAATAAGGCTCTCAGGAAAAAAAAAATAGACTATCTTCATGAGCTTGGAACAAAGAAAGATTAAAAAAAAAAACAAAACACAAAAAAGGGCGCCTGGGTGGCTTAGTCGTAAAGCATCTGCCTTCGGCTCAGGTCATGGTCCCAGGGTCCTGGGATCAAGCCCCACATTGAGCTCCCTGCTGTGTGGAAAGTCTGTTTCTCCCTCTTCCACTCCCGCTGCTTGTGTTCCCTCCCTCGCTGTGTCTCTCTCTGTCAAATAAATAAATATTTTTTAAAAAACCACAAAAGCATTAACAATAATGAACTCATTCAAAATAAGTACTTCAATTCATCAAAAGTTACCAATAAGAAATTGAAAATGCATGACAAAGGTTGGAGAAGAGATTTGCAGACATGCATGTGACAAGGAATCCTGTCTAGAATATATGAAGAATTTACACATACCAACCAGGAAAAAAAAAATTAAGTGGGCGAACACTTGAAATGGCACTTTGCAAAAGAGGACAGCTAAAAATCCAATATATGCACGAAAAGATACTCAAACAATATTAATCACTAGAGAAATGCAAACTAAAATCACATTGCAGTATCATTATACCTACACCAGATGGCTAAAATTCAAGTTAATGCTAATTAATATCAACTTTGGACATAAGTGTGGAGCAGGTGGAATTCTCATATATTAATGATGAGGTCTAATTGGAAAATTGTCCATATCTTCCAAAGTTCAATATACACATAGCCTCTGATACAGAAATTTCACTTTTAGTTATATGATTATGTCCACCAAAATGCTTGTATAAAAGTGTTTATAACACCTTTAAAAAACCCGAATAATAATGACCCCCAAACTGGAAGCATTATGTTCATCAAGAGTAATAACAGTAATATTCAAACTTTACCTGAATTCCTGGAACACTGGAACGTTAAGAAATACCCTTGCCCTTTAGCATTCTGGGAAGCACCTTACTGCAAAGAACCTGTCCCCAGATGACCTGGTAAGACTCGTGGTTAGCCCCTTGTTTGCCTATGACAAGACCAGAAACCCTCTGAACTCCCTTTTTTGTCTCATAAATGAGTACCTGAACTGTTCGTCCCCACTGACCAACCTGAACTAGGTGCTTGGCCACTTCACTTAAACAAACTCGGGTTAGGCTTCTCTACTCCCCACAGGTCCCTCAATTTTCTCATGTCCCTGAGATTAAGCTGTCACTTGAAGAGCAGAACAAACCCTCCTTAATGGACTTCCCCAAGAACTGGCTTGCAGCAAAGAAAAACTGTCCAATTTTGCCACCTGCTCACTGCACTCCCCAACACCTAGTTCTTTCTCTCCTTTACTCCTATAAAAGAGAAGCCCCTTTCCGCCTGACCTTTGAGATGCTTACAGAGCTTAAAGTCAGAGCATTCTGTCCATTGTAACAATCCTTTCAAAACAAAAAACAAACCTTTACCTAAGTTCAGATTTGTTTTTCATTTGACAGTAAAGTGGACAAATATACAATGATAGTATATTGAAGACGATTAAATACAACACAGCAATGAGGAGGAAAGTACTATTGCTATACCCACAATATGGACGAAATCTCGCAGATATGATGATGTTGAGTGAAGTGGTTTTCCAGGGATATTAGCCCTGTTTACAGATAAGCTAACTGAGGCACAGAGGCTAATAATCCTGGAAAATCATTTCTTCATAAAAATACCTGTTTTCAGGATTAGACAATTTAAATAAATACCTCAGAATAAGGTCTATTTATATTCTTTGTGTTATATATCAATTCACAGTAACCTATTTTGTGTCATAGGCAAAGGAAGAGAAATCGATTACAAAATAAGATAACCCAGTCAGGAAAAAAAAAAAAAAAGTAGAGTCTAAATCAGTTGAAATTTATTAATTATGTGGTTTGGTTAAGCAAATATGTAGAATATTCTAATTTCGTACATATAAACATAATATAAATTCATTTTCCAAATCAATGCTCTAATTCTACTGTTCTCTAGAAAATGATGGTACTGAGCTAATAAAAGGAAGTAGCTTTTTTGCTACTACAAACCCAAACTTAAAAACAAGATATCGAGAGGCCAGAGCAGAAATTGGGAACTGAAACAAATAATTTAAGCCTCACAGCCCTTTAGAGTAAGGAGCTCCAAGAGATACTGCTGAGCGTTTGGATAAAGGGGCTCCTGCCGCTCAGGAGTGAGCTGAGTGAACTGTGGAAAAGCCACCATATTGATCTTGCTTCTGCTGTAACTGCTCTTTGTAGTTTCTCTTTGCAGCATTTCTAAGGTATAAGATTATTTGTGAGATAGAGATCAGAAAACTCTCGTTTGAATTATATCTTCATTAAAACATCCGCAGGCACACGTGTGAACAATGGGAAGTGTCCCAGACAAACATCCCACTACAAGATACAAAGGCCACAAGTCTGAATGTCATTCAGTGGGATGAACTGCTTCCTTGCAGTACATGGTGGCATCTGGATAATGAAAGATAAGACTTCTGTTGTTGTTGTTCTTATCAACCACTGTTTGGAAACCAATGTAACTTTTTATTGAATGAGCTCGACTCTAGAAGACTCAATTTTATATATACATATATATATTCTGTTTTTCCCTCTATACCCATCCAAATTTGCTCTGTGAGCTAGCACTTGGATGATATCTCCAGCAGATCTCGTAGCATTACAGTCACTCTCGGATAATAAAAGGGCTCCACTGGCACTTAAGTCCCTCTAGAATTGCCACTTTATAATTCAGTTGCCCAGTCCCTGGTAATAATAAAAATCCTAAGCTTGATTCAAAAATTACACACCCTCCCTCCCCTAGTCAAGTCTTCCTCAGAAAGGGGCTGCGGATCAGACTAGCTTTTGCTCTATTCTCCTGCCTTGTTAGTTTACAGCATCTTTGTGGGTTTCTCAAAATCCTCTTCAAGAATCTTCCATTTCAGTGACTTCAAGACCTCTTCAAGAACCTCTCATTTCAATGACTTTATGAAATGGCTATGGTTTTTCTTCAGCTGGCAACTCCTGATTCCAACCTTCACCCCAGGTATTCTGCAGTCCACACCTCACAGACATGCTACTGGGGTTCCATCACCCTCCCAGGCCCTTTGGGGCAAAGTTCCTTGGTTTTAAACATCAAGCCAGTACGTTCTTGCTTGCTTTACTCTCGCTGTCACAGTCTTGTTCTCTCTCGTAGGACCAACATCTGAGTCAAGTGAATACTCAAGTATTCTTTTTCCTGACAAACAGAAAGCGAATCTCCATGTTGTGGTAACCCTCTTCTCTCTGCTGTATCTCCCCTAGCCAACAGTCGCAGCCATGCTTTTGACTTCTCTGATGTGAGTTGGACACCAGTCTACCATGAGACCCCCAAAACACAGGGAACAGACATGGTTCTGCCTCTACTAGGTTTGACAATGAGGAAAAACATTTTCCTCCCATCTCCAATGGCAGGGGGTACGGAAAATGCCATTGGGTCTTGCAACTTTCTCCAAAGGATTTCTTCTACTTAATCTCTTCAGCCTTAACCCATAAGGCCATCGAGGCAACTATCATTTTGTTCATGGCCTTTGGAGATTCAGCCAAGACTGGGTCAGAAAGAATCCTACTTCAACTTCCTGATAGACTAAGTTAACTTTTAACTGCTCTTAGTAGTCCTAACAGAAAAGGTAAGTAATTATATATTTTTTATTTACTTAAAATTAAATATAATTATATTTTTGAACTTTGAAGTAGCAAGATGCTCCTTAATATCAAATAATCAATTGTGATTTCTATAATTTGGATTCTGACAGGACATTACATAAGCATAAAACTTTCAAATACAGAAGGTGATTATGAATTGAAACAGGCAGACTTATTGATGTAAAGATTTAAGAATTTTCATGAGCTAAGATTTAAGAATTAGGAAATTATCAATTAGAATTTTAATAACTTGGCTTTCTAATTAAATAAAAGTGCTTTGTCCTAATTAATAGTTGAATAAACAATTGGTCATTTCTACAGGAAGAGCTCAAAAAAACCTCTATTTCAAAAATACCACCTCTATCTTAATCCAATATGAAGAGTTTAGATTAATATGTAAAGATAAGAGCAGTTCATGTCTTATAAACTCTATTTCTTCCTCTTCAAGGTCACCGCTATCCATAAGAAAGTCTTAATTAATATGCCAGTTCAAGTGAGTTTTTTCCTAAAATTTCTCCCACTGTTGAGAGGTAATTTGTGCAATACGACTTAGAAACAGGACTCCAAAGACAAACAACAAGTATATGGAAAGAAAACCATCTGCAGCTCTGTAAACTAATCTTCTGGAGCCCACGGAGACAGACCAATGACCCATAACCAGTTATCTACTGCATGGCACGGAAGTATCAGTCAATTAAAATCTGCGTGGGTTGTACAGATCCTGCGTGGTCATGTAATGGAGACTTAAGAGAAATATAGTTGATACCCTGGTGTCTAATAGAAGATTTTGTTTTGCATCTGTGTCCTAGCCCAGAATAAATGGCAAGGATAGTAGGGGCAATAAGCTGTTACCAGATGAAGTGCCTTTTATTATGTTTCCCAGTGTAATAGGACTATTAAACAAAACAACTGTTTGTCTAATTTTCTTATATCATTGTGAACCTCAAAAACAAGCTGGAGAAAAAAAGATAAAAATGCTACTCAAGGTTACATTTTCCACTTCTGTGTGAGTTTCTGCCATTATGGAATCACTCCAGCAACTGTTCCCGCTCTCCTGCATCACGCGCTTTCTCTCTTTACCAGAACATTTTCACCACCTTGTAAATATGCTTTATTATCCTCAATCTGTAAGAACCTTCCTCTTGACCCCGCATTCTTTCTGACTATAGCTCATTACTACTCTGCTTCCTTTTACATCAAAATTCCTCAGAAGAATTTTAATACTTTCAGCCCCCATTTCTTCACTAATGTCTTTTAAATACAATATAGCAAGACTTTGTAACCATCTATAGAAACAAGTCTTATCAAGGTCAATGATGTTGTCAAATGTAATGACCAATTCTCAATGCTCACCTCTCTCGAGCTAACAGCAGTACTTGACATTGTTGCTCCCTACCCACGTTCTTAAAAGATTTTCTTAATTTGACTTAGTTCAAGTAAAAGACATGGCCTTTAATTCCAGTCTTACTTTTACTAGCTGCTCCTTCCCATTCTCCTTTGCCTGTTGTTCTTCATTTCTTCAACTTCATCCCCAGTCATTTCTCAGATGTTTTTACTTTGCTAAGTCACTTTCTGCATGACCTCATCTACTTGAATTTATAACTTGCAAATGTATACCTCCAGACTGCATCATTCCCCAGAATCTCTGACTCTATTCAACAGCTTACTAGACATTTCCTCTTTAAAGTCTAATGGAAACCCCCAAGTTGATATGACCAAGACCAAACTCCTGATTTTCCCTCATTTCCTATCTACTCTTAATATAGTCTTTGATAAGCCTCTGGGTAAATGAAAAAACTTCATGCTCTCTGTTGCTCAGATCCAAAACATGGGAAGCACCCTTACAGTGACCTATAAGCTTTCTCACTCTTCCATCATCCACTCTGTTCTGGGTCTCCAGACTGCTGTTTGAACACATAAAGCCTGCTTCAGGACTTTGGTATTTTGTGTCTCTTTCCCTTAATCATTGTTCCTCTAGAGATCTCCATGGCTTTCATCTTTACTTCTTTCAGCTATTCAAATCTTACCTTATCAGAAAGACATTTTTGACCAACATGCATAAAATAGAAACTCCCCTATACCCTTGATTCTCCTTATCCTTCCCTATTTTTTCCCATAGCACTGATCACTGCCTACCATGTTTACATGTTCCTGTTCTGTCTCCTACTAGAATCAAACTTCCTGAGGCCAAAAACCTTTGTTTTGGTCTCAGCTACATCCCAAGCACATAGGTAAGGACCTGGCACAAACTAAATGCTCAATAAAGAGTAACTGAGGGTGCCTGGGTGGCTCAGTCGTTAAGCGTCTGCCTTCGGCCCAGGTCATGATCCCAGAGTCCTGGGATCGAGCCCCACATCGGGCTCCCCGCTCTGCGGGAAGCCTGCTTCTCCCGCTACCATTCCCTCTGCTTGTGTTCCCTCTCTCTCTGTGTTTCTCTCTGGCAAATAAATAAAATCTTTAAAAAAAAAAAAAGAGTAACTGAATAAGTGATTAATTTTTAAGACATGAAATGAGAAGTAGACAGTATGTCCACTAAGGGTCAGAAAGAGATTGTTTGCTCTAAGTTGAAAATTTGCATTAAGAATTGTGAAATAAGGGGCGCCTGGGTGGCTCAGTCGTTAAGCATCTGCCTTCGGCTCAGGTCATGATCCCAGAGTCCTGGGATCGAGCCCCACATCGGGCTCCCTGCTCTGGGGGAAGCTGCTTCTCCCGCTACCACTCCCTCTGCTTGTGTTCCCTCTCTCGCTGTGTTTCTCTCTGTCAAATAAATAAAATCTTTAAAAAAAAAAAAAAAAAGAATTGTGAAATTATATAAATGCACTCAAAAGAGTAATGATTTTGCCATTTATTTATTTACTTGTAAAGATTTATTTGAGAGAGAGAGAGAAAGCACAAGTGGGAGAGATAATCCCAAGCAGACTCCCTGCCAAGCATGGAGCCTGACGGAGGGCTCAATTTCACAATCCTGAGATCAGGACCTGAGCCGAAATCAAGAGTCAGTCACTTAACTGACTGTGTGACCCCGGTTCCCCTGAGCTTTTTATTTAAAGCTACCTATAGGACTACTCCCTTCCAGGCCAATGATAAACCAGAATTGACTATACCTACCTAATTTTGATAAGCAAGAAGATGCACATTTCCAGAAATAACTTACAGGAGTTAATCTTTATCTTGGATATCTTAACCACAGCTCCAAATGGCTATTTTACCTTTTTTTTTTTATATATAATTCTTATTCTAGACCACTCAATATTAGTACTACCAAAGTTTTAATTCTTGATGCAATGCCAAATATTTAGTCTAAAATGTGTATTTTTTGAATCAACAAAACACAACCAAACTTAAAAAATATGTATATTTTTGGTAATTACATATACTGCTTCTATGAACATTCTTGTACATATCTTTTGGTAAACATGTACACATTTCCACTGACTATGTACGCATAGAACAGAATGGCTGAATAATAGGGAATATGAATTTTCAGGGGTTTTTTAGATGCTGTCAATTCGCCTAGTGCTTATGCCAATCTGAACTTTCACCAGCAGTATATGAGAGCTGTAGCTCACATTTTCACTAACACTTGGTATTTTTTTTTTAATTTTAGCCATTCTGGTGGATGTGTAATAGTATCCCATTGTGATTTTAATTCACATTTTCTTAATGAATAGTGAAGATGCTTATTGGCCTTTTGTCTATAGACTTTTAGTCATTTTCAATTAGGTTGCCTGCCTTCTTCTTAATAATTTCCAGTTCTTCATATGTCCTCAATGAAAGTCTTTATTGTTGTGTCTATGTATTTGGAAACAACCCAAAGTCTCCAGAGTATATTAGAAAAATAAAATGTCATGATTCATAGAATACTATGTAGTAATGACAATGACTGAACATAGCAGATGAATCTCATAGATAAAATGAACAAAATAAGATATTCGTTAAAGATATTTACTGGATTATTCCATTTATATGTGGTTGAAAGGCAAGTTTAATATACTGTATGGTAATCTTCAAGAAGGCAGTGAGTAATCAGAAGAGGACATGGAGTGGCTTCTAAGGTTTTGAGTAATGTCCTATCTCTAGATCTCCAGTGCTTGTTACATGGTTAAATGTTAACTTATTAAGCTGTATACTTATGATTAGTACATTTCTCTGTATGCATATTAGACTTCAGAATGTTTAAAACAATACATGCCAAAACAACTTTTGTATTTAATTGTACACATGGACACAAACACCTGCATATATACACATGAAAAGAGAGAGAGACATAGATTGATTGTAGAAAGCAACTAAAAGATGATACTAGAATTACTGGTTAAAATTAAAATTCTCTAATATTCTATATGAAAGGGAGTAAATGCATGCATCCAAATTTGTTACAGTCACTAAATGATAATTCCCTTATCTCTGAAGAATTGGACTATTGCTTTTTATCTCTTGAAAGTATAGCCAAAGAGAACTGTGTGTTTTCCGCTTAATTTCCTTTGTAGTTATGCCTTTGTAGATCTTATAATATGAATATATGCTGTTTGAAGAAAGAATGCATCATATACTGTTTCCTGACAATAATAGCTCAGAATGACTTCTTATTTACAAAACTCTGTTGGTAACTAACATCCAAATTGAGTACCATTAATCAAACTAATGACTAGTTTTTATGTGGTGGAATACACATCAATGAATGGGAAGACCTTAAGACTGTGTGCTCAGAAACTGACATTCAGTTATTTAGACAGAACTTCAATGAGTTTTAGGGCACTTGGGTGGCTCAGTGGGTTAAAGCCTCTGCCTTCAGCTCAGGGTCCTGGGATCTCAGGGTCCTGAGATCAAGCCCCGCATCAGGCTCTCTGCTCAGTAGGGAGCCTGCTTCCCCCTCTCTCTTTGCCTGCCCCTCTGCCTACTTGTGATCTCTCTCTTTCTGTCAAATAAATAAATAAAATCTTTAAAAAAATAAATAAATAAATAAAAGAACTTCAATGAGTTTTATATCTCAGTAAAAGACCACAAGTAAGCCTAGGATGTTATTTGAAAATGATAAAAACATAAAAAAGATAAGTGAAATCAAGATAAAGAAAAATGAGTTCTTATTGGTGAAAGTAACAACTAAATAAATACAAACTGGAAAGAAAGCAAATAAAAAAACTTGGACTGAGAATCAGAAGACCTAAGTTTTACCCCCAGCTCCTAGCCAGTGGTGGGCCCTTAAGAAATCCATTTGACCTTGGTTTTCTTACCTTCCAAATAAACAGGATGGGCTATGATGTGCTGTATGAGGGAAAAAAATAGTCTAAAATTCCCATCTGGATTACATATCTAGAATACTGCTAACCTTATAACCTTAAAAAAGCTACATAAGTATGCTCCACAACACAAACTTCTCATATATAAAGGATGAAGGATGTTGTCTGCTAGAATCATTGTATTAAGTGGGGCCATATGTCAAGCATTTGGTGCCCACCCTTTCGTTGACAGGGTGTGCCACAAATGTTGTATTCACCCAAGTCGTAGCATCCTGAATCTATGAAAAACCTATGTCTAATCAAGTTACCCAGATATTTTCTCCATGATTAGTTTTTCTGCCTATAAAAATTAGCCTAAGTAATGATAGAAGAATGACACCAAGGATAATATAAAATATGCAAAATTCCTTTGAACCCCTTAAAAGGGTTCCATAATACACAAACATAGGTAATCCACTTTGTAAAACTTTTACAGTTCAGAAAATACTTTCATATAAATTTCCAATTATATCTTCAGAGAAGCTCTGTGAAATAGGTAGAGATTATTATTTCTAATTTACGGATGAGAAAATTGAGGACTAGAGAGGAAAACCAATTGTTTATTCAAGGTCACAAATGTATTAACGTGTTCTAGAACAGAACAAAGGTCTTCTAACTCAGGACATTGCTTCCACATGTTAAAATTCCAAATAATCTCTTCTCCCAATTACTGTGAGACATTCATAAATCATATTGCTATTCCTTCATTTTATAAATCAGAATTATTAAGATCCAAGGTGACTTATCTGAAGACACACCATGAATTAGTAACAAATTCTTCTCTGAGCCCAATTCTTCTCTGGAACTTCAATCCATTCTTCTTCCTCTTTAATTCAACTGATTTCACTTCAAATTTGTCATTATTAATTGTATTTCTTAATCATTTAATTGTTTATAGAGTAGTGCTTTCTTAGAGCTGGTGACTTTTGAGCTGGGGCCAAAGGGATAAGGAAGCATGTGACAGGTAAAAGGGAGAGGGCAAGGGCACATTTGAGGAGGTAGTGACAGGATGAACAACAGTACAGACTCACAGAGGGATCTGGACCACTGTGAAGTTCGGCAACCAGGAGCATACTGTGGTGGGAAGCAGAAGTGGAAAGAGAAAGGGGTGGCTGGGTTGCTCAGGGATGACTGGGATGCTCAGTCAGTTAAGCATCTGATTCTTGATTTTGGCTCAGGTCATAATCTCAGGGTCCTGGGGTCAAGCCCCTCATGGGGCTCCGCCCTCCATAGGAGTCTGCTGAAGATTCTCTTTTTCCCTCTCTCTGACCCTCCCCCTCACACACTCTCTTTCAAATAAATACATCTTTCAAAAAAGAGAGAAAAATAAATGCCTGGATATATATTGAGCATCACAAATCTGTTGACACTATAAAACAGTAGTTCTCCAAGTGTAGTCCACAAAGACCTGAAGGTACCCAAGACCTTTTCCGGTGGTCCACAGAGTCAAAACTATTTTAATAATAATAATAATAATAATAATAATAATAATAATAATAATAACAACTTTAAAATACTGTTTGCTTTGTTTCACAATACTGGCATTTGCACTGATGGTGCAAAAGCAATGGTAGATGAAACTGCTAGTGCACAAATAAAGAAAATATTAATATGTACTAACAGTCACTGTATTCTTTACTATTGCATGCTAGCAGTAATTAAAGAAATAAATAATTTAAAATAGTGTTCAAAAGTAATGTTCTTGAAAGAGCAATAAAAAAATTCTAAGTTTATTGAATTTTGAAATTTAAATCTACATTGTCTTAATATTCTGTGTGAAAAAAGTGAGAAGTATCCATACAACACTTCTGCTGCATGCCAAACTATGTTAACTGTTTCTATGAAAAGCACTCAGGTGACTGATGTTCTAGCTAAACTAGACATTTTTATGGAACACCATTTTCATGGAACACCACAGAAAAACTATGGTAATTTAGTCTTAGATATTTAGCAAATAACTTTTCAACAGCGAATCAAGAGAGCTTATAACTTCAAGAAAAACTACAAAGGGCATAGCATTTGTTGTCAATAAAATAATATAAATTTTCACACAAAACTTAAAATTTTAGAAAACTTAATATTCATCACCATGACCTTGACAGCTTTCCAATACTCAATAGACTTTCCAATGTGATCAGAAGTGACATTAAGTGGATGTGATTTTTTTGATATTCTATAATGAAATGTGTCAACATTTGCAAAACCCAGCACACCAATATTTTCCTAATGACCAATGAAGGATGTTATAAGTTCATGTTTGGGCAGAAGAGCCATTCACTGTAACTACAGTTAATAAGTCTATACTGTATATTTGAAAATTGCTGAGAGAGTAAATCTTAAAATTTCTCATCACAAGAAAAAAAATGTGTAACTTTGTGAGGTTTGATGGATGTTCACTAAACTTAATTATAATCCATTCACCATATTTACATATACCAAATCATTATGTTGTACACCTTAGATGAATACAATGTTATAGGTCAAGTACATCTTAATAAAACCAGAAAAAAAGCAGAAATTATATTGTTCAAAAATTAAGATACCAAAAAAAATGTGAATAGTAATAAAACTAAGGAAGTCTAAGAAAAAATGTAAAACCAGTGGATTTTAGTGCAGCAGAAAACAAAATGTTCACTAATCTGATTTCAGAATTTACACTACAACTAGCTTTTAAAAAAATTATCACTTGTTAAATTTTGGCATGGCATTAAAGAAGAATATTCACAGTTATGAAAAGACTATTAAAATATTTTTCTCTTTTCTAATTACATGTCTGTGTGGAGTCATATTTTCTTTATCTACTTTAATCAAAGCAATATATCACAAAGCCAATATGAGACTCTGTCTTCCTTAAACCAGCCTGAAAGAGATATGCAACAATGTTAAACAATGGTTACTCTCCTCACTATTTTTGTTTATTTTTGAAAATAGTTATTTTCATAAGAATTAAGTTGTTTATATTAACATGTAATGAGTAGACTTATTTAAAGTGATTTAATAAATATTTTAAAAATTTGTCTCAACTTACAGTAAGGCAGTATTAGCAGTTATAACTCACATAAACTAAAGCTCTTTGTGTCCTTAACAACGTTTCAGATCATAAAGTGGTGCTAAGACTAACCATTTGAGAGCCACTGCCATGCAAAAAGAACTGAAGTGGAGAAGATAGGATGGAATTCAGGCATCTAGGTAAGTAATGGCAATAAGAAATTCAAGGTGAAATGACGAGAGCCTGGCAAAGACCACACTAGTGGAGATGGGGAGAAACAGCTAGATGCAAGAGTCATTTCTTTTTTTTGGTTTGTTTTTTTTTTGTTTAAAGATTTTATTTATTTATTTGACAGATAGATCACAAGTAGGCAGAAAGGCAGAGAGAGGTGGGGGAGCAGGCTTCCCGCTGAGCAAAGAGCCTGATGCGGAGCTCGATCCCAGGACCCCGAGATCATGACCTGAGCCAAAGGCAGAGGCTTTAGCCCCTGGAGCCACCCAGGTGCCCCAAGAGTCATTTCTAAACAAGAATCAGCAGGATAAGTAACTGATGAGATAATCAGGGAAATAGCTCATAGAAGAAAGATGCTTCAGCTATTTCTCACGAGAGGCTAAATACAAAGCTGGGAAATGCAGATGGAAGAGCTGGTTCCTACATTAACTCTGAGGTCCAGTAGGATACCGAAAATAATTATGCAGAACTCACAGGAGTAGTTACACCTAGAGGTAAAGATGTGGGAATAGCCACAGATAAAGTAGAAATTACTCAGGGGAAAACTGATGAGTATGAAGCTAAAAGGACCAAGAATGCATATCTGGTAAAAGCCAGTATTTCAGGACAGACAAAAAAGGAATAGCAAGTGAAGATGGCTAATCAGCTGTAGTCTTAGTGGGGCAGGAGACTGTGTCGGGATGTAGCAGACAATCATTAGCTCTTATCAAGTAATAGAAGGATTCAAAAGAAAGTCAGTAGATTTGGTTAAAAGGAATAAACTATAGTTACCAAAAAGTACAATGGAGACAGGAGTTAATGTCAACAGGAGAGTGAGTATCCAGAATACTAAGTGGTACATATTGTTTCATGTGTTACCACCATAATGTATGGCTTTCATAATTTAAAGAAATTCAAGGGAAGGGAAGGGGAAGGGGAAGGGGAGGGAAGGGAGAGAAGGGGGAGAGGGAGGGGAGGGCAGGGGAGGGGATGGAGGAGAGGGGAGGAGAGGGATAATCAATATCTCTGGAAAGTATAGACCACTGTAGGCAATTAGTTTAAGACATACGGCAGTGAACTCAGGGAAAACAAAATAACGTTAATGAAATAGGAATATAAAAACTTTTTTTTTTTTTTCCAGTTGAGAGACTCTTTAGTATTTTTGTAAGCCCTCAGGAAAAAAAAAGAGCCAAAGAAAGAAAGCATATCAATAAGTTGGGACAGCAGGGGCACCTGGGTGGCTCAGTGGGTTAAAGCCTCTGCCTTCGGCACAGGTCATGATCTCATGGTCCTAGGATCGAGCCCTACATCAGGCTCTCCGCTCAGCAGGGAGCCTACTTCCTCCTCTCTCTGCCTGCCTCTCTGCCTACTTGTGATCTCTCTCCTCTCTGTCAAGTAAATAAATAAAATCTTAAAAAAAAAAAAAGTTGGGAAGCAAAGGTAAGGTAATAGAGATAGTTTCAGAAAAGGGTGGAAGAGATGGGACAGGGACTAAACAAAAGGAAGTCTCTTTTCCTGTTAAGTCAGAAGCAAAGGAACAAAGAAAAGATAACGTTATAGATAGCTTTAGCATGAACACAGAGACACTGCGGGAGTTTCTCCCCAGTGACTTCTTTTTTTTTTCTTGAAGTGAAAGCTAAGACTGTATGCTAAGGCTCAGAATAAAGGATGAAACAATTATTAGAGTGAGAGACAGAGCGAGAGAGAAAAACAGAGCACTATGGGCCAAATAAAAGGATTATTGGAAACCTAGTGAGGACCCAGCCAAAACTAGATCACCACACAAAATAAATCAATACAGATTCTTAATAACTAAAAACATCTACATCTGTAGACTTAAGCCAAAAATATTATAATCAAATGAATACAAAATTCCTGGATGATATTAAAGAGTGTTGCAGTTAGACTCCTGGATCGTTTTGTCAGCCACCCCCATGGTATAATGGGGAGCTAACAATCAATGCAGAAGAATACTCACTACACATCCACTCATTAACAGGTTGGACTTTTTATTAGGTTATTCTCAAGAATCAGCGTAATAACCTTCCCTGAATATCATGAATTCTTATGAGAGGACTAATAAAGGTCAGATGTTTAAAGTTACCCAACATATTCTATTAGTGATTTAATCAGTGTTTTGCTGTTATTCCAATCAGACCTCTAGAAATATTATTTCATATTTACATCATCTCTGAGGAGCTATTTGTATGTACATAAATTTGAATAATTTGCTTCATGAGTTCTAAGTGTAAATTTCTGTAAAATGTCTATGGTAAAGGAACTTATTTAAAAAGGTTCTCTTGGGGCACCTGGGTGGCTCAGTCATTAAAAAGGTTCTCTGCTTTCTGGAACACAGAAGTGCTGTACTTCTTTTAGGTAGTAGCCCAAAGAGAATTGAGAAGACTTATGAAAATATATTCTGTTCTTTACTGTATTATTGTATTATTCATCTCCAAAAGGAAAAAAAAAGATACATATTTGTAAGTTAAACTCCTTAATTTGTGAAAAATTGGTAACCTAAGAATGCAAACAGTTCACCTTCTGCATACGTTATTCTACTTTGGGATTCAATTAAATGCCTACATTTTGATAAACCAAGTCCAAAATTTAGATCTCTTTGTAATTAACTTGGTCAAGAAACAGAATTGTGTGCATTCTTTTTCCTTTGGTTTGACTTGACTGGTTTTGAATCTGAAAGTAAAATAGTGACAAAAACAAAAATAGTTAACCCTGAATATAAAGGTACCAAAAGAATCATAAATAAAACTTGATAAAGTCTTAAAGGATAGAGCTGTCCTAAATGTATGAATGAGTGAAATTAGGAGGCTACTGAGATCAAATTTTTCCTGATACAAATGAGAAAACTGAGACGCTCCGTAAAATTAGTGTATTACTCAAAGTCATAAAGCCAATCAGCAACAGTCCCAATTGAGATATGGCAGTGTTGTTTCTCCTATGCCATCATGATTTAGCAGACATACAAAGGGAACTTTAAACAGTACAGGTTTAGAAGTGTTACCTTTAATCACAGTTCCAATGAGCCACTGACCAATCAAAAGATTTGTTTTTTCTGTATAGTCAGTGACCCATTTTATTCCACTTGATTTAGCAAGCATAACTGAGGCTCTTAAGGAAAGATTTTTGAAGTAAGCAGAATATAAAACTGTGTATGTATGTATCTGTGTATGTATATATACGTATATATATACCACATACACACTTCCACATAAATGTTAAATATACATGTATGAACACACACACACACACACACACTTTTATATTCTGCCCACTTGCAGATTCTTTGCATAAGAGTTACATTTATGCATGCTAAATAATAAGTGTGTATGTACACATTTGTAATATATGGTTAGAGCTAACAATATTTTGTGTTATAATCTAAATTGTAAATATTTGAGATGGATGTATGTGTGTATATATATATTAGATAAGATGTGTATATATACATGTATTGGAGTTAATACATACATAGTATTGTTTATCTAGAAAATAAAAATATCATATAAAGAGTATTAGTATTAAATAAAATCAAATATCAAAATATACAGTATGGACAAAAGGGATTCAAAGAGATCAAGAAGAGGAAGTGAACATTAGCTCTAATCATAGACTCACAAAATTGTGGGGACAAAAAGAATTTTTACATCCTGTAACTTCCCAGTGATGCTTGATTTGAGTAGTATCCCTACCCAAGCTATGTTTAATCACTCTAGCAACAAAGAACCACCCAAAGAAACCCAATTTACTTTTGGACAGTATTATCATATCCTTTAAAATTGAACTTGTCTTCCTCAATGTTTCTCTTTAGTCTTGGTTCTATAACTTGAACCTACAAAACAAGTCGAGTTTACCTTATATGATAATTCTTCAAGAAGCAGGTAATTACTCTTCTATTCTTCAAGGAAAACAGCCCACAGTGCAACTGATCAAACAACAAATTTTCATGTTCCTGCAAACCCTTATCATGATTCCCTGAACAAACTCTCATGTAATTGTAACCATTAAAAACGGTGGCAACCAGAATTTACACCCACCATATTAACATCTTCTTTCTAAACACAGTATTTCTATCAGTGTCTAAGACCAAAGTATTAAACAGCCATCACATGCTATCAATTTATATTAACCTTATTCTCAACTGAAACTTCTAATTATTTTAAAACTTTCATAAGACGAGGTACTACTTGAGATGAGTCCCGAAGGACTACGCAGGAAGTTGTCATTCTACACATAAACATGTCTAAGCATAAGCAATGGCAAGAGAAGTTTAGGAACATGGACAGATCAGCCTTTCTAAAATAAGAAGGCAGTTTCACATAAAGTTTGGGATGCAAATTAGAGTGTCCTTGAAAGTTAAAGAGTCTGCAGTGGGACCCATCAGGCAATAAGAAGACACTGTGTGTCTTGAACATAATATTAACAAGATGAAAATGGAAACCATATGCAAGATGAATGATAATGAACAGAAAAAAACAGGGCAAATAATTAGAAAAATATTGATGAAAACTGCTCAAAATGATGGTAAATGGAGATGCAATGAACATGACAGATAGAGGAAATCATTCTAAGAGAAAGAAAAGACAGGTTGCATTTAAATTTCATGCCTGAATAGCTAGAGTAATGACAATGCCCATTTCAAAACCTGGGAAATTATTTGGAAAGGCAAGATCAATAATTCAGCTGATGGCAAAAGAAAAGCATGCCATTCAGCTGGGACTGTTCAGTAGGTAGTAGGAAAATACGTAACTAAACATCAGTGAAAGCGTCAAGGTAGATATGTTATAGTAAGAATAATGTAGGCAATTTTTAACTGTATTCATTACTGGAGATTACCCATACCCTTTTGCAATCAGCCTTTCATCTTTTGGCCAATGCACTTTATCTTGAACATTTCCACTAGGAAGAAACTAGAACTAAACTAAAATCAACCCATTCTATTAATCAATAGTAGGTAAGTAAATTAGAATAGGAAGAAAATGGCTAATAGTATATTTAGACAACACATAGTAGCTTTGATTATTCAGTCTCCCTACGCTTCTACCATATAAAACTGATGTGTACAAATGTTATTATCAAATGGTACAGTATCTCTCTAAAGGAGACAAAAAAATTTCTCATAACAACACTTTTCTTTTACACACATATTTTTTTTTTTAGTTTGTAAACAAACTAATATAAAGAAATCACATTTTTTTACCATTATGCACACAGAACCAGAGTAAAAATTTCTTTGTTGTGATTTTAACGGTAGAGTGCCAATGGTTTCGGGAAAATATCATGAAGAAGACAGGATAAATATATGCTAACATGACCACACACTAATATAAGTAATACCAGCCCTCATCCAGTATTAATTTAGGGCTTATTATTAAGCTTCTCCATACCTAAGGTGCAACTTTGGACCAAAAGTAGGAGAGATTTTAAATTTAACTTTTAAACATATTAATGCACTTACTGTAAGCTACCAGATACTTGAAATTCAAATAGTCCTCAACAAATGGTGGTAGGTTCTCTAAGCTCAGTGAGGGTAAAATATAGCAGCATGTGCCAAAAGGTTACAGCCTCTTGGCTGTGTGTGTGTGTGTGAGTGCGTGTGTGTGTATGATTTATTTATTTATTTGAGAGAGCGCATGAGAGAGCGCACATGTGAATGAGGGGAAGGGTAGAGGGAGAGAGAGAATCTCAAGCAGACTTCCCCCAGAGCAGTACCTTATGTGGGGCTGGATCTCACAATCCTGAGATCACGACCTGAGCCGAAATCAAGAGTCAGATGCTTAACCAGCTGAGTGGCCCAGGTGCCCCTAAATTCAGTATTTAAAAGTGTTGTGATATCTGCTGGGAGCACAAATAGAAATGACAAGTAATGTTTTTTATTGAGATAATTCTGTCTTTTTTATTTTTGTTTATTCAAACAAAAAGTCTGAAAGTATATTTTATTTTTTATTTTTTAAAAGTTTTATTTATTTATTTTACAGAGAGAAAAAGAGAGCATCAGAAGGAGGAGCAGACTCCCCACTGAGCAGGAAACCTGATGTGGGGCTCCATCCCAGGACCCCAGAATCCTGACCTGAGCTGAAGGCAGATGCTTAACTAACTGAGCCACCCAGGCACCACTGAAAGTATAATTTTAATATGTTCTGGTTTCATATATATTACACATTAAATATAAGTCTATAAACCTATACCTTCTTGTAAATTATGGCAGGCATTAATTGGATCACTTATGTCTACCATTCCCAATATTATGTACGACATATTTCTTCCTATTGGTTTAGATCAGAAAACAGAAAAATTTTTGAGTTTGAAAGAGATATTTTTAAAATATGACTATTCATGAAATTCTAAGATGAAATTCTACTACTGAAGGTTTTTAAATTCTTATTATTAAGTCAGGAACAAGGTAATAATTTTATACAGTAGAGCATCCCAAGGCAATGCACCAAAAATAAAGGCAGATCTGTCTAAATATGTATTGAGATAAAATTTTCAAATTATTCTATCTCATTCTATTGGACAATAGTAAGGCCATAATCAAATACAATTTATTAGAGTCAAAGAATCTTAAAAATCTGACAAACTGAAGTGATCTTAAGTATCAGCATCTGGTCTAACCACCCATCCAGTGTCCAAACTTTTTATAAAATGTCTGCCAAATAATCACCCCTCAATGCCAAGTGCTACCAGTTCCACAGAACTCTACTACCTCCCTCCCCAGTCAATTATATTTAGGCAGAACTCTTATCAGAAAGTTCTTCCTGAGAGCTAAAAATATCCTACCCATAGCTTCAGCTCATTAGTTCTGGTTTCCACTATTGGTGCCAGCTGCCAAGTCCACTTTCTCATCTACATCAGTTTTTCAACAATTTGGAAACAACTTTTACATATCTCAGGTTTTTTTCAGTCTCCCTAATAACATAATAATTTTATTGATCTCAATTGTTCCTATTTCTCTCCCCTGAAAATACTGACTAGCACAATGCAGAAATCTCTATAAGTCTTGCTTTAAATATCATCCTATTAATAAAGTAATATACTTAACATGATATTGGTAAAGATATTAATTTAAGGAACTATATATACTCATTTGTATCATATATTTTGTATTCATGTAATACACACATATATATATATACATATATATATAATTTTTGTATTTTCTATTTTTTCCGTCAAATGTTCTTTACCATACTGTGTTTCCCCCTCCTACACTTGCACAGATGACTTCTGGACAAAAGTGCAATTTATACTTCCATCTATCTTTTTTAGTTTCAGCCTATTGCTTTAACCCCTCAAGATCATAGAGGATCCTAATTCTGTCTCAGATATTCATTATATGTCCCCAAATCACATGATTCTCAGTTTGGATAAGTGTCTCCTCTGTACAGTCTTATTTTAGTCACTGATAAAATGTAAAACATGATAAGGCCAAAATTTCATCAGGAAACATCACCCAGGTTGGAAATATTTCACTAATTGCCCGGTTGTTAACTTATCTAGTTATCTCTATATTGAGACCATAGTTCTAAATATGGTCCATAAGGACTATATAAGTTATTTTCAAGTTCCTTAACAAAATCCAAATATAATGACCTATAAGAGCCAAAAATCTTTAGATTTTTATTCACTCTTTAAACAAATTTTCATTGTATGTACACTTTGTGTCAGGCACTAAATTGATCTTATCTCTGGTGATTGAGTTAATAAGACGCTACTCCCAAGGAGCTTACAATCTAGTGGAGAAAGCAGAAAATTTCAACTGATGATTACCATACAGTATTATAAACATGATTGACAATTATGGAACTATGGAGGAACAGAGTATAATTATCTAAATCAAACTATCAGATTAGGAAAGGTTTCCCAAAGAAGATAGCAAGATTGAGTTTGAGGTCATTATGGGACAGTCAGATTAAAATCTGGTTATATGGATGCGGTGCTCTGCAGAGAGAAGCCTGGGCCAGGCATACAGACTTAGGTGTCTTAAAAAGAAAAACACTGGCTCAAAATGTTATTATTTAAGTCAAGTCACCAAATATGGACCTAATACCTTACTCAAATACGTTTCTTTTTTTTTTTTTTTTTTTTTTAAGATTTTATTTATTTATTTGACAGAGATACAGTGAGAGAGGGAACACAAGCAGGAGGAGTGGGAGAGGGAGAAGCAGGATTCCCACCAAGCAGGGAGCCCAATGCGGGGCTCAATCCCAGGACCCTGGAATCATAACCTGAGCCGAAGGCAGACCCTTAAGGACTAAGCCACCCAGGCGCCCCATCCAACTACGTTTTAACCTACCCTAAAAATATAGTCTTAACAGGTCAGTCAGGAATTTCCTGATCAGCATCAATGAGGAATCTGTCACATGTGCTCTCTCCATCCCCCAAAAGATAAGGTAATCCACCTATAAAATCCCTTGCCCTTCCCCTTAAGGGAAGCCTGAAGCAAGCCTTTCTTTTGCTAATAACTTCTTGCCACATTCTTCTCCCAATAAAACCCTTCCATTTTGTAAACTCCTCAGAGCATCTCTCTACTTGCTAGATGGAATACTGCCCATTCTTGAATTGCTTAATAAAGCCAATTAGATCTTCCAATTTACTCAGTTGAATTTTGTTTCCTAAGAAGAGTCGAGAGTGAAAGATGATATTTATAGCCACGGATTTGGACAAGACCACGGAGGCAGGAATTAACTAAAGATAAAAGGAAAGCATTGGCATTTCAGGTTAAAGGAAGAATACTTCCAAGAGGCGTGAAAGGTCAAGTGTGTACGAGACCTGACTCATATGTGTTGAGTGGGAGGGGGGCTGGATAGAAAGATACAGCTGGAGGTGTCAGAGGCCAGTTCAGCAAGAGCTGTGTGTGTACAGCCAAGAAATGTGGAGCCAAGAAATGAGCCAGAGGCCAGTTCAGCAAGAGCTCTGTGGAGCCACAGAAAACTATGGAGGCCTGGAAGGGCTCTAAGCATTGGAATTACTCACTAGATTGAAGATTAAGAAAACATCCTCTAGGGTCAGTGTCCAGTATAAATTGATGAAGGAAGAAGCAGGGAGACTAATAAAGAGTTTACCAAAATGGGCGGAGAGGAGTTATTAAAGCAGTGCCCACAAGGCAGTGAAAATGAAGGACACATTCTGGAGGTGAGAAAGACTGAATTGGGAAGTCTTGGACACCACTGAATTTGAGATGCTTCAGTAGAATGGTCTAAGGAGATCCCCAGCATTTTGGTTGGCAAAAGAGGTAGCGGTATCATTTGCTAGATAAGGGAACACTGCATCAGGAGTGGTGGGGAGGATTTCTGAACTCAGGTGTCATCATTTTAAGTTGAGTTTGACATTAAATAGAATAGCCAGGTAGAAAATATTGGATGTATGGATATGGCATTCTTCAAAGAACTATGAGACGGACATACAGCCTTAGAAACCAACAGAGAATAGATGGTAGTTATGGCCATAGATCTGGATGGAATCACTCAAGTAGACTGTATAGAGGATCAGAGGAGAGACTAATGGATGAAGGTTAACGTCAAATTCAAGCTGTAAATAAATGGCTAAAATTAGCAAGTAAGGAAAACACAGATGTTGGTGAGGATGCGGAGAAAGGGGAACCCTCCTACACTGTTGGTGGGAATGCAAGCTGGTACAGCCACTCTCGAAAACAGTATGGAGGTTCCTCAAAAAGTTGAAAATAGAGCTACCCTATGACCCAGCAATTGCAC